>LT669790.1:27184944-27800056 GCA_900128785.1 Arabis alpina
ATTTCAAAGAAATGTTTTTTTATTAGAAAACAATTTTAAAGGTTTGGAAGGTCATCGCGTGTCAAGTGAGTTCTTATTTGATCGGAAGTTAGGATGCATCCAAGGATGGCGGTTCATTCAATCATTCATCTCAATTTCTTAATGATAGAGTTGCTCTCTGAGCAGATTGATGGTCTTCGTCTTCTTGCGGTGAAATTTTTTAGTGCTAATGAAACTTCATCTTTAAAATAAGGTGGTAGATCTGAATTTCATTTGTAGAAGCACAGATCGAAAGCAGATATATTAGCAAGTACTTGTAAATGTAACTATTAGGTCTCGTACAACCGGATATGAAATCCCACAAGCTAACGTCGTGTAAACGACACAACCATATGATCGAAATCGATATGGAAACGATTCACGGAGACGAGATGCAATATCTCCTTCCTTTATCCAAAAAATCGCCCGTAGTGTGACGGTTCATGCGAGTATGGATCCCAGGATACAACCGTGACATAGACTAGTTTCGCATCACTCGAAAGCTAGAATCAACTAACCATTATGCTACGATATACTCTCTTGCTATGACTTACTTTTTGTTAGGTGAATGCTTGTAAAAATCAGAGAAGGGGATCTATTGCTTTGTGTGTGTGTTCGTGATTTTTAAAGTGACAACACCAAGGCTGATTATAAAGCCAAAGAAAATCAGTTGAAATCCCAAGAATCTCTCTTTGAGATCTAGAAGAAACTGACGAGTGGAGAAAGAGGAAGAGAGGAGACGTTGGCGAGATTGCAGGAGGTGGTTAATATCTTTGACTGTGCTAGTCAATATTATCCTACCAAACCAATCAGATTGCATCAAACCACAAACCGTCTAGACCACTAAACCGCACATTTCTCATTCAAATTATCACTTATTAGTTATGATATTAATGTCCAAAACTTGGCCCATAATATAACTCATTACACGTCCAACAATCCCCCACATGAATAGAAATGACTTCAAACATATGCAGACTCTACTAACTCTAATACCTAAAACTAGATAGACTCTTGAGAGTATATGCGAAAACTAACTGTATCTGAGATGGTGGCGTTTTTCAGCCTTGAACCACTCGTTGTTAATATATGTCGGATTTACTTGGCTAGATGGTGAACATGATGTCTTGAACCATCCGGAGTTTGGTGTAAACCTAGACAACAGGTAAAACCCAGCTTCGTTTTCTCGTAAAATGTAGTTCTCTATAGTGTTCATTTTGGCCTTGAACTTGCCTGGTTAATCATGAGTGAACTTGGAGAATATAGCCTTTTTCTTCATTCTCCTAGAAATGGCCGCATTTCACACTCACAAGGTGATTTACCATCAACTTTGTTTTCAGAAGTATCATGTATTACTTCATTGGTATCTCAAAGTTATGGATTTGAATCATTAAAAGCAAAGCTTATCCTCTACGCATACATGAAGCACTGTTCATCATCCTAGGAACTGGGAGAAGACATAAAGTCTCTCAGTGCTCTTGGCAAAATTAGTTTGATTTAGTTTTTCCTTTGAACCTACATCATGGGATCTCCAGTTATAGTAGGTGGGGTTTCCATCAAATGTCCTCTTAAGTCATAGGCTTTAAACCCATTCCTCTTGATGATTTTCAACTTGATCCCGTGTCAAACCTTTAGTAAATGGATCTGCTAGGTTGTTTGCTGACTTTATGTAATCTAACGTGATTATACCATTTGAGATAAGTTGTCTAATGGTTTTATGTCGTCTGACGAGACTTACCATTATATAGGTTATTCTGTGATTTTGTGCGATATTTTGTTAAGGATATAATTTGTGGTAAGCACCGCTTCCCCCCACATTTTCTGGGCTAACTTGGGTTCCTTCAATATCGCATTCATCATCTCTTTTAGAGTTCGTTTTTTATTTGTATTTTTCTCTTTTAGTGAGTTTGGTCTCTATGCAAACTTCACATTTTTCTTACTAATTTTGCATTTTTGGAATTAAATCCATAGTTTGCTCCTTTTTTTTTTTTTGAATTGTTTTGTAACTAACATGTCATACACGTTCATGCCATGTGTCAAACGACTCAACCAAGTAAGCAACAAGAAAAAATTTATTCATTGAAGTTGAAGCAACAAAAGAAGCAAAAGTAAACAACTTAATTTTGTCCCTTACAGACCATCTTGCTTAATAATATTAAGCAAACATGTCTTCTAACTGTCAGATTTGCTTGAGCATTCTCATTAGCGATAGCCTTTGTCTTGCTCCTGCAAACATCAGCTTTGTGCCCAATTTTTCCATGGTGGCACTTTCCTTTTAACTTCTTTTCAGCATTGTTTTTCTTGAAGTTCGTGGAGTTTGACGCTTTCAGAGTTGCGGAGGTCTTTTTCTGAGGAGATATAAGTTTCCCTTTGCCTTTGAACCTCGCCATTTTATCATTCTCTTCCGCCAGGTTAACATCGTACCCTTGAATTTGAGCACTGTTATTCAGAGCATCCCTGTTGTTAGCCTCAATTCTCAACCTCCGGACCAGTTCCTCAACAGACAGAACCTTACGCTTGAACGTGAGGTAGTTCTTGAAATTAGTCCAACTCGGAGGTAGCTTCTCGATGAAGGTGTTCACAGTGAAGATCCCACAAATCGACATTCCCTCCAATTCGACCTCTTGACAAATCATTAGGAAAGCATCCACCTGCTCCATTATTGGCTTAGAGTCCACCATTTGGAAGTTAAGAAATTTTGCTGTCGAAAATCTCTTCAGTCCAGCGTCATCATATTTGTACTTCTTATCCAAAGCCATTCAGAGAGCTTTGGAGGATTTTGCATTACAATATATCTCGTACAGAGGATCCACCAAACGGCCCAGAATCTGGCCTTTACACAGAAAATCACCATGGATCCAGGATTCAACAGTCGAAAGGATGTAAGTATCTGTGTTTCCCGGTGGAACCACCGGCTTATCCTCTTGGAGATACTTGTCACAGTTAAGCGTGGTTAGAAAAAACCGCATCTTTTGCTGCCAAGTTTTAAAGCCTTTCCCATCGAACATCTCCGGCATGAGACCTTGGGAGGCTGAGCTCGATATCGGCATTGATGGAATCACTGGACTCGCCTCGCTAGGTAATGTCACAGCTTGATGAAGACTAGCACTGAAAAGAACCCGACGTGTCGTTTCATTTTATCCATTTCCAGTTTCAGTACCAGCAGACGCATCAACTAGTGTTGTGGTAACAGCGGGTGTCTCAGTCATGATAACCTCCATGTTATCGTTGTTGTCATTGTTGTCGATGATTCCAGCCATCTGCGGACATGAACAACAAACACATTAGTATCTGACAAAATACTTAATAATTTATTTAAACAAAATAAATTATAATACTTCATAATTTATTCATGCAAAATATCACTCGATTCACATAATGTATAACCATTTGTGAAAGTGTTATAATATTTTTCTGGTAATAAATAATTGTAAAAGCAACAAGAATGCTAACCAATTAACCAGAAACAAAATCAAACCGGTTTCTTGCAAACCGATCATGCGCGTTATAATTTAACAATGAGTGTATATACAATAAACCATATCTTTAACGTTATGGTGAAAGCAATAATATAATCCCAAAGCTGGCCCATTTATTTGCTAAACGATTAACGATGTCCACAGCCACACCACTAGAACCAGACCGGTTTATTGTAAATCTGGTTATAATAATTAAAACCCAACTAATGTCAAACACCATTAACGAGTGATGAAGACGAAGACTGAATTTCTCAAGAGATGTAACTTGATAGCTTTTAAAAACGATTTACAAAACTGCTAAAGAGCGTTTATAAACTGCGTTTTTGTTGTTATGTTTTCAGGATCGCAAACTCACCAATAATGTTGTTCGCGGAAACCATGTACAGTTTTGTTTGGACCGTTTCGCAAACTCACATAAAGCGTCTGCGGAAACAAAGCACTGGTCGCGTTAAAGACGTTTTACAGAGCTAATAATAGCGTTTGTAGAGACGTTTTAAACTCAACTAAAGCCGGATCGCAAACTCGTCATAAGACGTTCGCGGAAGCAGCACTGAATTGATCGCCTGAAGATCGATTTACAAGACCGCTACTGAGCGTTGGCAAACCAAATTTGCGATTGATAAAAGCCAACCAAAACGTTTATGTTTGATCGCATAAGCTTTGGTGTACAAAAAATGCTATGAAGCGTGTGCCAAACCAAAATGCTATGCGAGTGAAAACAGAGAAACGTTTATGTTCCTGCTACTGCCGGATCGCAAACTCGCATATAGCGTTCGCGGAAACGGTTTCCAGCGGCATTTGTAGATTTCAATCCGATTATAGCCAAAGCTAAGAGCGGATTTTGATTGGATTAAGACTGTTAGGTCTCATACAACCGGATATGAAATCCCACAAGCTAACGTCGTGTAAACGACACAACCATATGATCGAAATCGATATGGAAACGATTCACGGAGACGAGATGCAATATCTCTTTCCTTAATCCAAAAAATCGCCCGTAGTGTGACGGTTCATGCGAGTATGGATCCCAGGATACAACCGTGACATAGACTAGTTTCGCATCACTCGAAAGCTAGAATCAACGAACCATTATGCTACGTTATACTCTTTTGCTAGGACTTACTTTTTGTTAGGTGAATGCTTGTAAAAACCAGAGAATGGGATCTATTGCTTTGTGTGTGTGTTCGTGATTTTTAAAGTGACAACACCAAGGCTGATTATAAAGCCAAAGAAAATCAGTTGAAATCCCAAGAATCTCTCTTTGAGATCTAGAAGAAACTGACGAGTGGAGAAAGAGGAAGAGAGGAGACATTGGCGAGATTGCAGGAGGTGGTTAATATCTTTGACTTGTGCTAGTCAATATTATCCTACCAACCCAATCCGATTGCATCAAACCACAAACCGTCTAGACCACTAAACCGCACATTTTTCATTCAAATTATCACTAATTAGTTATGATATTAATGTCCAAAACTTGGCCCATAATATAACTCATTACACGTCCAACAGTAACTCAAAGAAACCGTCTCCTTCATCCGTCGAGGTTAGTATTCGAGCAGTTTGGCTGGTTCTTTTTCTCACCATAATCATCTCTAAAGGTTCTTTTGGTTTCTTTTTCATTTTGCATATTTTTCTTGGCCGTGTTTTTTGTCTCCCATATCTTATTTTTAAAAAGGGAACCATGTACTAATTACTAAATTTTTAATGGTGAATTTTGCAACTTGTATCGTGTTATATATTGGGCACATACTTTTACATTTTTAGTATTTTTTTCATTTTGTATTTTGTGCCGTTTACAAATAATCGTTGTTATACCAAACATTAGAAATTATTTCGTGAGGACACACAAAATATGATAATTTCGAAATAAATACAACTGAATACTTCCTCTATTTGCTATTAAGTGATGTTTTATGAGAATTTTTTTGTTCAAAATTCAGTGATGATTTTACTTTTCAATACAAAATAAATTGATTTTTTTATTAGGTTTAACTATTTAAATATTGAAAGTTAGCTTTTCGTTGGTTGAATTGCGTGGAGTACATAATCATTAATGATTTTTTTAACAAGAAAATTTAATTACTATATTAATTGGTGAGCAATAACTTTAAAATTTAACTAGATTAGTACCCGTACTTTTGCACAGGTTTAATTGTAACCATTAAGTTATTATTTTATTTGTAGATATGTTAACCACACTTTGGTATCATTCAATGTAGATATGTTAAAAAAATTGATATCATTTAGTTTTTCAAATATGGCTGATAACTAATAGATATTATCGATTATTATGCATTATAGCTTCTAAATATATTTTTTAAATTTCTATTTTTAGATTTATTTGATTAATCATAATTAAACAAATATATTTAAAATAAAAGAGATGGTAAAATTTGAACTTGTCAATCATATTTTATATATTTCTTGTTAGGGCTATTTGAATATATAAGGTTGGATAAATTTTGTTAACTATGTTTGGCAATTTATTATTAATTAGAGTTTGTAATGTGTTTGGCAATTAAATTAAATGTAATTGAAATAAGTATAGAAAGTAGAATAGTGTTTGGCAAATGGAATAGTAAGTGTTTAAAAAAATATTTTGTTTTGATTATAGGGATTAAATTGTTTTGGAGTGTTTGACTAGGAGTATCGTAGGAATTAGTAATAGTTTTAATTAATTAAATAAAAAATGTGAAAAAAATGAGAGCTTGACACATCATCCCAAAATATTTTTCCTTTAATATATAGAGGATTATAAACAAACAGAGGGGGAGGTGAATTTGTTGTCCAATCAACTTTTTTGGACTGAAATTAATGGGTTCATTATTCTGTAATGAGTTATTTATCTACCATACACCTACGTTTTAAGAGAACCATGCTATGAAATAACATTATGATTGGTGGAGGCTGCATAAGAAGTCAAATTTTAAGTTAATAATAGTATCAAGATTATGTGTTTATAAAAGCATATAATTTGAACTTTCCAAACTAAGAGTGTGTTAGAAAATTTATTACGATGTTTATGTGAAGATTGAGACCGTTGGGCATAAGATTGTAGTGTCCCAAAGTTGTGGTTCTTGTAGATTTCGCAGTATTTATACTTTAGACTCGTGTAGAGTTTAGGTAAGGACAAGTTTGGTTATGAAGATGCATGTACCAAAAACAAATGATAGATCAAGAGAATGCATGATTATGTATTTATCGGCGTTATAGGTTGGAGAAATAGAACCTCGTTTCATGTAAAAACAATGGGATCCCTCTATATATAAAACTAAAAAGAGATTACAAAAAGATTGGAAAGAAAAATGCCAATGTGGCTTTCACAAAACATAATTCAAGTCATGTGTGAGAGGATGAATGTTCTTCACTGCCCAATAGTAATCATCCAACTCGTATAGCTGCCTGAAACATCAACACCCAACAAACAACATTAGACTTGGAAACATACCCAAATTGGTCTGAGACTCGAGCCACTATAGTGTCCTTAAGAATCGGTTAGGTTTAACTTACGCTAGATCTTCTAAAGTGTCTGCTTTGGTTATAGACTTCCCTTCAGGTAGTTCCAGACAAGAATGATGTGATATCATCTCCTTGATCGTGTATTTCGTACTCTTAACATCGTTATTCCACAAGATGCTCTGCAACACAATACCCCGAAATCTGCAAATCAAATTCTGACTCTCGAAATTTATCATATACTCTTCATCAAAGGTTTTCTTTATACCTTTCTAAGGTATATCTTTTTTCACATCTTCCCAGTGTGATTTTCCTTTTGAAGAGAAAATTGAAGCATTCCACATAGCTCCTCTTGCAACCATCACTGATGCAGCGCCTTTGCAAGGAACAAAAACAAAACAACATTATATAATCATTAGCGCAACATGGCAGATAAAAGATATTTGATAATGTTTTGAATAAAAAAAAACTCAACAAGTCAAGTCTATCATGTGTACTTGTTGCAGCTTTAATGCGAGAAAAATCATCGTATTCTAAAACATCTCCATTGGCAATAACAGGAATGGATAACGTCGCGACCACATCTCGAATCTCATCCCATTTAGCAGGATCTCTTGGCCTGTCTGCAATTTTCCTACATTTATTGAAGAAGAATCAATTACAAAACTTTCATAAAGGAATGAGAAGTAAGTAAGTCATGAGTAACAGTGATGCATATTACCTCCCATGTACAGCAAGAGCTGGTACACCAAGTTTCTCGATTCTCCTAGCTAATTAAACAGTATCTATAGGTGACTTTAAAAGACGAATCTTACAAGTAACTGGTACATCTAAGTTCCTCTTAAGTGTTGTCAGAATCTAAAATGGACAAGATATGAAAAAATTCAAAAACCGAAACAAATAACGCAAAAGGAATTTAACAAGAGCTTAACAAATAACACCTAAAACAACCAAAACAAAACAAAAATTACATTATAACACAGTCATGGAAAATGAATATTACTTAAATAAATAAAATCTTACACAATCTCAGAAGCTTTTAGTGCTCTAATAGCATCAGAAGTTCCTAGTTGAAAAACAACCCTATTTCTTTCTTCCTCACATGTGCTAAATACAACATTTTCTGTTCCTTTCTCCACAAACTCAGTTGTACCAGAAGCAACTGTACAAAGGACAAGTAGAATAAGAATTCCAATGGATTCAATAACACACCAAAAAAGTTGGCATTTAACAAGTTTGTGATCGATGATTTCTTCTCCGTAGGTTATATCTGCACCGTACTCTGCCGCTAACATTCGGAAAGAGAGCGTTCCCTAAACCATAAAACACCTCCATGAATAAAGCAACAAGAGCAGAATTAAGAATCAGTTTCAGGGTTTGGACTTAACAAGCTTGTTCTTGTAATCCATATTGGTCTCCGAGATCTGTGCGTTTTGCTTTTCTCCAATTTTCCTACTTCATGAGCTAGAAAAATCCAGAGAAAATAAGCATCTGACCGAACCGGAACATAACCAAATTACTAAACCAACGATAACCAAATACAAATTACGAAGCAGATGATTATCTCATCACACCCTCGTTATGCATGGGCCATATAGGTTGGGCTTTAATCATCCAACATTATTATTCATTGAGCATTGGTTAATTTTGATGTGTTTTGTTTTCTATGAATCTTTAAAAAATCTAAAATGTATAAGAATCTTAAGAATTCTATCTATATGAACTTTTTTTTTTTATGTGTTTGTATAAAAATGTAACAAAATATCAAATAGTACAAAAACCTATTCCCCTGAATATTCCCTAATTTATATCCGATTTTCTAAAACATCGCTAAGCATCGCCCGACTCACGCCTAACGGAATTAAGAACATTGACAGAGCCTATTGTATACAATCTGGAAGAGCATTATAAATACAACACAAACAATATCGAAAATGTCATACGCGAACAAGTTTATCCGATTCTATTTTGTTGTCGCCGAGTATGAACAAATTGGACACTGCAAAAAGATCGCTCCAATAGTTGATGTCAAGAAGTAAAATTTTCATTGCTATGTAAATCCACTAAAAGTGTATAGTCACGTTGGAAAATTATACGATAATAACCTCGAGACCACACTATTTGCATAGCATGAAGAAGAAAAAAGCCTTCGGCTTCTAGGGCCGAATTACCCTTTGATAACCTCAAGACCACACTAATGAATTAATTTTAAATTTTACACTTGCTTTTTTGGTCAATGAATGCATTAACAAACGAGTCAGAAGAAAATTTGGATGAGAAAAGAGGAGTGTAATTTTAGTAAACACATTTCCATGCTCTCTTCATAATCTCGTCTTCTACAAAGGGACACAATGACCACATCAGAGTATAAGTCTCTAGTTCACCAGATGATGACTTCAAGCTAAGCGACTTCACAATCTTTTCCTGCATTCATTTTTTTTCTCCTTTTTCAGGTTCTGAAGATCAAACATGAAAGAGTATCAAAGGGTTCAAATCGCACACACCTGCATCGCATAGTTCTGCTTCACCATACTGTAAACTACTGCAATAAGTGTAGCGTACTCCGTAACTTGAGGGAAAGGTAGAGTCGTGTTTTCCTGAAACAAACACGTCCAAACAACATAACTCCGATACTACGAGTTACTTACTCAGTCTATTCACATCTTACCTCATCACATGTTACTAATTCATCACTTGATTCTGTATCTAGCTCTGTGGCAGTCTCAATTGCAAGGGCTGCTTCATCGGTGAGACGCTCGAGCCCAAGTAACAAGCTTTGTGCTGTAAAAACAACATCTTAAAGATTACAAGGGCATTATTGCTTATGGAAGTATGAACAAAAATATAATTGTGTGGGAGTAATTGAATAGTGACTGATACATTACCCTTGACTAGGTGGTCATTAAGTCCTGATAGAGATGTATGCACTTCTTATTCCGGTATTGTTTTTTTATTGAACAAGAGCAATGTGTAAGCAGAAGCGAAAATGGCAGAAACATGAAAATTTGAGACTTAAATCAAAAAGAGTTGATAAGTAACTTACAAGCTCTTGTGCTTTGTGCAGCATCATGGATGTTAATACATCCTGCTTCTAAATATGATTGAAGCCGGCTTGTTTCATTTTTCTTGATAATGTTCTCTATCAACTTGGACGAAGTAACTATAGGAGGACGCTGAAGAATGCCTGAGATGAAGAAACAAAAGTTATAAACATGACATAGAATAGAGGGATTGCAATTGATAATACATACTGAGTCCTTGCTGAAACCATAGAAGAAAGTTGTTTGCAGTATTCCCTAGTTCTTCACGCTTTGTGATCCTATCATCATCATCATCGCAGTAACCAAGATTCAGTATGACTAAAACTTGAAAGTACATATCTGTAAGAGAAATCAAACTTACCCTGTCATAAACTCTTTGAAAATCTCGGACATTTTCTGTTTTAGTTCGCTTCTCGCTTCCATCTCTTTGTTTTGAAGATTCTAAAAGACACATGAAACATCCTTCAAGCTAAACCCAGAGGAAAATTCAGAGTCAACAGTCTATTTCGCAATACCCACGTATATCTCTTTCGAACGTTTTGAGCAGCGGCAAATAATCAATTCCAAAGGTTTTAGTGGAAAATCAAACATAAGGAGCTTCGATAATCAAACAAAGATCTACTTAGACTAATTCATCTGAACTCAACCGTTACTGAACCCATCGAAACAAAACAACAGACTTAACCAATCGACCAAGAAAATAGAGAGAGAGAGGTAGAGAAATCACAAACCAGAGTTCGATTTCTGAACGGAATGGTGTAGATGGCGCTCGGCGGAAGTCGATGCGAAACTGGAGAATGTCGATTCCGGCCGAGTCAATGTCTAATAAGCTCCTCTGGACTTAGTCAACGCCCCATTTACTCCTTTCTTTATTTTAAGTTATTTGAAATAACTTTAAATAGGTTAGTTAGGCAATGACATTATAAGTATATTTAATTCTAATAAAATTATCAAATCAACTACGTATGTTATAGTTATAGTCTGAATATAACTATAACAAAGATCTACTTAGACTAATTCATCTGAACTCAACCGTTACTGAACCCATCGAAACAAAACAACAGACTTAACCAATCGACCAAGAAAATAGAGAGAGAGGTAGAGAAATCACAAACCAGAGTTCGATTTCTGAACGGAATGGTGTAGATGGCGCTCGGCGGAAGTCGATGCGAAGCTGGAGAATGTCGATTCCGGCCGAGTCAATGTCTAATAAGCTCCTCTGGACTTAGTCAACGCCCCATTTACTCCTTTTTTTATTTTAAGTTATTTGAAATAACTTTAAATAGGTTAGTTAGGCAATGACATTATAAGTATATTTAATTCTAATAAAATTATCAAATCAACTACGTATGTTATAGTTATAGTCTGAATATGTATGTCATAATTGTACCAGTTAGGTATGTACTTGTACTATTTATATCATAGTTGTACCGTGTTTTGTAGTTGTACTAGTTGTACCATATACATAGTTATACCAATTGTACTCTAGTTGGTCCAAATGAGGAGTATGATCAGACAAATGAGGAGTACGCTGATCAGGAGTAAGGTAAGATTGGAGTATATTAGACATTGGTCCATTCCGGCCAAGAGAAGAGGAGCAATGTTTTGAAATCCGGACCGGACCGGGCGGTAGAACCGGTTAAACCGTGACCCAGTAATACCTCCGGTCCGGGTTTGATAAAAACTCGGCTTGTAATTGGACGTAACTTTGAGCTTTGGTTGATAAGCTTTCCTCCATATGATGGGCTTTTTACAAAGCAGCAACGAGACATCATTAGAGGGTCCCAGGATAAGGTTGAAACCTCTGTGTTCCAAAGCTTCAATAACACAGTTGCACTTGGAGTCCGGTTTCGAGATGAGCAAGAAATTTTGTGGTATATCATCACAGTTTATCGCCCAGAAAAGAAGGTCCAATAACATCCTCGTAATTTTTGCATACTTATTTCCTGGAAAATATACATCAAGGCAGATCGAGATTAACAGACCAATACAAGAAGAAAACAAACGACAAAGGAGTGGAGGGTTTACACTCACGTTTGACTACGACACTGGTTGGAGAGCATACGTGCATGTCATGATGACAGTCAAGACCATCCCAACCCGAATCGATAACAGGCTCCCACTCAAGATCACCGTAATTCTCATCAACATATGGCCTTATTAACACTTCACCTTTATAACCCTTTTGGCGGAGAGCTCGGCCGATTCTCCTATCACCGGTTAGGGAATCCTGGATATCCCAGAAGACGGTTATTGGGGACCTTGAGATGAGAAGGAATTGTTTTACTATGAAAGATTGCAGAGTTAGATCCAAGTGACAAATTCGAGCAAGAAATAGGCCTTACGGTCAAAACATTGGGGATACAAAGAAGCTAGTCCATTAGAAAACCCAACATTCTCCTCTCTGCTCTTCCGCTTATGGTTCCAATCAAGATTAAGACCTTGCATGGTTGGGTCTGAAAGGCTTTCCAAAAGCCATCTAAAGCTAACACTCTGAAGCTTATTTGATAAGAAGGGATCTTGAGGTATTACCAAAAGAACATTGTAATACCTATCTTCCAAAGCTTCAAGGGCCCGGAGGAAATCTGTTCCTTCTTTGATGTTTTTGGAGATGACCACCAAATTTGATGGTTCAAAATAGTTCGCAGGATGTTCCAATGCCCACAAGACTATGTCCACTAACATACTATGACTTCTCGCATATTTATCCCCTACAGGCATAACATTATCAGTATCAACGTAGATTATTAGAGACTAAAGATATCTATATAAGTGTTTTTTTTTATAATCAACTTAAGAACAAAGTATAAGATACATAATCCATTCACCTTGTTGGGGATGGTGAATGATGGTGATTCCGGCCTTCTCATAAATATCGAGCCATTCATCCGGGAAGTTTTCCTTATCAACATAAGCCATGATTGACACCTCGCCAAGAAAATCCATGTTCTCGAGAATTGATTTCATGTTCTCATGAATCAAAGCAGGATCAACACCATTAGGGAACGGGAAATCCACCACGTCCCAGAATACTTTAGTGCATGGCCCTGCGGAGATAGATTCCACATACGAAGCGGACATAGTTTCTACTGGACAAGCTACTGTAGAAGAATGACCTAATATTAGTTTAAGGAGGAAACTTGTAAATATATTATAACAATTTTGTGTATTCTTGACGGGAGAAGAAGACCTTATATTAAATTTAAAAAGGAAATTTGTAAAAGTATTAATTTTGCATATTTTGGAAACCAACCCATGTTTTTAAAATAGGGAAATTAGGTGGAATAATATGTTTTGACATTTAAATTAATAAAATAACAGGTGTCATTGACAAATTAGGTAACTAACAAAGAAAAATTAAATTTGACTAATTTACCAAAAATAAATTCAATTAATGTTGTCAAATTTTATCAAACCTAATGCTAATGTTGTCAAATTTCATCACACTTAATATTAATAATTCATCTAGAAATAAATTTAAAATTGACATAAGAAAAACAATTCGTTGAGAAAAACAACTTTTTTTTTCTTTTTTTTCTACATTATAGGTTTACTCAAAATAGCCATAGTGTTGACAGTTTATGGTCTAGATACGTCAAAGGAATGGATCATGGATTCTGGAACTTCTTATCATATCACGTCAGAAAAAGATGTTTTATTTGATTACAAAGAGGTTGAGGATAAGAAGGTTCTTATGGCGAACAACACTCACTGTGACATCAAGGGAATTGGGAAAATCAGAATTAATAATCTAGATGGTTCTGAAGTAATACTCAAGGAGGTGAGATACATACCTGAGATGAGTAGAAATCTGATTTCATATGGGATGCTGGAAAGATCAGGCTGCAGCTACAGAGGAAGCAACTTCATGGTGCACTTCTACAAGAGAAACAAACATATACTATCAGGGAAGTATCATGAAGGACTTTACTATCTACAAGGAAAGGTTGCTAAGGCTGAAGTGGATGGTTGTTGTGTAGGGAAAGTAATTAGAAAGAAGAAGTCAAAGAAGGTGACGTTTTCTGAGAAACTAATTCAAGGGCCTACTCCATATAGTTTTGACACAGAAAGTTCATCATCTGAAGGTGAAGACTCTTCTTCATCAGAAGAATCTGAAATTTCAGAAGACGCTGAGATTCTAGAAGAAATTGTGTCTGAGGAGACTAATGGAGACTTTGGGACAGAATCAACAGAGGATGACTATGTGGTTGTCAAAGATGGAGTAAGAAAAGAGGATGATTGTGGGTTCTATTTTTTATCTGCTATAGAAGAGACTAGTTCTATAAACAGAAAGTATGTCAAGAAGAAGGGTGTTAAAAGAATTTGGATCGTAAAGGCAAAATCAGAGATACTAGGAGCTGAAAAACGAAATCAGAATGAGGTATTGGCTGCAAAGGGTTTTTCACATGGTGAGAGTATCAACTACAGCAGGGACACGATTGCTAAAGAAGCTACGGTTCTACCTACGGTTCATCTAAGCAAGATTCCAGCAGATTCTAAAACAAGAGCATTACCTGGCTTGAAGTTTTTCTGCTGCGATCTCCACAACATCATCTGAAGGAGGTAGACACTCCAGGTAACTCCATTATCCAAGTCTCATTCTCGCAGAGACAAAGAAAAGAAACGGGTCAGTTTCAGTGATAATGGAAAACTCAAAGTATATGGAGTTAGGATAGTTACATGTGAGTGAATAAATGAATGCGAGACAGAGAGGTGTTTAGTTGGAGGTGGAGCTGTTGACAGAATGATTCAAGAGAAGACATGTTAGTGCTTTGAAATATGTTCTTGAATTTGGAAGTTAAGATAAGAAGCTCAAGGAAAAGGTGATTATGGTGATGAGTATCACCTGTGGAGGAAGAAGTTAAAACCAAGGTGATTCTGGTCTGTGAAGAATGACGAGATCAGTAAGGGTTTCATGTCTCAAATGATCAAATGAGAGACATGAATCACGATGACAAGAGATAGAGTTAGAGTTCATGGTTAAGAACAGAAACTCAAACATATCAGCAAGTGCAAAGAGGACTTAGTCAAGAAGAGGTGATTAAGATAGGTACGTTACCTAAAGGATTTTTGAAGCTATGATGAAGAGTCATTAACTTCAGGTGGAGCTTATGCGAAAAGAAGAACATGGTTGTTGGGACCCGAGTCGATTGAGAATCTCACAGGAAAGGAGTTGTAGAAATCAGTTTCTACATACAAGGACAAATCGACAAAGGTAAAGAGCAAGGAGATGTGTAGAATGGTTACCTTGCTTATGGTTAACTTCATCTGGAAAGCTGAAACAAAAGGAGCTTGAGAAGTTAAAGCATTGCAGAGGTTAAAGAACACAAAGGAGAGAGATTAAGCTAAAGACATCAAGACAAAGAGATGTTATGGAGCTGGGAATTGTACCTTTGAGTCTTGATGGTGTCAATGACGAGTTTGGTACAGGAAAAGGTAGTAGAAGAATCAAGGAAGAGGAGTTCAATGTTGGTGAATTTTTACTTTACGTCTCGTTTGCTGCAGAAGATCGAATCAAAGTGAGTATTCTTACTCAAGAGAGAAAGTAGAAGAAGAGATGCATACCTTGATCGAAGAATTGCATCGGGATATCTTGTGAGGAGATGGCACTGGGTATTAGCCATGGAATTTGGAGACACAAGCTTCAACAAGTATAAGGCTCGATGACGACAATGGTGAAGATGCTTCACGGTGATGTCAGATTTTGGGCATCGAAAGTCAAGAACTTTTAGGGCTTTTGCTTTAAGTGGCAACGGCGGCAGAGGAATCGCCGGAGGATGCAGGTGTGGCCGGAATTTGCATCAGTTATGGGTTGAAATCAAAATGAAGCAAAAGAGAGAAAAGGGTCACATCGATCTTACGGTGTTGGGATCGAATGGTGAAGATCTCGGTGGGTTTCAGGTCGCGGAAGAAATCGCCGGAGGTGGAGTCACGGTGGTGACCGGAATTGTGACGAAGAAGAACGTCGGATGAGATGAATCTGAATAAGAGAGAGACAAGCAAATTTTGTCCAAAACCAAACAAGCTATTGGGCCTAGTAATGGGCCTGCGTTTTGTTACAAGAAGAAATGGAAAAGAGAGAGTTTTGGGCTTACAACAATATCAAGTCCATAACAAGAAAAAAACGTGAAAGGATTTAGGTATAGATATATAGATGCATATATATATCTATCACTTTCTTCTTTGTGCCGTAAGGTTGAAATACATCTCTCTAGGGTCTCTTTCTTGTAATTGGTAAACAAAAAGCTTAGTCTCCCCAGAGGTACCGAAAGGGAATTGGCTGAACAAATTGTGTTTTGCTTAGTTAACTTGATCAAAGCAGGTCGAAATCCTAACAGAGGGTTTGTTTACACTCACATTCGGTTACCACTCTGATTAGAGCGTCTACGTAGTACATGAAACCAAAATCACGACCGCAATTTAGAGGGTCTACCCAGTGCAACTTAAAATCCCCGTAATACTCATCGACATAAGGCCTTATTAACACTTGACCTTTATATATTTTATTTTTTGAATTACCAGGAGGTTCCGGGCCGAAACTCATAATCCTCCCAGATCCGAAACCACATCATGTAATATTAGTTTCGTCCATTTTCGCGAATAGCTAGGCCGATTTCCTTGGGTAATGTTGGACATCCCCGAAGAGGGTTATCTGAGACCCTGAGACACGAGAACATATAAACAACTACATCATGAATACAATTTGATATATATAGAGCAATGTCGAGCAAGAAATAGAACTTACCACCTAAACGTTGGGGATACTCATCCAAAAAAGCTAGTCCATTAGAAAAACCAACATTCTCCTCTTACTTTTCCGCTTATGGTTCCACTTATGGTTAAGAACTTGTAAGGTTCCGCTTTGGTCTAAAAGGCTTGTCGAAAGCCAGTTAAAGCTAACAGTATGTAGTGACTCTCTACTTGATGAGAGATGTTGAGGCAGAGCTAAAAGAACATTGTAATATCTATCTTCCAAAGCTTCAAGTGCATTGAGGAAATCCGTCTCTTTATTGATTTTTTGGAGATTACCATCAAATTTAATGGTTCGAAATAGTTGGCAGGATTTTCCAATGCCCACAATACTATGTCCACTAGCATATTATGAACTCTCTCATATTTATCCCCTACACCGTATAATATTATCAACGTAGATTATTAGAGACATATATATAGTTAAAAGAAAAACAAAAGTATAAGATAAATAGACGTTAGTTCACCTTGTTGGGGATGGTGATTCCGGCGTCCTCGAAAACATGGAGCAATTCATCAGCAAAGTTTTCCTTGTCAATATAAGCCATGATTGACAATTCACCAAGAAAACCCATCTTCTCGAGAATTGAACTCATATTCTGATAAATCAAAGCAGGTTCAAGACCATTAGGGAACGGGAAATCTATTACGTCCCAGAATACACGTGTGCAAGGCCCATTATGAATCGTACCGGTGCATATAATCGACCGAAATTAGGGTTTAGGAAAAATAAAACACTTAGTATGAAAATAACTTATTTAAGTGTCGAGTTAGTTTCCCAATAAGGAAATAAGCAATAAAACATTCCTTTTTGGTTTTGGCCACGCATTACATCACGATCGTATGTGTATGACACTCTCATACCCAAGGCACAACATAAATCAAACCATCTCCAAATTAAGAAAAGTAATATATGACACACACACACACATATAAGATCATATATAACATATGAGTCACAGTCACTAATATCCTTAACATAATATACATTGTTCCCATAAACACATTCATGCATCATTGTCAATTGATTATAGCTACAAGAAGAAGAGAGGAAAAACTATAAGTTTAAAACAAAAAGGGTATCTATGGAAAAACTTATGGGGTTTTATTGGTTCAATGATTTTAATGGATTGGATTTGTAAATCCAAGTAAAATATTTTGTTATTCAATTATTGATTTTCAAATCTGTAGTATAATTATTTGTTATTCAATTTATGATTCTCATATACAAATTAAAATAAAGTTATTCAAAAATTACGAAAGTAAAAGCATGTATTTGATTTGAAAATAGATTTTAATGGATTTGAAAGTGATTTTCTGTTATATATACAAATGTTAAAATCTTTAACCAAACTTTGTTATTTTAAGCTGGTTTTGACAAAAATTCCCAAAACACACCTCATATATTTATCATATCCACAATTCTTCATTCCACTATGTGCTAAAATTCAATACTCCCTCCATTTCACAAATAGTGTCATTCTAACCTATTTCACGCAGATTAGTAATCTTTTAAATCTCCCAAAATACCCATAATTAATACACTATGGAAAGTTTTAAATTTAATATTTTTAGCTTTTAATGAGGGATAAGAGAGGAATTTGTAGGCGAAAAGTCACATTGAAAACGTAGAATGACACTTTTTGTGAAATAAAAATAAACTCCTAGAATGACACTCTTTATGAAACGGAGGGAATCTATAAGTTTCAATTATTAATAATAGGCAATCCCGAGAAAAATAATATTTATAGTATTAGTTCGAAGAGTCGTGTCCTTTCGCAAGATGCAGTTATTTTTTGAAGAGTCGCGTTTATTCGTGAACAAAAGTTTCAAAAAAATATTTAATATTATCGTACATTTGTGTCATTTCATAAAAAATAAACTTTTTTGTTTGGAAGAGTCGTTTCCTTTTGTAAAATCGGTTATTTTCCGAAGAGTTATGTGATTTCGTAAAAAAACTTATTTAAAATAAATATTTATTATTATCGTAGAGTTGTGTCCTTTCGTAAAAAACAGTTCTTTTTTTCCGAAGAATCGTGTCTTTTCGTAAAATTAGTTATTTTTCGAAGAGTTGTGTCTTTTGTGAAAAGTTTATTTAAAAGAAATATTTAATATTATCGTAGAGTTGTGTCCTTTCGTAAAAAGCAGTTTTTTTCCGAAGAGTCGTATCTTTTCGTAAAAAAAAGTTTATATTTCTTAGAGTCGCGTCTTTTCAAAAATAATTTGTAGCCATGTTTTTTCGAAAATAACCGCTTTATGGTTATTTTGAAGAGTTTTGTTTGTTAGAATTCGTAAGATCGTGTCTTTTCAAAATATTTGGTACAATCGCGTCTTTTCAAAAATAACCGTTTTATGGTTATTTTGAAGGGTTGGGTCTTTTCTCTTTTGTACGGCGCGTCTTTTCGAAAATAACCGTTTCATGGTTATTTTGAAGGATTGTGTCTTTTCGAATTTGTAAGGTCACATCTTATCAAAAATATTTTTGTAGAGTCCCGTCTTTACAAAAATAACCGCTTTATGGTTATTTTAGAGGGTTGTATATTTTGGAATTTGTAAGGTTGCGTCTTTTATAAAATATTTTATAGTCGCGTCTTTTCAATAATAACAATTGTTATGATTATTTTGAAGGGTTGTGTCTTTTCGAATTTGTAAGGTCGCGTCTTTTCAAAATATTTCGTAGAGTCGTGTTTTTTCGAAAATAAACATTTTATGGTTCTTTTGAAAGGTTGTATATTTTCGAATTTATAGGGTCGCGTCTTTTTTCAAAAATATTTTATAGAGTCAAATCTTTTCAAAAATGTCGCTTTATAGTTATTTTGAACGGTTGTGTTTTTTATTCTACATGATTTATTTTTTGTATCTCTTCAGTGTAATATGCTTCAAAACAAAAAATCAATTTAAATCTAGAGGATGGTTTTGTTTATGAAATAACACCAAAATAACAAATTAGCCAATCCGCTAATTCAAACAAAAGCTAGATGATGATAATTTTTTTCTTGTAAAAGTGTAGTCCGGAGGTATTTCGAATCCCAACTGTCCGGATTAAACCAGAAAAAATCTCAAATAACCTCATAAACGTAACAAATCTCTAACTTTTTTTGACTTAGTGTTTTAAATCTCATATTTTAATTGACCAAATCAAATTAGACCCGTCATTTATTCGAGTAACTATGAATTAATTGATTGGGTTTCACAAATCAAAAGTCTTAGTTTGATTGATTGAATACAAAGTATGTTTTTCTCTGCTTAGAGTACATATAAGAGCACAAGAAAGTAATCCTGGATATGCTATTTTGACAAGAGAACCTATCAGTCAATCAAATAGCTACTATATTAAAATTAGAGACAACAATGTTGAGTGACTTGGTAGCCATCTACGACGATTACGTTGGAACCACGAACCAAATCACTACAAGAAAACACTGAGTTTGCTACTCCGGAAACAGTCACAAAATGGTCGCAAATGACTGAGTTGCGACTATTTTGTGACTGAAAAAGTAGTGGCAAATTGTTGGTAGCAAATTTTTCTCGGTCACAAATCAGTTGCAATTTTGCGACTAAAATATGTCCGTTTATTTCAGTCGCAAATATGTGACTAATTTGGGACGAATATTAGTAGTCGCAAATATGCGACTACTTTATGACTGTTTTTTTGTTGTGGCAAATTAGAGACTATTTTTGTAGTTGCAATTTCGTCACTTATTAGCGACTATTGTGCCATTACTTTTTCTAATGTTTTACCAAATTAGTTAAGTTTCAGTCACAAATTAGCTACTGTTTTGATACTCTTTTTCTATATGTATATATATATACATATATATATTGTATATATGTATTTACACTTCTAAGCTAATAAAAGAAATTAGAAACCTATTATAATTGAAACAATAAAACAAAAGTTGTACATAATCCGAAGTAGAAGTTACATATACCCAAAAAGTTAAGAGGAGATCGTTATGTACACCAAAAAGTAAGTTTCAACACATAGCAAGTTTAAAATCATTGTTCTAAGGCCTTAACTTAAGTAGCAAGTGGGTTAGTTGGTGTCGCATTGATCGGGACGGTGGTTGTAGCAGGTGAAGAGGTTGTTGTAGTAGTTGCGAGCTTTGCTTCGACCATGTAAGCTGTAAAGCCATGACCCTTCTATTTCAGGTGAGAGACATCAATTAAAAGCTTGGGAGCTTGGATTGAGCTTCTCGATGCTCTGCATCACCGCGAGCATTCTCTTCATCGCGTCAAGCATTCTCCTGGTCCTATTCTTTGATTTTAAGCCGAGCGCGTTTAAGTTCATCCTGCAAAGGAAATAAAGCTACTTAAAGTAAATCATAAGAAGATCTAATAAAATGAAATACTATCGAGACCAAACACATGAATTTATTGGCATTAAAGTCTGTAAGGGATCTAACAGAATAAGGGATTCCAATTTGAAAAGTTTGTAAGATCAAGCAATTGAAAATTGTGCAGCCAAGCTAAGCAAAAATCCAAGTACCTTCTTAAGAGACCTGTTCTCAGCAATTGAAAAATTCCCCATACGGATCATCAATGATTCCTTCATAGACCCACCTTAATTCAACACTAATCCAAGTCAGTTGACACATCTGAGAATACCATGAGCTATGTAACAAATAGGGCAACACAAAAGATAACAAACATGTTCTCTTATCAGTCCTGACAAATAAATTAAAAAACAATAGCCACATGTTGGACTCAGATGATCTGAGCATTCCCACAAACAATAACAAAGGAGAGAGGCAAGGGCTCAAGAACAACTTTTTCTAGCTATTAATCAAGTTATGAGAAAGAGGCATGGGAAATCAACCTTTCCAATATGCTCAGGTATGCATTGCTTGCACACTCGGTCATTTTCTCTAACAAAGACCTCACTGAATTATCACTAGCCATCGCTTTAGCCTAGGCATGACAATTTTTAAGATTAGGACATATAATAAGAAAGCTAATTCCAGCACAACAAAATATCTAAAAGAAATTAGTATGAACAAAGCAAGAATCTACCTGACTCTGCAAGAGATTAAGTCCTTTTCTCATTAGAATTAGTCATTTTCTCAAGTAGCTCAGCAATAGCTTCTACAGCCTTTCCTTTCACAAAATCGTACGCAGGCTCGTCTAAGTTATTCATGAAACCGTTGACATGTAGATCGTTCCAAACATCATTCTTTGGAACCTAAAGTAGGAGTTGAAAATAGGTGAGTGCAATGCTCACTATTGAACACACAAGTTAATCAAAACCCTATAGTTAAAAGATAAAACAAAAACATACCCAAATGGTTCAAGTACCATAGCATTCATTATGAGCATTTGCTTCACATACTTTTCTCTCAAAATGCAAAACCTGATCAACAACAAAACCAAATGCAAAATGTTCAAACCAAATCAATTAACTAACAAAAGTCTCTACAAATTCGATTATCTATGATGTATAATTCAATACCAATTTCTTGGTTGGTTCATTGATTTCTCCATCTTCTACACAAAAATTCCCTTGCCTTCTGTATCCATGATTCAAAAACTCCAATAAGAAACTCGTTATAGCCATAATAAGCTCTAAGATCGGCTTTAAGCTATTCAACATAATCTTTCCTGCTGGCTCCTTTTGGCCTCAAATTTGTAAAATCTGACAGTACTCTAACAACTGAAAGATTGAATCAACCATTAGAACTCAAAACTTGGAATAACCAAGATAATACCATCAACACCAATACTCAACAGTAATACTAAAAGAAATGAAAACTTAGAAATGTTAATACTAACTATCTTTTCTTCTTCAAGCTCCTGAGCAAATGAAGGATACATAACATCAGTCTCGTTCCCAATGAAATCAAAAGCTAAATCAAACAGAAACACGAAACAAATTTGTACCTCTTCAGTTGGTAGCCTAAAGTCATCATCATTTTGCTTTATATTATCCAGCAGTTCTAGCTTAGCTGCTTTCTTATCCTTTTTCGTTTTTCTATCAATTTTTTCAGATTGTTTCACAAGATTATCTTCATCGGAGTCAGAATCCGAATCCGAATCCAGAGATCCTTGGCTATATTCCCCATTAGTTGGACATGGTTCACATAAATCTGGGGCAAAGAAATTGAATTTATCCATGGAATTACAATATTTAAAAATGTATTGATTATGAATCTCGATCTTACCCAAGTCTGAATCGATGGAATCAGAGTTACTGGGGTTATAATCCCACACTTTTTACGGCGGTGGTACGAGAGAGTTCGGATTCGGTGGCGAATCTACCGAGGGGCTGCGAACATGAACAAGCTTGAGTATTCTCCGGTGCCGGTAGCCAAACCCGAAGAAAAGAAGAGAGACCAAGGAGGAGAATCGATAGTAAAAGTACTTGGATGAAGAACAAGAAACCCTAGATCTAAGATTCTGATAGAGGGATCGAAGAAATATCGCAAGAGAATAATTCTTCCAAGTCTTCAGCGAAGGAAGGAGAAGGAGATTTGAGATTTACGAAGTGTTAATTTGGTAGAAGAAGAGCCAAATTTTACATTTGGGTTTGGGCCAAAATTTTGATTTATTTGGGTGGGGGGAAACCAAATAGTTTTCCCACTCAAAACCAAGTGTTATAATGAGATTGTTTTCAGTTTAGGGTATAGAGTTACATATATAATACAGTTTAGGGTATATATTTTTTGTGTGATGTTTAGTCCTAAGATATAATATAAGTAATTATAGTGTAAGATTAATTTGGGATTTGGGATACTATGTTTCGTTATAATAATCAAATTAAAACTTGAACATGTATAGAAATTTTAAAACTTAATCAAATCAATTGTTAAGTGCCGTTATCAAAATAGTTTCGGTTTCATGGTTAAGTGTTGTTTCATTATAATCATATAGTGTTGTATACACTATACAATTGTTGTCTGATATATATTAATGAGATATAGTATAAGTAATATATACATAGTTTAGACTTGTTTAGATACTTATGTCTTCAACATGTATAGAAAATGAAAAACTTCATCAATTTTATTGTTAAAAGTGTTGTTAATCATCAACTTCTATGTTATGTATGTTAAATATTTAATTTTTTTAATTAGATTGTTCTTTCAATATTATTATCATATTAGTCTAACTAAATGTTCAAGAAATGTTTATTCTTAAAAAGTGTAATTCCTATAATCTTTTTGTGAATTTTTTTAAAAATCATACAGATTAGTTACAAATTAGTAACAAAGTAGTCACACATATGTGACGAAATAAATAGTAGTCTCAGATGTGAGACAACTTTGTGACTCTTATTTCGTTAGTCACAAATCTAAACTCTAAACCCTAATACTTTGGACCTCAAATATTGTTATACATGTTTGGTCAATAATTCCTATTACATTTCTTTCTTTTTTTTGTCATCTGAAGGATAGTATTAATACTACAGGAAGAGGACCAAAATTTAAATTTCTATTACATTTCTTAACTCTATGATTATTATAAGGTGGTAAATAATATAAATCAAGAAAAAATTGAAAAATTCTACACTTTTACCATAAGAACACTTAAACCCTTAGGTAACATCAACTTCTATGTTATGGATGTTAAATTTTAGAAAATTTTGTTAGATTGTTCTTTCAAAATTATTGTCATATGAGTCTAACTAAAGGTTTAAGAAATGTTTATTCTTACAAAAATGTATTTACAATAACCTTTTTGTGAGTTTTTTTTAAAATCATATGGATTAGTAACAAAGTAGTCACACTTCTGTGATGAAACAAATCGTAGTCTCAGATTTGAGACTACTTTGTGACTCTTATTTCATTAGTCACAAATCTAAACCCTAAATCCTAATATTTTGGATCCCAAATATTGTTACACATGCTGGGTCAATAATTTCTATTACATTTCTTAACTCTTTGATTAATTATAGAGTGGTAAATAACATAAATCTAAAAAAATTGAATTTTTTTACACTTTTACAATAAGAACACTTAACCCTTATGTAACAACAACTTAATTATATGTTATGTTAAATTTTAGGGAAATTTGTTAGATTGTTCTTTCACTATTACTAGCATATTAGTTTAACTGAAGGTTCAAGGAATGTTTATTCTTAAAAACAATGTATTTACAATAAAATATTTGTGAATTTTTAAAAAATCATACGAATTAGTTACAAATTAGTAACAAAGTAGTCACACTTATGTGACGAAATAAATTGTAGTCTCAGTTGTGAGACCACTTTATGACTCTTATTTCATTAGTCACAAATCTAAACCCTAAACCCTAACATTTTGGCCCCTAAATATTGTTACACTTGCTTGGTGAATATTTTCTATTACACTTCTTAACTCTATGATTAATTATAGAGTGGTAAATAACATAAATCTAAAAAAGTTTGAAAAATTCTACACTTTTACAATAAGAACACTAAACCCTTATATAACATTAACTTCTATGTTATGGATGATAAATTTTAGGATAATTTGTTAGATTGTTCTATCATATTATTATCATATTAGTCTAACTAAAGGTTCAAGACATCGTTTATTCTTAGACAAAAATGTATTTCCAATAATCTTTTTGTGAATTTTTGAAAAATCATACGGATTAGTTATAAATTAGTAACAAAGTAGTCATACATTTGTAGTCGCTAAGTGGTTGCTAATTTGTTACTACTATGTGACTGAACATAATTAGTCGTAGATCAGTCACTAACTGTAAATTCAGTCATAAATTTGCGACCAAAATTGCGACTAAATTATTCAGTCGCAAATTTGTGACTATTTTGCGACTGTTTTTGGGTAGTCGCAAATTAGTCACAAAGCAGTCTCAAAATAGTCGCAAATATTTGTGACTAAAAAAACAGTCACAAAAAACAGTCACAAAATCAGTGTTTTCTTGTAGTGAATGAAACAATCAGTTTACTGAATATTAAAAAGTTAAACTGATATTTTTCTCCACAAAAAGAATTGTATAACATACTATAATTAACATACAATATTTGCTGACAAAAAACATACTGAATTATTACACATGCATGTATCTAAATCTCTATGTATAAAATAGAACAATAATTAACAAAATATCACCATGCGTCACATACTTGCATGTATATATGGACCAAATATTCATGTTCAAGCCAAAACAAAACCTACAAATCACCTCCTCGATCTTCTCTATATATATTTTTCGTTAATTCAAAAGTTTGAGTTAAATCTATCGGATGGTGGTATTTTCTTTTCTTGCTGTGAGCTATCCTTAATTTTGTTAATCAGCCAGAGCTATATATCTTACCTAACTCTCTTCAAACTAAATACAAGATTCAACAGATAACGCAATCGCATAAACTATACAGATATGTATACGTAAATTAGGAAATTGATGAATAATGTTGGAGGTCCAAAACGGAGAGCTAAAAGAATAATGATGGATTGGGAAAATATAGTGGCAGAGGGAAAAATGAACAATATTAGGTATGAACCTAAACCATATCATCAATTATAGAATGCAGAATTTACATAATTATTAAGAGAATGTGAAGACTGAAGTTCCTATGTAGAAAACGAAGCAATTATGTGCCTGATACTATGAGAAATTAAATATATAAACTACTTCATTTTAGAAATGTCAAACGAAATGTATGAAGGAAATTAGATGTAATTGATGATAATGATTTGTGAGTAGATGCAGATGGCTTACCCCCCACAGAGTTTTGGATTTATGGTCGTGACGACCATGGTGGAGTTGTTGCCGTTTGATGTGATTAGATGAGCACGAAACAGAGCAGCTGCATTGTCCCAGAGGGTTAGATAAGCCATTACTGACCTGCATGTTAAAGTTTTAAAAGGGTTAGATATTTGTAGGCAAAGGATGTTATGAAATTAAGAAAGTGGTGTTTTGAGACGTACTGATCCAACCGTAACCGGAGAATCAATCGCAGCTTGGAGTTTGGGTCATGGAGGTATGATCTTTGTGCTGAACAAATTTGTCCTACAACATCTGGGGTGTGAAATAAGTTGGGTTATGTAATTATATAGATGGTTTAGTATAACGTTATTTGAATAGGGTGTGTGAAGAAGGTGTTTGCAGGGGAATTACCGGGAAGTTCTAAGTTCGAGTTCGCTAGAGCATGGAGGTGGTTAGGCGGACGCAGGAGGAATCTATGCCGTGCTATTGACGGAGCATCATAATTGACGTGTTCAATAGATGATGCATCGAGGAATCAGATTACAAATGGATGGTCTGTCAGGTTAAAGAGTTTTGGGCTGCGACGAACCTCAAACCCTCGAGGAATCGGATTACAAATGATGCATCGAGGAATCGGATTACAAATGGATGGTCTGTCAGGTTAAAGAGTTTTGGGCTGCGACGAACCTCAAACCCTCTTATCCTGTAGACTCGACCTTCTTGTAAGACACTGTGGAATTTGTGGGAATTGGTGGGTGGAATTAATCCTTGTAGCATCAAGCTCTGTGGAGGAAGACATAAAAGTTAGATGAAAAATTAAATTTTGTGTATTTGTAGAGGTGTTGTAAAGAGGCTGAGACTTGAAAACCATATTGAATTGAGAAGACGAAAAGTGAAAAAACCGACGATCATGGAGGCCGAACTAATTTGAGTGATGGCTATTAAACCCTAAGGAAGAGGAAGACGAAGACTTACAAAACGGTAGAAGACTAGAAGTTACAGACTCAATCGTCAACTATTTTGCAAGGTCACATAAATTTTTTAATCAATTTCGTTATGGTGTATGTATTATCAATGTATCTGTGTTTATTTGTCTTTCGTCTACTTGTGTTATTGTTGATTTTGATTTATTTGATTTATATTTCTTCTGTAATGTGGTTTTAGTTATACAATTACATAGAATTAGCACAAAGTCACGAACAATGACAAAATATTCCTCAATTCAAACAAAAATAATAATGGGCGTCAGTGATGTTATATTGATCAAATTCTAAACCAAATAACAGAAGATTTAAACAATGGCTTCTCTCTTAGTTTTCGTTTTGATTACCTTTCTCTCCGTTTCTGTCTCCTCCATAGTCCTCTCATGTCTCTCCTCTCCTGCGTAATTTCCATATCTTTTAAAAAGAAGATCATTGTTTATTTTAATGTATAACCAACGGTTCAAATATCAAGTAAGATAGCCTCCATCAATGCCCAACCTCGTACGTGCTACAAGAGTTTGTAAAATTGACATCGGCTTCAAACATTAAAGTAAATGCAACATAATACATAATGAGAAACATACAAAAATAAGGGACACTAAAAATGATCACTTTTTTGTAATGACCTTATTAAATTGTTAAGATTTCATTCAACTCCTCCAATTCTAGTTTAAGCAACGTGTGTAAAGAAAGTGAAAAAGTATCCGGTTCCACAAAAGTAGCTCTAAAGTATCATTTTCCACCCTGACTTACTGAAAGTGTGAAACAATTCTTTTTTTTTTTGGAAAATTAATGTAAAATTATATTCAAACTCAAAAAAACATTTGTACATCAAGTGTAACTTCCAGTTGAATTTTTAGAATTGATATTAGAAGAGTTAGATGTAAAGCAGTGAAAGATAAAAACTATGGCCGCGTTGCGAACTAAAGTGCCATTCCTCCATCAAGACGGTGATCGCCGTGAGCTCTAATACATGAAAGTTGGTTTCGGACTTGCTTGTGGATGTAAGCTGAAACAATTCTCTTTTTTCTCCATACCAGCAACACTAATCATGGGTGAGAATTGTAATGGCAAGTTAAAGCAAGAGACTTTGTATCTCACGTGGAGAATGTAAGCTAATACATATACTAATGGGAGTGGTAAATTCAACTAATTTGAAGGAAATGCAATTCAAATGAAGGGATCTCGCAATTCAAATACATTGAAAAAGTGGACTACCTTCACAATTAGTTTGGTTCCTTTCAAAGTTCTCCTTGTTTTTTTTTTCTGAAAACAGAAAATAACATTTACTGTTATGCTATTTCAGTAGTAAGAAATGGTAGGTAAGTGATTCACTGAAAGAAAAAGAGTGACAAACTGCTATGTCTTCAACTGCGTTGGCTCTTTCGGAGAGTTGGAGTAACTCAATAAAAGAAGAAGGTGTAAAACGTTGGTGAGCAACAATTTAAAAACTTATGTTTGGTATTTTGAGCAATAAATATACCCGTCTGCAGTTCTTGTTTCTTCATATCTGGGGACTTTGCATCAAACACATACATGTAGTAAATTGAAACATTGATCTTAAGAAAAGCTATGGTACAGAGTAATCGAGTATTTTGTATCCACATGGAGAGACGGAAATATGGGAGACAAACATTGCATATAAGCTTTAAGAAGACGAATCGTTCAGTAAAAAAAGATAAAGAGTCATGACAAAAACACACCAAGATCCTAAACTCTTCAAATGTAGAGACGGTAAGTAATAATAACCTATTATCACAGGCAGGTTGATGGAGACTTTGGTATTTCCTTGTGAGGCGCTCATTGAGTGTTGAATAAAGCCAACACTCAATGGTGTTGTTATGGAGACCAAATTTCCTTGCAAAAGTTCATTGAAATGTTAAGTCGTAAATAACCTAAAACTGAATTTCAGTTTCACCACCAGTGTGGTAGAAGGCCTTAGAACATCAACTTACGCAATTAGTATATTTTAAATCATTTGTTAAGATTTCAATGTGTTTTGGGTCCATCTCGTAGTGCCACAAATATTAATGAAAAACTTCCCGTTGCAAATTTCTCACAAATCCTCCTGACATGCGATTTTGAATACCGCGCCATAGAATATGGCTCTTTTTTTAACCTGTTTATGAAACTACATCACAAGCTAAAGAGTTTACAGCAAAATGAGTTGTTAAAATCTGCAAGCTATACATCATGAGTTAGTTGCTTGTATCTTTCTTTCAACGAAAACAAAGCTTCCATCAATAGTTTTGAAGGAGAAATACTTTGTAACATGAACTGGTTCATCACATTCCGCGACAGTGAGTAGCTTTGACATAATTACCATAAAATATGCCGATTAGGGAAACTTTTCAATCTGCGGTAGGTGAGTAAATTACAAACATATATAGAAAATTTCATATCCTCCTAATCAAATATTCATAAGATCTGACCAATGAGAGAAACTATATAGTATAAGCTATTCATTACAGAGTGAAATAGATTCGAGATCATGCAAATTTATCAAGAGAATTAGAAGTAACGATTGGATGATATATACACACCTTTGAAAGGACGAGTTCCACCTTTTAACTGAAACAATCATGTTTTTGATATGATTAATTGCGAAAGCGTAGACAGATTTGTTGTAGACTTCCAAAGAAGAAGAAGACATGCACACCAACAGATAATAACCCTTCCACCGAGAATCCATTGATTATAGTGGAGCTTTGCCCCAAACACCAACGTCGAAGTTGTGCTACAAACCTTCACAATACACAAATAAAGCATGATTCACTTTAATTTTGCTTCCATGAAACTAACATTAATTGAATTTTTTTTTATTATGTTCTATAGCCATGCCTGCGTTGGTCCATGCCACATATGGAAGCAGTAAAACATCATATTAGCACAAGTTTCTATAAAATCCTGCAACGCATAGCCAATGTCTTTACTTCTAACACTTAGAAGTAACGATTGGATCGTATTTATACAAACTTTTGACAGGACAATGAATTTTAATCTATAAATTCTCTTTTAACTCATTGATCGCCTTGAACCTAAAATCACCGCTTCTAGCCAGTGCCGGCTTATAGGGGAGGTCAAGTGGTGCACTGCCCATGGGCCCCACTTCCTCCCCTAGTAATTAGGGGCCCATTTTTTTAGTTTTTTTTTAAAAATTATATATAAAATTAACAAAAATTTAAATAAAAAATAAATAAAAAGGCCAATAATTTTTTTTCGTTTTCTTAAAAAAAATATGTATTAAAAAAATTTATATAGCAAAAAAACTTTTAAAAATTAAGTGTAAGGGGCAAAAAAAATTTTTTGAGCCGACCCTACTTCTAGCAACCAAGGACCTCATCTAGAAAACAAAACCCATTATTGGATCATACTAATTCAAACCAGGCTTATAAAATATTCATTTACATAAGTCATTTTGCCAACGACACATAAAGTTGCTCTCTAAATCCCAATCATCCTATCTTGAACAACGTAGCTACTTTCTTTAGTGATAAAAGTAACTTCTGAACATTATAAGAACAGAACCGTGGCTAGTATATTTTCCTACAAGTCAACAGATTACAACATATGAGAGTAAATGACACTTTGGTTGCCTGAAGATTCATAGTTGGATGGATAAAATGTTTGTCGAAGTAATGGCAATCCTAAATATACACAGTAAAAGAGAAATAGACTGAAATACCAGGAAGCTCTGAATTAAGAGAGCAAGTAACTTTTACCCATGACAATTGATGTACCCAACAAGATCACCACCACGTACCTTTCATTTTGATGTGAAGGTGATGTAATATTCGTGATTGATGGAGTCCTTGGAATTCGCAATCAATACGAACCCCCTTAAGTGTTATAGAAGATTGTTAATTAGTATAGAACCAGAAGACAAAAACAGGGCATAAGGACCTAAAAACAGAGCACAATGGTTATTAACCTGTGACAAGCATTTCGAAGGCATAGAGAATAGATTGGGAGTAGTGCCAACGGCTGGTCCCAGAATATTCACCATTGTTAGTCCTTAACTTAGAGATGCGATGAAAGATTGGGACGGACAAATTCTAAACTAATCTTCTATAAACCCAAGAGAGTCTTAGCTTGTCTGCTGAAAGAGTTTATCGGTGATGACATAAGAGGCAGAAAAACAACACAATGTTTTCAAAACTACCTCAATAGTTTTGCTTCATATTTCTCCACCTATGTAGTTTAGTCATTTGAAAATGCATGGAATCACCGCAACTGCGTTCATTGCTTGAATATCAAAAAATTGGTTTCGCTCTCCTCACCCCAAATTTGGACCTTATTAGGCCATTATAAGGCCCATTGTAATCATAGGCTTAACACTACAATTAGGTCTAATGTAATCTCTATATAAGGTTAACAACCTCACAACTTGATCAATAAGAAAACCTATTCACCTCTTTTAGGTTTACTTTGTCATGGCATCATGAGCCTTAAACCTAACTTCTACAAGGTTTAGTATTTTTCGATCTTGAATATCTAAATTTCCGCTACACAACTCTCAAACACTCAATCAAAACAACATCACGATGGCCGGAACCGATGGAGAAGAATCATCAGTCACGCCAAAATCAGTACCTCAATCACCTAACCTAATTTCAGCACCACGACGAACGATATCGCCATACGATCTTACATCAGGAGATAATCCAGGAACAATTATCTCCAGACCTTCTCTTCGTGGGCCTAATTACGACGAGTGGTCAGCAAACATCAAGCTTTCCCTCAAAGCTAGAAAGAAATTCGGCTTCGTAGATGGATCAATACCACAACCATCTCAGGAGTCCGATTATTGTGAAGACTGGTGTGCTAACAACGCGTTGGTTATCTCATGGATTAAGCTCACAATCGATGAATCACTATGCTCAACACTAGCACATTGCGAAGATGCTTCCAAACTTTGGAAACAAATTCAAACGAGATTTGCGTTGAAGAATGGTCAAAGAGTCCAAAGACTAAAATCAGACCTCGCAAATTGTCGTCAACATGGTTCACCAATTGAAGCTTATTACGGAAAGTTGATGAAGCTGTGGACAAGCTTGGCCGATTATCAACAAGGCCAAACGTTGGAGGATATAGCAAGAGAAAGAGAAGAAGACAAATTGCATCAATTTCTTATGGGAATAGATGAAAATTTGTATGGAGCTGTAAAATCATCAATATTGTCAAGAACTCCTCTGCCTACTATCGATGAGGCCTACAATATTCTCATTCAAGATGAGGAATCCAAATCCATTGCTCGATCCTACGAAGAAAGAGGACATGGAGTAAGTTTTGCTGTTCAAACACACCAAACATCAAGTCAAGATGCAAGACTTCTAGCTTCGGGTAAGCAAACGTGCACTCTATGCGGTCGCAACGGACATGTCGCAGACAATTGCTTCAAAAAGGTGGGTTATCCACCATGGTGGGACCACAATCGAGGCAAACCCGGTTCGAACTCAGCAAAACCAACGCATGGAGTCTCGGGTGGGAACTCCAACTCACTTCAAACTCGAGGAAAGAACCCGTCATTAGCTCATGCAAATTACGTAGGTTCAAGCAATCTCGACATGTCATCACCAATAATGGATTCGGATCGTATAGGTTTCAGTGGGTTGAGTGATCAACAGTGGAAAACACTTGTGAATATGCTCAACGAACGAAAGTCTTCTCAACATAATTCATCGGGTACGTATTTTATCGAATCTTGGATAATTGATACAGGAGCATCTAATCATATGACTGGAAGTTTAGAATACTTAGTTGATATATGCGATATGGCTCCAATGTTAATAAAACTTCGTGATGGGCGTTTTACAACATCAAACAAACAAGGAAAAGTTCATCTAGGGTCTTCACTTGTTCTCCAAAATGTGTATTTCGTGGATGGATTGCACTGCCATTTGATATCAGTCTCACATTTGACTAGAGATAGAGGATGTATTTTTCAGCTATCTGATCGGCTTTGTGTTGTTCAGGAACGCATCACCCGGACGCTGATTGGGGCGGGTGAGCAGTTGAATGGATTATATTTCTTTCGAGGAGTTGATGCAGTTTTGACGGTACAAGCTTCAAGTTCATCTATGGAGTTATGGCACAGTCGTTTCGGTCACCCTTCCTCGAAAGCATTGGATTTATTGCATTTATCAAATTTAGCTACTGGTGTTTTTGATTCTAAGACTTGTGACATTTGTATTCGCGCTAAACAAACGCGAGAATCTTTTCCTTTGAGCAGTAATAAAACTACAATGGTTTTTGAGTTAGTACATTGTGATCTCTGGGGTCCGTATCGCACTACATCTATTTGCGGTTCCAAGTATTTCTTGACTATTCTCGATGATTATTCCAGAGCTCTTTGGATATATCTTCTTCCATCAAAAAGAGAAGCGCCTATACATCTCAAAAACTTCATAGCCATGGTTGAAAGACAATTCAGCACCTCCGTTAAGACACTACGAAGTGATAACGGTTCAGAATTCATCTGTCTCAAAGATTACTTCAATGAAAAAGGAATTATTCATGAGACTTCTTGTGTGGGAACTCCACAACAAAATGGAAGAGTAGAAAGGAAACACCGTCATATACTGAATGTTGCAAGAGCTCTTCGATTTCAAGCTTCACTTCCTGTCGAATTTTGGAGCTATTGCGCTCTCACAGCAGGATATTTGATCAATCGCACTCCATCACCATTACTCCAGGGTAAAACACCCTACGAACTACTCTACAACAAAGCTCCTCCCACACAACATTTAAGAGTTTTCGGTTGTTTATGTTATGTTCATAACCAAAAACATAAAGGTGATAAGTTTGAAACTCGATCTAACAAATCGATTTTCATTGGTTATCCGTTCGGTAAAAAGGGATGGCGAGTATACAATATGGAGACAAAGAAAGTTTCGATCTCTCGAGATGTGGTTTTTTGTGAAACAAAGTTTCCATTCCCGCATCAAAACCCATCTCCGCAGCTAGAAGTCTTGAATACGCCATCTCTACCTAATCAAGACGATGAAGAATTTTTCCTAGCATCACCACATATGTTAGACGATCCATCATCTAAGGTATCTCCGGTCGTCGTCCACACATCTCCGGTCGATGAACTGATCATATCTTCAGAACCCGAAACAGAGTATTCCAACTCGAATAAGGACACTTCTCCGTCCCTCTCCATCACATCTTCATCGGCACTCTTAGACACCGAGAAGGAAGATCTAACCACAAAGGAAAATTCACAAACAAAGTCGACTATTGCTGCTCCGGTTGAACCAGTTGAGATAGGTCGTGGTCATCGCTCGAAGAAGCCCCCTACAAAACTTAAAGATTATGTTACAACGCTTCTTCATCAACCATACCCTTCATCGACTCCTTACCCAATTGATAATTACCTCTCTAGCGCTCAATTCTCCTCTTCATATCAAGAGTTCCTGATGGCTATTACTTCCGGCACTGAACCCAAATCATTTAACAAAGCCATGGAAGATGCCAATTGGAGAGATGCAGTCGCAGGTGAAATGGGAGCATTACAAGAACTCGGTACATGGACAATCGTTGATCTACCTCCGGGAAAGAAAGCCCTAGGATGCAAATGGGTCTTTCGTCTCAAGTTTCACTCGGATGGAGAACTTGAACGTCATAAGGCACGGTTAGTGGCTTTGGGAAATAATCAAATCGAAGGAGAAGATTATAACGAAACATTTGCTCCGGTTGCAAAGATGGTTACTATTCGAGCGTTTCTACAACAAGCTGCCTCAAATGATTGGATCGTCCACCAAATGGATGTTCATAACGCTTTTCTTCACGGTGATCTCGATGAGGAAGTGTATATGCAACTTCCACCTGGTTTTCGAACCAACGATAAAACGAAGGTGTGTAAACTTAATAAATCGCTGTATGGTCTGAAACAAGCTCCAAGATGTTGGTTCGCTAAGCTCACTTCTGCGCTTTTGGACTACGGTTTTGAACAGAATTTCTCAGACTATTCTCTCTTCACACTCGATAGGTCAGGCCTTCGTCTTCAGGTTTTGATATATGTTGATGATCTCATAATTACTGGTAGTAATCCTCACATCGTTAACGAATTTAAACAATACTTAAGTGAGTGTTTTCGGATGAAGGATTTAGGTGTACTCAGATATTTTTTAGGCATCGAAGTAGCTCGGAATTCAACAGGAATCTACCTTTGTCAACGAAAGTACGCCTTAGATATCATTTCCGAGACGGGCTTACTAGGCACTCAGCCTGTATCCTTTCCATTGGAACAGAATCACAAGCTCGCTTTAGCCAACGGTGAGTCTCTATCTGATCCATTTCGATACCGTCGTTTGGTAGGTCGCTTAATCTACCTTGGAACAACGCGACCAGAGATGTCCTACGTCATTCACATCCTCTCACAGTTCATGAGCAATCCTAAATCTGAACATTGGGAAGCTGCACTTCGAGTGGTTAAGTATCTGAAACATAGCCCTGGCCAGGGTATCCTTCTTCGCGCAAATACACCATTAGCTCTATCTGCTTGGTGTGACTCCGACTATGCAGCCTGCCCTTTGACAAGCCGCTCTCTCACAGGATGGTTTATTCAACTCGGTGGTTCACCTCTATCTTGGAAAACGAACAAGCAGGATGTTGTTTCTCGATCATCATGCGAAGCAGAATATAGAGCAATGGCTGATACAGTACAAGAACTTCTTTGGCTGAGTGAACTCCTCCCAACACTTGGTATCGAAGTTAACGAGCCTATTCCATTACACTCGGATAGTCTCTCAGCAATTGGTCTTGCTAAGAATCCGGTGTTTCATGCTCGAACAAAACATGTTCGTAAGGATTGTCATTTCATTCGAGATGAAATTATACGAGGTGTTATTGCTCCCAAACATGTCTCCACTACTTCACAACTGGCTGATATCATGACCAAATCATTGGGGCGTAAAGAGTTTGACGCATTTCTTCTCAAGCTGGGTGTTTGTAACCTCCACACTCCACCTTGAGGGGGGGTATTAGGCCATTATAAGGCCCATTGTAATCATAGGCTTAACACTACAATTAGGTCTAATGTAATCTCTATATAAGGTTAACAACCTCACAACTTGATCAATAAGAAAACCTATTCACCTCTTTTAGGTTTACTTTGTCAGACCTCCAGTGCCTGAAGTGGAGAGAAGGATTAGTACATTGAAATGATTTCTGAATGTAGGTTCAAAGTAGAGAAATAGTGTAGATTCAATATGCATTTGTACATGAAAACGAAAGTGTTCTGAATCCGAAAGAAAAGGCAATAAATCGAAATGAAGTTGGAGTAAATGGAGCAAAGGTATCAACTACGAATTTTTATCTAATCAAGAAGCAATGGATAACAGTAGCAACAACAATTCCACATCCAGTCTGAGCACAACTTCAATTGAAAAGATCGATCATGCGGCGAGCTGGGTCGGCACCACTTTTTCACCTCCCTTCGCGGTGTTCTTTGATTTGCCTGGTAATCCCTCAGTTTCGCGGTTTTTTTCTTCTCCAAATCGGTGGTGTTCGAATTTTAATATAAATATGGCCTTCACTTGACTTAAACTTTTCAGTCGATTTATCAATAGCAGCGTTTTGTTGCCGGGATCACCGAACCTGTGAAGTCACAAAATGAAGAACCGCGACAATGAAAAGATGATATCATGAGAGAGCACGACCATCAAAATTATCAATACTGAAGATTGTCTTTGAAAGAATTTAATGGAGAAGGAAGTGGTATCGTGAGAAGATGATCGGTTTTGAGAAGCTGGAAGAGTTTTCAGTTCAGAAGCAGAGGTTTTCGCAAGTGCCACGTGGCCTGTTATTGAGAGCTGATATGGAGAATGCCATTGAGCTTTCATATAGCCACACTTTACTCACTAGTATTTATTGTTGTTTGGCCTTTTGTTAAAAAGGAAAACGATTTCATTTTAGTTTGTTTGCAAATTTGGTAATGAATTTAAAATAAGTATATTTTAGATATCTAAATATGTAGTTCTACTGAAAATAAGAAGACGAAAATCAAGAAATCATAGACTTGTATACTCGTACTCCTTGATGGCGGAGATAAATTTGAAAGGATTAATTTTCTTACAAGTCATTTTGAATTTTTTTTGTTTCATGAATGTAATTTTATAATTTGGAGTTGATAAAATGATAATATTAACCAAAATTTGACATGAAATCAATTGAGTTGAGTTTTCTACCCAATATTAGAGTCACGTAGCGGAATTGGAAGATAAACTGAACATTTTTTGTTCTTATTGAGTCATTGGATCAACTTGATCCTAATGTAAGCCAATGAATTGTAATTTACCATTCTTCTTCCACACACAAAACAAACGAATCCAAACAACAATGACAACAATACATACTGTATCTTATATGATTATATAATAAATTCCTAATATTTTAAAAAGAGGGTAATATATGACCTAAATTATTAAAACAAGAAAATAATTAGAAAACAAAGATTGGAAAAACGAGTTCACATTACACAAGGCAAAAAAATATGGTCCTCGTAATATGTCGATGTTTGAGCAATTTCTTAGTGACAACGTGATTTTACAAAACAAATAATTCCTGAATTTTGGAAAACTTCAAGTTATAGAAAAAAACTGGTCGTTTTACCAGCTCCTTTTTGTAGAAGGCCTCAAATCCATACTTATGCTTGGCCTCAGAGTCGGTTCTGAGAGATGAAATCCCTATGTTATGAGAAAATCTTATACCTTCTAAATGAACGTGATGACAAATTTTAACGGAGATACCTTTCTCAGATTCATACATGCATCGCGTCAAAAATCAGGTCTCGGGTGTTTAAACAACATGCGTTGTTGTCATTTACGACATCAATCTATATGTAAATTTCAAGGTGCAAGGGTTTGCAGGGGCAATGATTTGCTAAGCTAACATGAATGTCCTATTTAAGAGCATCTCCAACTCCACTCCATTTTCCATTCTAAACTTCAAAATGGAGTAAAATCTTCTCCAATCCACTCTATTTTCCACTTTAAAATGGTGTAAACCCATTTTTTACTCAAAATATGGAGTAATCTCATCTTCCACTTCATTTTAGAGTTGGAATTATTTTTTTTATTATTGGAGATGCTCAGCCAACATGAATGTCCAGCATGCATTATTTCTTTTTCTATTGAAAGATGATGAATTGTTGATATGATCTTATCATTCCCTCATGCAAGAAACCGAAAAACTTAGTACGAATATAAAGTGTTCAAGGTGACACAAAATTAGTATATATGTACTATTAAATCACAAGTGCGTTATGGTTGTAAACTTGTAATGTCTTTTAACACTTGTGAGATATCCAAACTCTCATACATATAAACGGGTTATTAACTTATTACATGACCTTAACTCTTATTAAGAAGAACTAAACAATATTTCTCATTTGCTTGTTTGATCGTTCACATGCTAGTATTTATCATTTCAAACTGTGTTATCAAGCTGTCATGCATAATAGATATTGGGTGGAATGTTGCATGGAATCGGAAACGGGTACGCGGAAGCGAAACGTTAGGAAACGCGGAAACGAGTTTTTCAAAAAAAAGAGGAAACGGGTACGTTTTGGAAACGTCTATATATAAATATATATATATATATATATATATTTAATATTATCATGATACAAAAATTATTAAAAAATCAAAACTATATTAAAAATTATTTGAAATAACAAAAATCTAATACATAAATATTAAATAGCTTAACTAAAAATTAAATAAATAACATTCAAATTCAAATATTTAGACTATCATCTTCATTTTGGGTTATCATAATGAACGATTATAGAAGAAAAATAATATGAGTGTTCCTTTATATGTTTTTAAACTTATTAAATAATAAATAGATCTATATATTTTTTAAATATTTAATTTATTTTCAAAAAATCAAAAATCGCGTTTCCAAAATAAAGAGTCGCGTTTCCAATGCGTTTCCAAAAATAAAGAGTCACGTTTCCAAAGTGGAAACTCGTGTTTCCAATGCGTTTCCAAATCAATACTTTTAGGAAACGCGTTTCCACCGCGTTTCCTCCCGTTTCCATCGCGTTTCCGATTCCAAAACGTTTCCGAAACGGGAAACGCTCTTTAGATGAAGTTTCCGTGTAACCTAGGGTGGAAGTGATTAGACTTGACCTTCGTAGGATCACGCTTAAACATCCAGCATTCTCAGTAAACATAACGTTAGAAAATTTGTCTTAATAATATTAAATGTAGCAAATATGAATAATGGATTTAAAGGGTGAATTATATTGTTCTCTTTAGACATAACCAATTTTTTCTCCTTGGATTTGAAAGATGGTGATGATGAAATTAAATCGAAAAACAAAAGTACGGCCATAATTGAATCTGAAAACTGAAGAGTATTACTCAAATTTGGACCTCGAATATAGATCATAATTAGGGAATATTTACTTGAACCCGCTGCCAAACCCAGAAAAAAAGTACATGATTCATGCAATAAAAAACTTAATTCGAAGAATGTTTCTTGGAATCTCAACTAGTTTGCTAGGATTTTCGTATAGGCTTGTTTCATGTGAAAAAACTATCATGGAAACGACATAAAGACAAACAACTAAACTAATCGTGAATACTTATTTAATGAATAAGTTATTATAGACAAAGGGCTATATAACATGTTATTTTTAGATGATCATAGTCTATATTATGCAAAGATGATTAATAAGAAAAGTAAAAGAGAAAATGGGAAAAAATAGAGTCCAAGGTTTCTCTGCCCCACCGAGGCAAAAGACTTCGAGTCTTTGGAGGAGACTTCTCAAGTCAAAGTGTGATTAAACAAAATGGTGGAAGTCCCACAATCAAAAAAATGTTTGATTCTATTTTCTTTTTCCACAATATATTTAAAGAATAATAAATATATATATATATATATATATATTGAAAATAGAAGTAAAAAAAAGAAGCCACGAAGCTCTGGTCCAATCCTCATGAGTCATGACCATTTCCAACCTTCTCAAGATAAAAGCGTGTGGGTTCCACTCCCACTTTGATCAAGACCCTTCTATTTCTAAGTAAATTAAACATCACAAACCTCTAAAAAAGTATGAAAGAAAAAAGACACACATTAGAAAAAATTTCACAAAAGACTTTCAAAATTCAATTTGTTAAATCATGCCTCCACATATTCTTATTCTTGACTTGGTCTCTTCCCTCAAAGCAATATCCCCCTCTTCTCAAACACATTGGGTCCTAGACTCCTAACTAAGTGTTATATATAAATGTGCATTGCATCACCTAAGTGATATCACCAACAACCTTTTCACTTACACAACTTTTAATATAAACCAAACTGATAGTGAGAGACATGTCAAAAGAGATTAATCTCCCCGGTTTCCGATTCCACCCGACCGAGGAGGAGCTTCTTGATTTCTACCTCAAGAACATGGTTTACGGGAAGATGCCGAAAGTCGAAGTCATTGGTTTCCTCAACATCTACCGTCATGATCCATGGGACTTACCTCGTAAGTACTATTGTAGTATATACTAAATACTCAAAAGCTTTGATTCCCCCTCTAGGTTGTGTTAAAGTCTAAATTTTGATCACAGTTTTATCGAGAATCGGGGAGAGAGAGTGGTACTTCTTTGTGCCAAGGGAAAGGAAATATGGGAATGGAGGGAGACCAAGCAGGATAACTGAGAAAGGATATTGGAAAGCAACTGGATCTGATCGTAAGATCATAAGCTTGTCTGAACCAAAACGTGTGATTGGTCTCAAGAAGACCCTTGTGTTCTACAGAGGAAGAGCACCAGGAGGAAGCAAGACTGATTGGGTCATGAACGAGTTTCGGATGCCTGACAATTGCCCCTTACCAAAGGTACCATAAAAAAACACAAAAGCTCTGTCTCAATCATGTCATTAGGAAACAACTCTGTTTCTCATCTTGTGTTCTTGATCACAGGACGTTGTGCTATGTAAGATATATAGAAAAGCTACTTCACTAAAAGTACTGGAGCAGAGAGCAGAGATGGAGGCTAAGATGAATCAAAACTCTCCTCTCTCGTCTTCGGAAACGATTTCTTTCGTTGGAAAAGAGGAAGACTTGATGATGACTTCGTTCCCCTATCCTCAAGTAGTAGCCATGAAAGAAGATAACAACAACATAATGCTTCAAGATCACACCGAGAATGCGAAAAACCAAGAGAAACAACGAGAAACAGAGAGAAAGGAATCTTCTTCATCGGTGAAGCTTCCGTGTGGAGTCTCACCACTACCAGAGCTGCAATTACCTAAAGCAGGAGGTCCAGGACTTGAATGGGGAACAGACCAGTGGTTAAGTATAAGCCCATGGCTCCAGAATCTTACACCAATAGTTAACCTATTAAATTTTTAGGATACGTAAAGAACAGATGGAAAAAAAAAAAGCAGAGCTTGTAAGATATTTTTGGCTTAGCTTTAGAGTACCAATAGTAATTTCGTATCTTTGTAAGTTTGTAACATAAAAAGAGAATTACATATTACAGTATTGAAATAATAACAAGGCAAATTTGACTGCACCATTAAAAAAGACCTAAACTTTGACTCATGGACTTCCATGGATGATAATTTTCCTCGAAATACATGGAGTTTCCAGGAAGAAACTAAGGTCAAATCAACCAAAGACATACTTCTGTATAATCAATCGATGTTACCCTTGTCCTGATCAGAAACGGATCGTCTCTTGGCCTTTCACTGACTTTTTGTAGGACCTTGTATGGGATTAATGATTTCACTGACTTTAGACAATTTTAAACTACAATAGATTTTAAAATATAATAATTTTTGGGTAGAGTTATGAAATACACAAAACTATTACAAACTTAACCAATTTAAAAAGTTTTTAAAATAAACACAAAACTCTATATAAATAGTACTCTCTAGCAAAAATATAAACAAAAATTATAATCTAAATAGTTTAGGCCCCGTAAAAAAAAAAAAATAGTTTAGGCCTTGGAATAAACACCTGAAGCCCATTAAATTAAAAGAAAGGTATATATAAAAGAGTATGCGATTAGTTTCTAACCCAAACCAAAATCTCAGAAAGTTAAAATTGAAAGGGACTCAGGTTTCAAATTCTTAAATCCGCTCGACTCTAGATCTCTCTGTTTTCCTGTCTGAACGATGAGCATATCAAAGAGCGTGGTTCTGTTAGGAGCTCGAGGTCTCGGCTCCTCTTTTGCCCTGATCAATCGTCGTCGTCCGTTCCCGTACCGCCAAATTTCCGAGCTCACAAAGAATTTTCATCAGGTAAGACATTATCTAGTTTTGTTTTGCATACAAGTTGCAATTTGAATTTTTTCTAGATCAAAATTTGGTTTTGCATAAAGTAACTAGTGTTTTGGTTGTTGTGTGTTTCAGTTACAATGTACTTAGGTTGGTTCTTTTGAGAGTGTGGCTATTAAAACCTGTGGATTCTTATTAAAACCTGTGGATTCTTACTAGACTTTTTCATTATGGTCCGATTCCAACTCTTGTTCAGGAGCATCTTAATTCTACTCTTTTACAATACGAGACTGAAAGATTACGACGAGATATGGAAAAGATGCGAATTGAGCTAAGGTATGTCTCCAGCTTTCTTTTGACCGTTACATATGCTTTTGATCAACCAATCGAAAACTAAGAAGACTTGTTCCTTGAAACAGGTCTGAAATTGAAAAGAGCGCAGACAAGTTTACCCGGGTATAACTATTTTCCTTGTGTTTTTGTACTCTTCACTTTATATGACAAGTTATGATTCATTTTTTTGTTTCAGGAATTGGCAGAAGCAAAAAATGACTGCTCAAAATACTGCACAACTACACTCACCTCGGTTGTCCTACTCGGGATCGGCATCCTTACAGGATTTCATTTATCTAGCTAGGTGTTTTATTGGCTTTTATTTTGGTTGTTGAGTTTTGGATTTTTTTTTTTTTTTTAACACATTCTTCATTAATTTAACCTTACATCATATTGTATGGAGGGAATGAAACATACTCTTTGAATTCCAAAACATAATTTAAAGGCAATAAAACATAGGATAGATGAGTCATCGCAAAAGATGGACAGCGAATTTGAGAAAAACCTGTCGATGTAATCTTCACGGTCAAGTCGGAAAATCTAGGAATAGTCACTTTCCAATGTGACTTTGATGGTGAACTCCTACCTCCAATAAACGTCAACGCGATAACGGTTGTTTCTTTTTGGTTCCATACGGCACACTAAAGAACACAATTCGGTAAGAAGATACATTGAAGTTCCCGGCACCATGTTCGGGAGTATGACCACTGTTGAGGAGATGGAAGAAGGTATAATGGTTCTTTTCCCCTTAGGAAAATACAATGATATTAAACTCTCCACAAGAGAGGACATTGATAAGCTTGTTAACCACCTATTACCCATAACCTTTAAAGCTAAGAAACAAGTTTACGGAATGGAATTATAGATGGAGGAATGAAATATAAACCTTTCTCTTGATGGGCTAAGGAGTCCAAAGAATCGATGATGAGTCAATTCCACAAGTAATTTTCCGTTTCCACGGTGGAGGGTAGAGATCTTATAGTTGTCAGACAGATTTTCATCGTCGACACCGGAGTTCAATCTTTTCTTGACTCTCACTTCAACAAGAAGTTCTTGTGTATATATTTTTTGTTTCCCTCGTGGTCTTTCTCTTGTCGATTGTTCCTTGACTTACGTTTTTTCCAGTTCCATTTTTTCTTATTCTCTATGAAACTTTTTTCTTCTCATTTTTTCGCCACCAAAGGTTTCTTTGATGCATTGTTCTCGTTTCTTCCCAAGATGATTTTTGATCAGCATGAGGAATTCTCTGGTTGAATATAGGACCGGGATTGGTAAAAAAATTGAGCCAAGTTTTTCTCTAGTTTGTTATTAAAGGTTAAATGATTTCATATTCCCTTGGAACACAGATGATGAAATTCAGTTGACGCTACATCAGAGGTCTGCTTATTTTGTTCCTTAACTACTCGCATAGAGAGAATGGCGGTTGCATATCTACACCATTTAACGTTTTGCATCTTATGTGTAGAGAGTGTTTTGGAGAGGTGTTGTTGGGGAACTTCTATGGTTCATAAGCGGCCCAACTAATGCAGAGGTAAGACAACAGATATGGTTGAGCCATACCGTGTCTGCTGTGCTCTAAAACTATGCAAATGAGTTAGACACTTCTCTCAGAGGCGTTTCTTCTATGTTTGGTGAAAACATCTTTTTCTTGTTTTACAGCTACACATGATTCCACTGCTGAAGGATTTGATGTAAATCATCAAAAGAAGATAAAAAAATATCCTCATGATTGGCTTATTATATTAGCGGCTTGGAATCCTTCTGATCTCAAGTTGATGACATTTCACTACATGTAACCTAAGGCTTATGGGTTTTGGTCAACCATATAGTGGTTCTTGTTGATCTCATGTAAGTTTCCATCTATTACACAAGACCGTTTATATAATAACATGGTAAACATTACCGACACTAGTCAAAGGTTTCAATCCATTCTTTGCCCTTCTGAAAAAAATTCAACTTGTTTTGTGTTCAAATAAACAATGCTGGAACTAATATCTGGAAACCAATAGTTGAGTATTCGAGTGAGGATTACGTAAGAAATCAAGTCGACCGCTTTCCATTTATCACAAATTGCACATCCTCTTCTAAAAACATTGTGTTCAACTCCTCTGTAGCTGGCTTGCTGCATCTTTGTAATGGATCTATCTACGGTGCAACTAAAGATCAGTCCATATTCTTTGCTGCTTAGATGGAACGATGACCCAAGATGTTGATAAGACGAAGGGAGGTGAGATTGTAAATGATTTTGTTGCGCTTCAAAGGTTATTTTCTAGTTTACAAGGAAGTGGAAATAGAAGAAAATTCTGGCGAGAACACAAATCAAGCTGTTATGAATACAATATATGTTGTAGTATCTAGTATATGTATCTAGAGACCAGTCTTCAAAATCTGTAACTTCTGCTTTCTCTCCTCCATTTTCAGATTCAGTATTGCTTGGAAGTCTTGAGAATGTAAGAGAGATTTCGGGTCACTGTACACGAGTACTGCAGCCACAAGTATGGTGATCTCGCGACCTGAGAGCCCTTCCGTCTTTGTTGCTGCGTCTCTGACAACTTGGTCACTTATTGCTGCGTCTTTACCACTTTTGCTGTGATAGAGTTTCAGGAGGTTTAAGCGTTCTTCTTCGCTGGGAAGAGGAAACTCAACCACCTCATGAATCCTGTGAATAACTGCGGTATCAAGATCAACGGATCTGTTTGTAGTCAGGACCAGAACTGTGTCTTGTGACAGATCGCCGGTGCGAGAAAGCAATGCATTGATGGCACAGCGTTGGGCCTCACTGATGGTGCTGCTGTTACGTCTACATTATGTTGACAGAAAGTTAGATTATGCTTCAAACACTATATAATAATAAACTAGAAGATGTTTTGGTCTTACTTTTGTAGAAACTCCTCAGCATTGTCTATGACAATGCAGAATCCTTTCTTCGATCTTTCACCATAGTGTTTATCTTTTTTTCTCGATAGGTCCTAAACCAATTATAACTGGAAAAATACATGTAGTAAGACTCTATTAGAAGATATCAATCTCAAACCACATTCATCTTGAGGTTGATAAAGAAACGAGCTAAAAGTAACAATCATAAACCAAAATAACTTACCTCCTACTGACACAGCAAACAACCCAGTAGCAAGATTGTCATAGATTGATTTGAGAGTCTCGAAACTCAGCTTCTGAAATTTAACCAAAGCAATACACACATCATACACATCATATCAAATCAGATCACGCAATTTTTGGGATTAGCTCCTAGATTTGCGATACATATTCTGCAATATCTCTGTAATTTCCTCTGTTATTTACTTATTATTCAACAAAACAAAATCCTACTCAAAATCCAAAACCAAAGAATCTATCACAACTCCGAACAAAAAGTATCCAAGATTCCAGAAGCAAAAAACTGTGCCCTTTTTTCTTGAAAACATATGATTCTAGGCGAGAAATAAATCCTACCCACATTTTATTTTTAAACAAGGACCTGCTTTACTTAGGAAGATGATTTTACCAGTTGACAAATGCCACAACATAACATGGGTAATATGTATTCCAATCCTATAGTGGTTACTGGTTATGAATATTTTGCACAGTCCATGCATTATATCTGTAAATGAAGTAAAATGGAAATAGAAGAATTAAGGCGAACTTTTTAAGTTGCATGATTTGATATTAAAAAATTGAGTTTCTGTTAAGTTTAGACAATTCCTAAAATGCAATTCCTCGAACAAAACTCTTTACAAACTTATCAATTTGACAAATGTTTTTATAAATTAACAAAAACTCTAGTAAATACTGATATTCCCTAGAAAGAAATATTAAATATGAAATCATGCAACTTAAAAGAGCTTGAAATCATTAGGCCTTGGAATAAAAACTGAAGCCCATTAATTAAATTAAATTAGAGATACATGGAATTAGTTCGTAACCCAAACCAAAATCCCAGAAAGTTAAAATTGAAAGCGACGGTCTCAAATTTATCTTTTTTCGTTTTTATAAAATCTCAAATTCTTAAATCTGCTCGACTGTTTTCTGTCTGAACGATGAGCATGTCAAAGCGTGTGGTTCTATAAGGGACTCGAGGTTTCCACTCCTCTTTCGGCCTGATCGGTCGTTGTCATCCGTTCCCGTACCGCCAAATTTCCGAGCTCACGAAAGATTCAAAGAATTCTCATCAGGTAAGACATTATCTAGTTTGGTTTTGCATTCAAGTTGAAATTTGAATTTTTCTAGATCCGAATTTGGTTTGCACAAAGTAAGTAGTGTTTGGTTGTTGTGTGGTTCAGTTACAATGTACGTGTTCTTAGTTTAATTAGGATGGTTCTCTTTAGAGTGTGGCTATTAAAACATGTTGATTCTTACTAGACTTTTTCATTATGGTCCGTTTCCAACTCTTGTTCAGGAGCATCTTAATTCTACTCTTGCATAGACTGAAAGATTACGACGCGATATGGAAAATATGCGAATCGAGCTAAGGTATGTCTCCAACTTTCTTTTGACCATCAAATATGCTTTTAATAACCAATCAAAAACTAAGAAGACTTAGTTCCTTGAAACGGGTCTGAAATTGAAAAGAGCAGACAAGTTTACCAGTGTGTATAATTATTTTCCTTTCATTTTTGCACTCTTCACTTTATAAGGCAGGTTATAATTCGTTTTCTTGTTTCAGGAATTGGCAGAAGCAAAAAATGATTGCTCAAAATACTGCACAAGTACACTCACCTCGGTGTTAGTACTCGGAATCAACTTCTTTATAGGATATCAGTTAGCAACTAGCTAGGTGTTCCATTGGCTTATATTTTGGTTGTTAAGTTTTTGATTGGATTTGGTTATTCAAATATTTATCGAAATACTACTTACTGTCAATCTTTTATTGACTATCACAAGAAGTTCGTATGTACATATTTAGTTCAAACACTATATGATCGAAAGTTAGATTGTTGTTCAAACACTATATGATAAACAATATTTTTTTGAGTCTTACTTATGTAGAAACTCCTCAGCAAGAGTCCTTTCTTCGATCTTTCACCATAGCCAAAGAGAGCTTGTGAAATTTAGATATCCTTGTGGACCTACGGCAGCAGCATCTCGCCCGTTGATGATACAATAGTCGAACCCTGCAAATTACAAAAATAACTATATAGTATCCTTTGTGAGAAACTAAGTCTAGAGAAAACCCAAGTATTTAACTGTTTCAAAGCCAATTCTCGAGCCACAATAGTTTTTCCCGTTCCAGATGGTCCATACTACATCAAATTGCGGAAGGGAAGTTGGTTGGGTTTTGTATTTGCCATGACTCTAGCAAGATGTAACATTCTCATCCTAAGAGAATGGTGCATCACGATGTTCTCAAAGATCTTTTCATCTCCATCTGGTGATTTTCTGCTATGCGATTCAGCAAAATATGTTTTTTTCTCGATAGGTCATGCACCAAAGTTAGCTGGAAAAATACCTTGCATATAAGAGTCCATTAGAAATGAGAATCAATCTCAAAATTTTGGGTTATAAAATCACCTACAACAGACAAACCAAACATCAGCACAGCCAGATTTTGGTAGATTGACTTCAACCTCTCAATATTCAACCTCTACAAAAGAGAAATTTGAGGAAAGAAACTGAGAATCATAGGGAAAAAAACTATTTTGGAATAATAATACACACTATATCAAATCAGATCACGCATTTTTGTGGATTAGCTCCGAGATTTGTGATACATATTCTGCAATATCTCTTTAATTTAGGAATGTAGATAGCATAACTATAATTTCCTCTGTTATTTACTTATATTCAACAAAACAAAATCCAAACAAACTCCGATACACATTCCGAAAAACTCGACGACACGAAACTATGAAATAAACTCCGAATCTCAAAATCCAAACGAAAGAATCGAACTGCGAATTGCGAGTCACAGCTCCTAACAAAATGCATTGAAGATTCCAGTAAAAACCTAACATACGAACTAGGGCAACAAAGAAACAAGGGAGAGAGAGAGAGAGAGAGAGAGATTACATGGTTCTTCATGTTGCGAAATCGGAGTATAATCTTCGAGATTCTTGAGTTATCTGCAACGAAATCGAAGAAATTCAACAATGGAGCCAGAAAGAAGAAGAAAGATAGAGAAAGAAGAAGAAATAGACGTATACTTGCTTCACAAGGAACCGTTTCTTGCTCTGTTTCTCTCTCTACAACAACTACGTTTCTTGATCTGTTTCTTTCTCTACTAGTAAGAGATTACTGTGTGTGAGTATATAAAGGCTTATGAGGCAAAGTGAGCCAAATTCTTTCTAGTAGTGTTGCAAGGAAACGAGTTTGTTTCGTCAGAACAATTTTCTTTTGTTTTAAAAGCAGATTTATAATTCCAAAATTCATGAACTTGGCAACAAAAAAAATACTAGAATAGTCATGAAATTGCATTGTCTTATGTTTCAAAAAGCGATATAAGCAATTAGCAGGTTTTGGTTTTGGGTTAAGAACTAATTCCATACTTAGGCCCCTTGGATTGGATTTGGTTATTCTAGTATTTATAAAAATACTAAAAGAAAAGACTTACTATTTATCTTTTCTTGACTCTCACTTCAACAAGAACTTGATGTTACTCAATTTCTTGTTTCTCTGATTTATAGGTGCAGTTTCTTCTTTCAATTTTGAATTTAAGGAGATATAGATCTAGAGAAACAGAGAGAGGAAACTTGAGAGACTTAGAACACTTTCTTGTTATGTTTCTTACTTAATGAAAACGAGTTTTTTTACAATGTCTATATAGACATAATACATACCATAATTACTCTAAGTAGTTAGCGTTTGGAGAATCTCAGCGTTTGGAGAATCTCAGCGTTTGGAGAATCTCAAACTTGTTATTACAGAGAGCTTTCTTGCACGCTTGTTCCTTGTGTGTCATGCTACACCCTAAGTCCCTTTGATTCTTCATCTTTGTCTTCTTCTGTTTGTCTTGAGAGAGATTGATTATTGGGCTTTGCTTCACTTGGGCTTTGTGTTGTTTCTTGATGTCGTGATCCATCAAGGATGTTGATGTGTTGCTTATACTCCCCCTCAAACTTGGAGTGGGTGGTGCATTCACGCCAAGTTTGCTGCGAAGATCAATATATGTGTGTTTTGGTAGAGACTTGGTGAAGACGTCAGCGAGCTGAGCCGAAGCTGGAATGTGGTGTGTTTCAATGTGTCCCAAAGCAACTTGTTCCCTGATATAGTGAAAGTCTCGATCAAAGTGCTTTGTTCTGTTATGGAGAGCTGGGTTTGCCGTTAAGTAGACAGCCGAGAGGTTGTCACAAAACAGAGTTGTGGGTTAGTGTTGAGGAATGCCAAGATCATGAAGCAGAGAGGAGAGCCAAGTTAGTTCTCGAGCTGTTGCGGTGAGAGCTCTATACTCTGCTTCTGTTGACGAGTGCGAGATTGTGGACTGTCTCTTGGCCGATCAACATATGAGATTTGACCCGAGAAGAACACAAAAACCAGTAGTAGACCTCCTTGTTTCTTTGCAGCCAGCAAAATCACTATCAGAGAAGGCTGTGAGAGCAAGACTAATGTTTCTCTTAATAGGAAGGCCCATGTTTAGAGTACCTTTCACATACCGGAGGATGCGCTTGAGTAGACTAAAGTCTGAGATGGTTGGTGAGTGCATTCTTTGGCAAATGAAGTTCACAGCGTATTGAATGTCCGGTCTCGTGATCGTTAAATACTGCAGTTTACCGGCAAGACTTCGAAAATATGTTGGCTCAGAGAATGGTTCGGAATTGAGATTGTCCAAGTGTTGTGGTAGAGGAGTTGGCATAGGATTGCAATTTGTCATTCCTGCTTGGTGAAGAATGTCAGATGCATAAGCATGCTGATGCAGAAAGAGGCCCGTGGAGAATGATTCAATTTGTATTCCCAAAAAGTATCTTGGTTTACCAAGATCTTTCATGGAGAAACGATTGTTGAGAGCCGTTAGAAGCTGATCTAGAAGAGCCTGGTTGTTGCCCGTGAGCAGGATATCGTCAACATATAGAAGAAGAGCCAAAGACATACCATTTTTGTGGTAAACAAACAATGAGGGGTCTGAGGTACTGCAGATGAAGCCAAAACCAAGTAGAAATTGACTAAAGGTGTCAAACCAAGCTCTTGGAGCTTGTTTTAGGCCATATAGAGCTTTGGTGAGGCGGTATACATGGTTTGGCTTATCTGGATCCACAAATCCTGCAGGTTGAAGCATGTACACAAGCTCTTTTAGTTCTCCATGAAGAAAGGCATTGGAGACATCCAATTGCCTAATAGGCCACTCTTTGGTTGTTGCAACATCTAGAACAAGGCGTATGGTGGATGTACGAACGACGGGGCTGAATGTCTCCAAATAATCTATCCCTTCCTCTTGGTCAAAGCCTTTGGCAACAAGACGTGCCTTGAGCTTGTCCACGTCTCCTTCTGGATTGAATTTGGTCTTAAATACCCATTTGGAGAGCAAGATATTCATGTGAGCAGTTGGAGGAACAAGAGACCAAGTATTTAGCATATGTATACGACTCATTTCATCAAGGACCGCTTGACTCCAACCTGGATGTTTCATAGCAGACACAATAGTCTTTGGCTCGTCATTTGTGTATCTAGAAGCGATGTTAGCATATCGAGGATTAGGCTTGTGAATGCCAACTTGGGTCCGTGTGGTCATGGAGTGAGCATTGTCTATTGGTTGTGGAGGAGGATCCACGTGATGATCTTCATGGTGAGGTTCTGGAGGAGGATCCACTTGGTGATCTTCATGGTGAGGTTCTGCAGGCAGTGCAGATTCCTCTCTTTCTGTGGTGTCTGAGTTTGGAGTTAAAAGAACATGATCATGTAGATTTTCGGTTGGTGTGATCTCTGTTTCAGTTGCATCATACTCTTGATGTTGTTCACCAGTTGTAGTGTTGTCATTAGTTGCAGTGTTGGGTGAAGAGGTGTCTGGTCTTGAGAACAATTGAACCGGAGGAGGAGGAGAGGAAGATGGTGTGGATGTTGGCTCAGAGTGTTGCCAAGCTTTAAGGAGAGGTGTTGGATACCGAGGAATCAAGGATTTGTATTTTGCTTGAAAAGGAAAAAGAAGCTCATCAAACATGACATGTCTTGAGATGTATACCTTGTTTGTTGGAGGGTAGAGGCAACGATAGCCCTTGTACTGACTGTGGTAGCCAAGAAAGACGCATTGCAGGGATCGTGGATCGAATTTATGATGAGCCAAAGGCCTGAGACATGGATAACAAGCTGATCCAAAGACTCTGAGGGAAGAGTAATCCGGTTTCTGGTGAAGAAGAGTTTCATGAGGACTGACATTGTTCAAGCTAGAAGTTGGTAACAAATTGCTGAGATGATTGGCTGTGAAGAAGGCCTCAACCCAAAATTTCAGAGGTGTGTGACTATGAAACATCATTGACAATCCGAGCTCAACTAAATGTCTGTATTTTCTCTCGGCCATGCCGTTTTGTTGTGGAGTATAAGGACACGAGATTCGGTGATGAATACCATTCTCAAGGAAGTGTGTTTTTAGTCTGTGGTTTATGAATTCTCCACCTCCATCACTTTGGAATTCTTTGATTCTTGTATTCAATTGGTTCTCCACCAGCTTTTGAAATGCAAAAAAAACTGAAACAAAGTCTGATTTTGCTTGAAGAGGATAAAACCAAGAGTGTCTTGAGAATTCATCAACAAAAACCACATAGTATTTGAATCCTTGATTAGATACAACTGGTGACGGACCCCATAGGTCGCAGTGAATACGAGCTAAAGGTTTTGAGACATGAGAATTTGAAGCAAAAAACTGTAATCTTGAGTTTTTCCCCATCTGGCAAGGCTCACAAATGGAGAAGGTTCTGCTCTTATTAACTTGAATGTCCTTGTTGTTCTGAAGTTGTTGGAGAATCTTGTAGTTAGAGTGACCTAATCAATGATGCCACGTTTCCTCAGTAGCTGCACATTGTCGATTAGAGTAGAGAGCCTCAAGCTTGTGATTCTCCAACACATACAATCCATTACTGCGTGGTCCCTTTACCACCACTTTCTGAGTTGATAGATCAATAATGCATACCTTATTAGCATCAAAATACACTCCACAAGGATAATCATCACATAACCTTGAGACAGATAAGAGGGATTTCTGTATTCCAGGACAAACTAATACCTCATTCAAAGGGAGATTACCTTTTGATGAAGAAATTGTGGTGGATCCGGTGTGAGTGATTGGAAGGTATGTGCCGTCACCAATCAACACAGTATTGTTGCCTTCATATGTGTTGGAAGCCTGAAGATTGTTTGTAGATGAAGTAACATGAGCTGAGGCACCTGAGTCAGGGTACCATTCCATACCAGTTTCATCAGAGACACGAAGAGTAGAGAAGGCTTGAAGAGAATCATCATTCTGTATCTTTTTCTCATAGCGATCATAGCATGTGAGGGCAGTATGACCGGTGCGGCCACATATTTGACATGCTGGTCTATGAGCAGGAGTTTGATTAAAGAACTGATGCTGATAGAACCCTCTTCCCCTAGTATTGTAGCCTCCTCTTCCTCTGTTTTGAGCAGGACGTCCTCGACCACGCGGATTGGGGACATATTGAGGAACACGTGGCTCATACTTCTCAGTATTGAAGGCAAGATGAGGAGTGATGGAGGGAGGTTCTTCATAAGACTGAAGTTTGGTGTCGAAGCCTTGAACTTCAGAGATAACATCGTTAAAGGTTGGTGAGGGGAGCTTGCTCAAGGAGCTTTGTATGACCGTGGTTATTGGGTCATACTCTCTGCCTAGGCCATTCAGAAATCCAAATATTTTTAGGGATTCATCAATAGGTTTCCCTATAGAGCTTAGAGAGTCACAAATTATTTTGAATTCTCGACAATAAGCAGAGAGAGTTTTGTCTTTCTTATACAAGAGCTGGAGGCTGCGACGGAGAGAGAATTCTCTTGCAATGCTGCTTTTGTTGAAGTTATCGGCCAGAGAGACCCAAATTTGACGAGATGTAGCTAGATTATGAACATGACCAAGAACTTCTTCGGAAAGAGTACCAAACAACCATGAGCGGACAAGTTGATCCATACAAAACCATGATTCGTGTTGAGGATTTGGCTCCTCGGTGGTGACATCACCATTGACGACCTGACGGGTCAGATATGGAGCCGTGACAGCACCATTAACGAAGCCAATTAGCTTTTGACTTGATAAGAGAGACTCGAATTGCGTTTTCCACAACAAATACTTATTGTCGTTGAGCTTGAGAGTGACAGAACTGGAGACATGAACACTGTCCGGAAACGGGTAAGCAGTTGCCATTGAAACACATGTTAAGGTTGAAAGGCTGCTGATACCATCTAGAGAAACAGAGAGAGGAAACTTGAGAGACTTAGAACACTTTCTTGTTATGTTTCTTACTTAATGAAAACGAGTTTTTTTACAATGTCTATATAGACATAATACAGACCATAATTACTTTAAGTAGTTAGCGTTTGGAGAATCTCAAACTTGTTATTACAGAGAGCTTTCTTGCACGCTTGTTCCTTGTGTGTCATGCTACACCCTAAGTCCCTTTGATTCTTCATCTTTGTCTTCTTCTGTTTGTCTTGAGAGAGATTGATTATTGGGCTTTGGTTCACTTGGGCTTTGTGTTGTTTCTTGATGTCGTGATCCATCAAGGATGTTGATGTGTTGCTTATAATAGATACTATACTTGGTAAGTTGAGATTTGAGAATAGTCTTATTTGTGTTCAGTGTTGAATCTAGTTTTGGCTCATCGATGATGTAATGTTATGGAGGATGTTTTCTCAGGGACACTAGCTGAATGCAATGATTACCTTAAAGTCTCTACATTTTGGCATCTTGGTTTTAGCTCATCCAAGAAAAATCCCTCTGTATTCTATGTTCTAAGCGCTATCTAGTTCAGTCACAAGTTTCTCCTCTTTAAATGTCTAGTTAGACTCAGGTTTGATATATAGATCTGTAATGTTGTGTTTGATAGCTCATCCGTGAAGCCCTCACTGGGTTTTACTACGTATCCCCTTTATTTTGTTGATGATTGCCTCGTGCAGTCGTGCTTTTCCAAATCTTTACGCCTTCTCAAACTCCATAGATTGGTTCACATTCACTTTTGTGTACATATGTATGACTAAATCAAGAAAAAAAAAACTTAATTGGCAAACAAAGCAATGTACATGAGTATTAATTTATCGTTCTAGTTGTAACCATGTACTGAAAATGATATCTTCCCATTAGCTACCGCACAATTTTATCATTATTGTTTCTAGGAATTGTCCGAGTTCCGTGCTATGTTACATGCTATTTATTGTCTTGATACTTTTTCTCTGCGACCATTGTTTCAGATGAGAAAGGGGTGAGAATACTTGTTGAACCAAAGGCCTTAATGCATGTGATTGGAACCAAGATGGATTTTATAGATGATAAACTCAGGTTTGGACTCCTCTGTCATCATATTACAAACACAAAGTCTGTTTATATGAAATCGTATTAGTGTTTGATTTGAAATGCATATCAGAGTTTGTGTTCATCAGTCCTAACTCACAAGGGCAATGCGGGTGTGGTGAATCCTTCATGACAACATCTACATCTAGTACTAAGCAGAGTGGTAGTTAGCACCTAGCACACGGCATATGTTGCTGCACTATCATAATTTACATTGTTTCTAGAACCAGAGTTACTGAGAAACAGAAGATGGCTTTGCCAATAAGAATTGAGTATATATTAGCGAAGGTTGTCTGGAGTTTGCTAAACCATAAGCTCTCCATAGACAAGTCTTTTGGCGACTTTATATCTTTCATTTCCTGGATACTTCTCTTTAAAGATATCCAATGGCTCAATCATTGCTTCAAAGTTAGGCTGTTCGAACAAAGTTACATGATTCAAAATTCAAATACAGATAGGGCAATGTGGGAGTGGTGAATCGTTTATGACAACATCTACCTCAAGTGCTAGGCAGAGTGGTATAGTTAGCACAAGGCATATGTCGCTGCACTATCATATTTACATTGTTTTTAGAACAGAAGAAGGTTTTGCCAACAAGAATTTAGTAGGATATTTGTGTGCAGCTTTAGGCATAGATTGGTCACTTCATTGCATATTCAATAGAAGCAGTCCAGTCGTTGCTTAAAGATACTCCCTCCGTTTCATTATGTACAATGTTTAAGAAATTTTTATTTGTTTCATTTTATTAGATGTTTTATTAGTGTCTATGTAGATTTTAATGTTATTTAGTAGTTTTGACCTTTTAAATTCCGTAGTCTTACATATGATTGGTTAAATTATTTTATTAGTTAATTATTAAATGAAATTTTGTTTATAATTGTTGTTACTTAATTACCGCGCATTCAGTCAAAACATCTTACTCCCTCCGTCCCATTTTATATGATATTTAAGGTTTTTACACACAAATTAAGAAACCATTTAATTGTTCATCTTTTCATTATAAAACATCAATTACAAAATAATTCAACCAATGAAAAAATAATCTGCAGAATTCAAACAGCCAAGAACAACAAAAACGCAATAAATTTTGCATAGAAAATTGAACTAATTTTTGACAAATATTTTCTCCTAAAAAATCATCTAAAATGGGACAGAAAGAGTATAAAACAAAACTGAAGGAGTATTTATGAACTATGTATTTAACGGAATGGGTACTTGTGCTTGTGGTTTCTTGAGATCAGTTTATGTATTCTTCTAATGTAAACTACTTTATGGATATAACTTTAATGTCTTGTGAAACATTTGTTACTTTTATGTAAACAGTGTTTCACCCTTAAATTTCACTCCTTAATTTGGACGGTGAAACATTTTCCTTAATGGCTTTGGAAATTAAACAACGTGTACTTGTCTGGACCTCTCATGTTTGCCTGAAACTATAATATAACCCCAAAAAAGTGTTGAGTAATCCACTGTAGATCTGTTCACATGCCATAATCTACTGTTACGGATCTTGCTGCTAACTCATCAAAACAACCATTATCACAGTTGTCCAAATATGCTCTCTTTTGATTAGTATAATCATAAATTCATAATGCAAACGTGTGCAATACTGGAAACAGGTTATACCACACGGAGAGACTTATAAATATTCACAAAAATATACAGAGGCAGGAGACAAAGCCAAGCTGGATTTGACAGAAGCTATTGTGAGTGCTCATGCGGTTACACATTTTATAAGATAATATATCTTATAAGTGCACCAAACTGATCTCAATGCATAAGTAAATAGAGATATAGTAGGAGGGAGACACTAAGCTTATGTGGTGGAGATCTCAGATCTTTACCATTATTTGTGTATAGTTATAAGAAGATGCCTTATGCTACCTTGAAAGGGGAACATTGTATTTATGGTTTTAATATTTTAATCACCATGAGTTTTATTATGTATTTCTTTCTTTCCTGATGGTGTATATAAGAATTGACATGTGAGGCAATGAGAAGGCAGAACAAACATCTTTCTGTCTCTCAACATCTTATCTTTGATCAATAACAAAGAAGAAGATCTAAAAATGGCAGTCACATTCCATGCTCGCTCTAACAGTTTCCCTTCTAGACTTCACCCACATGCCACTCATGTCGATGAGCAGTTGGCTCGATTGAGATCTTCCGAGGAAGCCTCAACATCCTCTAGCTATTCAATCTGCCAAAGACTTGACAACCTTCATGAGCTTCACGAGTCGCTTGAGAAGCTTATTTGCTTACCAGTAACACAACATACTCTAGCTCAAGAACAGAACAAGAAAGCCGTTGAGCAGCTTCTTGATGGATCTCTCAGGATCCTGGATTTGTGCAACATTTCTAAAGATGCTTTTTCACAGATGAAAGAAAGTCTCATGGAGATTCAATCGATTCTACGAAGAAAGCGTGGAGATCTATCAGGAGAGGTCAAGAAATACTTGGCTTCAAGAAAGTCCATCAAGAAGACATTTCAAAAAGTACATAAGCCTTTGAAAGTTGCAAAAGACGCAGAATCTTTAGCTGTCTTTGGAGAAGCAGAAGCCGTCACAGTTGCTCTGTTTGATTCTCTCTTTAGCTACATGTCCGGATCAAAGACTTGTGGAAAATGGTCAGTTGTCTCAAAGCTGATGAACAAGAAGAAAGTCACATGTGAAGCTGAAGGAAACGAATTCACAAGGATTGATACCGAGAAGACCTTGAAGATGGAGGATGTTCAAAGTCTAGAGTCATGCATTCAAGATCTTGAAGATGGAGTTGAATCACTATCCAAGTCTTTGATTAAATACAGAGTCTCAATTCTTAACTCCTTAGGCAATTAAAGCCTAAAATTTTTGTACAGAAAAATAAAAGATAATAGAATCACATTCAAGTATCATCAATCCTAAACATCTTACTTACAATTTAACCTTTGTTTCTTTAACTCCCAAATTATTTGACAGTTTAAATTTCACGGTAAAACAAATTATGTTAACAACTTCAATGCTGTCTCAGATTTTTTTTTATATAAAAAGATCACTGATTAATGGTATTGTTGAATTTAACACGTTCTCTGCAATAAGAACTCTGTTCATGTCTTTATGGTGGGACACATTTGATCTGATTCAAGAAAACATGGATAGAATTTTTTTTTTTTTTTAAGTTTCCGTGCGGTTTCACACGTTAAAAAAACGGCGAATATGGATCTTGTCTGTGTGATATCCTCATAAAGCTGTTTGAAAAAATGTTCCTTTTTTTATTTATTTTTTGTTAGCAAAACAATACGAAATTTCATTAAACCGGGGTTAAACCCGATTTACTTGGTTGTGTTACTTGGTATCCTGACTTTGCAAAGTATTGACCTGAGGCTTGTTCCAAGCAAACAAATATGTCTTCTGCATTCGTGATTGTGTCCTCAAACTGCGAATAATTCCTTGATCTTCTCCATATTCCAACCCTTTGTGGAGCTGTCCAATAACTCTGAAACTAACCAGTTTTCACTTTCTTTTGTAGGTGGACCAATAAGTTGACTTGGAGAGGACTGAGACAGCCAAGGATCTTTCCACAAGTAAGTGTTCTCTCTATTTCTAATTGATTTCCCTAGTTTTTTTGTTTTAGCAGGTCTTTACCAATGACAATTTATCTCCATCCATAGGAAGCTGAGTTAGAAGTTTGACAGTCCAAGAAATCTTCGGAGTTACAATATTTACCAAGGAGTACTCTTCCTAGTAGATAATCGGGTTATGACAATATCCTCCAGCTAAGCTTTGGTAGCAATGTATCATTGAAACATTGGATGTCTCAAAATCCAAGGCCACCAGTTTTGGCAATCCATAACCGTAACTGATTGCATCGAGCTGTATCAGCTGATCTATATGCTCTCCATATGGTAAAAGAATTCTCCATATTTTTCCTTGCATTAAAGTACAACGAATTACTCTTCTTTGGCCAAACAATATTACGAATGGATTCTCGCTAATGGTAACTATGGATGACTGATTGAATATTACATCTTTGCTACCGTACAAAGAGCCTTTATTGTTTGAACAATTGACTTTGAGAATGGCCTGAGAATCAAGTTCATTTCGCACTTTTACAACGCTACGGTGGCATATTTGTGTACTCAAACCAAAATACAAGACACTAGTTAACGTAAAAATTATGAGATGATTCATATTTTGGATCTAAAATATGTTTTGAAGTAATATGAAGATAAACACGTCAAAGTGTAGTATTTATAGTTTCTTTTAGGGTAAAAATACTATAATTTTTTTTCTTAAATAATTTTTTTTAAAGTAAATAGCCAGGATGTTATCCAATTATGAATTTTAATAGAGTCTAAATCCACACAAAATCTATTGTTATTCAATTTTTGATTTTAAATACTCTGTTAAAATATAGTATTATTAGTATTTGTATTCATAATATCTTATATAATATTTTGATCCATGTTATTATAGCTTATATAATATTTTGTTATTAGTGTTATACTCTTATTCAAAATCCATGTGTCACCTACTCTTTTGATATTTGACATTTTTAATTTATTTATTAAAGAAAATTTCATATTGACAATTAATTCTAATAATTTACTAGCTAATTAATGTTAATTTATTTCAACAAGTTACAATAGATTAGTCATTATTTTTTTTCTTTGATACTCGCAAAAAACTATGATTCTAAATTAGAAAATAATATTAAATATATATATGATATTTATTATATCCAATGATATACTATACTGAAAAAATTAATTTTTTAATTTTTTCTATCTAAACTTAAGTAAAAAAAACAATGAATGTAACGAAAACAATGTGTTCAAAAAAGTTAAACTCTGGTAACCAAGACTCTCGACTGAAAGAGAAGCTTTAATAAAAATAGTATAACATGAACAAAAACAAAAAAGGATGATGTGAGAAAATTCAAAAATGATTTTACGACTTTTATGGTTGCTAAAACACTAAAGTCCGATTAGAGAAATGTAGACTTGAACATTTTAAAAAAATATTTCCATATATTTCAAAACCAATTTACCAATCATCTCATAATGCACTTTAAAATATTTGTGTTGGACAAAGTAATGCCTCTAACCAAACCTAACTTTACTCCACCAAAAATTGTAAATCAAGAAAAACATAATTACTTTTACCAATAAATCGATGTGAAAATAAACAAAAAAATAGAATGAGACAAAAATACAATCAAACATCAATGATTCTATCTTTATGGTTCAAAATTCTAATGAAATAAACAAAACGATGCATTCCAATGGATGTGTTGAGATGATGCAGATGTCTCAGTAGAAGTAAAGCATATTATAAGTTTTATGATTAATAGATTTTTACAAACGTATTTAATATATTTAATGCAAAAAAATGACCAATTATTTTTTAGGAAACCGTAGTAATTATTGATAAAAAAATATACAAGTTAAGATATTTGTGACAAAGAAGATGTTTTCCATTATTAACGGACTTGTTTTTTTTATATATATATAACATTGTATTTGGTCACGTTAACATTGTATATGTCGAACAATTTTTAAAAAATATTTAGCCTTCTAACTTACATAATTATTTACTATAAACACCAAATTTATTATGTTTACAATAAATTATGACCAGCATTGTCCTATTGCAAATTTTAGTCTGGAATTTCACATGAAATGTGTAATAGTGAAATAGCTGGAAAGGATAATAAATTTATTCTCGAGAGAATTGCACGAATGACATGAGCTTAATAGCAGACAAGCCAGCTCTGTTTTCAAATAAGTACACATGCAATGAAAGCGCATCTCAATGCATTAAAAGAAAATTTGAGAATTGAGCTGTGATGCCTTTAGTGACATTTGAAGGGGAACATTGTATGGATGATTTCAATATTTTAATCACCATAAGATTCATCTAGCCTCTCTTTCCTGATGGTGTGTATATATATTGCTCGGAGAGGCAATGAGAAGGTAGAACAAACATCTTTAGCTCTCTCAACATCTTCTCTTTGATCAACAGTAACAAAGAGCTAACATAAAAAATGGCAGTCTCTTTACACGTTAGCTCTAACAGTTTTCCTTCTAGACTTCACCCACAAGCCACATATGTCGAAGATCAATTAACCCGACTGAGATCTTCTGAGGAAGCCTCAACATCTTCGAGATATTCTACATGTCAAAGGCTTGACAACCTTCATGAGCTTCACGAGTTTCTTGACAAGCTTATTCGCCTACCCATCACACTAAAAGCTCTATCACAAGAACATAACAAGAAAGTTGTTGAGCAGCTTCTTGATGGATCTCTAAGGATCTTGGATTTGTGCAACATTTCCAAGGATGCTTTGTCGCAAATGGAAGAGGGTTTGGTGGAGATCAAGTCGATTCTAAGAAGAGAGCGTGGAGATCTATCAGGAGAGGTCAAGAAATACTTGGATTCAAGAAGAGTCCTCAAGAAGTCATTCCAAAAGGTACTCAAGAGTTTGAAGGTCAAACAAGACCATGAGTGCAACGACAAATCTCTTGCGGTGTTTGAAGAAGCACAAGCTCTTACAATGTCCCTTTTTAGTTCTCTCCTTTTTTTCATGTCTGGATCAAAGAATTGTGGCAAATGGTCATTGGTCTCAAAACTAATGAACCAGAAAAATAGCTCATGTGAATTGCAAGCAAATGAATTCACAAGAATTGACTCCAAATTCAAATTCGAAAAGACCTTGAAGATGGAATGTGTTCAGACCCTAGAGTCATGCGTTCAAGATCTTGAAGATGGACTTGAATCTGTCTCTAAGTCTTTGATCAAATACAGAGTCTCAATTTTTAAAACTACTGAATGAGTTTTTTTTTCTTTTTTCTGTATTTGATTCTTGAACCATCTGCCTTAAAGTACAAGAAACTGTTTATTCCTATTGTATTCTTGTCATTTTCAAAACAGAGTAATTGATCAAATGAAAACAGAGCAAATATACTAAATAATCATTTTTCTTGTTTCAAATTCTGGAGATGTTTGCTTCTGCAAGTTCTTCATCATGAAAGTATTCATCCCTTCTCGAAGCCACACCACAGCTTGACTTTGACTGATACGAGTAATCATAATCCTTTCTTGAAAGTTCGTTTAAACTTGTATTGTCTAGCTCATTCTCCTTTTTACTTGGACCGATATCACCCATTGTCTCCCGAGCGATATCATCAATATCGTTCGGCGTATACACCAAACTAAACCCACATTTCATCACTTGGCATTTTGCTACCTCATTTACACCATCAGACACATGAAATCTTAGTGAAGCCTTAGAAGGTATACATCCTTTCCCATGGTCTTCCATGTGACCTTTGTTGATATCTAGCCAACTTGTATAACCAATAAAAACATGAGAAGACTTCATTTTGCGTGGTTCATCGTCTGGCTCACTCCAACCTCCTACAATGGAAGTAAAACTAATACAAGGCCCATCTTCAGATTGAAACTCACAAGTACATTTCACCAAGAAACGGTTGCTTTGACGTTGGTAGTCCGGAAACAATATCACAGCGCATAAAGCTATCCCGGTAAGCGAACTGTTACACCAGTGCCGAGGTAGTTTTGGCTGTAAAAGTGATCCAAAAGCTTGGTGTTCGAACGATGCAGGTACTTCACATCCAGGAAAACAAGTGCCAATCAAGGATTCCAAAACAAATCCCTACAAGATTACACCAAAACAGAGCCGGATTTGAGAGTTACGGGGTCCATACAAAATTTAACATCCAAATTTCTATAATTTTACTTAAAAATTCATGAAAATTTTATGAACATTTTTTTTTGAAACTTCTTTCCGAAAAATAAGATACTCATGAACAAAATTATTTGTTTCTTCTATTTTTTTTATCATATTCTTGTATAAAATATTTTGTATGTAATGATTTAAAATTCACATAGTATTTTTGCTATGATCTTCCTACTAAACTTCCTTATTACATATCTAATTTTTATATAAATGCATATATATATGTACATATATTTTTTTTTTAAATGGGGTTCTCATGAAATGGAGGGCCCATGCAAATGTTTCATATCAATCCCCTCAGATCCGGTTCTACACCAAAATAAGATCACTAAACTGTTTATATAACACAACACAATTTGAAAGAGAGAAGAGTAGTACAAACCCCGTTATAGCGATTCAGAGCATCTGACATCAACTGGCTTTTCTTCCGAGTGTAGGATATGATATTACTTATTGCAACTTGATCCAATCTGTTGCAGTTAGTGAAAATGAATGTGCAATGGATTTGTCCTGTCACCATAAGAATGGCTAGTGGGCTTCCGACTTTTTCTAGTGAGTCACAGCCATGTGCATCTAAGCACTTGAGATTTGGTGGAAGCACTGGAATAGCTTTGAGCTTCTTGCAGTTCTTCAAGTAAAGCCATTTCAGATGGTAAAGCTGGCTGATATTAGTCTGCAAGCTCTCAAGATCATTTCCACTTAAGGATATTGAGAGTAACGAGGATGATATATCGTAATTACAATGATGCGCATGAGGGTTTGGAAATGGCTTATCTGCAGAAGCTTGGCCTTGTGACTGACTATAATGCAATAACATTGGCATCTGCTTTATTGCTGTTCCATCAAGCAGTAAAATCTGTATAGATTTCATGTTCTCCTTTAACTCTGGAAAAATCTCGAGCTTTGAACAGCCAGAGAGTACTAGCTCCTGAAGAGCTCTTAACTTTCCAAGACAATCGGGAAGTGTCACCAACGCTTTGCACTCTTTCAGATTTAATAGGAAAAGTTTCTGAAGGTACTCAATGGAAGTAGGAATAACCTTTATTGCCGTGCCTTGCAAGTAAAGAGCTTCTAAACTCTCTGATATCAGCGGAAAATTTTCAAGGTTCAAGCAGTAACTCAAGATGAGAGTTTTCAGAGATTTCAACTTCATCTCTGGAAGAGACACGAGGCGCGTGCATCCTCCAAGGTTCAGGTAAACTAGACTTTCCATTTCTTGCATCCCTTGCGGTAGTGTTGTCAAGTTTGTGCAGCCTTCAAGATTCAGTCTTTTGAGATTACAAGCCCCTAGTAACCCTGATATTTCGCTCAGCTCACTCGAATGGCTAAGATCGACCCACTTTAGTTTGGATGTGTCCTGTGACCAAAACCAAAGCCAACCATTAGTCAACAATAAAGAGAAATAAACTGACTATACAAAGGCTGCATAGGCACACCTTAGTGTCCTTCCAAAGTCGCGTAATCTTGCTGTAAGGGAGGCTGAGCTCGATAAGATTTCTTGGGTTTATTGCTTTCGGAAGCTTTTTTAGTGGGAATTGTAGCCAGTAAAAATATCGGAGATTTTCCATAGAGCATTTAAGTCCATCAGGGAAGTTCAGTTTGCAATCAGCTTCACAATCTCTAGAACATTGGGAGTTGTAGACTTTGAGGTATTGTAGATTGCACATCTCGCTGAAGATTTCAGAGTCTAAGGTCAGTTTATCAGCTAATTCAGACATGTCCAGCAAAATTCCCTTGACATGGTCTCTTTCCTGATAAGTTAAACATATACAAGTTAGGAGACCACACAACAATCTCCAATAAATCTAAAATTCCAATAAAATAAAGAAAACTTACTGGTTTTCTGACGTTAGGCTGATTGACAAATCTCATCCTTTTGTTTTTGGTCGCAGTAGCAAAGCTATCATGATTCCAAATCATGCTATCTTCTGAAGGTAATGATGAACAAAGTTTCTTGGCGAACGTAGACAGTAAATCGTGCATCTCCACTCGGTCACTAGAGATGCTAATCAGTAACTTGTCCGCGAGGTCTCTTATTTCGCTAGCAACATCATTAGCAGAGTCAGGATCTTTTGTATCCACTAAACATCTAACGTAAAACTCATCCCTTGATCTGAAGAAACAAGCTACAACAAGAAAAGCTTCTTTCTGCTGGTTACTGAGCTCATCATAACTTACTTTCAGTAGATCTTGAATATGCGGGCTAGGATTTTGTGCGAGAGTATCCAATCTCTGTGACCAGTACTGATCTTTATCTTTCGAGAGAAGCTCCCGACCCAATATCTTGAGAGCTAACGGGTTACCTCTAGCATAATCCACGAACTTTGTGGAAAGATCCATGAGTTTTCCAGGATAAGGACATTTGTGATCTTCAAAGGCAAAAAAGCTGAATCGCTTTAAACCGTCCGTGAGATCCAATCTTGGTACAACATAAGTATACTCGAGTTCGCTTATGGATGTCCTGTCGCGCGTAGTAATAACAATCCTGCTTCCTTTCCTTAGCCAGTTATGGTTCCCAAGAAGTGCTTGTATCTGTTTCTTGCTACTCACGTCATCTAAAACAAGAAAGACTTTCTTCTCAAGCAATTCGACCTCCACCGATCCATGCGTCATCTCGTCATTTATCTCAGTGTAAGTATCACCAAGCAACCCTTTGAGAAGCTTTCTCTGTAGCGATTGCGTCCCGTGCTCATTCGACATCTTACGGATGTTTACCATATGAACGTGACGCTGGAAGTTGTGTTTCCACTCATCGTACAGTTTCTTCACTAAAGTGGTTTTGCCGATTCCAGGCATCCCAAAAACCCCGACAATGCGTGTTTCCTTGCGGCTAAGATCCAACTTTTCTTTCAACTCCTCAAGTCGTTGTTTTAATCCAGCGAACTCGTTTTGGTTTTCCGTATTATTGTAGGGGATAGAGCTTGAACCCTTGGAGGTACTTGTGAGAAGCATTTTGGTCTTTTGGTCTTCTTGTTCTCCTTTTTGTAATGTAATTTTCTTTAATAGTTTCTGAACCTCCCCAACGATTTCACGGATCAGAAGGTGTTCGTCTCTGCAATAATTTTTAAAGTGAATTAAATAGATTACAATAAATTACTTAGAGAGAAACTATATACTACACAGCTCAACTTTAATTTTCAATTTGTTTAAATTTCTGAATACAAATTATCACATCATCTATAATTAAAAACCATCTTAGTTCACTACAGTTCATTTTTTCATTTTTTCTATACTTTTTCGGAAGATTTATAATAGGGATCATATCTTACAAAAAATATATATATTATCTCATCATCTATCACTAAAAAACAAAAAATCAAGGGTCAATTTGGTGTATACAACCTCAAGTGTTCCTTTTTGTTGTTATTTACCAAATTCACTAGAAAATTTCTTTCTTATAAGTACTCCAGTAATCTATATATAGTAAACTAATATTCAGATTTTAATATGTTCTAAAAAAAAAATTCAGATTTTAATTTATAGCCGTTTCGATTCCATACCTCATCCCGTCGTAATTGAAGCCTATATTTGTGGCAACAGACTTCAAAGCATCAATCCATTTTTTCTGTCTCACATCATCAACTGTCTTCACCAGCTTCCTCAACTTGTCACCAAAATCTCCCATCAGCTCTTTAATCTTGTATGGAGTCACCATGTAGAAGATGGGAATGACCACGAGTTTCTTCGCTTCCATGCATTCTTTCATCTTCACCAGCTCGTCCAAACACCATACTGACTCTGTGTACCTTGAGGAGAAGATCGCCAGAGCGATCTTCGACTCTTCTATCCTCTGAAAAAAGATTTTCTGATTAAGGCCTTTCTCCTCATTGCTGTCTATATAAGCGTTGATCCCGTTCCTCTCTAAGGTCTTCTTGAGATGGCCGACAAAGCCGTAACGAAGTTCATCTCCCCGGAAGTTGATGAACACTTGAGGTTGCGGTGAAGCCTCCATAGAATATCTTCCGAAAATGGGACTTTTTTTCATGGTTGAATCTTTTTTGGGAGACGAGGCAAGGTCAAGTTGTAAACTTCTTCAACTTATGGAGTCATGTTTAATAATTTATGGACCATTTCAACATGGGTGCCTATTTTAACATTTATAATTTGGCAAATACCGTATTTGTTTGTTTTTTCTGTTTAAATAAGTAAAATAGCAAACAGAGAGTTTTTTTTTGTATCTTCTGAATATCAAAGAAAAATGATGGGTTAATTTGTGGAATAACTATATTGGGCTCGGTATTTAGGAAAATAGCCATGTAATGAATTAATTAAACAAGTAATCATCTTAGGTGTGGAATGCCGATTTTATCCCTGGCTCAAGGTGCAGATGACTTTGAAAAAAGAGTTCGGTGAGGTTATTCCACACAATAACTTTCTATTTTATGTGATTTATTTGTCTAGTTCTCTACTATTTCTTTTTGTGAACGGAAATAAAGTAATGTATAACAAAAACGTTTTATACTAAGAATTCTATATGGAATAATTGGTGGAAGAGAACATGTTAGTAGTTAATATTACCGTCCAAATCTGTGTAGTTATGGCAAATAGAACAAATATAATGGTTTTCATCTGTCACATATAGATACACAATAACATAGTGAAGCATGACATGGTACCCATCGTCAACATTAAAATGAATACTATACCATTTTCTTTTCAGATTTGTACTTGTAATATGCTATATTTGTGAACAGATAATGATATCGCAAGACAAGGTCCTCATGGTAATGGAAACATGGGTGAGGGAGAGTGCCGGGAAATGTCACTTGATATGGATACAGTTGTGAATGCATCTTCGACTAACAAGTTCGAAGCTAACCGCAAACACCCGTTCTAGCATTCCTAGCTCCTCCATCGTTAACCAACACTACATAGAAAAGAATAACTCAATAAGCAGTAGTATCCAGTTTTCAAAGTAACATAGTATACTTTATATGTAGTTTTCAACTCATGTAGAAGGATGGTAACATAATCACCCAACCAAATTTCACGCATCTGCAATTCCATATGGCACCTAATAGCCTTTACTTAGGGATCCGACAATTTATAAGCCAACTATATTTACCATACCCATACGATCAAACCGTATTTCATACTGTGCAAAAACATTCTTCCTTATTGGAGTCAACCCTGCAATTTACAGAAACTGTTCATGCCTTACCCAACAAATCATAAAAACAAATTAAGTCATGGCGGTTTGATTTCTGCCATAATTCGCCGCCGTTAAACCACAAACCCTTACCGTCAATAAACACCATATTTGATACAAAAACCAGGTCGCTATCACACAACCTTTAACCAAAAACGCCAATTACATCTTAAACCTAACCATAACCCCAAAAGGGGAAACAAGCAACATGAAATCAGGCGATCACGAATACTTTTTTGTCTTTGATTTTCCTTTTTGTTATTTGTGTGAATCAAGAATTAGAGTTTTTAGAGACATTTTTATGTAAACCCAAAACCTTATACTAATAAAAATAAGAATTATGAGAATATTATATTTTCATTAGGTCGAAGTTCTGTGCATTTCAGCTCACTCTTAGAGTAAACCCGGCCGTCCTTACCAGAACATATATTTCAATTCATTTTGAACAAAATTCAACTTGACGAAAAATCTCATTCTACTTTGGAAACTTATATGCTAGATGAAATTTTTTCGTTCACTAGCACTAGAAGACATAAAGAAAATCTTACCAATGCTTGAACTTTTATGCAATGACAGGCTTGGTTAACATGCCAACAACGTATGCACATTGTCTACTAAGATGTCACATGAAACTATTAATTCTCACACCTATCACAGTCTGTTGCACTCCTCAATTTCGAAGAATCCACTTCACTACATTCTAGTGGGCTCTCCCAATATTAGAGATGTACTTGTTGACTTGACAAATATTATGAGCCATGCTAGGTCTAGTGCAAACTATAACATATATTAGACATTCAACTTTACTAGTATAAATTAAGAACTTGTGTCATATCCTTGATCTCCTTATCAGTCTTTGGGAAACTAAGATGCTGAGAATTTGAAATAATTCCAAAAGGTGTCGATGGTGGTTTTGCTCTTTGCGATGTCAAATCTATTATGACCACTCATTGTGATTCCGTTGAGACAACTATTATCTTATAGAGCTCTTCTCTCTCTGCGAAAGCCCATGACATTCAGATTCATTTTTCGAAATTGACATCTTAACAAAGATAGATACATATTTTAAGTCATCTTAACCAACCATACTTTTTTTAGCTCGTGACATTCACTACAAGTAAATATAGAATTTACGATGGAATAAGCCATCACAAATCCGTTCTTTTTTTGTAGTACGTACATTCCAATTTACTATCCTAATATGACGACTATTTTTTTGTTTTTTTATATGACGACTTCTTTACCGTACGGTACCTACATATTTTAAATCACTTTAAACAATATATAAATTATAATATATATATAAGAATCAAGCAATTGAGATTTTTTTATGTAATTGGAATATACAACTTCTTAGTCGTTTATTGTATAAAATAAGTTATGGACAATTTATATATATATATATACAGACGATAGTGCCAATTTATTTCATTATTAATATTTGTACGTTAACTCGTTTACATGGGTACTCATTCAATGATTCATCCATAAACAATTATTTTACATAAATAGAATAGACCTCCATAACTCGTTATTATATCCACACAGAAAATGAGTTAATTACTACAATGACGTTGAAACATTTGGAATGACTAGATTTTTATTGGTTCCCATAATACCCCTTTTAAGCTATGTTAGGAAACAAGTATTTACGAAAGTATCGTTATTCTTTATGACCCATAACTCCACTTTTTCTCCAAAATAAAATAACTCTAAAATGGAATTGTATTTTAGAAATGAAATGAAGAGTAAGTGATAAATGAGATTATTCCATATCTAAAAGAAAAATGGATTTACACCATTTTGAAATTGATAGAATAGAGTTAAATGCTCTAAAAGGTGGGAATATTTTTTTAAGAGGCAGAAATGTTCCTCTTATTGTTTAAGAGAAACATCTTGTTTCGGAATAGCGATAATTTCAACAGCATATTAATTTCGAAAAATGATTTCGCATAAATATATTTACAGTAGAATTTCACATATTTATCTATGGCAGACTAATTTTGTTTAACACCCTTATCTTGTAGATCATATATATGATTCTTGATCTCATATATATTATAGATCAATGTACCATTTATATTCAACACAAGAGATATTACCTCGAGTAGCAGGTCTAGAATTTTTTTGACGGAAGTCATTATATAATTAAAATATTTATAAAGTTTTTAAGAAAAGTAATCAAATTTTTTAATAAAAAAATTATAGAGAAACGCGGACAAAACAAGAAAATATGAAAAATAAAAACAATAAAATGGGGCGATAATGGGAATAATAATAAGAAAAAAAATATTCATACGAGATAGAAAATTCCTTAGTTTAAGTTCTTGTGAGTGGGTGAAAAGTTAAAACAAGATAAATTAGTTGGGGTCGTATATAGGATTTTACACCAAAAAATACGACATAACTTGCTAATAACACTAAACAATTTAGCAAAAAAAATTTTTTACCGGGGAGACCACACAACAACAAAAAGTGTCGACCTTGAACGTGGCTCCGCCACTGAGTACCTCCCGAATTAAGTGGAATTCAAAGTCGACAAGGTATCTTTCTTTCTTAGTACTAAAAAGTGTATCTTTCTTTCTTTCTCTTCTGAAAAGATTTTAATTTTTATTCCAATCAAAAACTTTGTTACATCAGGTGCATCTTTTTTTGGGGTCAAAGCTCTTTAAAATTCATTAAACCGAACCGTTTGCCAAACCGGTATGGTCAGGTTCGGTATACAAGATATATTTTGCCAATTGGTCGGCTACAATATTCTTCTCTCTGTAAATGAAAACAAAAGACGATTCAAGGAAATCTAGGCAGAGATCGAAAATGTCGCTCATGATTCCACATATTTCAAGATTATTAGCTCTTGGTGTTGATGAGCGTGATGGCTTGTTTCACATCTGGTGCATCTTGTGCTTTAATTCTCTTAGAAAAAGGGTATCTTTCTTTCTTAATATGAAAAAGAGTATCTTTCTTTTTTAATTTATCTTAGTCCAACTTCTGTTTTATTATGCTAATAGATCCAAACAAAGAAAAATCTCCCTGTTTTCTTATAATTTGTTAACAACTTTTTGTGTTTATTTCTGTTTTTGTAATGCTAACTTATTAATTTGGTAACTATTATGCAAAACATCCCAGAAGTGTCTTCTCGTTGATCCAAGAGGGAACCCAAGAAAAAAAAAAAAAAAAAAAACGCATCTTATGTCTCATACATCTTATAGCTCGCATATGACCTTAGCAAAGCTCTATCTTGGTCTTGCTTTGTGCTTCTTTTGCGCCAGAATATGGCTAACCCTAGTTGTCCATCTTCAGAGAATCAGAGGATTTGTCAAATCTCTTTATTTCCAAATTGTCAACTGAATACCGTGTGTATAATGATCATATCTATAATCTATGATTCTTATCATCATGCATATAGACCAATACAATATTTCTATCCAATTCAAAGTTTCAGGACAAAGTCTCCCTTTTTCTGTTAACGACTGTATTTTTTTTTAATACCGTCTTGGCAACTAATGTAATCTTTATTTTAATTCATAGACTTCCAAAACAAAATTAGTTAGTTAGTAATATGTGGAATATAATAGCCTATGTCATTTTTATATTATACTGTACGCCTCATCTCCGGTGAGAAGATTGCTTTCTTCTGGCCCATTACATGCTGTTTTTATATATAAGTCAAGTCTAACGCTAATTAGTATAGAGTTTTTAAGGAAAGAGCACAAAAATAAATATATCCAGGGTTGGCCACTCAGCCAAAATGAACAATATGATATTATTGGTATTTTTGTTATGAGTATCACTAACATTATTTAATATTAATTTTAGAGATAATTACTCAAAAGACCTTCTTAGATATATGGTTTACTCAAAAGATCTTTATATGTTTGAGCTCTAATTTTTTTGCTAAAAAAGGTTACAAAGACCTTTAAAAAATGGCAAAACCGTTTATTAACGGTTTTGCCACTAAAAAAAAAAAAACTGAACATATAAAAAAAAAGGAAAAAAAAAACGTAAACGCAAAAAACGTTCTTCTTCTTCACCTTCTGCGTAACCGGCGATTTTGGTGATTGTTCAAGTGACGTTGATATGACGGTAAGTTTCGATTTCTTTAATGAGTTTTCGTCTGCTCTATCCATGACGAGTATTCGGTAAGGAGTTTTTACGGAATTTGAAGTAAATTTTGCGTCCGTCGGTTTTAGGTTTTCGAAATTCCGGCGAAGCAAAGTTCCGTCAAGCGGTGGGTTATTGATTTCGTGCATTGAAAAGAGGTATTCAGTTTATTCTAACCGTTTTTGGTTTGGTTTGTGGAAGTCTTGTATGAATGACGAAAACCCTAATCTGAAATCTGTATATATTTATTTCAGTTTCGGTTGTGAAAACCCAGATTCCGGCGCCGATATTCGCAGATAAAGTAAGAGAAAAGATTGGTATCGTAGATTTGTTAATCTCTGTGGTGGTAGATTTATTTTAAGTAGCGGTAGATTTATTTTATGTGATGGTAGACTTATTTTTTGTTTAATGGGACTTATTTTTTGTTCGATGGTAGATTTATTTTCTGTTTGATGGTAGACTTATTTTTATTTGATGGTAGACTTATTTTTGTTTGATGGTAGACTTATTTTCTGTTTGATGGTAGACTTATTGTTGTTCGATGGTAGATTTATTTTCTGTTTGATGGTAGACTTATTTTCATTTGATGGTAGACTTATTTTTGTTTGATGGTAGACTTATTTTCTGTTTGATGGTAGACTTATTGTTGTTCGATGGTAGATTTATTTTCTGTTTGATGGTAGACTTATTTTCATTTGATGGTAGACTTATTTTTGTTTGATGGTAGACTTATTTTCATTTGATGGTAGACTTCTTTTCGTTTGATGGTAGACTTATTTTATGACATGGTAGATTTATTTTATGTAATGGTAGACTTATAATTACTGATGGTAGATTTATTTGATGGTAGATTTATTTTGATGTGATGGAGACTTATAATTACTGATTTGTGCAGATATGACTTTCTCGATTGTGCGAAAGATATATCCATCGAGAAGGTTTCCGGCTGGATTGGCACCATCGGGCCAAAGAAGCATGCATCACAATTGCATGTTGCACGACTTTGAGAAAATGGGGGAAGCGGTTGGTGAAGACGTGTACAATGATATAATGAATAATTCCTCAGTTGGAATAATTCTGAAGCTTGCTGCACGGAAATTCAATTTCTCAGGTGCGACGGTGACTCATTTCCTCTCAAACCAATTGAAAACTGCAAGGTTCTATGAGATGTGGTCCTTGTTTGGTGGTCGGCCAGTTAGATTTTCGTTGAATGAGTTTGAAGAGGTAACCCAGATGAACTGTGGTGAGATTGATGCAAATGATGGTTGGGACATTGACCACACACAGTTTTGGGAAGAAATTGGTGTCCCAGTTGGGGAGGGACCAAAGTGGTCTGAGCTGTTGGTCCTGTTTGAAAAAATCAGGACGTGGAGTGAGGAGAAGAAGAGAATGATAGCTCTGTTGTTTATTTTGCATGTTGGAGTGTATGGTTACGCTCGTGATAGTAGAATCCCTTTGAAAGCTGCAAAAAGGGTGATGGATCCCGAGGCTTTCGAGAGGTATCCATGGGGACGAGTGTCCTTTGAATCTCTGATTTCGTCCATGCAAGTGACGGACATGAAAAAGATCACACTCCATGGGTGTGTTCATGCGTTGCTTGTTTGGATTTACGAGGCAGTTCCCATTTTAGGGGAAAGATTTGGGAAGAGAAGAGAAGGAGGTGTTCCTATGCTACGTTGGGGTGGAGGCCGAGGAAGGTACAACCTGGAATAGGTGATGGAGGAGGATAAGAAATCCTCCAACAACAACAAGGTAATATTCATTTGATGGTAGACTTATTTTTGTTTGATGGTAGACTTATTTTTGTTTGATGGTAGACTTACTGTCTGTTTGATGGTAGACTTACTGTCTGTTTGATGGTAGAGTTATTTTCATTTGATGGTAGACTTAGTTTTGTTTGATGGTAGACTTTTTAGGTCTATGATGGTACTTATTTTCATTTGATGGTAGACTTTTTAGGTATTTGATGGTAGACTTATTTTCATTTGATGGTAGACTTTTTAGGTCTTTGATGGTAGACTTTTTAGCACTTTGATGGTAGACTTATTTGTCTGTTTGATGGTAGACTTTTTAGCTCTTTGATGGTAGACTTTTTAGCTCTTTGATGGTAGACTTATTTTCATTTGATGGTAGACTTTTATTAATAATCTCATTCTTTTTTTTTGCAATAATGTTCTTTATAGGTTCGTATCAGACACTTAGTGGTGAAGCCTCTCGAATTCATTTACCCTACATGGATTGATGCAGAAGATTTCAAACTTAATAACATGATCCGGGACATTCTTGGTGGATGCATGGATGAAGATTTTTGGGAGTTAGATGCTCCGGTTTCTAAGAAAAAGAAGAGTAAGACTAATGATGACTCTCCGGGTTCTAAGAAAAAGAAGAACAAGGCTAAGGTGGTTGAGGAAAGTGAGGATGATGATGAGGATGAGGATGACTCTCCTGTTGAAAAGAAAAAGAAGATAACGAAGAGCAAGAAGATGAAGGCTATTGTTGTTGTTGATGAAAGTGAGGATGAGTCTCCGGCTCAAAACAAAGAGAAAAAGAAGGAGAAGGAGACCGAAGGTGGAGTTATTGGTGAAGTGCTTAAGCTCCTACAGGGAATGGCGAGCATAATTGCCAACTTTGATAGTAGGATTACAGCTCTAGAGGGAAAAGGGAATGTCTTGAAAGCTGTGGGAGATGAACAGTCAAACACGGGAGATGGCGGAGATGCATCTGAGGAGGATGATGATCTGGTACGTAAGACTCTTTTCTAAGCTGATGGTAGATATATGGGAACCATGTTTTAGACTTATTTACATGTTTTCCTGAACTTCTATGTTAAGGCGTGGTAGATTTATTAGTGTGTTATGGTAGACTTATATGAACTTATACAGCTGTTTGAACATTTTCCCTCTACTTTTCTTTACAGTCTTGGATGGAACAACAACCAACAACAAAAACAAATTTGGCAGTTAGCCGTGTAGTTAGAAAGCCGGATGAAAAGGCTACACGGACTGACCAGCGGAAAGGGAAAAGCAAATCTGTGGCACCTGTGCAGAAAAGCAAACAGAAAAGCAAACCTTTAACAGCCTTGGAGAAGGTTGAAGCTAAAAAGAAGGTGGGAAGTTATTCTCCATTGTAGTTTGATTTTCAACAAATTTTCTTACTGCCATTCGATTCATTACTTATACATTGTTCGGAGCTGTAGAGAAAAAGAATAACTCTTAAAGAGAAGGAGAAAGAATCTACAGCGGATAAAAGGAGGAAAGGAGCTGAGTGTGTCGAAATCCACGATCTGGTACGTATATAGATGACTTCTTTTGTCTTTGATGGTAGAGTTATTTTGTGTTTGATGGTAGACTTATTTTGTGTTTATTGGTAGACTTATTTTGTGTTTGATGGTAGACTTATTTTCGTTTGCTGGGAGACTTATTTTCGTTTGATGGTAGACTTATTTTCCTTTGATGGTAGAGTTATTCTCGTTTGATGGTAGACTTATTTTCTGTTTGATGGTAGATTTATTTTTCTTTGATGGTAGACTTATTTCCTTTTGAAGGTGGGAAGTAATTCTTCTTTGTAGTTTGATTTTCAACAAATTTTCTTACTTCCATTTGACTCATTCCTTATACATTGTTTGGATCTATAGAGTAAAAGATTAACGTTTAAAGAGAAGGAGACGGAATCTACACCGGTTAAAAGGAAGAGAGGAGCTGACTGTGTCGAAATCCACGATCTGGTACGTATATGGTAGACTTATTTTTATTTGACAGTAGACTTATTTTATGTTTGACGGTAGACTTATTTTTGTTTGACGGTAGACTTATTTGTACTTAGTGGTAGACTTATTTTTGTTTGATGGTAGACTTATTTTCGTTTGATAGTGGACTTATTTTTGTTTGACGGTAGACTTATTTTCGTTTGATGGTAGACTTATTTTTGTTTGACGGTAGACTTATTTGTACTTAGTGGTAGACTTCTTTTCAGTTTTATGGTAGACTTATTTGTACTTAGTGGTAGACTTATTTGTACTTAGTGGTAGAATTATTTTCTGTTTTATGGTAGACTTATTTTTGTTTGATGGTAGACTTATTTTCGTTTGATGGTAGACTTATTTGTACTTAGTGGTAGACTTATTTTCTGTTTTATGGTAGACTTATTTTTGTTTGATGGTAAACTTATTTGTACTTAGTGGTAGACTTATTGGGACTTATTTGACTCAATCCTTAACTTGTAGACAAAAGATGCTATTACTGATGCTGGGAAAGAGAAGAAAAGATCTGATTCTGATTTTGTTACACCTCCTAGTAGGCGCAGAATGATGCGTTACGCGTACTCATCTTCATCTGATGATGAAGATGATATAAAGGCGAAGCAGGTCAATGATGCACTGACCACTGCATTCGATGCTATTACAAGGTTGTCAAACAAAGATGATTTGGAGGTTCCCCCCATAGCTCGCAATAAAAATCTTGCTCCGTCTCAGAAGTCCCCATTTATAGGACACTCCGGGACCGTACGAATCATGGCTGGTACAGTTCCTTCTTCCGCTGTCTACAATCCTTTTGAGCCGGTGGACGAGCATAGGCTGGAAAATTTGACGGACTACGTGAATCAAGATATGTAAGTCATTTGTCCTTTTAATACTCATTTTAATAGGAACGTCTTATTCAATGCACCCAAAATTTCATTCTTCTAACCAGTTGACATATGGTTCTATGTCAGAGACAACCCATTTGAAAACACTCTGCCACTAGTGGAGTTCTATTTGGGAATTATGACAGCTAAAGAAATGTGGCCACACACTCGATATGGATGGCTAAATAGTGAGGTAATTAAATCTACTATTGACTTATTTTCGTTTGATGGTAGACTTATTTGTACTTAGTGGTAGACTTATTTTCGTCTAATGTTAGACTTATTTTCTGTTTGATGGTAGACTTATTTTCATTTGATGGTAGACTTATTTTTGTTTGATGGTAGACTTATTTTCGTTTGATGGTAGACTTATTTTCCTTTGATGGTAGACTTATTTTCCTTTGATGGGTAGACTTATTTTTGTTTGATGGTAGACTTATTGTTGTTCGATGGTAGACTTATTTTTGTTTGATGGTAGACTTATTTTTGTTTGATGGTAGACTTATCTATAATTTTTGTGCCAGGTTTATTTACTTTTGGTTAAATTTTTTTTCAGCAAATGGGGGCTGCAATGGACATGTTGCGAAAAAGGGCTATGCAACGTCCTACCCCTTTTACCAGTGAAAGGATAGCCTTTCTGGATCCGATATTTGGGAATCTTTGGTGTCAGGAGTACAAAAGGGACATCAAAGGTAAAGAGAAGACCTTTTTATTCGGCGAGGGGTATATCAACATGTACAATGGCCTAACTCCCACGTTTTGTCCAACCGGCCAGAAATGGGTAACGGATGTTGATACATTGTACATAGCTCATAATATCAACGACGTGCATTGGGTGGGTGTTGTGGTAGACCTAGTTAACAGGAATGTCAAAGTGTACGATAGCATCCTCTCGGGTTACCAGGACAACGTTGTGGCCGAGTCATGCAGACCATACACGAAGATAATTCCTAAGTTGCTTAAAGCTGCTGCACCACCTGAAAAAAGAAGGGGATGAGTGAGGCTGCGTTTCAATTCTACAGGAAAAAATCAAACATACCCCAAAACATCCAATCAGGTGACTGTGATGTCTACACTGTGAAATTCTTAGAGTGTCTAGCTCTAGGACATTCAATGGATGAGATTTGCGATGCAACTGTGCCTGCTATTCGTGTAAAACTTGCGGCTGATATCCTAGAGGAGGCACCATTTGTAGACCTGGCCATACAGGTGTCCGACCCAAACCCACGCACTAATCCAGACGACAAAGTTCCGTTACAAACAGATTCAGGATAGTCGGATTTGTGTATGTAGTCATAGACTTTTGTGTATGCAGTGGTAGATTTATTTTCATTTGGTAGTACACTTATTGGATATTTTGCATACTTTCGAAGGACCATGTTTAGTAGATTTAGTGGTCCTTCGAAAGTTTGGTAGACTTCTGTAGCGAAAACGTATTGACAAAATTTTTAGACTTAATTTCATTTGATGGTATGGTAAACCTTCAATGAGACCATTTTCTGGTAGACTTATTTTCTGTTTGATGGAAGACTTATGTTCTGTTTGATGGTAGACTTATTTTCTCTTTGACGGTAGACTTATGTTCTGTTTGATGGTAGACTTATTTTCTCTTTGATGGTAGACTTATTTGCCTTCGATGGTAGACTTATATTTGTTTGACGGTAGACTTATTTTCTGTTTGATGGTAGACTTATTTTCGTTTGATGGTAGACTTATTTCCGTTTGATGGTAAACTTATTTTCTCTTTGATGGTAGACTTATTTGCCTTCGATGGTAGACTTATATTTGTTTGACGGTAGACTTATTTTCTGTTTGATGGTAGACTTATTTTCTCTCGATGGTAGACTTATTTTCTGTTTGATGGTAGACTTATTTGCCTTCGATGGTAGACTTATATTTGTTTGATGGTAGACTTATTTGTACTTAGTTTGTAGACGTATTCTCTGTTTGATGGTAGACTTATTGTTGTTCGATGGTAGACTTATTTTCTGTTTCCTATGTGTTTCGCAACCATTATGTTAATCAAATTACATAACATAACATACAGGATTAAGCTTTGCAAGTCGCACGATTGTGGCCATGATGAAGACAGTTTGAGCACTTGGGTTCTTTCCTACTTCGTTTCCGAGCCATGGCTATTTCTAAAGCACTTTTAATCCGGAAAAGTCTTGGCCTACCTGGTGGTTCCCGCACAACCGGAGGTTTACAGACTTTTGTTGCCACAATTTCCGGCGCTGGAAGCACAATATCTCGTGGCATAATACTTTTTGAGTAACCCTTGAACAAGTTCTTTGTATGGAAGTAGGGATGTGCAAGGGCGATCCGTGACTTCTTCACTGTTTCCGCTGCTGCAATGGCATGAACACAAGGAATTCTATCCTTGTCAAACCTTTTGCAAGTACAACTATTTGATGTCAGATTCACCACATGCAATGATGACCCCAACGTTACTTCTATTTCGTTGTCATTAATCTCTTGCACAGTCCAAAGCTTAGCGTTCTCAACCCTATCCTGTTTACGAAAAAAGGCAAACAAGTATTAATCTACCCTCACTTGTCTATAAATCAACCATAACATAAAATAAGTCTACCATCAAACAAAAATAAGGCTACCATCAAAGAGAAATTAAGTCTACCATCAAACAGAAAATAAGTCTATCATCAAACAGAAATAAGTCTACCATCAAACGGAAATAAGGCTACCATCAAACAGAAAATAAGTCTACCATCAAACAGAAATAAGTCTACCATCAAACGGAAATAATTCTACCATCAAACGGAAATAAGTCTACCATCAAACGGAAATAAGTCTACCATCAAACGGAAATAAGTCTACCATCATATAGGAAAATAAGTCTACCATCAAACGAAAATAAGTCTACTATCAAATAGGAAAATAAGTTTACCTGAAGCTGTTTTTCCACCGCAGTGGTCAAGGTTGTGGTCATTAAACTTGCTTTTTTCCTTCTTGTAGCAAACCACCTTGTCAACATCGACCTAATAGTATCCAGAAGTTCCACTATTGGATACCCGCGCGCAGGAGATAGGACCATATTAATAGATTCCGCTATGTTGCTTGTCAGGAAGTTGTATCTATGACCGGGAAAATGCACACGAGTCCATAAACGAACATCGGCTCCCTCTAAATAAATATGAAGAGCAGGATACAACGCCTCAATCTGCCCAAATAACTCATTAAACTCTTGAAGTGTATATGCCTTCGCTGCCTTCTTCACTAGTCCGAATGATTCTCCACCTTTGAATTTCAGCAAAATGTTTTTATGCAAATGATATGTGCAAATACCACGAGAAGCACGCGGGTATACCTTCCCAATCGCCTTCGATATTGATCTATGCCTATCTGAGATAATCGTAAGACCTTCATCATCTGCGATTACTCGGCTTAACTGTCTAAAGAACTACTTCCAAGACTAATCATTCTCAGTATCAACAACACCGAAAGCAATAAGAAATATGTTAAAATTTCCATCTTGTGTCGTGGCAATCAGTAAAGTACCTTTGTACTTACCTTTCAAATATGTCCCATCCACCACAACTACCTTCCTCATATACTTGAAACCATGTATGCTTGCGCCAAATGCAAGGAAAAGAAACTTGAACCTATTTTCACCATCGACTTTCAGCTTTATAAGTGTCCCTGGATTAGCTCTCCTAATCATGTATAAGTACGTGGGCAGTTCTTCGTACCCATTCTCAGCGCTTCCTCTAACCAATTTCCTTGCATACTTTAATGCTCGATGGGCTTTCCAATACTCAACCTGTGACCATCAAACGAGAATAACTCTACCATCCAACGAAAATAAGTCTACCATCAAACACAAAATAAGTCTAATAAGTCTACCATCAAACAGAAATAAGTCTACCATCAAACAGAAATAAGTCTACCATCAAACAGAAATAAGTCTACCATCAAATAGAAATAAGTCTACCATCACACAAAAAATAAGTCTACCGTCAAACCAAAATAAGTCTACAGTCAAACAGAAAATAAGTATACCATCAAACCGAAATTAAGTCTACCATCGAACAACAATAAGTGTACCATCAAACGGAAATAAGTCTACCATCAAATAGAAATAAGTCTACCATCAAACAGAAATAAATAAGTCTACCAGAACTCAAATAAGTCTACCATCAAAGGCAAATAAGTCTACCATCAAACGGAAATAAGTCTACCATCAAATGCAAATAAGTCTATCATCAAAAAGAAAATAAGTCTACCATCAAACGAAAATAAGTCTACCATCAAACAGAAAATAAGTCTACCATCGAACAACAATAAGTCTACCATCAAACAGAAAATAAGTCTACCATCGTTTAAAGTACCTTTATTCTGAAACGTTTCCTTATAGCATCGGCAACATGACTTGGCAAGACTGTTGGTCCAACACCACCAATGAAATCTTTGTAGAGACGACCTAACACTTGATACGTTGCTTTACGAGCACGGGTTGAACGATCAGTCACAGAACAAGAGTGGTTTCCATTATAAGTCTTGATATGGAAACTGGGACTGTCTCCAATAGTTGAAGCACGAACCCTCCACGTACATCCTTCCACCCAACAACTAACCGTCAACAACGTTGGAGTTGAGTGTCCGACGTTAAAGTCAAACTTACGTGCAACAGAAATAATCTCCAATCTCCTCTCCAAGTCCTCCTTTGTGGCATAACGTTGCCCAACCGCTAAGTCTACCGACCTCATTTCTAACTTCACACCATCTGGAATCGATGGTACACCCCTTTTCTTCGGTGGTAGAGTTTCCATGGCGGCGTCGTCGTCATCATCTGAAAGTCTACCACGCCTCCCGTATTCATCATCGTCCGAGCTTGCATCGTCTGAATCGTCGCAATAGTCAAATCTACAATCATCATCTTCATCATCTTCATCATCTTCATCTATAGGTTCTCCCTTCTTGCATCCACTTCTCTCTCTTTTAAACTGTTTTTTTTCTTTTTCTCTAATCTCCACGCATAGACGAATTATTTCCTTCTTATATTGTGGTACAAAACTCTTGAACTGTCTTGAATTTGCAACGAAAATCGGTGGTGTATCTAGAGCTAAGCTTGGTAAAAGGTAACTCAATTTTACCTCGAAAATTTGTTCATCGATTCCGAAATCTTCATACACCATTCGAAGGAAATTGTTGAACGAGGTTGCATGATCTAACCCAAGAACTCTACCACCTTTTGAGTTGTCAACCTCGAACACCCATCCATTCTTCGAAAAACTCCATCTACCACAGACAAGAACAATTTGTTCCATTGGACCTCGTTCAAGTTCACTCCAATAGGTTCACTCGTTCGAAAAGAAGTTTAGAAAACAAGGAAAATTAAAAAAAATCACTTCGCAAAGATCAAACCTATGCGGCTGTAAACCCTAGTTCATCACCATTGTTGCTGGTTTTTCGTGCAAATTTGTCTATTTTGAAAGGGTAAAATCGACATTTCCGTTCCCTGCAAATAACTCTACCACCGACCAAAATAAGTCTACCATCAAACAGAAAATAAGTCTACCATCAAACAGAAAATAAGTCTACCATTAAACAGAAAATAAGTCTACCATGAAACACAAAATAAGTCTACCATCAAACAGAAAATAAGTCTACCATCAAACACAAAATAAGTCTACCATCAAACAAAAATAAGTCTACCATCAAACAGAAAATAAGTCTACCATCGAGCAAAAATAAGTCTACCATCAAACAAAAATAAGTCTACCATCAAACAAAAAATAAGTCTACCATCGAACAACAATAAGTCTACCATCAAACGAAAATAAGTCTACCACCACTATAAATTCCTAAACAGGAAATAAGTCTACCATCGAACAACAAACAAAAATAAGTCTACCATCAAACAAAACATAAGTCTTCCATCAAACAGAAAATAAGTCTACCATCGAACAAAAATAAGTCTACCATCAAACAGAAAATAAGTTTACAATCGAACAAAAATAAGTCTACCATCAAACAGATAATAAGTCTACCATCAAACAGAAAATAAGTCTACCATCAAACAGAAAATAAGTCTACCATCGAACAACAATAAGTCTACCATCAAACGGAAATAAGTCTACCATCAAACGAAAATAAGTCTACCAGAAATAAGTCTACCAGAAATAAGTCTACCAGAAATAAGTCTACTATAAATTCCTAAACAGAAAATAAGTCTACCACCAAGTACAATAAGTCTACCGCTATCGCAAATAGGTCTACCGTCACTAAGTTCGAAAATAAGTCTACCACCACTATAAATTCCTAACAGAAAATAAGTCTACCACCAAGTACAATAAGTCTACCGCTATCACAAATAGGTCTACCGTCACTAAGTTCGAAAATAAGTCTACCAAAACTATAAATTCCTAAACAGGAAATAAGTCTACCACCAAGTACAATAAGTCTACCGCTATCGCAAATAAGTCTACCGCTATCGCAAATAAGTCTACCAAATGTCTAATGTGAAAAAAAGTCTACTGTCACTAAGTTTGATAAAAAGTCTACCATCACTAGACCTGGGTAAAAACAAATCTACCGCTTCTATCGCTAAAAACGCATAAGTCTACCACCATTGATCCTAAAAAAATAAGTCTACCAGTCAACGGTTGGTTTCGTTGACCAAAAATACGAAATAAGTCTACCGCTAACTATAAGTCTACCACTACTACAATAAGTCTACCGCAACTAAACACAAAATAAATCTACCACCACGATAAGAAAGTCTACCTCACAATATAAGTCTACCGCTACTAAAATAAGTCTACCGTCACTATAAATCTACCGTCACTATGACTAAAAATCTACACCAAAGGAAACAAATCTACCAGTCAAAATAAATCTACCATCGAAGAAAAATAAATCTACCGTTGAAAATAAGTCTACGGAAATAAATCTACCATTCGAAGAAAAAGTCTACCGCAAAAAATAAGTCTACCGCTATGGGAAAATAAGTCTACCGCAGAGAAAATAAGTCTACCGTTCGGAAATAAGTCTACCACCAAAGGAGACACAATAAGTCTACCGCTCAAAAATAAGTCTACCGCTCCTCAAATAAGTCTACGGACAAAAAAATAAGTCTACCAGAACTCAAATAAGTCTACCATCACATAGCGGTAGACTTATTTTTTTTAGGCGGGAAACTTTCGCGCCTACTTGGCGCGTTTCATTAATGGCATTTTCGTAAATACGTTTTTTGTTATCAAAGGAAAAAGGGTAAAACGGACTCGAAAATAGCCCCAGTAATTAAAATCTAAGAAGGTTGTTTGAGTTAGACCAAAATCTAAGAAGGTTATTCTAGTAAATCTCCCTTAATTTTATTAGTTGAAATTCAATCTGATACTTTTGTTTTTAGTATTTATTGGTCATAATTAAAGTTCATAAGAAAAAAACTAATTTATGTTTACAAAAAAAAAAAAAATTAAAAATTAAAATCAAAGTCTACTCACACGCTGACAGATACCCTCAATTACTGTTCATTTCGAATTTCTTAAATGATACAAACTGCACTTAATAGAGACCCAAATAATAATTATTAATCCAATAATCCAACTGATACCTAATAAATATCCCCTATAATGATGCTAATGATAATGAGTATAGAATTAATGAATTTGCGGATACGGCGTATCTCTCATCACACGCATACACTTACTATTTTAAATGGTTTCTAGACTTTTTCTCCTCGATATATGCAGTCTCTATTTTTTTTATGTAGTTATTATGTCAATCTCAACATGTTTGATTAAGTCCATAAACCATTTTCCCTAAAATAAAAATAGATTTATGACCATGGTTGCTTTATTCTTACGATAATTTACGTTTTGGCTCTTTTTGCTTATTCGTTTTTCAACGGTACTTCCGTTCCACAATGGGTGATCAACTTCAGCATACACAGAAAAATAAACTGAATTTTGTTTCAACTTTTTCTTTTGTTCCTTTCTTCACATAGATGCTCACAATCATGGCCGATGACACAAATTCAATGAGATACATGGTCTACATTAGCTTCCACAAAGGTGAAGACACAATACGGTACTCCTTCATCAGCCACCTCTCCGCCTCTCTTCGCCGGAAAGGCCTGATGTCATCGTTTGATAACTCCTCAAAAGAGACTAATACAAAGAAGAAGAATTTCAAGGCCTTTGTGGTGGTTATCTCTAAGAAGTACGTGCTATCTGCCGAATGCCTAGATGAGCTTGCCGAGATTGTTGATTGCGAGCGGAATGACCAAAACATGGTCGTCCCAGTGTTTTACGGCATAACTCAGTCAGAAGTTTTGCATAATTCGCAGTTGGACATATTGAGAGAGACATTTCCGCAGGAGAACTACTCAGCTGAGGTGATAGCCAGATGGATATGCGCTTTGAAGAAAATGACCGACTCGTATAACCCAAGGTAACTGTATATAGATGAAAAAAAACGCTCATTCTTTTTTATCAACGTCATATTACTATTTAGAAATCCAAGATATTTAAAATGCAAAGATGTAGTGTAGTCCATGGCATATACGGTTAGCAATCACACACCGCAAATTAAATAATTTCTTAATTGGTGTGTAATAACCCTAAATATCATTAAAAAGATAGAGAGTATAATTTACTCACATAATGTGAGTGCTTGATAAAATATGCTGCTATTATTCACGGAATCTATAACTTAGTAATTGTGTTGTTCTCAAGCAGGATGGATTGTGGTGACTGTGAACATGTGGAAGAGATTGCTAAGGATATTTATGATAAGATGTTTCCTACCAAACGAATTGGAATCTACTCGAAGCTGCTGGAGTTAGAAAACTTTCTTTGCAAGCAACCATGGGGTGTCCGCAGCATCGGAATTTGGGGCATGCCAGGCATAGGCAAAACTACACTTGCTAAAGCAGCATTTGACCAATTTTCTGATGATTATGAAGCTTCTTGCTTCATCAAAGATTTCGACGAAGAATTTCGTGTGGAAGGACTTTATCATTTGCTTAAAAAATACTTAGGGGAAACTCTCAAGGCAGAGCTTGACGTAAACAATTCTATTATGCATCCAGAGCCAAAAAGAGTTCTTATCGTCCTAGACAATGTGCGCAAACCTTTAAATGCAGATACTTTTCTGAATGGGCTTGATTGCTTTGGTCCCGGAAGCTTGATAATCATGACCTCTAGAGATAGACAAGTATTCGTGCAATGTGGCATCAATCAAATATATGAGGTTCAAGGTTTAAACGACGATGAGGCAAAACAACTATTCACAAAGTGCGCATTTGGAATAGATTGGCGAAACAAGAGTGGTTTGGAAGGTCTTGCCCCTTACTTGAAGTCAATTCTAAGGTATTCTAGCGGAAATCCTTTAGCTCTCAGCCTTTACGGAAAAATGTTGTCACACAAGAAACCAAAGGAAATGGAGACAGAGTTCTTGAGGCTCAAGCAAGCTCCTCCTTATTTGATTATGGAAGCATTCAAGAGCAGCTACAATACACTTAATGACAACGAGAAGACCATGTTTCTAGACATTGCTTGTTTCTTCAGGGGAGAAAATACGGATTACGTGATGCAACTGTTTGAAGGGTGTGTTTTCTTCCCACATGTTGGAATATATGTTCTAGTGGAGAATTGTCTGGTGACTATTTTAGAAAACAAGATGCAAATGCATAATCTGATCGAGGTCGTTGCGAAGGAAATCTCCAATGAAGAAACTGTACAGCTCCAGAGGCATTTCAGATTATGGGATGCTTCAGTCATTCAACCTCTGTTAGAAGATGAAGAAGAAACCAAATTAGATGGGGAATCTAAGGTATGTTATGAAAATGTTGATATGTAAAACTGATAAATTCTTATAACATTTTATTTTATTTTTGATTAGTGTGTTAATGAATTATTAGCCTATCTTGTGTTTTCAGGGTGTTGAAGATATTGAAGCCATATTTCTAGATATATTTAACTTGGACTTTTTTGTTAAGCCTAATGCTTTCAAGAATATGCATAACCTTAGATTTCTCAAGATTTACAATTCCAATCCTGGAAAGCATCAAGGACTTCGCATTCGCAAAGCTCTTGAGTCTCTTCCGAAAGAGCTAAGGCTACTCCACTGGGAGGATTATCCTCTTGAATCCTTGCCGCATGATTTTGATCCTAGCCACCTTGTTGAACTCAACATGCCTTACAGTAAACTACATAAACTTTGGGGAGGAACAAAGGTACCCCCTCCACTTTATACTTGCAAGATTTTATTTTCCTTAGTAATATAGTCAATCCACTTATTGTCAATTGATTTTTAGTTAGAAATTTAACATTCTTGTTATTTATTCTGCAACTTGTTTTCTTCAGAATCTCAAGATCCTGAAGACGATTAGGCTTTGTCATTCCCAAGAGCTAGTTGAAGCTAACGCTTTTCTAAATGCTCAAAATATTGAGCTAATTGATCTCCAAGGTTGTACAAAAATTCAGAGTTTTCCAGCCACAGGTCATCTACAGCATCTACGAGTTATTAATCTCTCTGGTTGCATAGAGATCAAAAGCTTTCCAGAGGTTCCACAAAATATTGAGGCATTGTATCTAAGTGGAACTCGTATAAGAGAAATACCAGTTCTTGACAAGCTTGTTTGCTTGAACCTCAATGATGGTCTTCTTGTCCAAAGCTTAGATTTTCTCAGAGTTCTTGATCTCTCTGGCTGCTCAGAGCTGGAAGAGATTCAGTGTTTCCCAAGAAACCTGAAAGAATTAGATCTTTCGGAGACAGCGATAAGAGAAATGCCATCATCAATCTGCCATCTCACTTCACTTGAGGTACTGGATTTAACTAACTGCAAAAGGCTTCAACACTTGCCAATGGGAATGAGTAACTTGACCTCTCTTGTTAAGCTCATGCTATCTGGCTGCTCAAAGCTTAAAGTTATTCAAGATTTCCCAACAAACCTGAAAGAGATATATCTTGCCGAGACCGCGATAAGAGAAGTGCCATCGTCAATCTGTCATCTCATTAAACTTGTTGTATTCAATACGGAGAACTGCAAAAAGCTTCAAGACTTACCTATGGAAATGGGTAATTTAAACTCTCTTACTACGCTAACGTTATCTGGCTGCTCAAAGCTCGAGGATATCCACGATCTTCCGCGGAATCTTACGACTTTAAATCTAGCTGAGACCCCCATAAGGAAAATGCCATCGTCATTTGAGGATCTCACCAAGCTCATTTCACTAGATTTGAATCATTGCAAAAGGTTGCAACATCTTGAAATGGGATTCTTTAATTCCATAGTCAGGGTTGAGCTATCTGGATGCTCAGAGCTGGAGTATATTATGGGTTTCTCACTTCAAGACATGGGACAGATTCTTGTAAATGAGACTGAAAAAGTGATGTTATGTGGACCGCCTCCATGTAATGTCATCTTGATTTGGGAGAAGTGGAGAACGTTTCATGTCATGCCAAGGAAAAAGAGTGGCTCCAAGTGTTGTCTCACCCTTATGCCATTTATAGCCACTCCATATCGATCGATGCTGCCATCTTCATTGTTTTCTTCCTTGGTGTCAAGTATGTACGCCATGGTGTCTCTGTCTCTCAGTAATGCATCCATACAAGATATACCTCATGAGATGTGTCATTTTCCTTCACTAAAGGCATTGGATCTCGGCAGAAACGGTTTTAGCAAACTTCCTGAAAGCATCAAGTGTCTCTCTAATTTGGAAAGCCTTATATTATGTCATTGCAAAAACCTCAAATCACTCCCAGAGCTTCCCAAAAGTCTAGAGATTTTGAATGCACATGGTTGTGTGTCTCTAAAGAATATCCATTGGAGCTTTGAGCAGTCTCCTAGACATTGTACATTCAGCAATTGCTTCGATCTTTCTCCTGATCCGGTCAAGGAGATTTTGAACACTAGTGTAACTCAAATGGCCAGAGAACATATCCAGGTACCTCCTCTCTTCCTCTTTCTCTTTCTCTCACTGGCTATATCTAATTATTTTGCCTTGCTGAATCAGAGGCTTACCAAAGAAGCACCAGTATTCAGTTTCTCTGTTCCAGCACTCACTGGTCTTAAATCAATCATCCACTTGCAACCAAGTTCATCGGTGAAGATACAGTTAACTCGTATTAAAACGCTTTTGGGATTTCGAATATCGGTTGTAGTTGCTTTTTGGAATGAGTCCTACAATTTTGATGGTTTCGGCATTAGGTGTGTCTGCAGATGGGAAAACAAGAAAGGCCTCTCAAGTCGACTCGAAAGAATCTTTCCTTGTTGGACTCCAGAGGAAAATGCTCAAAAAGTTCGAAAAAATCACATGTTTGTCTTTTGTGATGTATCAATGCATCCAGGTGCTGGTGGTGGGAGTGACCTTGATATATTGGATGATCAAGTTGTATTATTTGAATTTGTTCCTGTTAACGCGCAGAACAGGGTTCTTGATGATTCTTGCACTGTTATAGAATGTGGAGTAGATGTAATTACTGCAGAAACAGACCAAACAAGTCCTAACTTGAGGCGACCAACTACTGTTTTGGACAACGTTGAGCTTTCCTCTTATGTGTTACCACCTTACAAGAAGCGAAAACGAAGCTTCTCAGGATCAGAAGACATTGAAATGGTACATCTGACTTCTTCATTGGTGGTTTCCTCATTTATTTTTGTAGATAGCTATGATGACTTTTGTTGCTTATAACGATCAATAAGATTGATTTTCTTTCAGAAACAACACAGGTTGATCTTGTCAAGAACCGAGCAACGGGTAACTTCTCATAAGGCTTCTTTTTCTACATTGTCTTTACATCATCCTCAGAAATACCATGTTTTCTTGAGCTTCTGTGAGGATGTCCGAAGAACCTTTGTCAGCTATTTAATCAAAGAATTTAAATGGATTGGAATCACTGCGGTATATAACGAAATCAAGGGAGGTCAGTCGATGAGCCACCCCGAGGTCACACAAGCGATAAAAGAATCAAGTATATCACTTGTCATTCTATCGAAAAACTATGTTTCTTCCACTAGGTGCTTGAACGAATTGGTGGAAATCTTAACGTGGAGGGAAGAAACATGGGAACACCGAGTGATACCAATTTACTACGAAGTGGATCCGCATTATGTAAGGAAGCAGACCAAAACTATAGGGAAGGGCTTGGTGAGAACCTCTTTCAGGAATTTAGAGAAGCCAGAGCTGAGTTGGATGAGAGCTTTGACATACATTGTCGATATAACCGGTGTATCTTCTCAAGACTGGTATGTAACTGAATCTCTTAGGCATCACAAGTATTTGATTATATTATGATTCTTGAAATTATTATGTTTGGCTCCTAATGGAGGGTACACTAAGAAGTTTGGCGATGACTCTTTGCCTTTCTTTCTTTTTATCGTGTTAGGGATGACGATGGGAAGATGATTGAGAAGATTGCTTCCGATGTGTCAAATGAAGTGAATGTCATGAAATCAAATGAAGCTTGTGAGTTGTTGATGCACCCAGGGGAAAAGGACTTGGAAACGTTTGAGAATAGCATTGTAGCTGAGTTGATCAGTGTGCGCAGCATCCCGAGCTTGTATATGTATGCATTTTCTTTGATGTATCTGTGTCTTCTTACTTTAGAATCAGGCCTTTTACTATGAGACGTGGTCTTAAAGTTATTACGTTCTTCCTCCTGTATATATATGATCAATTCAGAGAAGACTCTAAGAGATTCAATCTCGACTTCCATCTTGACCATTTTATGCTGCTGTGCTGTGTCAAATTCAACTATATATCTCAGAATTTCATTCAGTAGCTTATCTGAGAAGGTACTTCTCTGTTTTTTGTTATTAAAACCCTAACCCTAGCCCTAACCCAAACCACTAGGTGTTTCGGACTTCTCCATTTTCTGACCTTGCAGACAACGCCATGCTGTTCTCGTGAGTGCACATTCTTCAATGTAAACAAAGTATGACTGGTTGAATTTTATATCTTGGCTACTGCCCGAAAGGCCTTTATTGGATGAACAATTGACTTTGAAAATAACTTGTAAATCAAGTTCATTTCGCATTTCTAAAATATTAAGAGACATTTTTGTGTACTCAAACTAAAACACAAGACAATGACTAACATAAAAACTATGAGATGATTCATATTGCGGATCTAAAATATTTTTTGAAGTAATATAATATGAAGATAAACACGTCAATGTGTAGTATTTACAGTTTCTTTTAGGATAAAAATACAATAATGTTTTTGTTAAGTAACTTTTTGAAGGAAATAAATTTTAGTAAAGTCTAAATCCACTCAAAATCCATTGTTATTCAATTATTGATTCTAAATACTCTATGAAAATATAGTATTATTAGTTCATGTATTCATAATATTTTTATTAAAAGGGTTTAAAATCTAGTGTTATTGGTTCTTAATATTTATAATATTTTCTTTCAAAGAATTTGAAATTCCATTGCTAAGTCAGTAAAAGATTTAAAATGACCAATAAACTCTTGTGTTATTCAAGTTCACAATCCATTTTACTTGAATCGATTTATTTTATTTTTTTATATGTAAATTATAGTAATCAAAATCTGATCTTTTATCGTCATATTTTAAATTCCAACTTAAAATAAACTAACCAATCGTATTTAGAGGGGTTATTGGTTTATATATTTTAATAGTTGTGTAAATCTTATAAGGGGGGTATTCAACATGGAATTTGGAGTGATTTGTATTTAAGTGACAAATCATTTGTTATTCAAACATTACTTTTAAAAACTCTCTTCAAATCCAGTGTTATTGAACTTGTGATTTTAAAATCTACTTTAAAATCCAGTGTTATTGGAAATGTTTTAAACAATGGATTTTAGGAGATTTGATGTGATTTTAAAGTGTTTTGGTGGGATTCTTTAGTTAAAAATGTGATAAAGCAAATCACATTATTTTAGGTGGGATTCTATGGAGTTTCAATTAAAATCACAACAATTTCACTAAATCATCTAAAAGCTCAACTAAAATCAAATCACCTCAAATTCCATGTTGAATACATCCCCTAAGATTTAAAAATTTGTAATTTCTTTTTCGAATTTGATCTTTTGTATTTTTAACAGGAAATCCCTCCAAATCCTCTAAAATCTATTTTAAAATCTATTTCTGATTCCAATAAAATATAAAAACTAATAACCCTCTAATATATTCGAACAATATAGATACACATACAGTAAAAATTTAAAACACTATAAATTAATAATGTTAAAATTATTTTAATATTCGAACCCTCTAATTATTTTATTAATGTATAAAGATATCCCTTTAATTTAGGTCAATTTGGTGTATAACCAAAAAAAAAATTATAACATAAAAACTAACTAAAAACCCTAGATCTAATGGCCATGGTTTTGCCACATACACCACTTTTGGTTAGTTTTTAAGTTATAATTTTTTTCTTGGTTATACACCTAATTATCCCTTTAATTTATCGAATTAGGAAACTTTTTATAATTTTGTTCACTTGAATTTTTTTTTTATACTAAGCAAGGATAACAAAAAATCATCTTTCCAAAACCCTACTTTGTTCACTTAAAAGACAACACCATGGAGAGTCGTAATCCTCGTAGCAGCAACTGGTTGGATCTCCCTCTCAATATCCTCTTCTCTCTGTTCGAACGTTTAAGCTTTGTTGATTTCCACCGCGCTAAGTTATTTTGATTCAACTGGTACTCTGTTTCTAAACAAACCGTCCCGAAGAAAAACGGATCTCCATGGCTTACGTTAGTGGGACTAGGATTGATCTTCCACCTCTAGAGTCGGTCGTATCAGGTACTTGTAGCCTCAAGAATGTTGGAGATGGGGAATTTATATGGGAATTTGGTGATGATGATGGCTCTTTTTCCAAACTGTTCTCTAAAGATCTGAGAGGTCGTTTATGGGTAAACGAGAAGGGGGAAGAGATTGTTGTAGTGTGGATGTTTAACTCACCTGCGAGTTTCTTATTCACTTGCAAGAAAGGAAGTGATCATCACACTGTTATTCCCCTTTATGATGAAGTCCCCAAGTTGTTAAATGGCGTGATTAATGTCGTTCTTTTGGGTTACCGTCTTCACATTTTAACTAGACATCGTTTCGTTCGAGTCCTAGATTTGTCTGGACAAGGTTTCAAAGAACTCACCGAGAGTAAACCACACCCAATGCTTTCTCCACTAGAAGAACATTCTAATATAAACATTGCTGTTACAACCGAAGAAGAGATTTGTTGGTGGAGAGCACAACCTTTGACGATGACGACTATAGGAGTTTTCGTATCCACAAGAGAGATCCTGATGCAGACTTAGATGATGACACTCCTGACCTTCTTGAGGTATATTCTCTTGGTGATGAGGCCTTGCTTCTTGACATGGGTATCACTATTCCTGCTAACTACTCACTTGGTATCAAACCAAACTCTATCTATTTCACTAGTCATCGCCGCATTCGTCCCGAGGGTCCTTGTGACCTGGACATCTGTGTCTTCAATCTTTCAACCAAAAGCCTTGATCGTTTCCCTGCTCTCGCTGACATGAATCTCAAGGATGCCCAATGGTTTCTCCCTATGCCTTGAAGGGACTTGATTCCTGCATTTTGGTCAATGGTTTCTCCCTATGCCTTGCAAGATGCCCTATGGTTTTGTTTGGCATCATTGTCTTAAACTCTTTGAAACGTTTTGGAACAACTTCTCTGTCTTATAGCCATTGCTTCTCCGGTTCTCTCTTGTGTTAGAAAATGCGTCAACTGCAATGTTGCACAAGTCTTAGAGCCACAAGAAACCATCAAGAAGCTCCTTAATGTTCTGCTTTGGGGAGAGGACTTTGTTGGTGGAAGCATCTTCTTGATGCAATGCTTCAAGGTCATTTAGCCTTTGGCACACTGAGTCTGCTCCACTGCTCATTGACTTTAGCAGCGAGTGAGTTTGAGTTTGAAGGATAACAATTGCACTGCGCACCGTGTGAGTCTGCCATTTTCTTTTCCTTTATTGTTGCAGAAAAAAATAGAAGAGACTTTCTATGAGTTTGGCCTCTCTACTTACAAAGTAAGGGAGATACGTATTTGCTACAAAACCACCAAATTCAACTATAGTTTTCTAAAATTTACTTATATGAATTTGTTATTTTTAATAAACGCTCTAAAGTCCTAACAGACTAATGAAAAAGACTAGTACTCACCAATTTTCCTACCATTAATTTGTTAATCTTGATTTTCCTTTTTTTTTTAAGAATGTTTCATTGCCAATTAGATATTTAGTTTTTCATAATCTTATTTGAATTAAGTTTATTTCTCATTATTCAACTACTCATATCTATTTTTTTAAAACCTTAATGAATTGATTATCACATTTCTATTTTGAATTAGATTTTTAGTCATATTTGACTTTCTTTGTTCTTTTTCAACCCACATATTATTTTTCTTCTTATTAGAAATGATTTTTAACTATTTCATCACTTATTTTCTATAATGTTAATTACAAAACAGATTCATATAAATTTCTGTTTTACTATATTTTACACTTTTTATTTACAATTTATGCTAAATATTCCTTTTATAAATATTTACTTATTCAATTTTGAAGATTTATTTTATCTTTTTTAATGATCTAGTTAATTAACATATACAAACTTTATATAATAAGATTATATTAACACATATAGTAATCTACATTTATTTAAATGCTGAAAATTCCATATTTCAAATGTTTACTAATTTACTTTCACTTTAAAGATTTTTTTTTTATGATCTAATTAATTAGCAAAAACTAATTTTTATCTATACTATAATATATGTGTCACAATTTAAATCAACAATTACACATATCGCCATTTTTTTTAATTGCATTTTTGTCGCGCTAACGTTGAAAGCATTCAACTTTACAATTCTTATAAATATCTCAAACTTTATTACTTTAATAACGTAGTAATAATTAAAAATGTATTCATCTTTATACAACCCCTACTTGGTTCACCTAAGGACTACAACACCATGGAGACTCGTAATCCTCCTAGCAGCAACTGGTCGGATCTCCCTTTCGATATCCTCTTATCTCTCTTTGAACGTTTGAGCTTTGTTGATTTCCACCGCACTAAGTTGGTTTGTTCCAACTGGATTTCTTGTTCTAAACAAATTGTCCCTAAGAAAAACGTATCTCCATGGCTCACACTTTTCCCACACGGAGACAACCTAGGAGATAGTGGATGTGTCCTGTACAACCCGGACGAAGACAAGGTTTACAGGACGGAGAGACACTTTTCAACAGGGACTCGGTTCATAGCAAACTCTGGTAAATGGTTCTTGGTGCTAGATTCTGGTTCCTCTTTATATATCACAGATGTGTTTACCAACAATAGGGTCCATCTTCCACCTCTAGAGTCCGTCCTATCAAGTGACGGTGCTCTCAAGCGTGTTGGAGACAGGGAATTTATATGGGAATTTGGTGATAAAGGTGGTTTTTTCAAAATGGTGTCCACTAATATGAGGGGACGTTTGTGGGTAGACCACAAAGCGGAAGAGTTTGTTGTAGTATGGTTCTTTTACTCACTTGCGAGTTTTATTTTCTTTTGCAAGAAAGGGAATGATCATTACAATGTTATTCCGCTACGTGACGATATCCCCAAGCTGTTAAATTGCATGAATGATCTGGTTCTTTTGGGTTACCATCTTTACATCTTAACTAACCGTCTTCGCGTTCGAGTCATAGATTTGTCTGGACAGAAACAAGGGAGTTTCAAATATGTCACGGAGAGTGACACATACCAAAAAATTTCTCATAAAAAGCATGCTAGTATTAGCATAGCCGTTACATTAGCAGGAGAGGTTTTCTTGGTGGAGAGTACGACCTTTGAAAACAATACGAGTTTCCGTATCCACAAGAAGGATCCTAATTCAGATATTTACAATGTTGATTCTCTTGGTGATGAGGCCTTGCTTCTTGACATGGGTATCACCGTGCCTGCTAACTATGCCCTTGGTATCAAACCGAACTCTATCTATTTCACCAGTCATCAACGCATCCATCCTCAGAGACCTCTTGACCTTGACATTTGTGTCTTCAATCTTGCAACCAAGACCCTCGATCGCTTCCCTGCTCTTGCCGACATGAATCTCAAGGATGCTCAATGGTTTCTCCCTGTCAATTGAAGGACTTGACTCATGCATAATTACTCTGTATAAAAATCAGGTCATGTGCTTCTCAAGCATACTCGTCTACAACTTGTTTGAACAATTGCTCTTTGTTTTGTTTGGCATATGTGTCTTAAAACTCTTTGAAACGTTTTGGAACAGCTTGTTGTGGAACAACATCTCGAGTGAACCATCAAGAAGCTCCTTAATGTTCTGCTTTTGGGAAAGGACTTTGTTGGTTGAAGCATCTTCTCTTGATGCAATTCTTCAAGGTCATTTAGCTTTTCGCGCATTGAATCTACTCAAATTCTCGTTGACTTTTACAAGCGCGCTACTTATTGTTGCAGCCAAAATAGTTTGAAACCATGAAGACTTTGTTTGAGTTTGGCCTCTCTACTTACATAGTCATTTAAGTAAGGGAGATATGAGGTCTCTGGACTACTTATTGATGGTAAAGGTTTGGATCAGAATTACTTGTTAAATTCATGGTTCTGGACTAAACTTGTTCTGTGATGATAAATGAACCAAGTAAACATATTACTTAAGATTCTATTAATATTTTCTCATATGTACAAAATTTGTAGGCATTAATGGCCTAAGGTGTTAAGAATGGAGACTCTGTATTTAATCAAAGACTTGGAGAGAGATTCAAGTCCATCTTCAAGATCTTGAATGCATGACTCTAGGATCTGAACATCCTCCATCTTCAAGGTCTTCTCGGACTGAAATTCGGAATCAATTCTTGTGAATTCATTTGTTTGCGCCTCACATGTAACTTTCTTCTGGTTCATTAGCTTTGAGACAAGCGACCATTTGCCACAAGTCTTTGATCTAGACATGTAGCTGAAGAGAGAATCAAACAAAGCAATTGTGATGGCTTCTGCTTCTCTAAAGACAGCCAAAGATTCTCCCTCTTGTGCAAACTTCAAAGGCTTTTGTACTTTTTGGCATGTCTTCTTTAGGGACTTTCTTGAAGCCAAGTATTTCTTGACCTCTCCTGATAGATCTCCACGCTTTCTTCGTAGAATTGATTGGATCTCCATGAGACCCTCTTTCATCTGAGACAAAGCATCCTTAGAAATGTTGCACAAATCCAAGATCCTTAGAGATCCATCAAGAAGCTGCTCAACAGCTTTGTTGTTCTGTTCTTGAGATAGAGCTTGTTGTGTGACAGGTAGGCCAATAAGCTTGTCAAGAGACTCGTGGAGCTCATGAATGTTGTCAAGTCTTGTACAGATGAAAGAGCATGATGATGTTGAGGCTTCCTCAGAAGATCTCAAACGGACCAACTGCTCATCGACATGAGCTACTTGTGGGTGAGATCTAGAAGGGAAACTGTTAGAGCGAACATGGAAAGAGACTGCCATTTTTTTATATCTTAAGTTTTTTGTTATTGATCAAAGATAAGAGAGAAAGATGTTTGTTCTGCCTTCTTCATTGCTTCTTCGGCCAATACTTATATACACCATTAGGAAAGGGAGACATGAGGAATCTCAGGGGGATTAAAATATTAAAACCATTAATACAATGTTCCCCTTTCAAGGTGGCATAAAGCATCTTCTTATAGCTATACACAAAATAATGGTAAAGATCTGAGATCTCCACCATATAAGCCTTGTGTCTCTCCCTCCAACTATATCTCCATTTACTTAATGCATTGAGATCTGTTTCATTGCAATGAGTTATATTCAGAGCTGGCTTGTCTCCTATTGAAGCCAATGCCATTCGTGTACACCTATCTTCAAGGAATTAAATAATGCCTATCATGCTGATCAGACTCTATTGCATAAAGAAATCTAAGTATTATTATCTTAAAAAATGTCTAACCGCACGAGCACTCGCAATAGCTTCTGGCAAATCCAGCTTGCCTTTGTCGCCTGCCTCTCCGTGTGGTAAGCAAGCTATTTTTATAGTATCTCACACGTTTGCAATAATGACTTTATGGTTATACTAATCAAGGAAAGCATCTTTTAACAACTCTTATGATGGTTGTTTTGATGAGTAGCAGTAAGATCCGTATCCGTAGATCTTGGCATGTGAACATATAAATTAGTTAACATTTTGTGAATTTAAAAAAAAAAAAAAAAATTGAAACAACCTTGTGGAGATTAAGAGATACCACATGATCTTTCGAGCAAGGACATGTTTATTTCCTCAGACAGATAAAAAGGTTTCACTATTGAAGATTTAACAATCGTTAGAAACTATATGAAGTTTCTTGACAATCTTGAGATAATTTGGTTCACTGATAGGAGTGAAAGGTGAAGAGATGGCACAAGAACAGAGTCATGAGTATATTTTGTTGTTTTAGTGATCATTTTTACATTAACTTTATGGACAAAATTGTAAGCTTAGTTGCCTAAGATGTTAAGAAATGAGACTCTGTATTTGATCAATGAATTAGAGAGAGATCATTCAAGTCCATCTTCAAGATCGCAAATGCATGATTCTAGGATTTGAACATCGATCTAGAGTCTGTTGAGCTAGAGTCTGCACATCTTTTGCCTATTAGTTTTTGAGAGGGCTAAAGATATTTTTTCCTGTTTTGTTATCAAGAAAAAAAAAAGTGTTGCTAACATTGTAAACTTGTTAGAGATTGTAAGTAAAGCAGTCTATTTGTAATCACCATAGCGAACCACTGGATCTTTGCACAAAGAAGAAGGGAAATAAGCAAGAAGGCTTTAATTTCTCTATGTACCCAAAAGTTTATCTAAAAATTGTCATTGGAAGAGATGATGACAAAGGAGATTCACAGCAATAAGGTTTCAACTTTTTATTTCTGAGCTCAGAATTTACACAAAACGCTTCAATCGGAAACAAACCAAATGTCAAGAATATATTTCACTTATATTCTTACAGAAAAAATCAAGATTCTTCCTCATGTTCCTCCTTTCTCTTGGCTTCAAGAAGAGCTGCTTCTTTATAAATATCAGCAGAGTCAGTGATCATATCTAGATTGAAAAGTGCCACTGACTGCAAGTAGAAGGCAGTTGGCCAATCAGAGAACACTGATTGTGCATGCATCCCATCGCGGAGTGCTCGGTCTGGTTGGTCGCAGAATAAATAGCATAGACTACGCCTCGCATAAACACTTGGATACACCGTTTTTCGATTTCGACCTTCAATGAACTATGGGAAGAAAACAGAAATGGTCAATGGTGGTTTTGACTAATATGTAAAGGGAAAAAATGCAAAAGAAAGATACTATGAGCTACCCGAGAATAACAGTCAATGGCGGTTTTGAAGTCTTGCTCTACGAAGGCTTGATCACCGCGTTTTCGAATGTCTTGAAGATATTTTACCTCTGGTATCCATTCGTCAAATGAGAACTTTGCTCATGAAAACAAAATCAAGAATTGTAAGCCTCTTTTGATGCCAAATTAGCTGCATAATCATGTTTAAAGACTGATGAGTTTTGTTACCTCAATGACCACCTTGTCATCTTCGTATCCTGCCATCACCAAGATATTATGAATAGCTGTGAGGTCCATTACCAAACAGGCCTCTCCTAGTGGCGAAATTTGAGTCATAGATACCTCCTTATGATTTGTCATTTCAAGCATTTCATAAGACGGAACCTGCAAGAAAGAAAAATAGTTTAAACATAAATGCGAACCAAGAATGAAATTACGGTTAGCCCCTTACTTCTAATCTGGTTTGCAATGGTTCAAGTACTGCAACAAGATCATTTGTGTTGAGACTCTCTATATCATTGTGCTGCAAACAATGAGAGGCGAGTTTGAAAACTACGGTAGCTTCTTCTATAGAGAAATTTCTCCCAAGGTTTGGATCCATAAACTCAGTAACATCCTTTCCGCTTATCATCTCAGGAGCCTATAAGCATAAGAATAACAACTATTTAATAGACTTTATATGTGGCTTGTGTTGCAAGAAAATGACACTGAAAGTCCAAGGATTACAAACACAAGAGAAATGGTTGATTCATTAGACTATTAAGCAAGCAAGAGAGGACTTGGGAAAAAAAAATCACTTACATGGCTTGGAGGAATTTGCATTCCACTTAGCAAATTCACAAGGACAGTACCAAATCTATATATCACACTTTCAGAGTTCACACTTCCTGCAATGAGAAAATAGCATCACACTTTGATCATAACATAATTTGAAGAGAGAAGCTCAAAATGTTTACCAGTAGTTCTTTGGTCATCCCTGATCTCTTTCATCAAACCAAAACATGAAAGACATGCATCACCATCCTTCAATATCCATTAAGCAATCAAAATAATTTAGCATCTTTAAATCATCACCAGAGGAAATAGACATGAAAATGATGTTGAGAAATAAATCTATTAGTATGTATACCTCACGGAACAGAACTGTATAAGCACTTAAACTATTGTACGATGCAAAGCCCGCGGTACTACAAAAATCCAGTGCTTCAGCAATACAATATGCTACTCTGAATCGTACCGACCATTCCATCGTTTGATTTTTCCCTATCAATAAAAAAAAGAGAGTTCAAAGCAAAGAATGCTAACAAGTTATAATTCAATCAAATCTACAAGCAATTGAACCATGACACGAATACATTAATACATGTAAGTTATGATCACCAAACTTTTCCCCTTTAAACCACAATCATGTCATATAAACCAATAACGTAGCCTCTATGTTCTTAGATCCACCAAATGTTATATGTGTAAAGAGATGATAAATCATACGATGGAACAAACGCTTAGCAAGAGTATCATTTGGCATGAAATCTGCAACGAGAAGTCTTTCATCTCCATCACAGCAATAACCAACCAAATTGACAACTCCCCTGTGTCTTAATTTCCCTACTCTCTCTGCTTCCTCCTAACAACAAAGGAAGAAACATAATAAAAATCTATCACTAAATGGTCTTAAAATTGATAAGGGTTATTCGGACAAATAAAATCAAATTAATACAGCGAATTGGTTAGGATCAGGCCAAGCCATATTCTTATATTTTTTTATAGCGATCAAACCGAGATGGCTCTCCAAAACGCCCCTATAGACAATATCATAGGCTCCTTCTCCGGTCTCTGAAACAATGTTTTCCGGACCAAAATTATTTGTGGCCATTTTGAGATCGGATAAGGAGAACTTTGTCAATGGTCGATCTCCTCCTCCATGGTTTTGATGGGTTTGGTCTTGATGATCTTCCATGGCAAACGATGAGTAACAACAACCCATGATTTGTTTCAAGCGAGCTAAACTCAATAGCAGAGTTTCAAAAGTTTTAATTTCGTTTATGTTTATTGATTGATTTCTTGTAAAAGTTTAGATTTGCTATTTGTTTTGTTGTGCTTTGACTATCTTGACGCTTAGTGTCTCTTCGTTGCCAATTACTTCAAAGAGTCTGATTTTATAGCATTTGTAAAAACGAGGACCATCATTGACGTGCCAAAAATGGAACACCTTTCTTTTTTGTCACTCAATGGATTCTTAATTATTGTTTTGTTCTTAATTATTTCGTTTTTGCCTCTTTTTTAATTTTTCTTGATTTTGTTTTCGGATTTATTTGGTAGATAGGTAGAGGAAAAAATTGTGAAATGTAAAGTGATGTTTTCCTAAATATGTGATATGTATTATTGCGCGCGTTTATTTAAAAATTCGGTAGAGTATCCTTTATAAAAATACGGGCGAAAACCTCATCCGTTTAAATTTTTAAAATTTAAAAGAAAAAAGTAAAACTTTTCACAATTTAGCTATTTACTATATATATAGAAAACAATTTTATAATTTGACATTAGTAAATTTACGTGGTGGCATTTTCGTATATAAGTAATGATTATCTTGTATAGTACAAAAAACGTAATTATAAGTTATTACAAAAAAGTTTTATTTTCTTGAAATTTTTAAATAAATAAAGTTTTTAAAATTAATCTTTTGTAAATAAATGAAAAATTTTAATATAAGAAAAACGTTTTACAATTTGGCTATTTACATATATGCTATTTATGTTCTTACCATATTTTTTTCAGTTGTTACTTATGAGTCAACTCTTACCTATTCTGTATCCGAAACTATCAAATACTTTCCATATCAGAATTTCGCATGCTAGTGAGTCAAGTGACAAGTGGATATGCAAAGCCAATTTTTTTTTTTTTTTTTTGCAAAGCCAAAACTTGCCTAGTCCAACTTCTTCTTTCGTTATTATTATTTTTACTTTTTAGTTGCCTTTCTGTGAATTAGAGAAAAAAAAAATCTTATTATATAAAGTAGAGTTAGTCAAAATTGTAACTCACGAAATCGTGTGCCAAATACTTTATTTAAAATCAAGCAATTAGAAAAATAAAAATATAATTATGTTACACCAATAAAATAACAGATTAACATTTTTCTTATTGTTTCATTAACATATTTTTAAAAGCCAAACCAAATCTTATATAAGTCGTTAAAAAAAAACCAAAATATAAATACCATTATATTAAACAAAATAAATGTTACATCACAAAAATGAAACTTTATATATAAAAGCAAAATAAATGTTAAACCATAAATTATTTTAAAAATAAAAGTAAACATACGTTTAACTTTTCAAAAATATTATTACTTCAGAAAAGGCAAATCTAAAAACTATATAATAACACACACCTCCCACAATTTAACGTACACCCCAAATCCTTCGTTTTCTTTGCAACTCATGAATACCATCGTCCCACAAATCAGTCAAAACTATTTAATTTTCGAAATTGTGATTAATGTCGAACTATTTTATGTTCTTTGAAAGTGGGAGGTTAGAAATTATTTTCACGATATTTTGTTAATATATGTAATTGTATTTTCTGAAATTCATGTTATAATGTAAAGATTAGAGTTTAAATTTTTCCTAACTGGATCTTTATTTAAAAGTTATCAAATTTGTAAGGAAATTCTTTTGTAGAATTACTTTAAAAAAAATAGATTTAGTTTCAAAATATATAAGATTTCGAATATTATTTAAAACCTTATCATTCATTTAGCTGAATTATTTATATAATTTTTTGAAGATTTAAACTCATTATTGATTATCTTAGTCACCGTTAACAAAACATAATTTATTACTATATTAACGGGGTTTTAATTTAGAATACAACTATACATGTATAACTACACAAATTATCAATTTTAATATTTAATACTCGCATATTATGCGGGTCCTAATCTAGTTATTCTATAATATTTGGTTCCAGTGTTCAATAAATTACATTTAACATCAAGTAAATTTGCTAGTCATAGGCTACATAACTAGTTCAAGTTATTGGCCGGCCCTGTCCACAGTTTTACTTTTTTTCCTTATAATAATGCTCTTATCATTTCATATTGATTTAAAATTTATTTCGAATATATAATTACCCAAACAATACAACGGCTAATAACCACGAAACAAATGGGTTCGATTATGGGTACACTACAAGAAAAGGGAGCTATTGTGACAAAAATTTGAGACTAAACTTGTTCCGTCAAAATTTGTGATGTTTTAGATATTGTTTTGTTACTAAATATTTTTTTGTCTCAAATTCATAGTTGTATCGTCTCAATAATGTGACGGGAAAAATCGTAGTCAATATTTGTGGTAACTAATTACTAAATTGTGATTAAAATAACAATCGTGACACTTATGACGGTTTTATTACAGTATGAGTCGTCACTATTTTTAACGAAATAATAACAAACTTGCAAGTACCGGTTTATGACGCGACTGTTATTAACAATCAGTAACTATATAATACTAAACATGTACTAAAAAGTTATTGTCATAAATTATAACGAAAAGTATAGTAGTTTTGTCACAATTTAAGACTAATGTACTGACGTTTTATCTTGTCGTATTTTTATATAGAATGGCTACTAAAACATCGTCCAAATGTCTGACATTTTTGTGACAAACAAAAATTAAATAACAGTGACATAATATCAAAAACAGAACCGTAATAATAGGTATTATTCTATTCTGTGGTTTCTTCTCTTGCTTCTCCATTAACTCTTTTGTCAACTTCGTAAACAATCCTTTCCAATTCTTTCTCTTCTTTCTCGATCTCTTTCCTTGATGATGATCTTCTTCCTCATCAAATGCAGTAGATGAAGAAGTTGAGCTCGAGAAAAGATTCAGCGATGAAACATTAATTAAAACATTAATTACCCAAAAATATGATTACAAATGTGTAAAACATATATAAGATCATAGAATTTTTGTTGAATATTCCAATATGTAACATATAAATGGTAACAAACCTTGCGATTTCTTCCCATAAGGGAGCTTTAAGAGTAGAGTCACGAAAAGCTTTGTCCATCTCTGAACGTATTCTCAACAAAGCTAAAGTCTCCGGTCTCGGCCACCGGTTTCCACCACCGCCTCCGCCTCTGTCGCCGGTTTCCTCCATCTTCATATCTTTCTCCTCCTCGTCGGAACTGCCTATGACGCCGCCGGAGCTATCTAACGGTCCTGAAGAGTTTACTGACATAATTAGAACTCGAAATTGGATCTTTCTCAAAGAGAGATTGGGAGAGTTTGAAGAGAAGACCGAAGGGTGTGGTTGAATTTTTTTTTTCTTTCTTTTTTGTGTTTTGTCTATTGTGATTTTATCTTAGAGGTATTTAATTGTGTACGTGATTTTTATTTTGTATAATTGACGTATTAAACAATAAAAAAAAAATGAAAAGGAACAAAATAACCCTAAATAAGTTCATCTTCTTCTCTCTGTTGTAGCCGTCGTCTTCCTCTGTCTCCAACCAAGGCAAGTTCCATCTTCCTCTTCCTTTTATTTATATGTATATATATATAATATATAAACTCAACACTTTGTATTAGGTAATACTTGTTGTCCTTATAATTATTTTCTTTTCGTAGTCGTAATTTTTAGTTCCAGTCTAATTCAAACATTGTAATTTTTGTTATGATCTTCTAGATTTTCAATGACATCGTCAAATTTCGACATTAAAACTACAAGACGTTGGATGTATGAGAGAATTGATTATACAACAAGACAAGTTTCAGAAGAATTTTTTCAAGGAGTGAAGAACTTTTTGGAATTTGCAAAAAATCAACCTATATTTCTTGAGAATCAAAAGCTCAGATGTCCATGCCTTTGATGTTATGTCATTTTTTTTGTTTTTTTAGTTTGCTTGATAAGAAAAATCCAGTTCAGGAATTTCCCACCTAATTAGTAAGCTTTGGTTTAACTAGCTTTGATTTTATATAAGTCTGACTTTTCTTCGATTTTTAGTTTAAAACCTATCAATTGTTTTCAGTAACTTACGTTTAGAACCGGTAACGTCTACGTACGGAGAGAAAAGAGTAAATTTTGTTTGAAACTTTCAAAGAATAAGTCCAATTGATATTTACGTAATATAATAAAATAAAACAGTTCAATTGAACAAGTCTTACTAGATTTAATGAAATATTAAGTTTGTTTAGCTAGTAAACTATTTATAGTCTGTCTACTAAGCTATTTATAGTCTCTCTACTATAGCCGACTCTCCTCTGTATCGCTCTCTGCTCCTTCTTCCTCTGCAAATTTTTGGAGTAAGAGGTACAATAGGTCTCATTTCGCATTTCTTTGACATGATGTGTTCTTGTCGTTATTTTTGGTTTAGAATTGTTGTGTTTGATATTGTCAAATTGTGTTGGTGAGTATGTCCGTTGATCCGATTCAAAGAAAATTATATAGTCAGAAACAAGTTACGTAAACTATATTGGGTTGATCTCTGTTTGTGTTCCTATATTTTCTTTTTTAGCTCACTACAAGAAAACAAGCCCATTTCAGATGGTATTTCGGACGGAAAATTAAGAAAATATGTATGTTTCCTGGTTCTTTAATAAGTTGTAAATTTGTAATTGTTGTTTTAGATAAATAACTTGATATATTATAGGTTTTTGAATGTGATTCTATGAGTTTTCTACAAAAAAAATCTTACACAATCAAGGTTTTTAAATTTTGTGGAGGTCTATCAATGATTTTCGTGATGCTCTTGGTTTGAGGCGTACACATACAATCCAACGTTATGTATCGCGTCAACTAACGGTTGAAGAGCTAGTCCAACAACCAGGCCGGGAGCTTATCCCAAAACTCCATTATTCTTGCGAGGGAACATCGACATGGTAAAACTTTTATATTTTATAATATATAAATTTAGTTTTTTACATTTTAGCTTTATACTAAGATCTATTATTTATCATCTTTATAGGTTTGAGATTCATCCGGGCATTAATAAATCATTTCTAAAGATGGTGCATGGACTCCTCCGCCATCCATATCAGACATGGTATGATTTTACAGCAGAAGACAAAGAAATGTGGTTTCGTTGTTTCACGGTAAAAACTTTAATTTTTATATTTAATAAAGCAACAATTAAATGACTAATGTTATATATATATATATATATATATTTTTTTTTTTTTAAACTTGCAGCAAGATTTTACTTGGGAACCTCAACATACAAGACTTATTCGTGTGGAATTCGAGAAGATGGCTGCATTACAGTATCTAGACAAGATGAAGGATTGGAAGCAGACGTGGATTGATGGGAAGGAAAAGCCGGAAGACTTGGACAACGATGTTTGGATTGGATTGCAAAGATATTGGAGAAATTGAAGACGAAACGGTGTATGAGATAACAATTTTGGAATCTCTTTGTACCGAATCCAATTCAGAAATTTTTGCTTTGTATGTTTCTAAGTAAAAAATGAGTGACCACTCGAATCCAAACTCAGAAATTTTGCTTTGTATTTTTTTGAGTAAAAAATGAGTGACCACTCAAATCCAACATAGAAATTCTTGTTTTGTATTTTTCTTTGACATATTCGGACAAAATAGTAACAAACTACAACTGTAGCTAAAAATAAAATTGCTGCAATTAGAGAGATGACTCTCGACACAAAAATGGTTACAAGTTGTTTTGAAGATATATGTCAACTTAAGTAAAGAAAAACAAAAAATATCAGGTTCGTCTCTTGGTTTCTCCACCTTCAACCCTAGATCTCTTCCTTCCTCTATCTCAAACCAGCCTCCGCTTCTCTCTTACCCCTTTCGTCTCCTTCAATCTTTCATTTCGAGTCCAATTCTTCATTGCTCTTTTCCTTTTGCTCTCCATTTCTCTCTTCTTTTCACTCTCCGTCTCTCCCTCTCACCATCTCCTTCTAATCTCAGTTTCATTCACAAGAAAATAGCCCAACTATTATTCAATTTCGAAAAGAGAATCTCTGATTCCATCACTTGTTAATCAAAAGGAGATTAGTGAATCGATTATGTTCTTGTTGATGTCCTTACGGAGGCTGAGAGATGTAATTGTCTCCAAGGTAAGTTAATCTTGTACATTTTTTCGATTTTAGGGTTGATTGTACTTTGTTTATCTGTTATAAGGAGAATTGATTGTACTTTGTTTATCTGTTATAGGGTGAATTGATTGTACTTTGTTTATCTGTTATAAGGAGAATTGATTGTACTTTGTTTATCTGTTATAGGGTGAATTGATTGTACTTTGTTTATGTTATAGGGTTGATTGTACTTTGTTTATCTTGTACATTTTTTCGATTTTAGGGTTAATCTTGTACATTTTTAAGATTTGTGTTTCATATGTTTTAGGGTTCCAATTCCTTTGGAGGTGGACCTGAATTTGGTACGGGAACACTCAATTTCTAGCATCCGTGAACAATATCTAGGAACAATGCTTACCTTATGAACCTATGAGTATACTTCTTTGATTTTTGTCCATGTAAGTCCATTGAAGAGACTCTGCCCAGGTTGTTAAAGAATGCTATTTTGAGAATGCCTTGAGTAGTGCCAACCTCAAAGGAGCAAACCTTCAACGAGCTCTCTTGAGGCATGTGAAATCAGAGGTCCAAGAGAAGTCCATGTATTGAACCAAAAGCTACAACTTCTCCCATTTCCAGGTATAGTTCTCAACCATTGTGATGCAATAGTTCTCTGCTTTAGAATCAAGTGAAGTAGGAATCTAGTGAATTGTGATGCAATAGTTCTCTGCTTTAGAATCTAGTGAAGTAGGAATCTAGTGAAGTAGGAATCTAGTGAATTGTGATGCAATAGTTCTCACCAACTATCAAAAGACCCGATGGATGAAAACAAATTAAGTTTTAGTTTAAGATCAATATATGGCTCAGCTTATAGCTTTAGAATCTAGTGAAGTAGGAATCTAGTGAATTGTGATGCAATAGTTCTCACCAATTATCAAAGGACCCGATGGATGAAAACAAATTAAGTTTTAGTTTAAGATTAATATATGGCTCAGCTTATAATCAAATAACTATAAAAAAATAGGAAACTAGTTTTAATAAAACTCTTCAGATTAACCTAGTCTATTAGTATATTTGATAGCCAAAAATCCTAAATCCTAAAAACTGAAAATCCTTCCAAAATACGATTAAGTGGAAAAAAAATCGGAATTAGCTCCTATAATTTTGTCCAAACACCCACTAAATATATGAAATGATTGAATCGTGCCAACTAAATATATTAAAAAGATTGAATCGTGCCAAAATCTAGGTATTAACTGTCAGAATAACCACTACTTTCTCTATTATATAAACAAATTAGTGTGCCTCCTCTCACGTACTCTCTCACAATTTACCCTAGAAACTCATAAATCCATCACTTCTCTATTCGTTGTGATTTGTCAAGGTTTGAAATTTATATCTCAGATGTCCATGTTTTTGTTTTGTTTCATGTTTGCAAAGACTGATCTCTGTTTCCTGTCTCATAAGTCTGCTTAGTGTTCATTTATGGTTAAATTCATCTACGGTTAAAATTTTCTTATTGAGTGATAAAACAGATTCTTCAAATTCCTTATGTCAATTTGCTAGTGTTCTCCATCATAAAACATATTCTTAATTCTCATGTTAATCTAAAACAGATCGTAGATTGTAAAAATATTAATGCCAATTCTTTTTATTTATGCGTCACTTTCTTCTTTGACTAACTTTTATTGTAATTTTTTCTTGTCATTTGCAGATGCGTCCACCTGCTCATGTATTGTTTGGGAGAGGTTCAAGTTCTCAGCCTCTTGCATCCAATCGTCGTGTTGCACCTCCACCTGCTGCAGATCCACCTTTGGCTCCTCCACCTGCTGCTGGTCAACCTTTGGCTCCTCCACCTGCTGCTGGTCCACCTTTGGCTCCTCCACCTGCTGCAGATCCACCTTTGGCTCCTCCACCTGCTGCTGAAATTGCGCTTCAAAGGCGTTATTCTCGAGTGCTTCATCCAGCTCGGCTAAATGGAGCTAAATGGTACTTGAGTTTATTTTAAAAATCCTATTTCGTTTTCAAACTGTGAACACATATAAATTGCAATTACATATGCAACAGGTTTGGATACGACACTGAGGTGTCAACATGTGTCAGAACAATCATCCAAGGAAATTTCCAGGGGCCTTGGTATAGTTGGAGAAGAGTGCCACTCATTGACAAAGAAGCATGGTTTTCAACTTTCAAGGTTAGTTTGAGTTACCATTTGCATCAGTATTTTCATAATGGTTTTTTTTGTGCGTGTCTAATGTTATATGTACCTCAGACGAGGTTCGAGTGGGATGACGCATACGAGCCTGTGGTCAAAGCCAATTTCGCTATACTTGCTGCCAATCGCCTCAGAGGCATGGTGAGCCTTGCCAAGGCAAGAGGAGCCAAACCCGAGTGGATTCTTTTGGACCATTGGAGAGAGATGCTAGCCTATTGGGCTACACCACAAGCAGTACAAAGAAGCGCACAAGCCCGTGCTTCTAGGATGTTTGACCGTGATGGTTCAGGTGCTCATAGACACCGAGCCGGATCTCGTTCTTACGCCAAAGTGCAGGATGCATTGGTAATGTTTGAGTTTTATTAACCATTTCATGACTTTTTTTTATATATAGTTTTGATGATTTTACTTATTTTGTTATTGTTTTGTTTGTAGGCTGCTAACAATGAGGATTGTTCATTTCTCGCTGTGATGAAGAAAACTCATCAGAAACCAGATGGTTCTTATATTGATAATAGAGCTCGTGAAATTGCTGAGAAATTTGATGAGCATGTGGAAGAGCTTTTATCAGAAATGGAGTCTTCCAATGGAGAGCCATTGACCGTTGATGCTCTTACTGTAGAGGAGAGGAATGAAATTTATGTTAAGGTAATATCTAGTTCTCTTATTGTTATGTTGATGTGATTGTTATCTTAAGGTGATGATACTGTTTTGTTATAGTTCTAACTTACGTGGTGTATTATGTTTTAGTTTTAACTTGATAATATGTGTTCTCTGTTTTTGGGTTTTGACTTCATTGTTCATGAATTTCTTTCTTGTAGATTGCTGGAATGTCAAAACAAAGACGTGTGTTTGGACTTGGATCGCTTCAACTCGGGATTAACTCTTTAAGTGCCTCTGCTGCTTCTTCACAAGCTGTTGAAAATACCGGAACATTAACACGTGAAGTGGAAGAGCTGAAAAATGAGCTGCAGAAAAGTCGAGAGGAGAACGTGAATTTTCGAAAGCGATTCGAGACCATGGAGCAAATAGTTCAATCACTTTCTGGTAAGAGTACCTTTGCTTCTTCTTCTCTCGCAGGAGCTTCGGCGACAACTCCCCCATGAAGATCAAGCTATCTAGTTTGGTTTATGTTTAAGTTTGCTTTGTCTTTTAGTTTGGTTTATGTTTAAGTTTGCTTTGAGTTTCAGTTTGGTTTGTGTTTCAGTTTGCTTCTTGTTTCACTTTGGTTTTTATGCTTCTCGTGTTTCAGTTCTTTTGTTTCTTTTATGACTTATGTAAATTATGATCATTTCTGTTTGAATGTGTTTTTTATGAATTTGTTTTTCATTTATGACATTTATATTTTCTACAAAATTTTCGTTTTGTAATCATTTATTTCGTTAATATGTGAAAAAAAATTGAAAAAAATAATAGTTTTATTGAGATTTTAAAATACTAGCTAATAGTTGCATATTAAGACTAATAAAAAAAACATTTTAGTAACGATTTGCAACGGAAAATTAATGTTATTACCGTCATTAGATAAGACGGTTTTAAGATTTTGTTGTAGTAAGTAAGTGTGATAGATTTACAACGTCTTTGTTGTTGTTTTTTATGATGGTTTTAAGACTATATTGCCGTAGAAATTAAAGATAGAATTGAGACGATACAAAAGTTACGAATTACAACAATTGTTGTGACAATTTTTTTTAGTATGTAAGTGTGATAGATTTACAACGTTTTTGTTGTTGTTTTTTGTGACGGTTTAAGACTATATTGTCGTAGAAATTAAAGATGGAATTGAAACGATGCAAAAGTCACAAATTATAACAATTGGTGTGACAATTTTTTTAGTCCTTAGTTATGACAATTTTATCACTAGTATACTTCGTTAGTGTTTGTGAGATAATATATACTAAATAGCATCATCACAATTGGTGTAACATTTTTGCTACTCCTAGACATTTGCAACGAAGCTATTGTAACTGTTTACAAAATGTTGTAAGATTGTCACAATATTTTTATTGCTACGTAACTTTTTGTATTGTGACAAAAAAAATTGTAACAATACATCCTTTTTCTTGTAGTGGTAGCTTTCCTCCGGCAAGTATGTTTGTTTTTTTCCCTTCCTTTCGGTTTAGTTATCGTAGGTTCAGATTGAATGCAGTTTCGGTGTCTATACTCTAGATTCTTCGTTCTTGGATCTTGGTTTTGGAAGTAGACCTTGTGTACGCAGAAGTTGGTAAGGTCCAAGCAGTGGTTATGAAGTGCTTCGAGGAAGGTCTCTTCCAAGATGTTTCCTTGTTCACGTTTCGAGTCAACCCTCACCTTTTTGCCACGATTTGGAGTTTGGTGGATTGTGCTGCTCTCATTCCGGTAATATATGGCTTAATTGTGTTGGTGTGAGTTTATTAGTTGATAATTTTCTTTGAAAGTCGATGCTCTCGAGTTATATGTGTTCTTGCCTAGCAGTAATGCATTCCTCTTCTTCCCGTTTTTCTACAAAAAAAAGTTCTAATTGGTAATGTACATCAACAACTTGTACTACATGGTTTCTTCTCTCATAGGAGAAAGTGTGGTTTGGTATTGGGTTGAATATCAGTTGGAGTATACTCAGGTATTTAGTTTGCTACTTGCATGCTAGTGTTGTCTACTACTTAATTGGATTCATTGCCATATTTTCTTATTTGCGCGTAGCTAGAGCGAATTTGGTGGTTCGCCTTCACATCCTCTATCTTCTCCGTGTTGTTCCGGTTATGGATGTGTTGGTATTGGTCTTTCACACTTCTTCATTGTTCTTAGATTATAATTCTCGGCTCTTGGCTCCATTGTTTGGGCTTTGTCTCTCGGTTTCGTCATGGGGCATGCTTCTCTTTTTGAGCTTTTGGTTCCAAACGTTTTAAACGGTGTAGACAAGGCTACAGTTTAGGTTAATCCCTTTCCGGCTTTAAATTATGTGTACTTCAATCCGTTATCAATATATTTTACCATATGAAACAAATTTGATTTATTTGTCATTTAACTTCCCCTAGTAATTCATACGTTCAAAATATTCACTCTCTCTATTTGTTTTTTTTTTTTAATGCAGAGAGAGAAAATTGGTAAAATGCTTGAATTATCTATTATAAAGTTTAAAACGATAAATAAATTATAGGAATAAATTTGGTATATCATTTTTTTTTGAACACATATAACACACCAAATTATATGAAACAAAAGAAATTTTTTTGCAAAATATCTTATAGAAAGAAACTTATTTTTCTAATTTTAGCCTTGAGAGAACCATGAACTTCTGTGAAAAAATGAGGAGTCAACATAATTAATTAATGATTATATTTCCTTGGTTTTTGCTATTTAGTTGATTTCCTAATTTTCTTAGAAGTAATTGAGGGAGTCAAACTAAATTAATATGTTTACTAAATTTTAATTTATTAGTAGTATCCACTTGGAACCTTGTGTATTTAACCGGACATTTTGCTAAAGCATAAACACTACACAGAATGCATTTACTCATAAAAAAAACATTTTGTTTTCACATTATACTTTTTTCTTTTGAATTTTGTTGTTTATGCCTTTATGGTATGCAAAAACCTGCAATACTATAGTCCAACGCGTCTACTATACAATAGGCTACTCTCAACCGTACTGCCCACTCCATGGTTTGGTTTTTCCCTATGAATCACAAAAAAAATAAGTTTGAAATAGTTCACTCCAATGTTTTTAAAACCGGACCGGCGACCGAACCGGATTTTTTTTGGGTCGTGGGTTAATATGGTCCGACCGGGTCTAACCGGGGTTCAACCAGGTTCAATAATATTTTTAAAATATTAGTATATAGAATTTGTTCTTTATATGTATGTGCATAACTATCCAAATATCAAACAAAATATTAAGTTTAGTACAAATATTTAGAAAAACAAAAAAAACTTCAATAGCTATAACAAAACTAAATAAAAAAAATGATGATACTTAAATATATAACTAATCTTTTTTGTCTAAAATTTTAAAAAGATTATAATTATTTGGAAAATGTTTTTTTTCTTTTACTGAATATGATTATATTAGAGGAAATGTTAAACCTTTATTACTATTTCATTATCTATAAACCTTATTTTTCTAATTTTAATTTTGAAACATATTAATTAAAGAAAAATGAATTAAAATTTTTTTTTTTAATTAAAAAACATTTGACCCCGGTTTGATCCGGGTCAACCGGTTCGCCGGTTACCGGTTTTTTGCCTGTCCGACCCGGTTCAATAGCCGGTTCAACTACATTTGGGTTTTTATATTGACCCAAACCGGACATGTGACCGGTTCGCGGTTGAACCCGGTTCAACCGCCGGTCCTGTCCGGTTTTAAAAACATTGGTTCACTCACATATTTCTCATACAATCAATTCAAGAAGATTCACTCAATACATTTTAGTTATGCATATGTTATAATCACAAAATTGTCAACTTTTAAGTAACAATGTAGGGAAAAATCAAACCGCGGAATGGGTAATTTAGTTGTGAGAAGCATATTGATATTGTACATTGTTGAAGCTTTGAAATCTTATACTATTATCTACAACATGCATCCGTTTGGTATAACTACTTTTCTTTGATAAAAAAACGGTTTATTATTAAGTTTTAACAGGTTTGTAGAATGATGATCCCCATTTCTCGTGTTTCGGCTCGATAAATGACATCAAGATCGGTATGAGTGTACTAAACGATTCATGGTTTACTTTTCAGATTATCATCAGAATGTGAAGATGTTGTGTTGCTTAGCTTTCCAACATTTTGATTTATGTTCTTTTTCTTCCTTATCTCTTACATGTTTGTTTAAGAAACTGAGTTCTATAATTGTATAAATCATTTAAGAGTCCTTGGTTTTAAACTGTTCGTTCCCACTTGTAAAAATAGTGTTTTGCGTTGATAACTGAGTTTTGTAAATATTATTTCCCTCTTGGGAAAACATAAACACAAAAGAAGAAGAACAAGTCTTACACATCCTCCTATTAACACATCTCTAACTTGCGTCATCTGTGGCAAATTCTCTTTACCTTTCTTCTCAACCATGGGATGTAATGTAACCAACTATCCAGTTCTTAACGGGGACACGCACCCGCAATCCGTTAACCGAGCATTAATCTGTCTCTTTATCCCGTGTCTTAGCAGGCAGTTTTTGCTCGAGGCTGAGAAAGATGATATGTAAACTTCTCGGTGAGTTAAATACCAGCCATATATTACTCTAGCTCTGGTGCTCCGGTCTAAAGACCCACACGGAGCTGAGTCGCGGCAGATCATGCAACCATGGCCACGTATAAATTACCTCACAAGGCTGCAATCATCTTTTGGTCATTCAATATTTGTCCTCCATGGTTTTCCATTAGCCTTCCTCTGATTCTCGAGAGCCGCTTTCTTCTTCCGTAACACGCTCCAAGAGATCCTCATAAGCTCTCATAGATTCTGCTGTAAATTTCTCCATAGCTTCAAATATACGTTGAAGACTACCCTTCAAACTCTCGTTACTAGCATCGCTTTGGTAGACAATGTTGTCCTCGCCTGGACCCATCAGAACCATTTTCCTTTCCAGGTCTTGAATCTCTTTCTGTATTCTCTGTTCCTCTCGGTCCATATTCCTTGAATCACCATGCCCCATCATCCTCTCCCGGGTTTCTAACCTATCTTGTTCCCAAAGATGAAGCACGCTCGTTGTGAATCTACGCATGGTCTCGATAACTTCCTTCTCTGATATTCTATCCAAAGCTTGTTCCCACTGGTTACAGATCACGAAAATCATAGGAGCCCCAATACGACCAGGAGAAAAAGGAACTATTCCATCGGCAGTTTCCTCAGGTTCATATATAAGACACTTCATAAGCCAACTATTCAGTTCTCTTACAAAACCCTTTTGCGCGCTAACCCAGCTAGAGAATCCCAAAATCCAATTTATAAGTTCATTCCCAAGCTTCCGTGTAGCCTCAAGATGATCATCACCGAGTTTTTTGCTTGCCCTAATGGGGCCTAAACCTCTAGCTTCCTTAATAGCCTCACACTGACTTTGATGGCAATCAAGCATGGATTTCCACATTCTGCTTAGCCTGGAAAAGAGAGTTAGAAACTAATGAGACCTCACCGTTAAAACCAATCATAGTTAAATACCGATCGCATTTGAACTTCATCCAACATACCCTTGGATCAATTGATTCAGTTGCAGCCATAGCTCTTCGTCTCTTATCTTGTTAATTGTAATGGATACTTTGTCAACAACTTGAATCGCAATCCTTATCTTAGTGGACAAACTTCTCACTAATGTTCTTGCTGAATCTACTTTCTGAGACTCAGAACCTCTTTCATCCATACGCTTCAGCTTCTTTAACTTTTTCTCATGGTTTAAACGCAGTCTTTCCTCCGCCTACATGAGAACACACACACACAGAAGTAAAGTTCAATCCGGAAAAGAGCAACAACAGAAAGGTTACGAGAGCAACATCATAAGACACATGCGATTATATATCAACATACCTTGACTTCAACATAAAGTTTCTTCTCCCAGAGGTGGAGCTTGTGCAATGTCGAAGAAAGATTACGAGACCTTAACGCAAGCTCTGCCTCAATATCTGCGTAAGTAGGTGCAGACGTCGAAGAAGAGGCTTCACCTTTCTTGGAGGTTGATGGTTGAGGTGATGACACCACAGACACCGGTGGAGTAACCCCGTGCATCAACTTCGTCGAAACTGCTCCAAAACAAAAATTCACAATCCAATTTTAGCATAACTAAGAAGAATGATTCAAAACTAACAAAGCTGCAAAAAGATAGTTCTCTTTCACTGACACTAATGGCAACATAATCATGTACTGACACAAAACCATAACATGTCTATCCACTTGATTTCTACAAAGAACCAAACTATGGACACAAAATCACAACTTATAATCACTTCATTTCTACAAAGAACCAAACTTTCTGCAACAGAATCATCAAAAACCAACACAAACTGAAAGAGAAATGATGATGAAATCTACCATGTTTACGACCATAAGGAAGCTTACCAACTTCAAGCATCACAGCAATCTCACTTCCTGACTCTGCAGCATTCAAGAACTGAACTTCTATCTCTTTTGCAACCTCATTCACCCCACGCCGTACACGGCCACCCCCTCCTCCCACCGCATTACTCCTCCGCACCTCTTCCCCACCATCCTCAACAACTTTCTTCTCCACAACATGAACATCATACTCCTTCTCTTCTTTCTCAACAGACACACTTAACCTAGTCTGATACAAAGAAGCCTTACCACCACCACCACCACTAGTACTAGCACCACCAGAGTCACCTTTCCGCTCTTCCTTATCTTCAACAAGTTTCTGCTTCCCCTGTACTTCCTTCACAACCTCAACTTCCTCCAAATCCGGAATACCTTCTTCCTCTCTTACCTCTCTCAAATCCCTACTAGGAGTATACAAATTGTAATCAAACAAGTTCAAAAAATCCCAACTTTCCGACACTGGAGGCGGTTTAGAAGATCCGGGTCCGTAATTCAGACCCGGTTTAGATGATTCACCAAAGTAAACTCTCTGAGGACTCAAAGGTCTCTGCTCATACACTACAGAAGGAGGCATCGAACTATTCTTCATATAATTCATATGCAAATACGAATCTTTATCATCAAGATGATGATGCAAAGGAGACGAGTGATCAGAGTCAGAGTCAGAATCAGAATCGAATTCGAGATGACCCGAGTCAGAATCTTCTTCTTCTTCTTCCGGGTCATCGTGATGGTGATTGATGAAACTGTGAAGAGACTTACCAATTCCGTTTAAGGATTCTGTATAAGCAACGTGTGATTCGGATAAAGCGTAACGTTGTTGAATCGCTGCTTCTAAGTGATTGCAACGGTCACGACATAGAGCAACTGCAGGAAGATCGTCGAGTTTTGAAGTTGTACAACCCATCAAAATTGAATCTTTGAAATACCCTTTAGAGAGAGAGAGATTCGAATGATGAGAAAAGTTAAAGAGAGAGACTTTAGGTGAGAGGAGGAATGAGAAAAGTGAAGTTTTTTTTCTATATGAGGTAATAGAGATAGTGATTGAAAGTATAAAGGTTAGTGTTTTCTTGAGAAAGTTTCAATTTTTAAGAGTGTTTTAGGGTTTTAGAGAAGATGCGAGGAAATGAAACAGAAATGACACAGAGGAGAATCTTTGCCAACAACACCATTCGGTTCGGTTCGGTTCGTGTTTTTGGGTAATTAATTACTAATTTCCGTTACTGAAGATTGTTTAACGTTTTGACGCCAAAAAAAAAAATTATTCTCTCCGTTCCGTACTCCCATTTTAGATAATCTTTTAAGAGAAAATTTGTTTCAAATTAGTTAATTTTTTCAATTTTCTATGCAAGATTTATTGTGTTTTTGTTGTATTCGGGTGTTTGAATTATGCATATTATTTTTATTGGTTAAATCATTTTGGAATTGATGTTTTATGTTGAAAAGATGAACAAGTAAATGTTTCTTAATTTGTGTGTAAAATCTTTAAAGATCATCTGAAATAAGACAGAAAAAGTACGGTTTAACGTTAATTTTTGAGTAAATGGAGAGAATTAAGAAATTGTGTACTTTATCATGGAGGAAAAATTTATGTTAAAAAAATGAAGGAAATGAATCTTTGGTAGGGTGAAGGAATATTCTTCTTTGGGTTTGAGTTAAACGACGACTTTAGACCAAACCATTATGTATGATTTTTCTTGCTAATTGTTTTGTTTTTGATTTGGTCGTTGGAAGATATAGATATTCGTAATGAATTTGATGAGATTGTGATGTAAAAGTGGTGGAATCTGAAGTTGTATCACATAAAAATCTTTGTTATGCATGAGTTTTTGACTAAAATATAAATTTACTATTACATTTGATTTGAGGTGGAAGTTTAACCTTCAGTATAGAAAAAGACATGGTGATATGATTTGGGGTAGTCTTGCATTATGTGGATTACAAGTTGAAAGGTCAATTCGGTGCTATAAGGAAAGGCAAGTTTCTATGTTTTCAAAATATTATTTTATGTTTTATTTGAAGGCAAGCCAAATTAAGTTGAGAAGAGTTAACATACTTTTGCTGTTTTTTAACCATCATATTTATGATTTTATTTAGTATTTTTAAAATCGTTATAGGATATCATACGGGTTAGGTGATTTGGAAGCCTTATAGAGAGCCGTGCTTACCTTGTATTAAAACAAACAATTGCCTCAGGCCCCCTAATTTTTGACATATTTAAAAGGTCCTCAATTTTGATTAAGGAAGGTTTAATAAGAATTTAGTAAGAAAATAATTGATCTTTTTTTTTTACAAAACAAGGCTACGAGATGGTAATAACTTTTTATACCGTCAATTTCGTTTCCTTTGTATGTTTTTTTTTTATTTACTTTTCAATTGTCTTTTGTTTCTATTCTTTTACATTTACTTAAACTTATTAAATTTTCTATTTTTATTATTACTTTATAAGCTTCTTATTCTGACTTTCCAGTTAGACTCAATATATTTAATCAACAAAAAAAATTGTAAAATATTTAATAATGATTGTTTCAAAATTGTCTGTTTATTATAATTTCTCTTTTGCATAACACTGCTAAATATGTTTTAACTCTACAATATATGTTTTTCTAAAAAAATACTATTATTTTTAACATAATTTTAATATTTCTTAATTTTAATGATTTTTGTATATTTTTATACAAATGTATTGTTTTAAAAAATAATTACATATTTTAATTTTTTTAGTCTCGCCTCAGGCTCCGTAAAAGCTTGGCACGACACTGGTTTTATAGAACATTTTGGGAATAAAAGCAAACAAAAATGATTATAGATACCTTTGACAATTCTTCGAACCTTCGGTATACTTACTTTTCATTAACTTCTAATGCAATTTATTCAGCTACATATATGATAATTGTTTTAATTTCTATGTAAGATATTAACCATAAAATAAAGGGATTTTTGCTCAATTGACCCAAATTGAAAGGCATTTTGTCCCATTAATCTAATATGAAGGTGTTTTTATCCCATTATCCAAGCAATTTGTGTAATTCAATTTTGCCTTTGGAATTAAATAAAAAAAATTCTTTATTTTCTGATTTTGAGAAACTCAAAAATTTAATTAATATATTTTCTTCCTTATTTTGCTAAATTATCTTTCCTTAATAAACAAAATTTGATTAAATTTTTTTTTTTTCTTAAAAATCAAAGAACATATCTTGGAAATATGTTTTTTTACAAAAAATCGTTTTTTTCTTAAAAATCAAAGAAGATGTTTTGGAAATATGTTTTTTTTTTACAAAAATCCGTTTTCTTCTTAAAAATCAAAGAACATGTCTTGGAAATATGTTTTTTTACAAAAATCAAGTAATTTTCTTAAAAATCAAATAAAATGAGAAAACCACTTATCCCTACCCTAAACTTGGTAAAACATGTAATAAAGGCTTAAAATATGTTTTTTCCAAGGGGGAATTACAATACTGCCACTTTTGAATTACCAGTTTGCAAACTTGCCACGTCCAAAAGTGGTTTCACAAAAATGGCACAACTTTTGACCTAAAGGACAAAAATACCCTTACAAAAACAAGGGGTCTTTCCAAACAAATAATTTTCTGATTTTTTTTTCTTCTTCTTTCTTCTCTTTCTTTTTTCTCTCTCTTTTTCCTCTTTCTCTCCAACAATGAAGATCTCTCTCCTCTTTTTCTCCATGAATGAAAATCTCTATTTTTCTTCTTCTTTTATGAAACTAAAAAGGCAAAACAAATTCAAAATCTCTCTCTTTCTCTCAAATAGATCAAGATCTAGATCCAATTTTGTTAGTTTTGTTGTAAATTTGGTTTTCTTTGGTTCTATTTGATTTGTGTCTCTTTCTCTATGAGGTTGAAAAAAGCAAAATAATCCAGATCTAGATCCGATTTTGTAACTTTTTGTTGTAAATTTGGGTTTATTTGATTTGTATCTCTTTCTCTATATAGATCCAGGTCTAGATCCGGATTTTGCCACTTTTTGTTGTAAATTTGGTTTTCTTTGATTTTTGTTAAAAATATGGGTTTTTGATTCGATTTTGGTAGAAATTAGGGTTATAGATCTGATTTTTTTGATTATTTTTGGGTTTTGACATTTTTTTGTCACTTGTCCTTCTAATTTTTTTGTAAGGTTTATAAGCATTTTGTACGGTTTATAAGCTTTTCGTATGGTTTATAAGCTTTTTGTAAGGTTTATAAACGTTTTGTACAGTTTATAAGGTTTATAAACATAGCAGGTTTATAAACCTATATGTATGGTTTATAAGCATTTTGTATGGTTTATAAGCATTTTATAAGGTTTATAAACGTTTTAATATAAACTTGTAATGCAGTTTTAAAAGTTTTATAATGTAAATAAAAACCATAAACTCTAACCCTACCCCAAAAACTATACCCTAAGTATAAAATAGTTAACCCAAACCCTAATATTTAAAAAAGTTTTTGTGTTTGTGTTTGAGTTTGCATATGTATTTTTTTTAGAGTATTCATTTTTTTCTTTTCAAATCCTTGAGATAAAAAATTCTACAAGATCCAATTTCATATTCATGGTTTTCTCACCATCAATTATTCCAAAATTTCCATAAAGAGAAAGATGAAATTTGATTAAATTTGATTCATTGTGTAATAGAAAATAAATATGATATAGAGAGAGAGGAGAGAAAGGGAGAAAGAAAAGAGAAAGAAAAAAAAGATCTTATAGGGAGAGAGAAAGATAGAGAAACAAAAATATTTTAAAAGAAATATGACACAAAAAAGAGAGGAAAGAAAAAAAAATATGACGGAAGAGAGATGAAGAGAGTAAAAGAAAAAAGAAAAAAAGAGGAAAAGCTGACACGTGAAGAAAAAAAAATAGAGAGCAAAAAAAATATGACAAAATAATCATTAAGGCTAATTTGAGAATATTTTTAAAAAGTTATGGCATTTTTGTGAAAGTGATTTTCTTCGTGGCATTTTTGTTAAGTGACATGTTGAAAGTGGCAGTTTTCAAAATTTCTCTTTTTCCAAAAAAATGTATTTTTTTTTAAATCAAATAAAATGAGAAAACCACTTATCCATACCATAAACTTGGCAAAACATGTAATAAAGGCTTAAAATATGTTTTTTTACAAAAATCAAGTAATTTTCTTAAAAATCAAATAAAATGGAAAACCACTTATCCATACCCTAAACTTGGCAAAACATGTAATAAAGGCTTAAAATATGTTTTTTTCAAAAATCAAGTAATTTTCTTAAAAATCAAATAAAATGAGAAAACTACTTACCCATACCCTAAACTTGGCAAAACATGTAATAAAGGCTTAAAATATGTTTTTTTCAAAAATTTGTATTTTTCTTAAAAATCAAATAAAATGAGAAAACCACTTACCCATACCCTAAACTTGGCAAAACATGTAGTAAAGGCTTAAAATATGTTTTTTTTTTTTCAAAAATCAAGTAATTTTCTTAAAAATCAAATAAAATGAGAAAACCACTTATCCATACCCTAAACTTGGCAAAACATGTAATAAAGGCTTAAAATATGTTTTTTTTACAAAAATCAAGTAATTTTCTTAAAAATAAAATAAAATGAGAAAACCACTTATCCATACCCTAAACTTGGCAAAACATGTAATAAAGGCTTAAAATATGTTTTTTTTTTACAAAAATCGAGTAATTTTCTTAAAAATCAAATAAAATGAGAAAACCACTTTACTCGTACCTTAAACTAGGCAAAACATGTAGTAAAGGCTTAAAAATATGTTTTTTTACAAAAATCAAGTAATTTTCTTAAAAATCAAATAAAATGAGAAAACCACTTACCCATACCCTAAAGGCTTATAATATGTTTTAGAACAAAAATCAAGTAAACCTACGTAAAATCAAACAAAATGAAAAAATATGTAACCTTGCCGCATCGAACTCATGACCTCATGGGTATATATTGTGCTATGTGTAACTAATTGATCTATAGGTGGGAACTTGTTCATTAGGACAAACATTACTATATTATCTGTTTGTGCTATTTTTTTTTATTTAAAAAAAGCAAAGCCGTGTACCATCGAACACATGACCTCGTATGTGCCATGTGCTATGTGTAACCAATTGATCTATGGGCGGGAACTTGTTGGTTATTAGAAAATTTAAAATATATAGTTTATGTTCTCTGTTTTTCATATACACTTTCTCCTCCTCATTCGACTAAATATCTCACTAGAATTAGGGGAATTCTGGATCATCGAACACAAGCCCTAGCTTTCTTAATTCTCTTCCGACTTTGAGGAATTCTGGATCTGTTAGACTCGAACTGTGTAATTAGAATTCACGCAATCGATTTGACCAAGTAAGTGTTTGATTGTTATCCAACTTTCTATAACCGTTTCAGGTTTGATCTTCATATACACTTTCCATTGTTGCGTAGGAATGAGCATCATATCATCGGGCTCAAGTCGTCGTGGTTCCTATGTTAGGGGTATTCTGAGACTGTGTATATGTGGAGAACGTACTACAATTTTCAAATCAACCACAACTTACATAGATATGAGACATTGTAACTAACACAAAGAAGAATCAAAGGAATTTAGGTTGTAGGAGGTTTCAAAAACACTGGAAAAAGAGCACGATCAGAGAAGAAAAAGAAGAAGAATATTGGATTTAGGAAATATTTTTTAAATATATTACTTAAGGAAAGTAGCTTATCACGGTTTATATGATCCTAGATTTAAGGAAATAAAATTAACTTTTGTAGAAATTACCTTCTACCAACGGTAGAATATAGGTAAGATGTAGATGCATGCGGTAGAATGCATCCGCTACATGGCGTAGAAGACAAGCAAATGGCAGAAACTAGTTTCTACATTTGGCAGCAACAAGCCAAACCGTGGAACTTGCTTTCTGCACTGCGTAGAAATAGAACAATTGGCAGTACGTAGGTTTCTAGCCGTCAAAGATTTGTGTTGTTTGGTAGAAAGTGCAATATGCGGGCCGATTTGATCTTGGTAGACGGAAAAAACATTATTTTTCTAACACTTTTTTTATAAAAAAAACTATTAACATGAATCTATATACCTTCTACATGACTTTTTTGTATTTTTCATATTTTTAAAAGTTACAAAACCTATTTATTTTGAATTTTCAATGTTTAGTGATGGGTAATTTAAGAAATTTTTGACACAAAAAAGTGTTAGGTTAGTGGGACAAAGTGTCTTTCAATTTGGGTCATTTTAGCAAAACTCTCTAAAATAAATGTGTAACACCCAAAATTTTAAGAAAACAATAACCAGACTTTGAATCTGATAGAGGATAACCGTTAGTTCACGATAATCCAATAGATACTAGAATTAATGTTCCTAAAACACAAATTCTGTACTCACCAGCAAAGAATCTGCGATTGCAGAAGAGATTCTGAGCTTAGGTTGAGCTAGGGTAACGATGAAGACAAAGAGAAGAAGACTTTCTGAATAATTCTTTGTTAATCCTCAAAAGTGAATTACAACTCCTTTAAATAGTTTTCTTAATAAAAACGGAATAAGTAAAAACCCAAAATACTAATGTAATAAGTAAAAAAAAGCCCAAAATACTAATGTAATATTTCCTATATCAAATCTCCCCCATTTGAAAAACCTTGACCTCAAGGTTCAAAAGATGGAAACTTCTTCTGCAGATCGTAAAGAAACTCCCACGTCGCTTCTTCGGCCGGTTGATTCGACCATTTGATGAGAACCATTGTAGCAGCTTGTCCTTGTCGTTGAACCATCTTTCTTTCCAAAACCTCCTCGGGTTCCTTCACCAGTACGTCCTGAACTATCGATGGTAGCTGAGTTGAAGTTTGAAAATTACCAACTTGAAGCTTCAGCTGCGAAACATGGAAGACTGGATGGATTTTAGAAGGAGGAAGCTCCAACTTATATGCCACCTCCCCATATTTTTCAATAACCTTATAAGGACCAAAATACTTAGGCGAAAGCTTTTGATTAGAGCGCTGAACCACCGATTGCTGCCTGTAAGGTTGCAACTTGACATACACATAATCACCAATGTCAAAGCTTCGATCAGACCGATGTTGATCTGCAAATTGTTGCATTCGATGTTGAGCCCGTAAGAGATGAAATTTCAAGAGCAAAATCATGTTTTCCCTATCCTGCAAACAAGTAGCTACGACTGCCACCTTGGATTCGCTAGGAAGATAAGGTAAATGTAGTGGAGGTGATTGCCCATATACAGCTTCATATGGTGTCATTTGAATGGATGTATGATAGTTGGTGTTGTACCAAAACTCAGCTAACGGAAGCCACTTACTCCATAGATGTGGACGGTCACTACACATACATCTTAAGTAAGTTTCAAGGCAACGGTTCACCACCTCAGTCTGACCATCACTCTGTGGATGATAGGAACTAGAGTGGTTCAAAGCAACACCCTGCAAGCTGAACAATTCCGTCCAAAATTCACTAAGAAACAGAGTGTCTCTATCACTTACAATAGATTGAGGAAACCCATGAAGCTTAAATACATTGTCCAAAAATGCCTGAGCTACCGTTACCGCGGTGTAAGGATGAGAAAGAGCCATGAAATGAGCTGCTTTACTCAATCTATCCACCACCACAAAAATCACCGAGTAACCAAATGATGGAGGTAAACCCTCTATGAAATCCATGGAAATATCAGTCCAAATCGTATCCGGAATCGGCAGAGGTTGAATCAAACCCAGAGACGCTGCGGTATCATACTTACATTGCTGACACACGTTACAACTCCTAATGTAACTCTGGATATCCTTAGACATACCCTTCCAATAGAACAATCCTTTAACTCTCTGATGAGTGACGTCACGTCCAGAATGACCTCCGCCACTAGAACAGTGCAACCACTCCAAGATTGTGTTTCGAAGTGGGACATCCAAAGGAACCACAATCTTGCTCTTTCTACGAAGGATATTTTGCGTCCATGAATAATGCTTCTTAGAGTTTTGTTTCTGCTTCAGCTCAGTGATAATCTCCTTTACTCCTATGTCATTGTCATAAGAAGCTTGAATGCGTTTCAACAAATCACATTCAAGTACAGACATAGCCATATGTAGAACTTCAGCTCCTTCCATTCGAGACAATGCATCCGCAGGCAAGTTTTCCTTTCCTTGCTTATATTGAATCTCATAATCAAATTCCAGCAATTTAGGAAGCCATTGTTGTTGAATTGGAGTGTTTAATCTCTGCTCTAGAAGATATTTCAGACTGCGTTGATCCGTTTTGATCACAAAGTGTCCCGTGAGTAAGTAATGACGCCACTTTTGCACAGCAAATACTACAGCCAATAGTTCTTTTTCGTATATTGAAAGGTGGAGTTGTTTACCTTTCAAATGACGACTAATATAGGCTAACGGGTGTCCGTCTTGCATCAACACCGCGCCAATACCATGACCGCATGCATCGGTTTCGACAAGAAAAGGCTTATCAAACCGAGGAAGAGCTAATACAGGCGCCGCACACAACGCTTGTTTCAAATTCTGAAATGCTATAGTGGCTTCATCAGACCATTCAAAAGAGTCTTTCTTTGTTAGAGCCGTCAATGGTCGTGCGATTGTGCCAAAATTACGAACAAAGCGCCTATAATAGCCTGCCAACCCTAAAAACCCACGAAGTTGCTTTAAATTCAAAGGGATAGGCCAATCTGCTACAGCACGAACTTTGTTAGGATCCGTAGAAATCCCCTTAGCTTCAATATAATGTCCCAAATACTCCACTTTCTCTGTAGCAAAAATACATTTACTCTTCTTCGCAAACAAACTGTGTTCTCTCATTAGCGTAAAGACTCGTCGGAGATGTTCCACATGATGGTCAATAGAGGCGCTATAGATCAAAATATCATCGAAAAAAATAAGAACAAACTTCCGTAGTAAAGTCTGGAAAACAGAGTTCATGAGTCCTTGAAATGTAGCAGGTGCGTTAGTAAGACCAAAGGGCATCACTAGATATTCATAATGTCCACTGTGAGTTTTAAAAGCGGTTTTATGAATATCCGGAGTATCCATTCTCACTTGATGATAGCCTGCCCTCAAATCTATCTTAGAATAAATTTGTGATCCTCCAAGTTCATCCATCAAGTCTTCAATAAGAGGAATTGGGAATCGATCTTTCACAGTCATATTATTCAAACCCCTATAATCCACGCAGAGCCTCCAAGTACCATCTTTCTTCTTGACCAAAACCACTGGCGACGCATAAGGACTGGAGCTTGTTTGAATTGTACCAGCCTGTAGCAGTTCTTGTACCAGTTTATCAACTTCATTTTTCTGATACAGAGCATAACGATAAGGACGTTGATTGATGGGATTGGACCCTTCCATTAATGGAATTTTGTGATCATGATGTTCCCGAAAAGGAGGTAGGGAGGTTGGTTCTGCAAAGACATCGGCAAACTCATCAAGCAAATTATCTATAGCAGGCACAACTTGTTGTGCATGACAATATGCTTCAATAGAACACAACGTAATTGGATTTGCTTCAACAACGTCCTGAGCAAAAATCATAGATAACTGAACTTCATCCTCTTTCAATTTACTGAGTTTTGCTGCTTTCACCGCACGTACCGACCCTTGTTTAATACCATGAAGAACAACTCTATTGTGGTTCCATTTAAACTGCATCTCAAGCTTCTTGAAATCCCAAGTGATAGGACCTAATGTTTCCAACCATTGAATACCTAGCACCATATCACATCCACCGAGTGGAATCACCATGAAATCTGCTTGAAAGGAAGTACTCTGAAACTGCCATTGAAACTGATCAATCTTAGCACTAACGGCAATTTTGCTTCCATCTGCAACAGAAACCCTTGAATTACATGCACTTTTCATTGTACAACCCAATTTCTCAGCCACGTTTTTGTTCATGAAGTTATGAGTCGAACCCGAATCGATCAAAATGAACAACACACTCTTCCCATGATTCCCACGAACTCGCATTGTTCTGTAATCGGAAATCCCCGCAACAGCATTAATTGAAATCTGAGCAATGTCTCCTGTTATCTCTTCCTCTTGTTGCTCGCCACAACACTCATCCTCACACTCTTCCTCTGTTTCAATCAAAAACAATTGCTTCTTATGTGTGAGAAAGTGACTTGGTGTGTACTTCTCATCACAATAATAACATAGACCCTCAGCCCTTCTTTTAGCCATCTCTGCATTTGTAAGAAACCGTTGAGGTGTGACCTGTAGTTCTTTAGGTTTTTCAGCTGCTACATGTAAGCCTTTTTTGACTTCCACGTCCTTTTTTATTGGTAGCAAGCCTTTAGAGCCAAAGTTTTGACGAGAATTCGACCAACCTGTGGTGAAAGAATTTCTCGGATGAGCCTTCTCGTACAACTTCCCCAAAAGCAAACAATCTCTTGTAGTTTGAGGTCGAAACATGCGAATGTGCATTTGTGTATCCATTCTTAACCCTTCTAAGTAAGCTTGGACAAGATACTCTTCACATAATTGAACTCGTGTTCTAATAAGCTCAAATTTCGCATGATATTCCATAATACCATCAATTTCTTGTAACCGCTTCAACTCCGCAATAGGGGCATCTAAAATTTCTTCAAAGCGTTCCTGAAGCAATGTCTTGTAGTTGTTCCAGCTAAGCAAACTGGTACAATCCCCTTCAGATTGCACAATAGATTGATGCCAAGTAGCCGCTGCATCGTCAAAGTGGATAGATGCAAGCCCCACTTTAAGGTCTTCTGGCGTGTTATCAATCGCAAAGAACTGTTCTACCTTAAACAACCACTCCTTAATTTTATCACCACCAAACCTTGGAAAATCAACCTTGGCCAACCTTGTAATTCCAGAATAGTTAACTACATGACCGGCTTTCCCTTTTCCTAGGTCAGACTTACTTGTCGAAGTCGACGAAATTGTTGGAGAAGCGCTTACTGATGCATCAACGCTCTTGGGAGAGAGTAATTTAATCGCCGCGAACATCTCAGCTATGTTCTTGTCGATTTTCTCGTTTTGCCTTGAGACAGTTTTTTCTAAAGCTTCAGTTCGTTGAAGCATCGAGTCAATTCGTGCTCCCAAAGAGTCTGCAACTTCTTTAGCTGCCATAGATTTCGTTTCCACCATTGATTCCGGAGAATCGGACTGGATTCTGATACCTTTGATAGAGGATAACCGTTAGTTCACGATAATCCAATAGATACTAGAATTAATGTTCCTAAAACACAAATTCTGTACTCACCAGCAAAGAATCTGCGATTGCAGAAGAGATTCTGAGCTTAGGTTGAGCTAGGGTAACGATGAAGACAAAGAGAAGAAGACTTTCTGAATAATTCTTTGTTAATCCTCAAAATTGAATTACAACTCCTTTAAATAGTTTTCTTAATAAAAACGTAATAAGTAAAAACCCAAAATACTAATGTAATAAGTAAAAAAAAGCCCAAAATACTAATGTAATATTTCCTATATCAGAATCAAATCGATCAATTTCAAAGTTAAGTTATTGTGGGTTCTTAATTGGAAACGATATCAGTATCCTTCCAGTATCTCTCTTGCTCCGTACTACTCGATCTTAAGAATTCAACGCCACTGGCCGCTTTCCGATTGGAGGTTTGAGATGATCAGACTTTGATCGGTAATTTTAGCATTCGGTTTTTCACCAACTGAAATTCGTGTGGGTCGCTACAAAAATTGCTTTAGTAGTTCTTTTTGGGCAATTTATGGAGTCGACTAGTGTCGTGACCACCTCGATAGGGTCATTGTAAATATTATGTTAGTGTCTGGTTTGGGTTAACCAATGATAAGGTCATACTATTCCGCTTTTGATATTGCATTGCTAGATATATGGTCAATCAATCTGTTAATGATAATATCTTATGCTCTGATAATTATTTGTTCTGATGATTATTCTGCTAAGCTATTTATCCTGCTCTGCTGCAAGTTATTATGATATGTTGAGTTTAGTACTATTTCTCTAAATTTGAACATTTGTTTGTTTGTACCAACACGTAAATCTTAACTGTGCGGGATCAAACCTTGTTGGTATTTGTTATACTATTAGTTTTGACTTTTGATTAAAAAATAATTAGCACGTGGATGATTATTAAAGAGTTATTTTGAAATAGATTAGTAATTTATTAGAGAGCAACTGCACTCCATATACCAGAACTTTTGGTTAATTTGCAAAGTAGCAAAGAGAGTGATTGTCTACTATTTGCTTTTTTCATAATCCAATTTTAACCCTACAATCATATCAAACACATAAACTTTTATACGGCCAACATCATTAATAATCAGATAAAAACAAACTTATACAAAAAAGAGTTCAGGATGTATGGTTAGGAGTTTAGTAAATTGGGTTTAGGCTTTAGGATTTAGTGTTTACTTGTTAGGTTGTAGGATTACTAGTTTAGGCTTTTGGGTTTATATATTGGCAAAGGTCTACGGTTTATGATTTAGGGTTCGGATTTAGGATTTAGGATTTAGGATTTAAGAAATAGGGTTTAATGTTTACGTTTTAGGGTTTAGGGTCACTAGTGTAGACTTTTGGGGTTGTTTATTGGCCTTTTGGGTTTAGGGTGTACAGTTTGTGATATGAGGTTTAGGGTATAATTTTATATTAGAGTTTACTTTTACGGATTACATGTAGGGCTTGTCTTTGGGGTTTAGTCGTTTAGAATTTACTTTTAATGGTTTTAAGGGTTAGTTTTTAAGATTTTGGGTTCAAATATTTCAATTTGGGTTTATAATTTTAGATTAGGGTTTACTTTTTGTGTTTATGGTTTACTTTTACGGCTTGTCATTTGGGTTTAGGGTATACCTTTAATGGTTTTAAGGATTAGAATTTATGGTTCATATATCTGTTTCGGTTTATAATATTTAGATTAGGGTTTGATAGCGTGCTAAATAGATAAGGGAAAATGTCAAAAATATCCCGAACTTTCAAATTATGGACGAAAAAAGTATGAACTTTCAAAATGTCATTTAAATCCCAAAGTTTTCGCTGACTTCATTAGAAAATGGTTAACTTTCGTTAACTTGGCCATTTTAGGCCTACCGTTAAATATCCGTCAGCACTACGATAACATGGTTAATTCTCCTTTTTCCAGTCTCCGTTTAGGCAAAACGACGACATATTGAAATTGGGAAAAAAAATGTCGAAAAAAACATGAACTTTCAAATTATGGTCGAAAAAAGCCTCAACTTTCAAATTATAGATGAAAAAAAGCTCAACTTTCAAAATGTCAATTAAATCCTAAAGTTTTGGTTTAAGGTTTAAAATGACCCTAATGCACAAACAAAATGACACATTGTTAGCTTACATTGCTTGAAAATTCAATATAAACAACATCCCTTATACTTGTTCACAAATTCACATCTCGTTTGATAAAACGACGGAAGAACAATCTTCATGGGTTCTAAGGGAGCACACACTTACCTGATGCTATCAAACAAGCTTGACACATATCACGATGTTGTGATTTATTATGTTTGACGCATCAAGCTTTATATAATAAGATTATTGGTGTAAAGAGTAATATTCATGCTAATTTCCCAAAAATCAAATGGATATTCTAATATACATGTAATTTTTTATAGTTTAAATACACTTAGACTTTGCATACGAAGATTTATTAATATGTCAAAAAAAATCTCTATATTTGTAAAATAGTAAAAAGTAAACACATTTTAAAAAGGATTAGGGAAGTTTTGAATTTGTGATTTAATTTAATTATCAGAATATAATAACACGTATCAAAACCTAATTTAAATTGGATTTTGACACATGTAATTTATTTTAAAAAATTAAATAACACGTGTCAAAATCTTATCAACTGGTTGACATGTGTCACGATCTTGTGAATTATTATGTTTGACGCATCAAACTTTATATAATAAGATATACTAAATTTTCACTTTTCTGGAGGAACAAGTTTTCCATATTAGGTTGGTAGTCACAAACACTGATATACTCAAGTCTAATGGCATATATTACAAAATCAAGATTACTTAAATATTTAGCTGCAACATAATTTTACCACACATAGACTCTAGTTCGAAGTTTTCTAGTGATCGATAAGCTCCAGGTCAACACCAGGATGTGTGATTATGACTAACTCTTCGAGAACCAAATAACTTGATATAAAATCTTCGTAATTACATCGCCACCAAACTCCAAGTCTTGACAGAAGGTAAAGAAACCAATGCTCGTTAGAGAACATCAAAGGCTACACAATAGAGGTTCAAATTCACCAAAGTCAGGCATGCATACATCATCAGACACATCCTAACTAATTCATCCTCTACTTCAATGCAAGTTTTAACAGTTAAATGACAATCTCTACGCCTAATCACGTTATCAATCCTCGAGATGAACTCATCATGATCAACTTGAATCTGGTCTAGTCTCTTGAAAATAATCTTGGACATTGTATATCAACTTGAATCTCGTCAAGTCTAGATCTTTTTGGACTACGGAAAACCATAAAAAAAATCCATAAAGTTGCAATCATCATTGAATGTATTGGTGTTCAAGTACAGATCAAGAAGACGTGACTAGTGATTTCTCCACATTTTCAACAAAATGCTCGTGCGAACCGAATCTTTTGTGGTCAAATTTAAAAGGTTATGACGTTTTATGACCCTTTTTTGTTCGAGACTCCTTTATCTTTAATTAAGATTAACCAAACTAGAGACAAAGACCTTCCTACCACAACTTTAGGTTTCTTTCTCTCTTATTTCTTTGTACTGACGCAAAGAAAACTCTAATATTGTCAAAGGTAATAACATCTTTCGACAATTGGGAGTTGTTGAGGAAATTCAAACATAATGGCTAGAGGGAATGAGGTTGCATAAGCAAATTACCCAATGAGTTGTTATGTAAAAATGGTATGCTTGAATCTTGGATTCAATCATTGATTAATGTGAAATACACCAGAACTCTTGTACTTCTAAACCTTGGTCATGGTAAGAGAGCTAGAGTGATCAACTTGTCTTCAAACATATTCTCACATCCAACCTTAGAAACACTCTACATGAATCAAACGATTTAGAAAATGTGCATGCTTTCAAGAGCTAACACAATCTACCAGTTCTCAAGCTTAAAAAATTTGTGTTGAGGTTGGTGTGTTGAAAACAATTCATCTTGCTCCTCCCTCAGTACTGGTACTAGACATCAAGAGGTACAATCAAATTGGTTGTTTCAGGATTTATAACAACAATTTAAAGGTTTTGCGTTTGGCTTGCAATTATATTGATCGCGTTAAAGTGTCTACAGATCTTCTTGTTATCTTCTCTATTTTTTTATTTTATTACAAAAGATAACTTCGTTCTCACAGCTCCTACACTAATTCAGTGTAGCAAAAATTATTGGGCTGGAGATGGAAATATACCTCACATGAGCTACAATATTTCAAATAATGATCCTAACGTACAAGCACAAGCAATTACATTTAAGTAACTATATTTTAAAAATATTATTATATTATTTGAAATATTTAATTTACTTGTATAAACTGAAAGATAGAGAAAACATAGGATATGGATTTGTGGTGAGCATGACTATTTGTTACTGATTAAATCTTTGGTTGTGAGTGTGGATTTCATGAATCCTGAAGAAGTTTACATGCTACAACAAATTTTGGTTCCTTGGAATGGAGAAATAAAAGATCTTGAGATATTCTTTAAAGAACATTTATTTAATGCTTCAGTTTTAGTTAGATGGAGTCAACCAATTTTCTCTCTTTGATCACTTTTCCTTATAATATTTATAAAGTTTGTTACATGATTATATCTATGTTCTTAAATCTATAGCATAACAATGTTGGTGAATCTTTAATTGGCGGAGTAGAACAATAGAAGAACTCGGAGACAATAGTTTTGTTGTTCATAGCTGATTTTGGCGTGAAAGTTGTGAGAATATATAACTTCAGTGGTTCAAACAAGGATGAACTGGTGTTATCTTTCCTTTTGGTGGCAGAAAGGAGGGTAACGAAGAAATTGATGATCAAGACATCGTCGAATCGTGCAAGCAAGAAGTTAGAGATAGAAGCGATAGTGGCCAAACTAAAGAAACCTCCAAAATGTAGCAAGAGGCTTATTGTTGAATCCTTTTGATGGAATGTGTAGAACCTAGCTGGTTGAAACATGAACTGGAAAGTAAAAATCTTGTGATAAAATTTTACTTCAATGCGAAAAATCAAAAATGTTACTTTTCAGTTCATGTTGCGACCAACTATATTTGAAGTACATATTCCATCAAAAGCATTTAATAGTAAGCCTCTCGTTACATTTTGGAAGTTCCTTTAGTTTGGACACTTTTGCTTCTATCTCCAACTTCTTGCTCGCAGGATGCAACGATGTCTCAATCATCAAATTCTTCGTTACCCTCCGTTGTGTCACCAAAAGAAAAGCTAACGTCAGTTCATCATTGTTTGAACCACTGAAGTTATATATTCTCATAACTTTCAAGCAAAAATCAGCAGTGAACAACAAAACTACTTTCTCTCAATTCTTCCCTGGTTTTCCTCCGCCAAAGATTCAACTACATTCTTATGCTATAGATACAGGAACATGCATGTAATCATGTAACAAATTTTATAGGTATTTTAAGGAAAAGTGATCAAAGTGAGAAAATTGGTTGAATCTATATAACTAAAATAAATGTACCTTAAAGAAGATCTCAAGATCTTTTACGATCCATTCCAAGCAACCAAGACTTGTAGCATGTAAACTTCTTCGGGATTCATCAAATCCACATTCACAACCAAAGATTTAAACTGTAACAAATAGTTAGTATGTTGGCTTAAATCCATATACTATGCTTTCTCCATCCTTCGGTTCATACAAGTAAATTAAACTTTTCAAACAATATAATAATACTTTTCAAATATTGCTTTTTGCTTGTGCCTTAGCAGCATTATATAAAATATTGTAGCTCATGTGAGGTATACTTCCGTCTCCAACTCAATAATTTTTGCTACACTGGATTAGTTTAGGGGTCGTGAGAACAAAGTTATCTTTTGTGATAAAATAACCAGTGGAGAAGATATCAAGAAGAGTTGTGCACACTTTAATGCGATCAATGTGATTGCTAGCCAAATGCAAAACTTTTAAATTATTGTTATAAATATTTAAATAACCAATATGGTTGTACCACTTGATGTCTAGTACCAGTTATTTGAGGGATGGGCAAGATGAATTGTGTTCAATACACCAACCTCACCGCAAATTTTTTCAAGCTTGAGAACCAACAGATTGTGACAGCCGTTGAAAGCATGCACATTTTCTAAATCCTATTGATTAATGTAGAGTGTTTCGAAGGTTAGATGTGAGAATATGTTTGGAGACAATTTGAACACTCTAGCTCTCTTACCATGACCAAGGTTTAGAAGTACGAGAGTTCTTGTGTGTTTCACATTAATCAGTGATTGAATCCAAGACTCAAGAATACCATATTTACATAGCAACTCATTGGGTAATTTGCTTATGCAACCTCATTCCCTCTAGCCATTACGTTTGAACTTCTTTGACAACTCCCAATTGTCGAAAGATGTTATTACCTTTGACGGTATTAGAGTTTTCTTTGCGTCGGTACAACGAAATAAGAGAGAAATAAATCGAAAGTCGTCGTAGGAAGATCTTTGTCTCAAGTTTGGTTCTTAAGAACTTTTTGAAATCATAAAGAGAAAAGAGTTACGAACAAAAAATGGTCATAAAACGTCATTAACTTTTAATTTCTAACCAGGATTCGGTTCCCACGAACGTTTTGTTGAGAACGTAGATAAATTCAAAGGCCCTGAGTTTAGTTGGATCTCATGACCCGTTGACACGAAAATCAGCTAGAAAGTAAAAAATGTCCCCACAACCTCACTCGGAACTCATGATAACCGCTGAACTGGATCACCCGAGTTATATATAAAAAAAGAAGACGATAGGAAAATCACTTGTGAGGTGTTTTTGCATTGTATTTGGACACCAATAATTTCGAAGATGTTTACAACTTTTTAGAGTTTTTCGATTTTTTTTAGAGACTAACAAAGATTTAGAGGTGTGCGAGATTCAAGTTGATCTACAATGTTCAAGCTCATTTTCATAATGATTTCGTCTTGAAGATAAATGACGTGGTTAAGCATAGAGGTTGTCATCTAAATGTTAAAAACTAGGTTAAAGTTGAGGATGAATTACTTAGGATGATTTGTAGACGTATTCATGCTAGACCTTGGTGAATTTGAAACTTTATTGTGTAGTCTTTGATGTTCTCGAATTAGCATTGGATTCTTTACCTTGTGTCTAGACAATGACTCCAAAGGGAGTCGAGTTTGATGGAGATGTAATCATGAAGAATATTATATCAAATTGTTTGGTTCTCAAAAGAGTTAATCATAGTCACACATCCTGGTGTTAAATTGGAAGTTATATGTGTACTCTTTTGGTCACTAAAAAGCTTCGAAAAAAGTCTATGAGTGATCTTGATTTTGTAATATATGCCCAGAGTCTTGAGACTTGAGTATATGAGTGTTTGCGACGGCCAAACTCATAGATATATAGTACGCAAAATTGGTTCCTCCAGAAAAGTGTAAATTAATTTTACCTTAGATGCTGAGAATTATTATCCATATGAGAGAACTATGATGAGCAAGTTTCTCACTTTGGCAAAATGATCATCTCTGCTAGAAGTTTAGAACGTCAACCATAGTTGGTGAACTTCTTCTCTGGATATAAGTAACCAAGTAGTTCGTATAATTATTGAGACTAAGAGGGTGTTATTCAATGATGGACTTTAACAGAGTTTTAATCTAATCAAAATTCACTGTTATTCAATCAATGATTTTAAATTTTATTTTAAAATTCGGTGTTATTGGATATGATATTTGTAAAATTATATCTTAAGGATTTTAAAATCTTGTGTTATTCAATAGAATATTTCAAATCTATAATTAAAATCCATTGTTATTCAACTTTAAAAGATTTTGAAAGTCTTTGTTTTTTAATGGATTTGAAATCACATGAGAATGGAGTTTAGTGAACAAATAATTAAAAATCAAATCTCAAAGATACTGTAGAGATTTTTAGAATCCACCTAAATAAATTCCATCAGACTTTGAAATTTCTACGATTTTAAAGCTTATGGAAGTCTTCAACGAAATTTGAACGGTGTATACATTTCGTGACCCTTTTCCCTTTAAAAAATCAAACAGTTCTTAGAAACGAACTAGAGAATAAGAATTTTTTGTGATGGTGCTTTAGATTTCTTTTCTCTCTCTCATTTGTTGTACCGATGGAAAGAAAAGCCTAGCACCAGCGAAGATAATTTCAATACTCTATGAGAATTTAGTTTATTTTTTGGAATGATTTTAAGTTGATATTTGGATGATTTGGGTACCAACCAAATACATATTCTAGTGAATAATTTATTACGTTACAAAAATTATTAATTTTAGCATGTTTGATTTTCATAGAGTATATTTGTGTGATATTTAAGGTTTGATGAAGAAGAAATTGTGGTTATAGCATCTTTCAATAATCGGGAGTTACAAGGAAATCCAAACGTAACGGTATAAGGGAAAGAGATTGCATAAGCAAATGATCCAATGAGTTGTTTTGTAAGATACTCTCGAGTCTCATCACGAATCGGTTCACACGAGCATTTTGTCGAGAAAGTGGAAAAATTTATAATAAGTTGTTCATACTTTTTACTTAGACATTAACAAATTCAAAGATAATTGTGATTTTTATGAATTTTTCGATGGTTTTTTAAAGTCTAATAAAAGTATTAGATTTAACTTGAAATGGTGGAGGAGTTTCAAGTATGAACACCATCATCATCTTAATCACTAATCATTATTCATTAGTAATATTATACTATACTCTTATTCGTATCTTAAGTTGAAGTGTCATTATTAGTACTACTAGTATATTATTCGGATATAAAGCATAAACTAGAACTAACTTTCTTCTCGACAAGTAAACCCGTGGTAGTAAATGCCAAACACTTTCATTCAGAGCATGTTTAATGGTAAAACTCCATTAGGTAAAACATATATTCCTTCTATTTGTTTATATAATAGCATCTCCATTAAGAAATCAATTAATTTTTCTTGTTATTTGAAATAAACTATTAACTTTTATTTATCCAACACAATTCAACCAATAGAAAAATAAATATACAAAATTCAAAACGGTTAAAGCTAGTAAAAAATCATTTAATTTTGCAATGAAAAGTGAAAACATCAATTAGTTTTGAACAAACAAATTTTCCTAGGACATCACTTATTCACAAACAGAGAGTGTATTATTTTGAAACTTTTCTTTAATTTAATTGCTAAATTAATGTTAAACCAATGAAAATATAACATGTCTAAATTTCTTTGGAAAAATTCATATGGTAGAGATTATAGAGGTTGATGTCTAACCTCTATTTTACTTTTACAATATTTTTTTATTTTCTAATTACTATAACACCCATTGAAAGATCATGAATGGAAGATGCTAGGGTTGGGCAAATTATTCGATACATTCGATCCGATTCAATATTCGTTCCGATACGATCCAAAAAATCCGGATATCTATGAAAAATCAAAGCAAAGTAAATATTAATATCTACTATCCGTCCAAAGAGAAGCAGATACCAAATATCAATTTTAAAAATCCGAATCTCCGATCTGATTCATATATTACATATATATATATATATAATATGATAAATTTATAACATCTATTTGTATTTATAGATTTTCTTAAACATGTAGAATGAAAATATTTATAGTAAAAATAGTAAAACACTTATTTTTAATTGAAAATATTTGTTTTCTTAGTCTTTTTTAAATAAAAAATAATTCTTTAGTTCTTTACCATTTCAAGCTTTGGCTTTTTTTCTTTCTTATTCAAATCGAATTTAATTTGATAATGATAATTTAATATACTTATTTATCAGTTAATTTAAATGTTATAGTAAAAAAAAAATTATTAATAAAAGTTAGGGAAAACGGTTATTTAATTCCTCAACTATTTGAAATTGGTCGATTTATTCCCCAACTATCGTATATGCAAATTAAATCCTCAAGTAAACTTTGACTTTGTAAATTTAAGCTTGATAAAAGTCAACGTTAATGAAGAAAACGGAGACGTTAAAGTTGACTTTTATCAGACCTAAATTTACAAAGTCAACGACAACTTGAGGATTTAAATGGCTAATTAAAAATTGGAGAATTAATATGCAAAATTGCAAAACTTGGGAAATTAAATGACATTTTTATGATCATTTGATATATACCATCAAATACTTTTTAAAAATATCATTTCTATTATGTGTTGTATATCCAAAATGTACGTAATAGATTTTATTGATATTGATAACTTAAAAAAAATACACATATCAATTATTTTAATACAATTATAACAACGACTAAAATTGTTATGTGACCGTAGGAACTATTGAATTTGGAAAAAAATATAACAATACCTATTAAAAAAATGTATTAATGCTTAATTATGAATATCTCTTTTTGTACTAAACAATTTTTAGTAACTCTAAACCAATTGTAATTTAATAAAACCATTTAATATGTCTTGAAATTTACAATTTATTAATTATGTTTTCATTAAAATGCATTGAGAATGTAAAAATCAATCTTTTAGAAACATTATGTTTTTCTTCTAAAACATCAATTAAAGAAAAACGGAAGGAATATATGTTAACCAACATATAATATGAAATGGTGGGGTAAACACAATCAAACGACATAATATGATAATTATTACGTTGTTATGAACAAAACAAGATATCATATATTTGTATAATTATAGCATCGTTATGAATAAATCTTAACAATTTATATGTGCATTTTCAAAACTATCAATTTCAAAAAAAATATTTAATGGCATCTTTCAAAAATTCAAGTTTTTAGTGTTATATGACAATTTTAATCGCTGTTATGAATAAATCTTAACAATTTATATGTGTATTGTTTAAACAATTCATTTCAACAAAATATATTATATAAATTTTATATATACAAAATATAAAGGAAATTATATATTTGTAAGAAGTAAAAACTATTTGATAGTATTTCTCAAATGATCATGAAAATGTCATTTAATTCCCAAAATTTTACAATTTTGCATATTAATTACTCATCTTTTAATTAGCCATTTAAATCCTCCATTTAATGTTGACTTTTTTAATTTATATCCGAAAAAGTCAACTTTAACGTTTTCGTTTTCTTCGTTAACGTTGATTTTTATCAGGCCTAAATTTACAAAGTCAACGTTCACTTGAGGATTTAATATGTATATACGATAGTTGGGGAATAAATCGACCAATTTTAAATAGTTGAGGAATTAAATAACCAATTTCAAATAGTTGAGGAATCTTTGCCCACAACACCATTCGTTTGGTTCTGTGTTTTTGGTGTAATTAATTACTATTTTTTTCGGTTACAGAGGACAATTTAACGTATTTTTTTGGGTTTAAGGAGAGAATTAAGAAATTGTGTAATTTATTATGGAGGAAAAGTTTATGTTTTTTACTTTTTATGGTTTGAAATTAAGATAAGGATGCATAATTATTTGTTTCGCTTCAGCCTTAAGGCGTCTAATATCGTTGGAGCGGCACTAGTTTATGTTAAAGAATGAAGGAAATGAATCTTTGGATTCGTATCACATAAAATCTTCGTTATGCATGAGTTTTTGACTAAAATATAAATTTACTATATTACATTTGAGGTGGAAGTTTAACCTTCAATATGGAAAAAGACATGGTGATCTGATTTGGAGTAGTCTTACATTATGTGGATTACAAGTTGAAAGGTCAATTCGGTGCTATAAGGACAGGCAAGTTTGTATGTTTTCAACTTTTTTCAGATTAAATTAAGTTTAGAAGAGTTAACATATTTTTGCTGTTTTTTAACGAACAATTCTTAGGTCCACCCACCAACTTCATTCACTCCCTCTTTCTAAACCAATTAGAAATGAGATAAAAGACAAATTAAAATAAATCAATAAAACTGAATTAATTGTTGGTACCACCATTCTCTCTTCTTTAATCTTTTTTTCCACTAATTAGTTTATTTTAACGAAACCCCAAATTATAAATACTAAACCCCAAACCACAAATCCTAAACCCTAAATTAAACCCTAAACCCCAAATATTACACCCTAAACCCCAAATAATAAACTATAAACCCTAAATAATAAACCCTAAACTCCAAATACTAAATCCTAAACCCCAAATAATAAACCCAAACCTCAAATCCTAAACCCTAAATACTAAACCCTAAACCCCAAATAATAAACTCTAAACCCCAAATATTAAACCCTAAACCCCAAAACTAAATTATAAACTTCAAATACTAAACCCTTGGGGTTAGGGTTTAGTATTTGGGGTTATGGTTTAGTATTTGGGGTTTAGGGTTTTGTTTTTGGGGTTTAGGGTTAGTATTTGGGGTTTAGGGTTTACTATTTTGAGGTTTAAGGTTTAGTATTTGGGGTTTAGGGGTTACTTTAGGGTTTAGTATTTGGGGTTTAGGGTTTACTATTTTGTGGTTTAAGGTTTATTATTTTGGGGTTTAGGGTTTACGAAAGAAATGAGATTATTTAAGAAAATGAGAGAGAAAAGAGTGAATAATTGGTCCCCATATTTAATGTTATTTTTGTGATTTAATTTCATTAATTTTTTTATCTAAATTTTGATTGGTTAAGGAGGAGGGGTGGATGAAGTTGGTCCACCCCTAGGGGCGGACCTAAGAATTGTTCTTTTTTAACCATGCTATTTATGATTGAACAATTCTTAGGTCCACCCCTAGGGGTGGACCATGTTCATTCACCCCCTCTTTTTAAACCAATAAGAAATGAGATAAAAACGAATTAAAATAAATCAATAAAACTAAAATAATTGTGGAGACCACCATTTTCTCTTTTTCAATTTTTTCCACTAATTAATTTATTTTAACGAAATCCTAAATTAAGGAGTTATTTTGAAATAGATTAGTAATTTATTATAGAGCAAGTGCACTCCATATACCAGAACTTTTGGTTAATTTGCAAAGTAGCAAAGAGAGTGATTGTCTGCTATTTGCTTTTTTCATAATCCAATTTTAACCCTACAATCATATCAAACACATAAACTTTTATACGGCCAACATCATTAATAATTAGATAAAAAAAAACTTATACAAAAAAGAGTTCAAGATGTATGGTTTGGAGTTTAGTAAATTGGGTTTAGGGTTTAGGGTTTAGGGTTTAGGGTTTAGTGTTTACTTGTTAGGGTTGTAGGATTACTAGTAATTAAGCTTTTGGGTTTATATATTGACAAAGGTCTGTGGTTTATGATTTAGAATTATGATTTAGAAAATAGGGTTACGATTTAGGAAATAGGGTTTAATGTTTACGTTTTAGGGTTTAGGGTCACTAGTGTAGACTTTTTGGGTTGTTTATTGGCCTTTTGGGTTTAGGGTGTACAGTTTGTGATATGAGCTTTAGGGTTTATAATTTTATATTAGAGTTTACTTTTAGGGATTACATGTAGGGCTTGTCTTTGGGGTTCAGTCGTTTAGAATTTACTTTTAATGGTTTTAAAGGTTAGTTTTTAGGATTTTGGGTTTAAATATCTCAATTTGGGTTTATAATTTTAGATTAGGATTTACTTTTTGTGTTTATGGTTTACTTTTACGGCTTGTCATTTGGGTTTAGGGTATACCTTTAATGGTTTTAAGGGTTAGATTTTATGGTTCATATTTCTGTTTCGCTTTATAATATTTGGATTAGGGTTTGATAGCGTGCTAAATAGATAATTGTGCGTCTAATATATTTATTATCACGACTAGCTATGTTACTTCATAGTCTTTTGGTCACATGGTGGGTCAGTTGTGTAATTTCCAGCAGAGGAGAGTTTTGTATCTTGAGCTAAATACCAACTTTAGTTTGTCTATAGAGTTTATATATATATATATATATATATATATATATATACTGGCCCTTTATTATATAGAAAAAGAGTTTTATGAAACATTTGAATGAGGTCACTTCAAAAAGGTTCCTACTTATTAAAGTATATATATTAGGTTGTTCATAAAAGGTTATTTGATGAGGAAAATTTAAAATTTAATGAAATAGTAAATCATTTTTTGTATGAAATCTACAATATTTTATAAGATTATATGATTAAAAGGTAAAAAAGTTAATTAAATTTTTTATAGTTTATTCCACTTAAGAAAAATGAATATATTATTGTTAAAAAAAAGATTCGGCTATGTATAAGGATCTTCGATTTATGGTTGTTTAAAAATTATTTATATTAAATGCTAGTACTTTATGTGGGTCCCGTAAATCTTAGATAACTATGTATATGGGCTCCGTAAATCTCAGATACAACTATGTATATGGGCTCCGTAAATCTCAGATCTAATTCTATATATAGCCTTCAATTTATGACCTAGGGTTATTGTTCTTCGGTATTTAAGAAGAGAGGTGGTGGCTACGCCGCTACGGATAGAGAGGGGAGATATGTGGAGGGTCAAGGTGATAGGCTTTTTAGAGAGTTTTCTTCTGTCTTATTCTTCGTTCCTTGTGATTCTTTTGTCACTAAATCAAAGTGAGTTTTCTTTAGCTAATCCTTATTGCTAGTCAATTTGTTATTATTTAGATGATTACGTTTTTGTTAATTGGAAAGACTGATTGACTCTGTGTTAGTACTTGATTTATATATATGGGACAATGAATGATTTATTTCTTGTGTATAAGCTATCTACGTAACTCATGGTATGTTGTATCAAATCATTAAATCTGATTATACATAGCACTCAAGTACATGGTTTACATGTATCGTTTTCACTTGTTTGACTTCTTGAAATTGATGCGAAATTGATGATAATACTGAGTTGCATATAAAATTTAATTAGTATATAAAGAAAATTGATGGTTAATAGAATAATACACTAAGGTTTTCATGAGATAATATATTAACCTTTTCTAATAGTCAAAATATTCTCTTCATTCATTATTCGTTGACATCAAGATAACTAATCAACTTTCTCTATTTTTCATTTTATATAGTTTAGAATGTAATGATATGAAGAAAATCAAATATGAAAAGATGATGACCAGAGACTGATGGATTTTTCTCCGAGTATAGGTAATCAAGTAATTCGTATAACTATATTGACTAAAATAAATATTAACCTGTTATTAAAATTTAATAAAAATCATCCCAAGGTAAAAGATGGGTTAATTAGGTTAATAATACATTTGGTGTTTATAATTAGGTGAATAATAAGGTTGAAACATAATTTAAGTAAATAACAAACAGAGAGAAATTTCGGACGAAAATACCCTTCATTATTTATGAAGGAATTAGTGGGTAGAAATATAGTTCATCATTGTACTTCATTATACGGATAAAAAGTAATGTAATCAATGAATTATTTTTGTGATAGTTGTAGTATGATAGTGAACTATTTCACTTTACAAAACATAAACATATAGTTCATCAGTGTAGTTCATTACACGGTTAGAAAGTAATGTAATAGAGTTAATTATTTATGTGATAGTTGTAATATGATAGTGAAATATTTCACTTTATTTCGAAATTAATGTGATAGTTGTAATAAAGCTAACTATTTCGTGCTTGTTTATAGTAAATAGTTGGCTATCTTCTTCTTTTTTAACTCTTGAAATAGAGAAGGGTATAATTGGAACAACAAGTAATCAGTATACTAGATACTAAATTATGTTTTATCTTATGTTATATACTAAATTTTTAGTGTAAAGAGTATTATTCATTGCAATTACTCAAGATAAAATCAATTTTCACTTTTCCAGAGGAAAAACTTTTTCATATCAGGTTGGTAGTCACAAACACAGATATACTCAAGTCTAATGGCATATATTACAAAATCAAGATTACTTAAATATTTAGCTACAACATAATTTCACCACACATAGACTCTACTTCGAAGTTTTCTAGTGATCGATAAGTTCCAGGTCAACACCAGGATGTGTGATTATGACTAACTCTTCGAGAACCAAATAACTTGATATAAAATCTTCATAATTACATCGCCACCAAACTCCTAGTCTTGACTGAAGGTAAAGAAATCAATGCTCGTTAGAGAACATCAAAGGCTACAAAATAGAGGTTCAAATTCACCAAGGTCAGGCATGAATACATCATCATACGCATCCTAACTAATTCATCCTCTACTTCAATGCAAGTTTTATCAGTTAAATGACAATCTCTACGCCTAACCACGTTATCAATCCTCGAGATGAACTCATCATGATCAACTTGAATCTCGTCTAGTCTCGTGAAAATAATCTTGGACATTGTATATCAACTTGAATCTCGTCAAGTCTAGATCTTTTTGGACTACGGAAAACCATAAAAAAAATCCATAAAGTCGCAATCATCATTGAATGTATTGGTGTTCAAGTACAGATCATGAAGACGTGACTAGTGATTTCTCCACATTTTCAACAAAATGCTCGTGCGAACCGAATCTTTTGTGGTCAATTTAAAAGGTTATGATGTTTTATGACCCCTTTTTGTTCGAGACTCCTTTATCTTTAATTAAGATTAACCAAACTAGAGACATAGACCTTCCTACCACAACTTTAGGTTTCTTTCTCTTTTATTTCTTTGTACTGACGCAAAGAAAACTCTAATATTGTCAAAGGTAATAACATCTTTCGACAATTGGGAGTTGTTGAGGAAGTTCAAACGTAATGGCTAGAGGGAATGAGGTTGCATAAGAAAATTACCCAATGCGTTGTTATGTAAAAATGGTATGCTTGAATCTTGGATTCAATCATTGATTAATGTGAAATACACCAGAACTCTCGTACTTCTAAACCTTGGTCATGGTAAGAGAGCTAGAGTGATCAACTTGTCTTCAAACATATTCTCACATCCAACCTTAGAAACACTCTACATGAATCAAACGATTTAGAAAATGTGCATGCTTTCAAGAGCTAACACAATCTACCGGTTCTCAAGCTTAAAAAATTTATGTTGAGGTTGGTGTGTTGAAAACAATTCATCTTGCTCCTCTCTCACTACTGGTATTAGACATCAAGTGGTACAATCAAATTGGTTGTTTCAGGATTTATAACAACAATTTAAAGGTTTTGCGTTTGGCTTGCAATTATATTGATCGCGTTAAAGTGTCTGTAGATCTTCTTGTTATCTTCTCTATTTTTTTATTTTATTACAAAAGATAACTTCGTTCTTACAGCTCCTACACTAATTCAGTGTAGCAAATATTATTGGGCTGGAGATGGAAATATACCTCACATGAGCTACAATATTTCAAATAATGATCCTAACGTACAAGCACAAGCAATTACATTTAAGTAAATATATTTTAAAAATATTATTATATTATTTGAAATATTTAATTTACTTGTATAAACTGAAAGATAGAGAAAACATAGGATATGGATTTGTGTTGAGCATGACTATTTGTTACTGAGTAAATCTTTGGTTGTGAGTGTGGATTTCATGAATCCTGAAGAAGTTTACATGCTACAACAAGTTTTGGTTCCTTGGAATAGAGAAATAAAAGATCTTGAGATATTCTTTAAAGTACATTTATTTAGTGCTTCAGTTTTAGTTAGATGGAGTCAACCAATTTTCTCTCTTTGATCTTGTTACATGATTATATCTATGTTCTTAAATCTATAGCATAACAATGTTGGTGAATCTTTAATTGGCGGAGTAGAACAATAGAAGAACTCGGAAAAAATAGTTTTGTTGTTCATAGCTGATTTTGGCGTGAAAGTTGTGAGAATATATAACTTCAATGGTTCAAACAAGGATGAATTGGTGTTATCTTTCCTTTTAGTGGCAGAAAGGAGGGTAACGAAGAAATTGATGATTGAGACATCGTCGAATCGTGCAAGCAAGAAGTTAGAGATAGAAGCGATAGTGGCCAAACTAAAGAAACCTCCAAAATGTAACAAGAGGCTTATTGTTGAATGCTTTTGATGGAATGTGTAGAACCTAGCTGGTTGAAACATGAACTGGAAAGTAAAAATCTTGTGATAAAATTTTACTTCAATGCGAAAAATCGAAAATGTTACTTTTCAGTTCATGTTGCGACCAACTATATTTGAAGTACATATTCCATCAAAAGCATTTAATAGTAAGCCTCTCGTTACATTTTGGAAGTTCCTTTAGTTTGGACACTTTTGCTTCTATCTCCAACTTCTTGCTCGCAGGATGCAACGATGTCTCAATCATCAAATTCTTCGTTACCCTCCGTTGTGTCACCAAAAGAAAAGCTAACGTCAGTTCATCATTGTTTGAACCACTGGAGTTATATATTCTCATAACTTTCATGCGAAAATCAGCAGTGAACAACAAAACTACTTTCTCTCAATTCTTCCCTGGTTTTCCTCCGCCAATAGGAGATTCAACTACATTCTTATGCTATAGATACAAGAACATACATATAATCATGTAACAAATTTTATAGGTATTTTAAGGAAAAGTGATCAAAGTGAGAAAATTGGTTGAATCTATCTAACTAAAATAAATGTACCTTAAAGAAGATCTCAAGATCTTTCACGATCCATTCCAAGCAACCAAGACTTGCTGTAGCATGTAAACTTCTTCGGGATTCATGAAATCCACATTCACAACCAAAGATTTAAACTGTAACACATAGTTAGTATGTTGGCTCAAATCCATATACTATGCTTTCTCCATCCTTCAGTTCATACAAGTAAATTAAACTTTTCAAATAATATAATTATATTTTTAAAATATATTCATTTAAATGTAATTGCTTTTTGCTTGTGCCTTAGCAGCATTATATAAAATATTGTAGCTCATGTGAGGTATACTTCCGTCTCCAACTCAATAATTTTTGCTACATTGGATTACTTTAGGGGTTGTGAGAACAAAATTATCTTTTGTGATAAAATAACCAGTGGAGAAGATATCAAGAAGAGTTGCGCACACTTTAATGTGATCAATGTAATTGCTAGCCAAATGCAAAACTTTAAAATTATTGTTATAAATCTTTAAATAACCAATATGGTTGTACCACTTGATGTCTAGTACCAGTTATTTGAGGGATGGGCAAGATGAATTGTGTTCAATAGACCAACCTCACCGCAAATTTTTTCAAGCTTGACAATTGTGACAGCCGTTGAAAGCATGCACATTTTCTAAATCCTATTGATTAATGTAGAGTGTTTCGAAGGTTGGATGTGAGAATATGTTTGGAGACAATTTGATCACTCTAGCTCTCTTACCATGACCAAGGTTTAGAAGTACGAGAGTTCTTGTGTGTTTCACGTTAATCAGTGATTGAATCCAAGACTCAAGCATACCATATTTACATAACAACTCATTGGGTAATTTGCTTATGCAACCTCATTCCCTCTAGACATTACGTTTGAACTTCTTTGACAACTCCCAATTGTCGAAAGATGTTATTACCTTTGACGGTATTAGAGTTTTCTTTGCCTCGGTACAACGAAATAAGAGAGAAAGAAATCTAAAGTCGTCGTAGGAAGATCTTTGTCTCTAGTTTGGTTCTTAAGAACTTTTTGAAATCTTAAAGAGAAAAGAGTTACGAACAAAAAGGGTCATAAAACGTCATTAACTTTTAATTTATGACCAGGATTCGGTTCCCATGAACGTTGTGTTAAGAACGTAGATAAATTCAAAGGCCCTGAGTTTAGTTGGATCTCATGACCCGTTGACACGAAAATCAGCTATAAAGTAAAAAATGTCCCCACAACCTCACTCGGAACTCATGGTAACCGCTGAACAGGATCACCCGAGTTATATATAGAAAAGAAGACAATAGGAAAATCACTTGTGAGGTGTTCTTGCATTGTATCTGGACACCAATAATTTCGAAGATGTTTACGACTTTTTAGAGTTTTTTTTATGGTTTTTAGAGTCTAACAAAGATCTAGAGGTGTGCGAGATTCAAGTTGATCTACAATGTTCAAGCTCATTTTCATAATGATTTCGTCTTGAAGATAGATGACGTGGTTAAGCATAGAGGTTGTCATCTAAATTTTAATAACTAGGTCAAAGTTGAGGATGGATTAGTTAGGATGATTTATAGAGGTATTCATGCTCGACCTTGGTGAATTTGCACTACAAGAAAACAGGTTGTTTGTGACTCCCATAACAGTCACAAATCCGTCGCAAAGAGGCTAAAAGCGTCGTATTTGTGACGGAAAAAAGTCGTCTCTAAAAGTTCGTCGCAAATAAAAATAGTTGCAAAAGCGTCGCACATTTGTGACGGAAGTGGGTCGAACTTATTATGGTCGCAAATTTGCGACGAATTTGTGTCGCTGTTTTGTTGTCGTAAATTAGCGACAGAAGTGAGATTCCGTAACTGTTGTGACTGATTTGCTACGATTTTTGTTGTCGTACATGAGACGAAATTGTGATGATTTATTTAGTCGTAAGTGTGAGACGGTTTTGTGACCACTTTTCCAATGGTAAAACAGTCTCAAATCCGACACAATTGTGTAAGTCCAACTGATGCAAATCCGTCACAAATTGATTTTACTTTCAAAGGTAATAAGCTGTTTTTAAAACCCTTTTTGATATGATATTGAGTTTGTAAATTTGATTCAAATTATAAAAGCATAAGTGCATAAGTACCTAAAGATTATATACCAAAACGTTTAGTCACTACAAAAGATTATAATGTAACATTTGGTCCAAAAGAAATGCTTAAATAGTCAAAGTTTTTACAAGCATGAAAGTGAAAATGTTAGAATAACTAAGGTGGGAGTTGAGGAGTGTTGCCTGCTGCAGGTGGCACAGGTGGTCGTGCTGCTGGTTCTGGTTCAGTGGAGGAAGTGTCGGCCATGTGAGCTGCGATGCGCGGATCAGAATTCTTCAAGTAATTAAGAAGCTTAACCATTTCAGAGAGCTTATCCTGATCATCGCGATGGGCAGCTTCGCGTCTAGCGTTATCCTCTGTTTGCTGCGCAAATTAGCGAGCATATTCAGCATCTTGTTGAGCAATCCTGCGATTAGCTGCCTCAAGCTGCTGAAGGATCTCCGCTAGGCCTGTCATAGAAGAGCTTTCATTTCTCTCGTTACGCTTTCGTTTGCTACGCGAGGCAGACAGCTGGCCAAGTCCAAATGGGGTCCCCTTGGGATCTTTCATTGTACACTGAAAGAATGAAAAGAAATGGACATAAGTTGAACATAAGAAGACAGTGAGAAAGCACATCATGTAAGTTAGAAATGTTCATAATCTATCATAATTTTACCTAAAACGAAAGGCATAAATATTGAGTAATAACATAGAGGTTCAAAACAAGAAGTTGATCAGATATGATTGACACAAGGGCAGTCCAGAAACAGTTATTCAGTCAAGCAATCACAAGTATAATCCAAGCAATACCAAAAACAGTTGATAAGACACCAAAACAGAATAATACAAAGTGAATATATTACGTTTTATAAAAGCACATAGCAAACTGAATAGAACAGAATATTATATAAAGTAGAATAGATATTCAAATTACCTTGAGAAATATAGCATTCTTTTGGTTGATTGTCAGTGTGCGTTGAGTAGAGTGTTCAAAAGAATTGTGTGAAGCTTCTGGGCCGTTTCGATCCTCCTCAGACATTACTTCTGCAAGTTCTTTGTCATACGCCTCAGCATCTTCTTTTGCCTTGTAATCAATGAACGTACCGTCTGCCTTGGTGTGCGTCTTCAAAAACACTTCACCCCAAGATACTGGACAACCTAATTCCTGCTCCTGTAATGGTAAATAACAGTGTTAGTGTACATTAGGTGATTATAGAATGAGAGGAAGTTAGAGGAATTACCATTTTGTGTTGACGTCTCAAAAATGATTTCTGACCAGAGATGTGCTTCGCGATGCCTAGACCTCCACGATCAGATCTCCGGCACTCTGAAACAGTAATGCTCTTCTCCTGTGCCTCTAGTAAACTTCCAGCTGTAGTAAGCTTTATTAAACTTACTACGCAAAATTTTCCCAATGACATTAGACAATTCTCCATTGTCCCGATCAAACCTTAGACAAAATAATGAAAAGATGGTTAAAATGTAGACATATGGATAAGGAACAGTTAAATCGTGATGATGTATCAAGTCAGGCTACTATAGGCAGTTATGATGATGTATGAATCAACAATGGCAAGTTAGACAGTTATAGGGACGTATCAATGACCTCAGACAACTTTGAATGAAGAGAAGCAAGTGAAAGCACTTACCAAATTGACTGCAAGGGTGGGATTGGATGCGGAGACAACCACATCAACTGTTCTCAGCCAGGAAGCCGCAGAAGGTTATCCAGTAGCTGGTCGAAGTCTTCATCATCTGCATTGGGAGCATCAACAGGATTGGGAGCATCAACTTCATTTTCTTCCTCATCCTCCAATTCCAAACCATCATTGTAATCTTCCTCTTCATCGCCATTGCGCATCTCCTCGTCGGGAACTTGCAGAGGAGGAGACTGGTTAACAAGAGGAAGGGGTTGTCTGTGAAGAGGATTCTGAGGGGGATAACTGGTTCTGGACATTAAGCCCGAGATTGTTTGCTCAGAAGAACGACCCTCCCTCGCACGAGTTCCACTGGTCCCGACGACCTCAGATACACCACCTCGGATTAGCCCTGTCCCTTGTTGTAGACCTTGTCCGACTGAGTTCACGGAGTGTGCTTTGTTGGATCCATTACCACCACCACCACCTGTTGATAAATTGGACCTGCGTTGAGAGACAGTACCACCACCAACGTCCTCCGGTATAACAACTTTCCGTTTTGAGGCAGATCCAGGAGGACCGATTCTCGAAGTACCACCTTTACCACGACCACCGACGGTTCCTCTTCCACGATCAACGGTTCCTCTTCTACGAGCAACGACGGTTCCTCTACCACCGGTAACCTCTCGAGGAGGAGTTTTACGAATGGGGTTTTTAACGGTTGGAGGCATCGGTAAAGAGAGAATTATAGATTGTGTTTCAAGAAGAAGAAGATGAATCGAACCGACAGAGAGAAAAGGAAAGGATTCGACAGAGAGAAAAGGATTCGACAGTGAGAAAGAGAGAAGAAAGAAGAGAAGAAGTAGGAGAGGGTTCGAAACTGATCAACAAACAAACGAGAGATGTTTGATTTGATCGGAAAACATTAGTTCCTCCGTGAATCGCCTTCGAATCGAGAGAGAAACGAAAGTTAGGGTTTTTGTGCGAAATGAATTGGGGATCTGAGAAGTCAGCATTTCTAACACAAAACGACGTCGTTTTGCACAAAACAGAGGGAAATAAAAAAATTGGGACCAATTATTTCGCGCCTGAGCCCAAATATTGGCACCATGAGCCTTATTTTTTTAATTGCTATTGAAACCCATAATCCAAAAAACGTCACAAATGTCTCACCAATGAAACAAATGTCACAAAAGCGTCGCAAAGAGTGACATATTTGTGACGCATTTGTGACTCCGTATCATTCACAATTTAATACCCTAAACCCTAAACGAGAATATCCATAGATGTGCGGCCTATAACCCATTAAAATCTTTGTTTTTATCTAATTGTTAGCTACTAAGAACCATGTTCATGTATATTTCAAATTTTCATCAAGGAATCAATATTTTCAAATGCATTAGTTAATACTTATGAAGTTTATGATGAAAGTTGATAAAGCAATGTGAGATGGTTGGAAAATTTTAAAATTGTAAAATATAGAATGTGGTATAGTTAAATATCATGTAAGTAGTATAATTTTATGATATACATTTATAAAAAGTTTCTTTTCTAATGAAATCTTATGTACAATTCTCCAAAAAAATTAACAAAAGTTGCAAAAGCGTCGCAATTTGTGACGCTTTTGTGACTCCGCATGATTCAGAACTTCATACCCTAAACCCTAAACGATAAGATCCATAGTTGTGCGGCCTATAAACCATTAAAATCTCTTTTTTTTATCTATTGTTAGCTACTAAGAACCATGTTCATGTATATTTCAAATTTTCATCAAGGAATCAATATTTTCAAATGCATTAGTTAATACTTATGAAGTTTATGATGAAAGTTGATAAAGCAATGTGAGATAGTTGGAAAATTGTAAAATTGTAAAATATAGAATGTGGTATAGTTAAATATCATGTAAGTAGTATAATTTTATGATATACATTTATAAAAAGTTTCTTTTCTAATGAAATCTTATGTACAATTCTCCAAAAAAATTAACAAAAGTTGCAAAAGCGTCGCAATTTGTGACGCACTTGTGCGCTTTTGTGACTCCGTATGATTCAGAACTTCATACCCTAAACCCTAAACGATAAGATCTAACATTAAAATCTATATTTGATATATTTTTAACTATTAAGAAACATATAATCTGAATTTAAACTTGTAAAGTAAATTTTTCAAAAAATTGATGATGAATTTCAAAAGAATTAATGAAGTGATATAGTTTATTATGAAAGTTTATTAGTTGCTGAATTTTTGAAAAGTATGAATGTGTTATAGGTAAAATATCATGTACGAAGTTAAATCTTAAAATTTAACTTAATCATTTGTTGCCTTTTACTTGTAAAATATTCAATTTACCTACAAAATTTGTAGCTATCCGTTACTAAACAGTTGCAAATCCGTGACAGACAGCGTCCGTAAGTTGCAAAAGCGTCACAGTCTGTGACAATTTTTTTATGATTTAAACCGCTATCGTGTTAAGAAAAAGAAAAATTGTGTCCTCGAACCCGAGACCTAAGAGGTATTAGTCGAGTCTTTGCCACTAGGCTATTATATCCTTTTGTTCTGATTCCCATATATATATATTTATTGTAATAAGACTTCGTAAATTTATTTTTGATGACAAACAATTTATTATGAAAATCTAATACTTATCAAACAATCTATATATTTCAAACATTTTGTCACATAATCATTTCAGCTTTTTCAAATTTCTTCATCTTCATCTTCATCTCCCTCTTCTTATTCATCTTCCTCTGAAGTCGATAAATTACAAAGAAATTTATCATCTGGTTCACTGTCTTCAATTTCTGAATCAATTCTTTGTACTGCATGATTTCTCTCAACCAATGTATCGACATCAATTTCTGCAACAATTTCCATTTGATTTTCATCTTGTGTTTGTTGCAAAATCACTATCTCCTTTTGGATAAATTTTCCTTGAATACGACTTCTCGGATTAACTTGTATGACAGTTTGCCATTCTTTCCGAGGACGTTTAATAGTTGGATAAAGAAGATAACAAACTTAATCTGCTTGAGACCCTGCCATTATAGTAAATTTTTGAAATAAAGACTTTCAAAATAGTGTTACATATGAATTATATTTAATGGAAAAATTAATCATACTTAAAATATAAGGTTCGTAGGTTTGATATTTCTCTTTAACAGCTACATCAATAATACCACCTTGGCTTCTCCGGATGCCTTTTCCGACCGTAGGGTTGAACCATTTGCAATAAAAAAGTATGACTTTTAAATTGAGAAATCCGGGATATTGGAACTCCATGATCTTTTCCACTTCCCCATAATAATCATCCTCTTGAGTTGATTCAGAATAATGTTGGCCTCGGACGACTACCCCAGAATTCATAGTTTTTTTCCCTTCTCCGTGTTGTTTTGTTTGAAATAAATATCCTCGCGTAAAATACATTGGCCATGTTCTAACTTGATTTATAGGGCCCTCCACAATATCAAAAACCCACGCCGGAAATCTTTGTTGGCCCTTAGTGAAATTGACCTGCGAATGGAAAATACATTGTAGTCAGAAATATACCAATTTACAATTCATTATTTCATAATTAACGAAATATATACATATTCAGTGATCCACGAATGGAAGTCTGCATCTACTTTCGCCATGACCTCTTCATCTAATAGATCACGGTTTTCTTCTCGTATTTGTGTTTCCAACATCCTATATTGTATTCAAGTAAAAGATGGAAGTTGCACAAAAATTTAAATAAAATATTCAAAATTACATTCTAACGTCGGTTACCTCTCGTAAGGTCTAATGTATTCACAATTTTGCCTTCACCTTCGTCATACCGACTTATCCTGCAGAACATTTAACATTTAAACTAATTAAAACATGATATATACCAATATGAAAATAAATATATAAGGTAAATTTACCTTCTTCGGCTAGCGGTAGAAATTGTAGAGGCAAAGTAGTGTTGTGAGAAATAAGATATCTCATCATTTATGTACGACTGAACAATTGATCCCGCTGGATATCTTTTGTTCTTCGTTTTGCCTTTCAAACGTTTAAAAAACCTTTCAAATGGATACATCCACCGATATTGCACAGAACCACCAAGCTCTGCTTCGTGTGGTAGGTGGATAGGTAGATGCTCCATCACATCAAAGAAGGAAGGGGGAAAGATTTTTTCCAAATTACACAAAATCATCACAATGTTCTCCTTTAGAATTTGGACACGGTTTTGATCCAATGATCTACTCGAAAGGTCACGGAAAATGCTCCAATCGCTGTAAAATAAAACATGCTGAGTATATACTAGAAATACGACTTTATAATAGATACAGAGAAACAAGAGTTGTATATATACCTGATAATGCTTGGTGCACGTTGCGAGGGAGAAGTTCTGCAAATACAAATGAAAGTAATCTTTCCATAAATACATGGCTGTCGTGACTTTTCATTCCCGATAACTTTCCACCGTTGACGTCTGCACAACTAGCTAAATCTGCCACATACCCGTCTGGGAATTTTACGTCATTCTTCACCCATAGAAGTAAAGAATCCTTTGCTCTTGTAGATAATCTCCAAATAGGAAATGGGGCGTTACCACGAGCATCCAAATGCAATTCTTTCCGAGCACAAAATCTTGCGATATCTACTCTTGACTTGGTGTTATCTTTTGATTTGTCTTTGACATTCATAACAGTGTACAGGATGTTATCTTCAAAAAATTTCTCAATATGCATCACATCAAGATTGGAACGAAGTTCCAAATCCTTCCAGTAAGGTAGCTCCCAAAATATGCTCTCTTTATGCCAATTATGCCAATCTCCATATCCATTTGGTTTTCTTTCATGCCCATTTCCACCAACCTCAGAAGTTTTAGGTGCCCCAATATTCCGTATACTCAGTAAAACTTCAACTCCACTCAACAGTCTTGGTGGATCGTCGTCCAATGCAGTTTGTCCCTTCTTGAAGTTAACTTTATTCTTCCGTAAAGGATGATCGCTGGGCAGAAATCTTCTGTGACAGTCGAACCAACATGGTTTCCTACCAGCCGGTAATCGAAAAGCATTTGTATCACTCCTACAAATTGGACAGGATAAGTTTCCATGAGTAGTCCAGCCAGACAACATACCATACGCCGGAAAATCGTTTATCGTCCACAAAAGAACAGCTTTAAGATTGAAGTTTTCCTGTAAGGAAATATCATACGCCTCAACACCGTAATTCCATAAATTCTTTAGCTCCTCGATCAGTGGTTGGAGGAACACATCAAGACTGGCACGTGGCTGATTTGGTCCCGAATTCAAAATCGTGAGAAACAAATACTCACTCTTCATGGCCATATCGGATGGTAAGTTGTACGGTTTCATGATGACAAGCCACAAGGAATGGTTTTTGGACATACCAAATAGATTAAACCCATATGTACACTATCCTAGATAAACGTTTCGCTTTTCCGCTGCAAAACTGGGATAAATTTCATTGAAATTTTTCTACTCAGCTGCGTCAGATGGATGGCACATAACTCCGTCTTCTGACTCGTGTTCAGCATGCCATCTCATCGCTGCGGCAGTCTTCTCTGATTGATACATCCTCTTCAATCGGTCACCGATAGGTAAATACCACATACGACTAAACGGTATTTTCGTTCGTCCCCGACTTTCCTTATATCTTGGTTTTCTGCAAAACCTACATTCCTCCAACTCCTCATCTTCTCTCCAGAAGAGCATACAGTTATCTATACATACATCATACGTATGATATGGCAATCCTAGCTTTCGCATCAGAGTTTCTGTTTCGTAGTATGAATCAGTGGCCTGATTAGGCTGTGGTAAATACTCCGAAAACATTTCCGCCCAATCATCCATGCAATTTTCAGACTGATTATGGTCAGTCTTGTTGCTCATGAACCGCGCAGCTAACGATAACTGTGAGTGACCTTCTTGGCAACCATCATACAATGGCGTATTTGCAGCTTCTAACAACTCATAGAATTTTTTCTCCTCATGGGTTGGTTCTTCATAAACATGATCATTGCCACTTTGACCATGTTCATGATCATGATGATAATCATTTAATGGTGTAGAACCATGAAACGCATCATTTACCATCCCACCGTAAACATTTCCCCCATCATTTTCCATCTCAGCATAAACATTTCCCCCATCATTTCCCATCCCATCATAAAACTCCCCACCCCCATAATTTTCCATCCCAGAATAAACATTCCCCCCATCATTTCCCATTCCAGCATGAACATCTCCCTCATCGTAATTAAATTCTTGATGATTATCATTATTAAAATCTATATTTCCGTAATGGCTATTAGATCCTGCCCCAGTAACATTATAATCCTCCCCATGGTTATACCATACATGATACCCGAGCATAAACCCTTTACTAAGAAAATGGTCTGACACAGTTCGAGCTGGTCTTATCCTAGTGGAGTTTTTACATTTACTACATGGGCAAAACATCTTACCGTCACTACTCAAAGCCATGTCCTAGTTGCTTGCGAATGCGATGAATTGTCGGACTCCTTCCATAAACTCGGCTGATAGATTATTAGTGCGCGGATCGATCCGGTTGTACATCCATTCTCGATATGAATTCCACATATTTTTTTAACAAAATTTTTTTTTAAGATAAAAAATCTCTCTGATTTTCGGAAATGGGACAATATGATTTGTGAAAATAGAAGACCAAGACTCATTCTATATATAGGCATTTTTCGTTTGTGATGCATTTGCGACGCAAATATGACTACCTGCAAATGTTAGGTGGAAGTTAGGTGACAGTTCGGTGAAAGTTAGGTGAGAATTAACAAAACTAAATTTATCACGTTTTTTTTTGCCGACATGAAATTTATTACGCTTTTGCTACGGAAACTTTCGTCGCTATTTGTTATGGATTTGTGACAAAATGTACATCTTTGTTTTGACGAAATAAGTCGTCGCAAAGCGGTCACACTTTCTAACGCTTTTGCGACGATCGTTTATCCGTCATAATATCGTCGTAATTCCGTCACAACATTGTGACGCTTTTAGGAAAAATTATTTCCGTCGCATTTGTGCGACGCTTGCGCCTCTTCCATTTGTTCCGTCGCAAAACCGTAGCAATACCGTTACAGAAGAGTCACAGATGTTTGTGACGGAAAAAAGCGTCACAAATGGTAGTCACAAATTAACTGTTTTCTTGGAGTGTTGAAACTTTATTGTGTAGAATTAGCATTGGATTCTTTACCTTGTGTCTAGACAATGACTCCAAAGGGAGTCGAGTTTGATGGAGCTGTAATCATGAAGAATATTATAACAAACTGTTTGGTTCTCAAAAGAGTTAATCATAGTCACACATCTTGGTGTTAAATTGGAAGTTATATGTGTACGCTTTTGGTCACTAAAAAGCTTCGAAAAAAGTCTATGAGTGATCTTTATTTTGTAATATATGCCCTGAGTCCTGAGACTTGAGTATATGAGGGTTTGCGACCTCCAAACTCATAGCTATATAGTACGCAAAATTGGTTCCTCCAGAAAAGTGTAAATTAATTTTACCTTAGATGCTGAGAATTATTATCCATATGAGAGAACTATGATGAGCAAGTTTCTCACTTTGGCAAAATGATCATCTCTGCTAGAAGTTTAGAACTTCAACCATAGTTGGTGAACTTCTTCTCTGGATATAAGTAACCAAGTAGTTCGTATAATTATTGAGACTAAATAAAAGTTAAATCATTAATAAATTTTAATTAACAAAAATAAAGGTCAATGTAAGTTTTCAACGAAATTTGAATGGTGTATACATTACGTGACCCTTTTTCTTCGTGTCCCCTTTCCCTTTAAGAAATCAAACAGTTCTTAAAAACGAACTAGAGAATAAGATTTTTTTGTGATGGTGCTTTAGATTTCTTTTCTCTCTCTCATTTTTTGTACCGATGGAAAGAAAACCCTAGCACCATCGAAGATAATTTCAATACTCTATGAGAATTTAGTTTATTTTTTGGAATGATTTTAAGTTGATATTTGGATGATTTGGGTACCAACCAAATACATATTCTAGTGAATAATTTATTACGTTACAAAAGTTATTAATTTTCGATGCTATCTGCATGTTTGATTTTCATAGAGTATATTTGTGTGATATTTAAGGTTTGATGAAGAAGAAATTGTGGTTATAGCATCTTTCAATAATCGGGAGTTACAAGGAAATCCAAACGTAACGATATAAGGGAAAGAGATTGCATAAGCAAATGATCCAATGAGTTGTTTTGTAAGATACTCTCGAGTCTCATCACGAATCGGTTCACACGAGCGTTTTGTCGAGAAAGTGGAAAAATTTATAATAAGTTGTTCATACTTTTTACTTAGACATTAATAAATTCAAAGATAATTGTGATTTTTAGGAATTTTGCGATGGTTTTTTAAAGTCTAATAAAAGTATTAGATTTAACTTGAAATGGTGGAGGAGTTTTAAGTATGAACACCATCATCACCTTAATCACTAATCATTAGTAATATTATACTATACTCTTATTCGTATCTTAAGTTGAAGTGTCATTATTAGTACTACTAGTATATTATTCGGATATAAAGCATAAACTAGAACTAACTTTCTTCTCGACCCGTGGTAGTAAATGTCAAACACTTTTGTTAAGAGTATATTCCTTCTATTTGTTTATATAATAGCACCTCCATTAAGAAATCAATTAATTTTTCTTGTTATTTGAAATAAACTATTAATTTTTATCTATCCAACACAATTCAACCAATAGAAAAATGAATATACAGAATTCAAAACGGTCAAAGCTAATAAAAAATCATTTAATTTTGCATTGAAAAGTGAAAACATCAATTAGTTTTGAACAAAAAAAATTTTCTAAAACATCACTTATTCACAAACAGAGTGTATTATTTTGATACTTTTCTTTAATTTAATTGCTAAATTAATGTTAAACCAATGAAAATACAACATGTCACAACTAAAGTTCTTAAATTTCTTTGAAAAAGTTCATATGGTAGAGATTATAGAGTTTGATATGTAACCTCTATTTTACTTTTACAATACTTTTTTTTTTCTAATTACTATAACACCCATTGAAAGATCATGAATGGAAGATGTTAGGGCTCAACAAATTATCTGAAACATTCGATCCGATTCGATATTCGCTCCGATATGATCCGAAAAATCCGGATATCTATGACAAAGCAAATAGGAATATCTACTATCCGTCCAAAGCAAAGCAGATACCAAATATAAATTTTTAAAAATCTGAATATCCGATATGATTAGTATATGACACATATATACATATAATATGATAGATTTATAACATCTATTTGTATTTATAGATTTTCTTAAACATATAGAATGAAAATATCTATAGTGAAAATAGGAAAACACTTATTTTTAATTGAAAATATTTGTTTTCTTAGTCTTTTTTAAATAAAAAATAATTCTTTAGTTCTTTACCATTTCACGTTTTGGCTTTTTGTCTTTCTTATTTAAATCGAATTTAATTTGATAATGATAATTTAATATACTTATTTATCATTTAATTTAAATATTATAGTAAAAAAATTATTAATAAAAGTTATGGTGTTTTGATTGAGATTTTTTAAAATTTAAAACGAATATCCGTGAGCATCCGAATATCTGTGAGTATCCGAATATTCTTAAATATCTGGAAAAAAGTCCAAATATCCGAAATTTTTCGAGACAAAACAAATTGAAAAGTTAGATATCCGTCAAAATCAAAACGGATCACAAATACTGTTATCCGATCCGTGCCCAACCCTCGAAGATGCAGTGTTTTTAAAACCGGACCGGACCGGCGGTTGAACCCGGTTCAACCGTGAACCGGCAGCATGTCCGGTTCGGGTCAATACAAAAATTCAAATGTAGTTGAACCGGTAAAAAACCGGAAACCGGCAAACGGTTGACCAGGATCAAACCGGGTTCAGAAGTTTTGTAAATTAAAAAAAAAAAAAAATTATTTTTCTTTTAATTAATATGTTTATCAAAACTAAAATTAAAAAATAAAGTTTATAGAGCTAATGGAATAGTAATAAAGGCTTAACATTTTTAAAATAATTGTAAAAAATATTAAATTTTTAGACAAAAAAATTAATTATGTATTGAAGTATCATATTTTTTTTAGTATTTTTTTTGTTTTTCTAAATATTTGTAATAAATTAAATATATTGTTTGAAACTTAAATAGTTAAACACATACATAAAAAGCCCACATATATAGGATAATATGTATATTTTAAAATATTATTAAACCCGGTTAGACCCTGTTAGATCATATTAATCCACGATCCAAAAAAATTCCGGTTTGGTTGCTGGTCCGGTTTTAAAAACATGGTGAAGATGCTTTAAGGAACAGAGCACAATGTAAAAGAAGAGTCAGAGTATTCTTCTGTTTCTAGTTGTGTTCTCATCAGACCCTGTTCTCTTGTTTCTAGTTGTGTTCTCATTTATGTCCCCAAATGAGAATTCTCCGACTAAACACAAAACATAAAAAATGGAAACTTCCCGTTTTACCCTTCTTCCTCTCCTCCTCTCCTCCTCTCCTCCTCTCCTCCTCTTACGTACCTCCTCTGCCTCTCCGCACAAATGCAGTGACTCACCTTCCACGTGTCGTTCTCTCGTCGGTTACTCAAGCAAGAACGCAACAACTTTACACAACATCCAAACCCTTTTCGCCATCAAGAACCTCCGTTCAACCCTCGCAGCTAACAATCTCCCACTCTCCACCACACGTGACCAACCCGTAAACCCAAACCAAGTCATACGCATACCAATCCCTTGTTCTTGCTCCAACGGAACCGGTGTATCGAACCGAGTCCCGGTTTACACGGTTAAGAAAGACGACGGGCTAAGCTTCATCGCAACTGAGTTTTTAGTACATGTAAAGTTTTTCTATATGAGGCAATAGAGATAGTGATAGAAAGTAAAGGTTCGTGTTTTCTGGCGAAAGTTTCAACTTTTTTAAGAGTGTTTTTAGAAAAGATAGAGAAGATGCGAGGAAACAGAAATGGCACAGAGAGGGAATCTTTGCCAACAACAACATTCGTTTGGTTCTGTGTTTTTGGTGTAATTAATTACTAATTTTTTTCCGTTACAATTTAACGTAATTTTTTGGGTTTAAGGAGAGAATTAAGAAATGTAGGGTCAAGTTAAGGACGAGTTTTGGATGAAAAAGAAATTTTTGTTGGAAGTTAATCTTCAATCTATAAAAAAATGACGGATATTTTGAATATTTTCCTGAAATTATTTGTTTCGCGTTCTAACGAAATTCATTTGAGAAGTATTTTCATATTTGCGTTGTCGTCCGTTTCAAAAATCTTTTAATCAAGTAGGATATTTAAATCTCGCTCTACTACACTCGAGTCACTATGAGTTGCCAATCCTCTAAACTTGAGATGGATTTTGGATTAGCTAGACTCGTTCATCATGGGATTTGTAAACAAATTAGTCGCTTCCTATATGTGTAGTCTTCAAATATTTTTGTTGAAACATATTTACTTATTTTGGTAGAGTCTTTCGCTCGTACTTTCGGGTTTGTTGATTACGCATAAACTTTGTCATCCCAATAGCTATTCAAATGAATTAAAAATCTCTCAAACACTTGTCATTCCTAAATATTATATTGACAATATTTTATCCAAATAAATTTTATGGTTACTTCATAAACTATAGATTTTTTTTTCCTATAGCCCATAGATTCCCTTCATTTGTTCAGGTAGGTATACAAAGAGAAAAAGGAATTGGTATCATCTTCTGAACAAAAGAAACAAGAAAAGTCTATAGTTTATCATGGAGGAAAATTGTGTTTAAGGAGAGAATTAAGAAATTGTGTAATTTATCATGGAGGAAAAATTTATGTTAAAAAAATGAAGGAAATGAATCTTTGAATTCGAATGTTTTTGAATTTTTTTTGGTAGGGTGAAGGAGTATTTTTCTTTGGCTTTGAGTTAAACGACGACTTTAGACCAAACCATTATGTATATGACTTTTCTTGCTAATTGTTATATTTTTTTATTTGGACGTTGGAAAATATAAATCTTCGTAATGAATTTGATGAGATTGTGATGGAATCTGAAGTTGTATCACATAAAATCTTCGTTATGCATGAGTTTTTGACTAAAATATAAATTTACTATTACATTTGATTTGAGGTGGAAGTTTAACCTTCAGTATAGAAAAAGACATGGTGATATGATTTGGAGTAGTCTTGCATTATGTGGATTACAAGTTGAAAGGTCAATTCGGTGCTTTAAGGAAAGGCAAGTTTCTATGTTTTCAAACTTTTTTCAGATTAAATTAAGTTTAGAAGAGTTAACATATTTTTGCTGTTTTTTAACCATGATATTTATGATTTTATCGAGTCTTTCTTTGAGTATTTTTAAAATCGTTATAGGATATCATACGGGTTAGGTGATTTGGAAGCTTTATAGAGCATTTTGGGTATCAAATCAAACAAACATGATTGTAGATACCTTTGACAATTCTTCGAACCTTTAGTATTCTTTTCATTAACTTCTAATGCAAGCAATTTATTCAGCTATGAATATGATGATTGTTTTAATTTCTGTGTAAGAAATTAACCATAAAATAAATGTGTAAAACCCAAAATATTAAGAAAACAATAACCAGCTTTTGGATAAAATCGATCAATTTCAAAGTTAAGTTATTGGGGGTTCTTAATTGGAAACCAAATCAGTATCCTTCCAGTACTACTCGATCTTAAGAATCCAACGCCACTGGCCGCTTCCCGATTGGAGGTTTGAGATGATCGTATTTTGATCGGTAAGTTTTCAAAATTTCTGAGTTAGTTAACCCAATTTGATATTAGTTTGACCGGTTCTTATGAACTTAAAACCGGTTTTGGTTTGTTAAGATTGAGTAGATTAATATTGCGAAATCCGTTTTCAGTTTTAGCATTCGGTTTTTCACCAACTGAAATTCGTGTGGGTCGCTACAAAAATTGCTTTAGTAGTTCTTTTTGGGCAATTTATGGAGTCGACTAGTGTCGTGACCACCTCGATAGGGTCATTGTAAATATTATGTTAGTGTCTGGTTTGGGTTAACCAATGATAAGGTCATACTATTCCGCTTTTGATATTGCATTGCTAGATACATGGTCAATCAATCTGTTAATGATAATATATCTTATGCTCTCATAATTATTTGTTCTGATGATTATTCTGCTAAGCTATTTATCCTGCTCTGCTGTAAGTTATTATGATATGTTGAGTTTAGTACTATTTCTCTAAATTTGAACATTTGTTTGTTTGTACCAACACGTAAATCTTAACTGTGCGGGATCAAACCTTGTTGGTATTTGTTATATTAGTTTTGACTTTTGATTAAAAAATTATTAGCACGTGGATGATTATTAAGGACTAAGGAGTTATTTTGAAATAGATTAGTAATTTATTATAGAGCAAGTGCACTCCATATACCAGAACTTTTGGTTAATTTGCAAAGTAGCAAAGAGAGTGATTGTCTGCTATTTGTTTTTTTCATAATCCAATTTTAAGTCTACAATCATATCAAACACATAAACTTTTATACGGCCAACATCATTAATAATCAGATAAAAACAAACTTATACAAAAAAGAGTTCAGGATGTATGGTTTGGAGTTTAGTAAATTGGGTTTAGGGTAGGGTTTAGTGTTTACTTGTTAGGGTTGTAGGATTACTAGTTTAGGCTTTTGGGTTTATATATTGGCCATTTGAATTAAAGGTCTGCAGTTTATGATTTAGGATTATGATTATGATTTAGGAAATAGGGTTTAATGTTTACGTTTTAGGGTTTAGGGTCACTAGTGTAGACTTTTGGGGTTGTTTATTGGACTTTTGGGTTTAGGGTGTACAGTTTGTGATATGAGGTTTAGGGTTTATAATTTTATATTAGAGTTTACTTTTATGGATTACATGTAGGGGTCTTTGGGGATTACTTTAATTTTAATGGTTTTAAGGGTTAGTTTTTAGGATTTTGGGTTCAAATATTTCAATTTGGGTTTATAATTTTAGATTAGGATTTACTTTTTGTGTTTATGGTTTACTTTTACGGCTTGTCATTTGGGTTTAGGGTATACCTTTAATGGTTTTAAGGGTTAGATTTTATGGTTCATATTTCTGTTTCGGTTTATAATATTTAGATTAGGGTTTGATAGCGTGTTAAATAGATAATTGTGCGTCTAATATATTGTTATCACGACTAGCTATGTTACTTCATAGTCTTTCGGTCACATGGTGGGTTAGTTGTGTAATTTCTAGCAGAGGAGAGTTTTGTATCTTGAGCTAAATACCAACTTTAGTTTGTCTATAGAGTTTATATATATATACTGGCCCTTTATTATATGGAAAAGAAGTTTTATGAAACATTTGAATGAGCTCACTTCGAAAAGATTCCTACTTATTAAAGTATATATATTAGGTTGTTTATGATAGGTTATTTGATGAGAAAAAATAAAGATTTAATGAAATAGTAACTCATTTTTGTATGAAATCTATAATATTTTATGAGATTATATGATTAAAAGGTAAAAATGTTAGTTAAATTTTTTATAGTTTTATTTCACTTAAAAAATGAATATATTATTGTTAAAAACAAGATTCGACTATGTATAAGGATTTTCGATTTACGGTTGTTTAAAAATTATTTATATTAAATGCTAGTATTTTTTATGGGCCCCGTAAATCTCAGATAACTATGTATATGGGCTCCGTTAATCTCAGATACAACTATGTATATGGGCTCCGTAAGTCTCAAATCCAATTCTATATATAGCCTTCAATTTATGACCTAGGGTTATTGTTCTTCGGTATTTAAGAACAGAGGTGGTGGCTACGCCGCTACGGATAGAGAGGGGAGATATGTGGAGGGTCAAGGTGATAGGTTTTTTAGAGAGTTTTCTTCTGTCTTATTCTTCGTTCCTTGTGATTCTTTTGTCACTAAATCAAAGTGAGTTTTCTTTAGCTAATCCTTACTGCTAGTCAATTTGTTATTATTTAGATGATTACGTTTTTGTTAATTCGAAAGACTGATTGACTCTGTGTTAGTACTTGATTTATATATATGGGACAATTAATGATTTATTTCTTGTGTATAAGCTATCTACGTAACTCATGGTATGTTGTATCAAATCATTAAATCTGATTATACATAGCACTTAGTACATGGTTTACATGTACGTTTTCACTTGTTTTGACTTCTTGAAATTGATGATAAATTGATGATAATACTGAGTTGCATATAAAATTTAATTAGTATATAAAGAAAATTGATGGTTAATAGAATAATACACTAAGGTTTTCATGAGATAATATATTAACCTTTTCTAATAGTCAAAATATTCTCTTCATTCATTATTCGTTGACATCAAGATAATCAACTTTCTCTATTTTTCATTTTATATAGTTTTGAATGTAATGATATGAAGAAAATCAAATATGAAAAGATGAAGACCAGAGACTGATGGATTTTTCTCCGAGTATAGGTAATCAAGTAATTCGTATAACAGTATTGACTAAAATAAATATTAACCCATTATTAAAATTTAATAAAAATCATCCCAAAATAAAGATGGGTTAATTAGGCTAATAATACATTTGGTGTTTATAATTAGGTGAGTAACAAAGTTGAAACATAATTTAAGTAACTAACAAAGAGAGAAAAATTTCGGACGAAAACACCCCTTCATTATTTCTGAGGGAATTAGTGGGTAAAAATATAGTTCATCATTGTACTTCATTACACGGATATAAAGTAATGTAATACAATGAACTATTTTTGTGATAGTTGTAGTATGATAGTGAACTATTTCACTTACAAAACATAAACATATAGTTCATCATTGTAGTTCATTACACGGTTAGAAAGTAATATAATACAGTTAATTATTTATGTGATAGTTGTAGTATGATAGTGAACTATTTCACTTTATTTCAAAATTAATGTGATAGTTGTAATAAAGCCAACTATTTCGTGCTTGTTTACAGTAAATAGTTGGCTATCTTCTTCTTTTTTAACTCTTGAAATACATAAAGGTATAATTGGAACAACAAGTGGTCAGAATGTTAGATACTAAATTATGTTTTATCTTAAGTTAGATACAAAAAATTTAGTGTAAAGAGTATTATTCAATGCAATTATTCAATAAAGATAAAATCAATTTTGACTTTTCCGAATGAACAAATTTTCCATATTATGAAGCTATTAGTTTGGTAGTCACAAACACTGATATACTCAAGTCTAATGGCATATATTACAAAATCAGGATTACTTAAATATTTAACTACATCATAATTTCACCACACATAGACTTTTGTTCAAAGTTTTTTAGTGATCGATAGCATTCACATATAAGTTCCAGGTCAACACCAGGATGTGTGATTATGACTAACTCTTCGAGAACCTAATAACTTGATATAAAATCTTCATGATTACATCTCCACCAAACTCCTAGTCTTGACAGAAGGTAAAGAAATCAATGCTGGTTAGAGAACATCAAAGGCTACACAATAGAGGTTCAAATTCACCAAGGTCATGCATGAATACATCAGCAGATGCATCCTAACTAATTCATCCTCTACTTCAATGCAAGTTTTAACACCTAAATGACAACCTCTACGCTTAACCACGTTATCAATCCTCAAGATGATATCATCATGATCAACTTGAATCTCGTCTAGTCTCATGAAAATAATCTTGGACATTGTATATCAACTTGAATCTCTTCAAGTCTAGATCTTTGTTGGACTACAGAAACCCATCAAAAAACTCCCTAAAGTCGCAATCATCTTTGAATGTATTGGTGTTCAAGTACAAATCATGAAGACGTGACTAGTGATTTCTCAATATTTTCAACAAAATGCTTGTGCGAACCGAATCTTTTGTGGTCAAATTTAAAAGGTTATGACGTTGTATGACCCCTTTTTGTTCGAGACTCCTTTATCTTTAAGATTAACCAAACTAGAGACAAAGACCTTCCTACCATGACTTTAGGTTTCTTTCTCTCTAATTTCTTTGTACTTACGCAAAGAAAACTCTAATATTGTCAAAGGTAATAACATCTTTCGACAATTGGGAGTTGTTGAGGAAGTTCAAACGTAATGGCTGAGGGAATGAGGTTGCATAAGCAAATTACCCAATGAGTTGTTATGTAAAAATGGTATGCTTGAATCTTGGATTCAATCACTGTGAAACACACCAGAACTCTCGTACTCCTAATCTTTGGTCATGGTAAGAGAGCTAGAGTGATCAACTTGTCTCCAAACATATTCTCACATCCAACCTTCGAAACACTCTACATGAATCAATACGATTTAGAAAATGTGCATGCTTTCAAGAGCTGTCACAATATACCGGTTCTCAAGCTTAAAAAAATTTGTGTTGAGGTTTGTGTGTTGAAAACAATTCATCTTGCCCCTCCCTCAGTACTGGTACTAGACATCAAGTGGTACAATCAAATTGGTTGTTTCAGGATTTATAACAACAATTTAAAGGTTTTGCGTTTGGCTTGCAATTATATTGATCGCATTAAAGTGTATGCAGATCTTCTTGTTATCTTCTCTATTTTTTATTTTATTACAAAAGATAACTTCATTCTCACAGCACCTACACTAATTCAGTGTAGCAAAATTATTGGGCTAGAGATGGAAATATACCTCACATGAGCTACAATATTTCATATAATGATCCTAGGGTACAAGCACAAGCAATTACATTTAAATAAATATAATTTAAAAATATTATTATATTATTTGAAATGTTTAATTTACTTGTATGAACTGAAGGATGGATAAAACATAGGATTTGGATTTGTGGTGAGCATGACTATTTGTTACTGATTAATCTTTGGTTGTGAGTGTGGATTTCATTAATCCTGAAGAAGTTTACATGCTACAACAAGTTTTGGTTCCTTGAAATGGAGAAATAAAAGATCTGGAGATATTCTTTAAGGTACAATTATTTAATGCTTCAGTTTTAGTTAGATGGATTCAACCAATTTTCTCTCTTTGATCACTTTTCCTTCTAATATTTATAAAATTTGTTACATGATTTTATATCTATGTTCTTAAATCTATAACATAACAATGTTGGTGAATCTTCTATTGGCGGAGTTGAACAATAGAAGAACACGGAGAAAGTAGTTTTGTTGTTCACTGCTGATTTTCGCATGAAAGTTGTGAGAATATATAACTTCCGTGGTTCAAACAAGGATGGATTGGTGTTAGCTTTCCTTTTGGTGGCATAAGGGAGGGTAACGAAAAAATTGATGATCGAGACATCGTCGAATCGTGCAAGGAAGAAGTTGGAGATAGAAGCGATAGTGGCCAAACTAAAGAAACCTCCAAAACGTAACAAGAGGCTTATTGTTAAATGCTTTTGATGGAATGTGTAGAATCTAGTTGGTTGAAACATGAAGTGGAAAGTAAAAATCTTGTGATAAAATTTTACTTCAATGCGAAAAATCGAAAATGTTACTTTTCAGTTCATGTTGCGACCAACTAGATTTGAACTACACATTCCATCAAAAGCATTTTATACTAAGCCTCTTGTTACGTTTTGGAAATTCCTTTAGTTTGGCAACTATCGCTTCTATCTCCAACTTCTTGCTTGCAGGATGCGACGATGTCTCAATCATCAAATTCTTCGTTACCCTCCCTTGTGTCACCAAAAGAAAAGCTAATGCCAATTCATCATTGTTTGAACCACTGAAGTTATATATATTCTCATAACTTTCATGCGAAAATCAGCAGTGAACAACAAAACTACTTTCTCCCAATTATTCCATGGTTTTCCTCTGCCAATAGAAGATTCAACTACATTCTTATGCTATAGATACAGGAACATACATATACTCATGTAACAAATTTTATAGATATTTTAAGGAAAAGTGATCAAAGTGAGAAAATTGGTTGAATCTATCTAACTAAAATAAATGTACCTTAAAGAAGATCTCATGATCTTTTACGATCCATTCCAAGCAACCAAGACTTGTTGTAGCATGTAAACTTCTTCGGGATTCATGAAATCCACATTCACAACCAAAGATTTAAACCGTAACAAATAGTTAGTATGTTGGCTCAAATCCATATCCTATGCTTTCTCCATCCTTCAGTTCATACAAGTAAATTAAACTTTTCAAACAATATAATAATACTTTTAAAATATATTGATTTAAATGTAATTGCTTTTTGCCTGTGCCTTAGCAGCATTATATAAAATATTGTAGCTCATGTGAGGTATCTTTCCATCTCCAACCCAATAATTTTGGCTACACTGGATTAGTCTAGGAGCCGTGAGAACGAATTTATCTTTCGTGATAAAATAGTCCGTGGAGAAGATATCAAGAAGAGTTGCGAACACTTCAATGCCATCAATATAAGTGCAAGCCAGATGCAAAACCTTTAACTTATTGTTATAAATCTTTAAATAACCAGTATGGTTGTACCACTTGATGTCTAGTACCCGTTATTTGAGGGATGGGCAAGATGAATTGTGTTCAATACACCAACCTCACCGCAAATTTTTTCAAGCTTGAGAACCAACAGAATTGTGACACCGTTGAAAGCATGCACATTTTCTAAATTCTATCGATTCATGTAGAGTGTTTCGAAGGTTGGATGTGAGAATATGTTTGGAGACAGTTGATCACTCTAGCTCTCTTACCATGACCAAGGTTTAGAAGTACGAGAGTTCTTGTGTGTTCACATTAATCAGTGATTGAATCCAAGACTCAAGCATACCATTTTTACATAACAACTCATTGGGAAATTTGCTTATGCAACTTCATTCCCTCTAGCCATTACGTTTGAACTTCTTTGACAACTCCCAATTGTCGAAAGATGTTATTACCTTTGACGGTATTAGAGTTTTCTTTGCGTCGGTACAACGAAATAAGAGAGACAGAAATCTAAAGTCGTCGTAGGAAAATCTTTGTCTCTAGTTTGGTTCTTAAGAACTTTTTGAAATCTTAAAGAGAAAAGAGTTACGAACAAAAAGGGGTCATAAAACGTCATAAACTTTTAAATTATGACCACAGAGGATTCGGTTTCCACGAACGTTTTGTTGAGAACGTAGATAAATTCAAAGGCCCTGAGTTTAGTCCGATCTCATGATCCGTTGACACCCAAATCAACTAGAGAATAAAAAATGTCCCCACAAGCTCACTCAAAACTCATGGTATCCGTTGAACTGGATCACCCGAGTTATATAAAAAAAAAAAGACGATAGGAAAATCACTTGTGAGGTGTTCTTGCTTTGTATGGACACCAATAATTTCGAAGATGTTTACGACTTTTTAGAGTTTTTTGATGGTTTTTAGAGTCTAACAAAGATCTAGAGGTGTGCGAGATTCAAGTTGATCTACAATGTTCAAGCTCATTTTCATAATGATTTTGTCTCGAGGATAGATGACGTAGTTAAGCATAGAGGTTGTCATCTAACTGTTAAAAACTAGGTTAAAGTTGAGGATGAATTAGGTAGGATGATTTGTAGACGTATTCATGCGCGACCTTGGTGAATTTGAAACTTTATTGTGTAGTCTTTGATGTTCTCGAATTAGCATTGGATTCTTTACCTTGTGTCTAGACAATGACTCCTAAGGGAGTCGAGTTTGATGGAGATGTACGCATGAAGAATATTATATCAAATTGTTTGGTTCTCAAAAGAGTTAATCATAGTCACACATCCTGGTGTTAAATTGGAAGTTATATATGTACGCTTTTGGTCACTAAAAAGCTTAGAAAAAAGTCTATGAGTGATCCTGATTTTGTAATATATGCCCTGAGACTTGAGTATATGAGTGTTTGTGACGGCCAAACTCATAGCTATATAATACGCAAAATTGGTTCTTCCAGAAAAGTGAAAATTAATTTTACCTTAGTTGCTGAGAATTATTATCCAAATGAGAGAACTATGATGAGCAAGTTTCTCACTACTATATCCATAGTTTGGCAAAATGATCATCTCTGCTAGAAGTTTAGAACTTCAACCATAGTTTGTAAACTTCTTCTCTGGATATAAGTAACCAAGTAGTTCGTATAATTATTGAGACTAAATAAAAGTTAAATCATTAATAAATTTTAATTAACAAAAATAAAGGGCAATGTAAGTCTTCAACGAAATTTGAATGGTGTATACATTTCGTGACCCTTTTTCTTCGTGACTCTTTTCCCTTTAAAATATCAAACAGTTCTTAAAAACGAACTAGAGAATAAGATTTTTTTGTGATGGTGCTTTAGATTTCTTTTCTCTCTCTCATTTTTTGTACCGATGGAAAGAAAACCCTAGCACCATCGAAGATAATTTCAATACTCTATGAGAATTTAGTTTATTTTTTGGAATGATTTTAAGTTGATATTTGGATGATTTGGGTACCAACCAAATACATATTCTAGTGAATAATTTATTACGTTACAAAAGTTATTAATTTTCGATGCTATCTGCATGTTTGATTTTCATAGAGTATATTTGTGTGATATTTAAGGTTTGATGAAGAAGAAATTGTGGTTATAGCATCTTTCAATAATCGGGAGTTACAAGGAAATCCAAACGTAACGATATAAGGGAAAGAGATTGCATAAGCAAATGATCCAATGAGTTGTTTTGTAAGATACTCTCGAGTCTCATCACGAATCGGTTCACACGAGCGTTTTGTCGAGAAAGTGGAAAAATTTATAATAAGTTGTTCATACTTTTTACTTAGACATTAATAAATTCAAAGATAATTGTGATTTTTAGGAATTTTGCGATGGTTTTTTAAAGTCTAATAAAAGTATTAGATTTAACTTGAAATGGTGGAGGAGTTTCAAGTATGAACACCATCATCACCTTAATCACTACTCCCTCCGTTTCATATTAGTTGTCATTCAACGCTTTTTATTTTGTATCAAATTAGTTATCGTTTTACATTTTCAATGCAAATTTATGATTGATTTTCCGATTTTATACATACTATTTTAGCTTATTAACTACACATATCAAATGAAAAATAAAACAGATTTTTTTTAATATTTTCTTAATTAACGTAAAATCACCTAGAACGACAACTAATATGCAACGGAGAGAGTAATCATTAGTAATATTATATACTCTTATTCGTATATTCAGTTGAAGTGTAACTATTAGTACTACTAGTATATTATTCGGATATAAAGTAATAAACTAGTACAAGTAAACCCGTGGTATGAACGGGAGATGCTCTAAGGAAAGAGTCAGAGTATTCTTCTGTTTCTGGTTGTGTTCTCATTTATGTCCCACAAAAGTCAAATAGTCAAACTCTTAAAGGTCTCCTCTCGAGTCAACTCTCTTCCTCATCCTTTTAATTCCCCAAATGAAAATTCTCCGGCAAACACAACAAAAAATGGAAACTTCCCGTTTTACTCTTCTTCTCCTCCTCCTCTCCTCCTCTTACGTACCTCCTCTGCCTCTCCGCCCAAATGACCGGAACCTTCAAATGCAGTGACTCACCTTCCACGTGTCGTTCTCTCGTCGGTTACTCAAGCAAGAACGCAACAACTTTACACAACATCCAAACCCTTTTCGCCATCAAGAACCTCCGTTCAATCCTCGCAGCTAACAATCTTCCACTCTCCACCACACGTGACCAACCCGTAAACCCAAACCAAGTCATACGCATACCAATCCCTTGTTCTTGCTCCACCGTAACCGGTGTATCGAACCGAGTCCCGGTTTACACGGTTAAGAAAGACGACGGGCTCAGCTTCATCGCAACTGAGTTTTTAGTACTAGTAAAGTTTTTCTATATGAGGCAATAGAGATAGTGATAGAAAGCAAAGGTTAGTGTTTTCTCGAGAAAGTTTCAACTTTTTTAAGAGTGTTTTAGGGTTTTAGAAAAGATAGAGAAGATGCGAGGAAACAGAAATGGCACAGAGAGGGGAATCTTTGCCAACAACACCATTCGTTTGGTTCTGTGTTTTTGGTGTAATTAATTACTAATTTTTTCCGTTACAGAGGACAATTTAAAGTAATTTTTTGGGTTTAAGGAGAGAATTAAGAAATTGTGTAATTTATTATGGAGGAAAAGTTTTATGTTTTTTACTTTTTATGGTTTGAAATTAAGATAAGGATGCATAATTATTTGTTTCGCTTACGCCTTAAGACGTCCAATGGAGCGGCACTAGTTTATGTTAAAGAATGAAGGAAACGAATCTTTGGATTCGAATGTTTTTGATTTTTTTTTGGTAGAGTGAAGGACTATTCTTCTTTTGCTTTGAGTGAAACGATGACTTGGACCAAACCATTAGGTATGATTTTTCTTGCTAATTGATTTATGTTTGATTTGGTCGTTGGACAATATAGATATTCGTTATGAATATGATGAGATTGTAACGTGAAAATGGTGGAATCGACAAGAAGTTGTATCATATACATTGATGGCATGTAGGCTCAAGTTATGGACGAGTTTTGGATGAAAAATAAATTTGTGTTGGAAGTTAATCTTCAATCTATAAAAAAATGACGGATATTTGGAATATTTTCCTGAAATTATTTGTTTCGCGTTCTAACGAAATTCCTTTTTTTGCTAAATTGTAAATATCATTAAGATGAAGTAGAGGTATTACAAGGCAAAACCTAAGTAGAGTAATCAAGGCAAAAAAAGCTAAAAACAAGATTACAATATTTTCAACAACTTGGTTCAAATATGAGAATTTATCTTATTCAAACTTCCATCAAATTCTTCCAATGCTTCTGATGTCTTTGCGAGGTAATGATGTTCTTCAGTTCTCTATCAATAATCCTAAAGATAGCAAGCGGATGCAGGATTTGATTGTTATGAAGGAGGTTGTTTCGCTGCTTCCATGTGTGGTAAACTACCGAATGAGCAATGATTTTACGAAGAAGGGGTGGACCTTGCCTAGAGGACGGCCTAATCCAAGAGAGTAATTCCGGCTAGGAATCAAAAATCTCGTGATTGGGACTTAGTCGGGTGAAAACTTGGGACCAGATAATAGACACAAAGGAACACTTCAACATTAAATGGTCGCGTGTTTCCGGAGAAACAGAATAGAGATAGCAAGAATCTGAGGTAATGACTCCCCAAGCAGCTAGTCTTTGTCTTGTTGGAAGCCTATTTAGATTTGTAACCCACATATTAAAAGCTAGCTTTGGAATAGCACCCTTAAACCAAACCATATCAACCCAATGTTGTTCATCATTCCTTGGTCTAAGCACCTCCCACGTTTTGGAGGAGGAGAATCCATTGCATAACCTATCTTGAACAACCCAGCTGAAGGAATCAGGCGAGTTACTGGCAAATGGTAACGGTTCAAGAGTAAGCTGAGCATGGATGGCTACAGCCGGATCAGATCTTGGGTGGCGTAGGTTCCAACCATTCACATTACAAGCATCAGCCACTTTAGCATTCAAGGGTATACCTAATCCTCTTGGACCAGAAAGGACCCGTTAGGTTGATGTGAAGTATTTTCATATTTGCGTTGTCGTCCGTTTCAAAAATCTTTTAATCAAGTAGGATACTACACTCTAGTCACTATGAGTTGCCAATCCTCTAAACTTGAGATGGATTTTGGATTTGCTAGACTCGTTCATGGGATTTGTGAACAAATTAGTCGCTTCCTATATGTGGAGTCATCAAATGTTCGTTGAAATCATGTTTACTTATTTTGTTTGGTACTTTCACTTTTACGTGGTTGTTAATTGCGCATAAACTTTGTCATTCCAGTAGTTATTCAAATTAATTAAAAATCTCTCAAACACTTGACACTATTCTATACAAATAAATTTTCTGGTTACTTCATAATCTATAAAAAAAAATTCTATAGCCCATAATTTCTTTTCATTTGTTTAGGTAGTGTAGGTCTACAAAGAGAAAAACGAATTGGTATGATTTGAACAACAGAAACAAGAAAAGTCTCTAAATCATTTTTCCCGTGTTTCGTTTCATCTTCCTCGTGGGAAAATTATTTGTTTATCATAATTTATTCCAATAAAAACTTTGAATGGTGGAAAAAGCATCAAATATAAACACCATCATCACCTTAATCACTAATATTATATCCTCTTATTCGTATTTATTCAGTTGAAGTGTCATTATTAGTACTACTAGTCTAGTCTTCGCTTCGTATAGTATAATAATACTACTACTAACTTTCTTCTCAACAAGTAAACCCGTGGTAGTAAATGCCAAACACTTCCACTAAGGAACAAAACACAATGTAAAAAAAGATCCAAACTATTCTTCTGTTTCTTGTTGTGTTCTCATTAACTACTTCCTCGTTGCAAACTAGTTAATATTTTAGGTGATTTCATATGTATTAAGAAAATATATTAGAATTTTTATTTTATCCTTAAAAATGAATTTGATTCTTATTATTCTTCATAAGATTTGAGGTTAAATCTGGTATTTAAAACCAAAATATGCATTGAAAATGTAAAATGACAACTAATTTGATATAAAAGAAAAAACGTAAAACGATAACTAATATGAAACATAGGGAGTACCTCTCACAAAAGTCAAATAGTCAAACTCTTAAAAGTCTCCACTCGAGTCAACTCTCTTCCTCGTCCTTTTAATAAGCAAAGAGAATTCTCCGACAAAACACCAAAAAAAAAACATGGAAGCTTCCCATTTTACCCTTCCTCTTCTCCTCCTCCTCTCCTTCTCTTACCTCCTCTGCCTCTCCGCACAAATGACCGGAACCTTCAAATGCGGTGGTGACTCACCTTCCATGTGTCACTCTCTCGTCGGTTACTCAAGCAAGAACGCAACAACTTTACACAACATCCAAACCCTTTTCGCCATCAAGAACCTCCATTCAATCCTCGCAGCTAACAATCTTCCACTCTCCACCACACGTGACCAACGCGTAAACCCAAACCAAGTCATACGCGTACCAATCCCTTGTTCTTGCTCCAACGGAACCGGTGTATCGAACCGAGTCCCGGTTTACACGGTTAAGAAAGATGATAATCTTTACTTCATAGCAACTGAGATTTTTGGTGGGTTGGTTAGGTACCAGAGGATTAGTGAAGTCAATAAACTCCGTGATGCAGCTTTAATCGAACCTGGTCAAAAGTTTTGGATACCTTTACCTTGTAGTTGTGATAAATTGGATGGTCAAGATGTTGTTCATTATGCACATGTTGTTAAATCTGGTAGCTCTCTTGATGAGATCGCTACTATGTTTGGAACTGATAATACTACGTTGGCTAGGCTTAATGGGATCTCTGGTGATGCTCAGCTACTAGCTGATAATCCTCTTAATGTCCCTCTTAAAGGTAAAGAAACAGAACTTGAAGATTTTTTTGAAGAGTTTGTGGCTTTAGTAGTTTTATTTGACTAATCTAAATTGGTTTGGATTTGATTATGGTTTAGATTAGATTGACTAATCTAAATGGGTTTGAATTTTATTATGTTTTAGATTAGGTATAGGAGATTTTTATTGAAAAGTCTATGACTTTAGCAGTTTAGTTGGACAAGTTTTTATTACTAATTGATGTTTAGGTTTGTGATGTTTTGAAAGTTTAAGATAAGAACTGATTAGGCTGAATTTGCAGCTTGTAGCTCTTCTGTGAGGAATGACTCGTTGGATGCTGCTACTATGCTTTTACCTAACAGCTCATATGTTTTCACTGCAAACAATTGTATCAAGTGTTCTTGTGACGCTTCGAAGAATTGGACGTAAGTGATTGATAATCTTGAAATTGTATTTTGTCGAATAAGATTGGTTTTTGTTAGATTCTGATGGGTTTTGGTTTTTGTGTTTTGTGATCAGTTTAAGCTGTGAAGCCTCCTCTGAGCTTAAACCTTCGAAGTGGCAAACTTGCCCGTCTTCACAATGCGAAGGAGCGGACAATTTGCTTATAAGCAACACGACTAGCACTTCTTGCGGACCTCGTTCTTGCGCCTATGCTGGTTACTCTAACCAGACCATTTTCACTACCCTTTCTCCAGATTCATGTCCAGGTTTGTTATTATTCAGGTTTCTGCAAATGTTTGTTATTGTGTAGTAGCAAGTTTGATAGTCTGGTTTCTCTCTGATGAACAGATTCTGGTGGTCCTGGTAACTATGCTTCAACGGTTAGTTCAAGCTTCAGTTTCGTGATGGTGTTGTTTCAGTGTGCTTTGCTTTGTCTCTGTCTATTCTAATAATGTTATGGTGTTGTTTTTATGAGTGTGAATTCAAGTACAGTTCGGATTGAAATAAGAAAACATCGTTCCACTTGAAGCATGGCTTTTGTGTTGTTCTGTTTATTGTCTTGAAAATATTTCAACTTGGTATTAGGCTTGTTGTAGCTTTTGCACAAAATATTTGCATTTTTTTTTGTTTAATCAATAAATTTTGGGCCTAGACTTATATATATGTCATAATTTTACATATATTTCAAAAATATTAAACATAAAAACACCAATATTAGAACAATACTTGAAAGTTGAGAACCATATAATCATCTTCTTAACAAATAAAAGGTTACATTTTCATGTTGCATGCCAGCTAATTTGGAACCACACATTCCATCAAAAGCATTCAATACTAAGCCTCTTGTTATGTTTTGGAAGTTGCTTTAGTTTGTCCACTATCGCTTCTATCTCCAACTTCTTGCTTGCAGGATTCGACGATGTCTTGATCATCAACTTCTTCTTTACCCTCCCTTGTGTCACCAAAAGGAAAGCTAACGCCAATTCTTCCATGTTTGAACCACTGAAGTTATACATTCTGATAACTTTCATGCGAAAATCAGCACTGAACAACCAACTTACTTTCTCCCAATTATTCTCTTGTTCTCCGCCAATAGAAGATTCACCTACACTGTTATGCTATAGATACAAGAACATACATATAATCATGTATCGAATTTTATAGATATTATAAGGAAAAGTGTCAAAGAAAGAAAATTGGTTGACTCTATCTAACTAAAATCGAAGCATAAAATGAATGTACCTTAAAGAAAATGTCAAGATCTTTTATTTCTCCATTCCAAGCAACCAAGAATTTTTGTAGCATGAAAATTTCTTCGGGATTCCTTAAATCCACACTCACAGCCAAAGATGTAAAGCGTAACAAATAGTCAGTATGTTGGCTCACCACGAATCCATATTCAATGTTTTCTTCCTCCTTCAGTTCATACAAGTAAATTAAATATTTTAAACAATATAATAATTATAAAATATTTTTATCTAAATGTAATTGTTTGTGCTTATACCTTAGCATTATATGAAATATTGTAGCTCATGTGAGGTATCTTTCCGCCTCCAACCCAATAATTTTTGCTACACTGGCGTAGTCTAGGAGCCGTGAGAACGAAATTATCTTTTGTGATAAAATAGTCAGTGGAGAAGATATCAAGAAGAGCCGCAGACACTTCAATGCCATCAATATAAGTGCAAGCCAGATGCAAGAGCTTTAAATTGTCGTTATGGATCTTAAAACAACCAAATTGGTTGTACCAGTTGATGTCTAATACCAGTACTTTTAGGGAGGGGCAAGATGCAATAATTGTGTTCAACACACCAACCGCAACGCAAATGTTTTCAAGCTTGAGAACCCGTAGATTATGACAGCCGTTGAAAGCATGCGCAGTTTCTAAATTGTATCGATTCATGTAGAGTGTTTCGAAGGTTGGATGTGAGAATATGTTTGGAGACAAGTTGATCACTCTAACTCTCTTACCATGACCAATGTTTCGAAGTACGAGAGTTCTTGTGTGTTTCACATGAATCAGTGATTGAATCCAACTTTCAAGCATACCATTTTTCGATTGGTATGAGAAATGGTCGATTGTGCAGCACAATAGATGGCCATAGTGATTGTTTATAACCTTCAGAAGAAACACAAAAATGATGATTAAACAAAATAGATCTATAAACACTTATAGACGGTAGTATCTATAAAAGTCAATTCTTTTGTATCTTACATCTTCGAAATTATGGAAAACAATTAACACATGTTATAGAGATGTCTATGCTTAAGTCTGGCTGATAAAGATTGAAAGAGATGGCTTATGGAATCTATAGTTTATCAATTGTTAAATTCAAATAAATGAAGTATAATTATATTCAGAGGTTATATTTTTCTAGATTCCCATTAACTATAATAACTCATTCACAATCTATACCCAATTTTTTTCAAAAATATTAAATATTATATGCGCGAAATATTGTTATTTAGTTACCTCTTCGTAGTTTCATTAATAAATTGAAGGATAATTATAATCAGAGATTATGTTTTCCTAGGTTGATATCATCTATAATATTAATACATTCACAATCTATTACATACTCGCGTAATACCGTTGTTAGTTTTTGCCCGCGAAATATCGTTATTTTGTTACGTTTTTTTGAAATAATTGTTTAAAAACGATAAGAAAGAAAATAATCAATAAGAAAAAGAGAAAACCTTGGTAATCAATTGAGCAGCAACATCAGAACGCTCTGCCAGACATTTCATGTCGTACTTAATAGTACGTTTCATATCAAATTGGAGAAAAGGCAATTGTTTCCAAACTTCCCTCCATTGTTTAGATAGTGTACATGTCCTGACAGCTTCTTCTGTGGACAAACTTGTTAGGATCATGAGCAACACATCGTCAGGGAGGTTGCTAATCCGATCAGTGTTTTCGACCTGAATCCGTTTGCCTCTGGTGAAGGCTAATGGATTGAAAGTCGACGATCGAATCAGTATTTGGTCTTTCAGATGGGGTGGAGTCCTCTGTTTTGCCCTTGTTACTCCTCCTTCCCTAGCTCTCTGTCTCTGACAGGTTTTCTTGTGTCTCTTGAGAGATTTTGATCTACTAATTTCACACCATTCTTTGGAGGTTTTCAGGTCTAGTAACTAGTTGGAAGTATAATTAGCCAAATCAGGCCTCCTCTACTCTATTATTTGTAACTTGTGTGTTGTTTCAGATGTTTTTAATCGTATGTAGAAGTAACATTTTGACATGAATCTGGTTTATTGTTTGGTCTACTTTACTTACTGTCCTCTGATTTCATGTTATATATATCTCAAAGTCTAAATCTGTGTCAAGTGTTTTGGTACATTCCCCCAAAATCAATCGTATGAAGGAGTTGACATTTTGACATGAATCTGGTTTTGCATTGATTAGTTCCTATGATTTCTTGTTATCTATCTCAGAGTCTAAAACTTCAGCAAGTGTTTTGGTACATTACAACTTTTGACACAGGTTTGGTACCAAAACCAGAAAACAGTAAAGCTTTAATACCAAGTTAAATGTAATTTTCATTATTCAAAAAGTATACAATAAGATACGAGGAGCATTGTATCCTTTCTTTTCATCTTGGGAGAGCAAAATCGCAATTTAACGAACACCGAATGAAAATAGCAACAAAAGTACAAAACCATGTTTTTTTCTTTTGTGGAAATTTCGAAACTCAATTCGAGTCATCTCGAAAGAATGTGGAAAAATAAAGCTACACAACCGTAGACCAACGTGTGTGAATCATACCAGTGATGATATCAATCCAAATTTGCAATGACCGCGTCAACAACCTCTTGGGTAGTACTATTTCCGCCAAGGTCTTCAGTCCGACACTTTCCTTCAGAGATGACACGCTTCACAGCGGTTTCAAGCCTATCAGCAAAAGAAGGGAACTGAAGATGTCTAAGCATCATGGCTGATGAGAGCAACAATGCCACAGGGTTTGCATTCTTTTGCGCTTCATCCGTGTCCTTCCCCACGTTTCCCGCTGATGCACCTTGCTCAAAGACTGCATACTCCGCACCAACATTTCCTGTTTACAATTTCACACCATTTCCAATCTATTAAAGCAAGAGAACAAACAAATATTTCTCAATGTTGCATCAGATCAGTGACAGTGACATTTTACCTCCAGGCATGACTCCAGTGCCACCAGCAATACCAGCAGCAGTGTTTGCAATCAGATTACCATACAGATTCGGAGTTACCTACATAAACAGATTCACGTAAATAACCCAAACACAACGAAACTAATCCAAGAATCAACAACATACCATAACATCGAATTGCTCTGGTCTTGCTACAAGTTGCATACAACAGTTATCAACAATGATTTCATTGTAAGCAATACTCGGATACTTCTTAGCAACCTCTTGACAAGACTCCAAGAACAACCCATCAGCAAGTTTCATAATATTCGCCTTGTGCACTGCCGTAACTTTCTTCCTGTTGTTCAAATACGCATACTCAAACGCATACTTTGCAATACGCTCCGAACAGAACTTCGTAATCACCTAGCCAAACAATAGTATCAAAATACATCTTAAACAAAACAATCATCAATCTGCATCTTAGCATCTCAACTTCATATATACACACACCATCAACATATGAAACTACTTCATCTAAATCACACCAACACAAGAAATGCATCTAAATCTAGTACTAAATCACACAAAAACGAAGAAATGATCACCTTAAGGCTTTCAACAACACCAGGAACAACTTCATGTTCAAGACCTGCATATTCACCTTCTGTATTCTCTCTAATCACAACAATATCAACATTCTCATGACGAGTAGGTAAACCAGGCAAATTGAAACAATTAACCAAAGAAGCAAAGAGATCAAGCTCTTTCCTCAAATTCACATTCAACGAACTCACACCACCACCTACAGGAGTCTTAAGCCCACCTTTCAAACAAACTTTATTCTTCTTAATCGATTCAAGTAATCCTTCAGGTAAACTCTTCATATCTCCATGAACATCGAACGGCTCGAAGTATACAGGTGCGTGCATCGCTTCCATCACTTGCTCCACCGCTTTCGTTACTAAAGGTCCGATTCCGTCTCCGGGAATCAAAGTCACTGGTCGTGGCTTTCCGTCACCGGGTCTTGGCATGTAGGTGACGGATCGGGTTTGGATTTTTGATACGGTGGTGGTTTTACCGAGATTCTTCAGTAGTGAAATCGCTTGACGAGACATCTTCTTCTTCTCCAAGTTTTTTTTTTTGATCGGAATCAGATTCTTCTCAGAGATGAAGAAGAAGAGAAAGGAGACTTTAGAAGAAAAGCGTTTACTAAAACTTCTGATGTTTATATTATAGCCCCAAATCTTTACCTTTATTATGTTTTGGTCCGTATTTAATTTTATATTTACTTATGAGACCAATTTGAATGTTCAATTCTCTAGTTCAAACTTCCATGGAACAATCTAGTAAATCTATGTTCAAAAACGCTGCTGCGGAAGCCTCCACGGCGGCTAGATGCATGTCGTCGGAATTATATTCAATTTGGACAATAAATCGAAAGTTTCAAAAAAAAAAAATCAAATTTTACATCATTAGAAGGTTAGAATCGATAATAAGTTGATAAATCTATTATACTAGGTAAAGGACCCGCATATATGCGGATTTATGAAAAAAATATTTTATAACCCGTGAAAAATCATATGAATTTTTTTTTATTCATGATAGTAAACAAAATTGAAAACCTTGATATAAATAAATTTCATACTTACTTTCTATCTTAAATTGTTTGGTGTAGTTTGATTTCTAATTAAATTTGATCATGTCTTTTCCAAATAACTTGTTTCTTTCTATTCATGTTTGAAATAATTTAATTTTCACTATTTCGCTACTCTATTTTTATTATATTATTTACTTGTTAAAATTTCGACATATTTTAAAGTAATTAGTTTTTTCTTTTTATTTCTTATTGAACTATGATTATTTTATTATGTAGTTAGTCATTCATAGATTTGTTTTTCCAAAATCTTAACGAATTGAATCTCATATGTTTAGTTGCAAACTCAAATTACAAATTTTAGTAAGAGCTTTTTTCATATAATTGATTCTCAAATTTTTCAAGAATCTAATGATACACAAAACTTTGAATAGTAATACATTATTCAAATTAAATCAAATTGTAGTTAGATATTATTCAAATAATTAGTATTACATTAAGACTCATATTGATATAAAGTCTTTTCTTCTAAGCTCATTATTTTCCTTAAAATGTTTAGTATTTTACTTTCTTAAGAAACGTACTACAATACGATGATAAACACTTTTTAATTTAACTTGTCTAACATGAAATAGTTGTTGTGTTTTCTTGTGATGATAAAAATCTATATATCTGTATTTATTAATTAGTTTTTTTTATTCTAATTAGAAGCATATAAAAAAAATTCAAGTAATTTTTCTCAATGGTTATTCTAATATACATGTAAAATATTTTTAGTTTAAATAGACTTAGATTTTGCATACGATGATTTATCCACATATCAAAAAAATTATCTATTTTAGATTAATAACATCTTTATTTGTAAAATAGTAAAGAGTAAACCTATTTTAAATAGGATTAAATTTTTTTTGAAATTTTTGATTTAATTTAGTTAAAATAAAATAACACGTGTCAAAACCTAATTTAAATAGGATTAGAGAAATTTAAAAATATGCGATTTAATTTAATTAAACTAAACTAATACGTGTCAAAATCTTATCAACCGGTTGACACGTGTCGCGATCATGTTAATTATTATGTTTGCTGTATCAAACTTTATATAATAAGATTTTGTTATAAATCAGAGGAAACAAGAAAAAAACGTGAAGAAAATGCAGAGACATGGCGGCTAAGGGGATTCGAACTGGGCAACACTAAAGATTCGAAAACCACTAAGCCACGCTAAATTATTGTTATGTATTAGCAAAACTAATATATACTTGTATTTGTAAAAATTGACTAAAACTAATCTCTAATTAATCTTCGTTTAATCTTCGATTAATCCGTTAGGCGTTAGGCCCGCTATAACCGTCCGATTATCGTCTAGCGAATTTTTGAACACTGGGTAAAACTTGTGAAAACTGAAAAGCGTTTACTTTTTCAAACTTTTGTTATTTACATAATAGCCTCGAATTTTAGTCATTATTACGTTTACTTAGTCTAAAACATCTGCTATTTACATAATAGACCCTTAATTGAATCATTATTACGATGTGGTCTGTATTTAAATTTATATTTGCTTATAAGACCCATTTGAATTTTCAGTTCTCAAGTTCCAACTTCTGTTATTTACATAATAGTCCATGTTTTTTTAACCATTATTACATTTCGGTTCGTATTTTATTTTATATTTGCTTATGAGACCAATTTGAATTTTCAGTTCTCTTCTCTAGTTCCAAACTTCCATGGAACAATCTGGTAAACTTGTGAAGGTTTTGGTGAAGAACACGAACAATCCGAGATTAGCATGGAGAATCTTCAAAAGGGTACATGGAAACTCCATTTCTGCAGCACCTACGATGGCTCGTATTCTCGTTCGAGCCAAAATGAACGAAGAAATCGACGAACTTCACAGTCTTATACTCTCTTCTCCAATCCAAAACGCAAAGTGTTCTTATCTTCTCTCTGTTGTTTCAATCTTCGCTAAATCAAATTACATTGAGAAAGCTTTTTCGCAGTTTCAATTCGTACGTTCGATGTTCCCTGAGAATCACCCTGGAGTGTATTTGTATAATGTGTTGCTTGAGAGTTGTATAAAGGAGAGGCGTGTGGATTTGGTTTCGTGGTTATATAAAGATATGGTTCTTTGTAGGATTGCTCCAGAGACTTATACGTTTAATTTATTGATACGTGCTTTGTGTGATTCAAGTTGTGTTGATGCTGCTCGTGAGTTGTTCGATGAAATGCCTGAGAAAGGTTGTAAACCAAATGAGTTTACTTTTGGGATTTTGGTTCGTGGGTATTGTAGAGTTGGTTTGCCTGATAAAGGATTAGAACTGTTGAATTCAATGGAGAGTTTTGGGGTTTTACCGAATAAAGTTGTGTATAATACCGTCGTTTCGAGCTTCTGTAGGGAAGGTAGGAATGATGATTCTGAAAAGCTTGTGGAGAAGATGAGAGGGGAAGGTTTGGTTCCTGATATTGTAACTTTTAATTCTAGGATATCAGCGCTTTGTAAAGAAGGAAAGGTTTTGGATGCGTCTAGGATTTTCAGGGATATGGAGTTAGATGAATATTTGGGTCTTCCTCGTCCGAATAGGATAACGTATAACTTGATGTTGAAAGGATTCTGTAAGGTAGGGATGTTGGAGGATGCCAAGACACTCTTTGAGTCGATTCGAGGAAATGATGATCTCACTAGTTTGCAGAGTTACAATATTTGGTTGCAAGGATTGGTCAGACATGGGAAGTTTATAGAGGCTGAAACAGTTCTTAAGCAGATGGTTGATAAGGGAATATTGCCAAGTATTTATTCTTACAATATCTTGATGGATGGATTGTGCAAATTGGGCATGCTATCCGATGCAAAGGCGGTCATTGGTTTAATGAAAAGAAATGGTGTTTCTCCAGATGTTGTAACTTATGGATGTCTGCTACATGGTTATTGCAGTGTAGGGAAAGTCGACGCAGCTAAAAGCTTATTGCAGGAAATGATGAAGAATAATTGCTTACCAAATGCTTATACTTGCAATATTTTGCTTCATAGCCTATGGAAATTGGGAAGAATATCTGAAGCTGAAGAGTTGCTGCGGAAGATGAATGAAAAAGGTTATGGACTAGATACTGTCACCTGCAATATTATTGTTGATGGACTCTGTGGAAGCGGGGAGTTAGATAAAGCTATTGAGATAGTTAAGGGAATGCGGGTGCATGGGAGTGCTGCGCTTGGTAACCTAGGCAATTCATATATTGGACTGGTGGATGACAGCTTGATAGAGAACAATTGCTTGCCTGACCTGATCACATATTCAACTTTACTTAATGGTTTGTGCAAAGCCGAAAGGTTCACTGAAGCAAAAAAGTTGTTTGCTGAGATGATTGGAAAGAAACTCCAACCAGACTCTGTCGCATACAACATTTTCATCCATCATTTCTGCAAACAGGGGAAAATATCATCTGCATTCCGCGTTCTCAAAGACATGGAGAAGAAAGGTTGTCATAAGAGCCTAGAGACTTATAATTCACTGATCCTGGGCTTAGGCATACAAAAACAGATATTTGAAATTCACGGTCTTATGGATGAGATGAAAGAAAAAGGCATTTCACCTAATATCTGCACATACAATACTGCAATCAAGTATCTTTGTGAGGGAGAAAAAGTTGAAGATGCAACTAACCTCTTAGATGAAATGATGCAAAAGAACGTAGCCCCAAATGTATTTTCCTTCAAGTATTTAATTGGAGCGTTCTGTAAGGTTCCTGACTTTGACATGGCTCAAGAAGTTTTTGAGACTGCTGTAAGTATCTGTGGACAAAAAGAAGGTCTTTACAGTTTGATGTTCAATGAGTTGCTAGCTGCTGGCCAACTCTTGAAATCTACGGAGTTGCTTGAAACTGTTTTAGATAGAGGTTTTGAGCTGGGGACTTTTCTTTATAAAGATCTTGTTGAGAGCTTATGTAAGAAGGATGAGATAGAAGTAGCTAGTGGAATTTTGCATAAGATGATAGACAAAGGATATGGGTTTGACCCTGCAGCATTGATGCCTGTAATAGATGGCTTAGGCAAGATGGGAAATAAGAAAGAAGCAAATAATTTTGCTGAGAAGATGATGGAAATGGCTTCAGTTGGTGAAGTAGCAGACAAAGTCGATCCAAATGCCAGAGATTTACACCAGAAAAAGCATAATAAATACAGTGGAAATAACTGGCAGAATTTATTGCACAGGTATGGATGACACTTTCTTTTTTTGGTCATATGTTTATTTATAGATTCCACTTTCTCCTTGTGGTTTGTGTTCTCTTATTATTCATCCGTTGTAGGCACCATTTCAATAGGTATTTTAAGATGCATTACTTGAGTTTTCATAGTTCTTTGCTTTGTCTTTTGAAATTCTGGTATTTTTCTATAAAATGGTTCTAAGATATAGAGTAAGCATTCATGTATATGATTAGGCAATGGGCTCTTCAATTTCCACTGAGTTCAAACTGAGAGAATTGTGTTGAATGTCTGTTTCAGAAGCTTAACGAATGCTATTCCTATCAATTGCTATATTGCAGAGATGACGGTAGTGGAATTGCACTAAAATCTCTGACGAGGGTTAAAAAAGGATGGGGTCAGGGGGATATATCAAGCTTCCAGCCTCCGAGAGTTGACTACTTAGACTACTGGGAGGACGATGCCTAGAGATATTGCATGGCTCTGTTTTCTTTCTGATAAGTTCAAATGGCGGTGGTGAAGCTCATTAAGGATTCAAATGGCGGCCAAGAACGTATTTCAGGTGCAGTTCAAAGGCTAGCCTATTGAGTATGCAGGTAAAAGTAAGAAACTACAAAGACTGAAAAAACCTCCAACAAAAATCAACACTAAGGACTATCAAACAAAGAAGCAGACAATTGCTGTAAGTACAGTTCTCCTAGTAAAACTCTTCTGTTATATAAACTTCTAAGATTTCAGATGATGAAAAATGTCTCTTTTAATCAGAAATCAAGTTGAAGTAACTTTAGAGTAGAAATGGACTTACAGCAGTAACTTTCTTCATCCTACTCCTGCTTCAAGCAGTAGTATGTAATTTTGAAACAGACATGATGGAAACAGACATTTTGTCAAGATGACAAGGTTCGAAACAGAAATGCTGTAAGTCAGACGTTCCCAAGCGGTATTCAAAGGAAACATTGACTTCATGATGTGTGCAGTGAAGTCAGAGAAACAGATAAAATGACATCGGTGGGTAAACAAAAGTGGCAAGACCAAGCTGGTGGAGAAAAGAGGGAGAAGAGCTGTCTGCTTTCCTATTGAACTTGAAGCCAACTTTGAATTTTGGGTCGAAGGAACACAATCTGCATTATTGTGTAAGCTACTATTCTTCTGTTTTTCGTCTGCATAGTTTTAGGAGTTCAAAGTGGTACAAAGCGACTAAGTTTGTTAAAACATGGGAGACCACGAAGTGTTAGCTGCTGTATTGGAATTGGAAATAGGTTTCTTCTTAAACATAGACATGCAGAATGTTTTTTTTCTGTTCTTAGTATATATGTGAAATGGATATTCTTTATTACTAGCAGTCTTTTCATGTTCCTAATTACACAAGCTTTGCAGGATAGATCAGTGAAATCATGGCTTAGATAGCTCCTGTAACCAGACTTGTCCCAAAAACAGATAATTGAAACAACACAGAATATTTCAATCTTCGTAGTTGTGGTGCTTCAGAATAAACACTGATAATAATTATTGTACAGACATAAAATACACGTTTCTGGAATGAATCACCTTTTATACAAAAATCTACTAAGCCGATGCAGGAGACCAGTTACTACTGCCACATGCAAAATGGTATTCAGGGCACTGAAAATATGTTTACACAATTCCCATGCTCAGAAGGTAAGTGAGATTTATAAAGCTACTAAAATCAATAGAACCTTCCTGGCTTTGCAGTTGCAACTTTTTTTTTTATTGTTTATCAGGAAGGACCAGTGCTACCAAAAGAACCACCCAGCTTGACTTGAGAAGCTTCGGCCAGACTTATTTTAATTGTTTGGGTCTGTGACAATCTATGTATGTCGATGCATTCCTCGAGATCCGCTTCACATGTCAGAAGAACCCACTCATCATCATCATCCAGGTACTTGAGATCAAACCAGGAAATGTCATCGATGTTGAAACGCCTAGCAATCTCTTGCTGCAGCTCTCTGTAGCCCCAGCTCGGGAGCAAGGTAAAGCGTACTCTAGCCTCACCACATGTGGCTTTCACTTTGATTGCACCTCCAGCTCTTGAGCTCTTGTTGGTACTGCCTGGTAATGGAGGTAAATTTTCAGTAAGAGGGGGCTCCGTGAATGTTTTATGGCTCTGATTTCTTGCAAGATATGTTGTTTCCTCCTGATTCACAATATGCAGTTCTGCCTCACTATGAGTGCTCTTCAAGACCCCATCCTCAGCAACCTGGAGAGTTTGTGCGGCATTGGTGCTTGAACCAGAACTCTTGCTGCAAGAAGATGATGGTGACCTTGGTGTTTCCTCTGGCAAAACACCGTTCTCGGTTGGAACATTCAGATGCTGCAACTGTTCATTATTCTTCAAGGAAGGGACATTACTGGACATATTTGGGGAGCTCAACTCTGGGAAGCTTGTATAGAATGAATCGAGTTGGATAGTGCCCTGCGCACCTTGAACAGAGTCCATAACGAGTTGGAGTTTCTTCAGCGAATGCCCAACCTTCTTGATTTTCCGAGAGGGCCATCTTGCTATTCCTTGTTGCCTGCATATCCTTTTTAAGGTAGTTGGACAAACTGCAACACAAGAACGAAACCATGTCACATCACTATCTGAGAGACCAGTAAACAGGCATGATGAAATGTTTGTAGAGCACACTGGTTCACTGCCTTATAGATAGAATGTAAAGACAAATTTCTCGTCTCGTCTGAGACTTGTGTGTTTATATCACCATGGAGTTTTCACATATCCCTCGATAGTGTTCATCAGACTTGAATTTTAACCATACAAGAAGAATCAAAATTCATAAAGAGTGAAGCTATGTCTCTAGCAGTGTACAACAATTTCTTACCACCAATGCTCTTGGCTGCATCCTTGAGGCTTCCAGCAAAGTATTGTCGAAGAACCTCCAAGCCAATGGTCTTTTCATTTTTTGTTCTTCTCTTTTCCCCTGGTCTCCTACTGCCTGACATATTTCCCCTACTTGTCGAAGCTGATTCAGTATTAGTTTCGACTCTGAGTCCTTTTGATGCTTGTTGAAACTGCTCAGCTTCTACAGGAAGATTACTGGGGTTTGGATCAAGCTGACTGTTATCCCAGCCAGCTGAGAGCTTGAGTTCATCTTTTGGATCTTCTTTCTGGTACTCCCAAGAAAGTGACACATCTTTACCCTTCTCATTTGCCTTTATCATGTGGGAGATCCACGAAGATTCTTGCAGATGAATATCTTTCAAAGACTCTGCGGTTTCTGCTCCAGTTAGCGTGTTCTCTGAGAAAACCATGTCCTCTCTAACAAGCAATACGACTTCTAACTCTAGGTCTTTGTCAATGACAAGATTTGAACTCCTGAAATCTTGCTGCAGAGTCGCAGACAGTGACTTAAGCAGTTCCTGTTGTGTTGCGGTGTCAAGGCAGGCTTTTGGGAAAAAGAACTCCAAGACGAACTCAACGAAACCGTTGCATTTGCTCTTTAACGGGACTGCTAAAGCCGCATGTAGTCCAGATATCTTGGCGTGGTGCGCAAGAGGGTAGTTGGTCTTGCTAAATGCGGTTACTTCAGGCACAAAAAATAGTTTCGTTGACTTGAATGCTTTCCCAACAATGCCCTCACCCTGGAGCAGATGGTGTTCAGAGCATGCATCCAGAAAAGTTTTGCTCTCTTCATCGAGGACAAAGCAAGCAGAATCGTTTGTAGAAACACACTGAGAGAAGTTCTCATGAGAATGTCGGGATCCACTTTTCCCTCGCAGAGCACACGGTGTCCACGACAAAGCTAGAGGCAAATCATATGATCTGCAGACTGAAGCCAAGAAATCTGATATCTCAGGTAACGCAGCGTAGTAGAAATCACTATCGACCTGCAGAAACTGAAACATGGGTATGACCTTAGCAATTGCATATCATTGTTTTCGGGAGTTGAGTGAACTAAGAGTCCAGGTAAACCACCTCAAAGCTTGGAGGGTTCAAGTTACTTGAACTCCTTAGATCAACAGCCTGCAGAAAGATAGAAGCACAACAATCACACTCCAAAATATGCAGAAGAGAATTGAAGAGATGCAAATCTACTGAGTAAATTTATTTTCTGAGTTTGAGGTGAAACCAAGAGGAAGAGAAAAACCTCAAGAGCTTTACAGATATTCTCAAGCTCTGGCCCATAATTCATCTTCTGAGTAGTTGTGACGATCTCAACAACACCCAAACAAGTCCCACTACCTCTTTCGAACACAGGAAGGGCAAGTGAACCACGGACATCACATTTTTGTGCTTCTTTGATACGCGGATATTCATCACTTCTAAAGAAACGCACATCAGGAGTCCACTCAGGCAATTTCTGCAAGAAGACACGACCGGGAAGACCTACATCTTTTGAATCCTTATCAGCAGGGAAATTATAATTCTCTGAAACATGTCGGTATTGTGCAAGGCTAGTGTATTCTTGGTTGAACAAATGTGGCTGTGCCCAAGTGGTAAGAAAATTCTTCCCTTCTTGCTGAAATGGCACCCATATCTGTACCAGGAAGTCCTTATCTTGCACCGCCTCGTTAAGACCGCTAATAGCTTGTAATAATCTCTCCTTCACAGATGAAGAAATCCCTTCACCTGCTCTTGGGGCAATCCACCAACTTCTTCCAACCTCAGCTTCTTCGAGGAGAAACTTTTCAGCTTGCTCAGAACTTGTTGTACCCTGGTTAAAAGGTTCTTGATTCATTCTCTCTGTTTCTTCATCGGAGACATTGTCTCGAGATAGATTCTCGTCAAAGTAGAGGAAAGGGCTATTCTCATTCATGGCGGTAGAAGCTGAAGCAGATTCTTCTCCCTGCTTCAAGCTCTTACTATCTGTTGTCTCTAGCCAACATCCATCAAACAAGAGCTCATCCATAAAATCCAAATCCATGGCTGTCTCAGGGAATGCCCCAAAGCTAGAATTATGTGAAAATCCACCATTTCCTTCTCCTCCATCACCACCACCATCATCTTCCATATCTAAAAGATCCTACCAAATCCCTCAAGTTCTCAGAGACTGTGCTTAGTTGTTGTTCTTTATGAACCGACAGAAGAGCAAAGTCCACTGGATTAATGTTCCTCTCCTAAGTTTGTCAAAACCCAATCTGAAAAAAGATGCAGAAACATTATCAAAAACCCAACCAAGAACAAGACTAGAGCAGCAGAATCAAACTGTTGGTTTTTTTCCAAAGGGTGAGATCATAGAGATGCTATATACAAGTAGCTTCGCTTTCAATGGAGAGTTGACTTAAGAAGGTATCAATCAAAGTAAAGAGCCATCAATTTCAAGAACAAGATTCTTCCCTATGCACATGGAAACTCTCCCAAAGATAAAATCATTGAAAAATCAAAGAGATTTAGAGAACACAGTAAGATTTCAGAAAATAAACACCCCAGAAATCAAGAAAATCAAGAAAGAGATTTAAGCAAAAGTTACCAACTTTATCAAGATTTTCTTGCACAAAAGAGAGAGAAAAAGCTTCACTTTTGGTTTATAACCTAACCCAAGAACACTTGGACAAAACACCAACAAAAGAACAAGATATAGTTTTGCTCTGTGTAATAAATAAAAAGCTTCTCTCTTTTGTTTCGTTGAATGGTGTTTTTTTTTTTTTTTTCTTCTGGACACAAGTAGCTGATTAAAGGTAAGATTAGTCTCTAACCATGTGTTTATGGGTTTTGAAGAATCTTTCCTTAGAACAAAGTGGACCCGTGATAAGAGCTTCCACTGTTCTAATCACACTTTATATTTATATATAACTTTTGTCTGTACCTACAATAGAAAAAGAAAAGTGTTTCTTGGTTTCTCAAAGACAAATCCAACTTGATCTGTTTTGGTTTGGAGCTGAGATGCTAAATGATCTTGTTAATGGTGTGGTTGGTGTTCAGATTCTTCTGCCTCTAATAGAATTATTTTTAGAAATTTGATAAGTATAATATTTTTGTTTTGATTATTTAGATACTAGTATAAGATTATTAATCATTTGTCTTGATTACGTATGCGTACTTGTATGTGTTGTTTCATTGATACTTGTTTAATTCAATGTTCTGTTTTCATTGGTTGAGACTTGGCTGTATCAATTGGATCTTTTAGGAGACAGATTCTTCGAGAAGACATGTCTTCTTTTGTTGAATTGGTGAATTATTTGACCTTCTAAAGGTATTTTCAGTTTTTCATATTAATTCTCACATTCCATAGTTTGAAAGTTTTTTATGGTAATTCGGACCGAATCTAGCTAATCAACTCATAGTAAATGTAGAAATCGAATAACTCGCTTACTAGATTTTCAAATAGATCTAAAATGCGTTACTATCTTGATCGGTCAAATGGAAATGAAAATATTAGGATAAAAACTAGATTAAAAAAACGAAATAACGCCGTATCTTTCAATCTTTTATCAACAAATCACACCATCTAGTATCTACCACTTGGAACTTACTATGTAACTATTTTTTTCTTAAACATCAAAACTATGTTTTTCATAATTGTAGAATGATTCGTGATTATCCTCTTTTTATAACTTCATCATGTTAAGGTTTTAAAAATGGACCATGCAATTACTAAGACTTTTATGTTAAATTGCCTTCAAGCAAAATAATCGTTAAATTTGTGCGCGATTATGTATTTTTTTAGTTACATAAATCTCCAAAAAATCAGACTTTGTTAAATGATTAAACGATCGACTCTCAGTGATCCGAGGAGCCATCATACATTCTTCATCGTACGTATCTCTCTAGTGGCCGCGTCTAGGACATGACCAAACCAAAAGTCATTAAACTCTTCTTAAAATACTCTTTACTTCCTTTAAGAATTAAAATTGATTATAGAAATTGTTTAGTTGGGATCCTTGTGGAGATCATAAATTCCATATCCATGATTTATATATCAAAAAAATTTAACAACAAAATAAACGTAAATCTTCATTCTCCTTCAATGCTCTGATCAGCTAATCGAATGGCGGCTGAGCTTTAGTAAATGGGCTTTATGTTTCCTTGAACAGTAACTGTTATGAAAAGTTATTGCATGATTCTACACACTACTTTGTCCAAGACCAATAAATCAAAACAAACCTCAAGAAATGCATGATTATATACACGATTTTGTTCAAAAAAGAAAAGTAAATGATGAACATTAACAATGTCTTTAACAAAATTCCATTTGTCTCTTGGATACTCCAACATACCACCTGAAAAGTAGAACAAAATGTGGTTGAATTAAGATTAGATTCGAGCACCAGATGATAAAAACAACATAAGAGAAGATGAAATATCACAAACCTTGGTAATGAGAACTAGACAAGGAAGAGCCTTTTTCCCAAGAAGAACTAAATTCGACTAAGTACTGTCCTTGTAGAGTCATGTTCTCCTAGATGGTAAGAGCGAAGCATTATGACATTGTTAGCGTTATTGAAATATAAACAAATAAAAATAGTAACATGTTAGCTAACAAAAACAATTAACATATCATGCAAAAGAGTATATCCCAGTATCAAAAGATACTTCTATATCATATTGGTTGGCAGGATTCACATACTTAATTTATGTTTAGATTTTATGGTTAATGTATTTGAGCAAACAATGTACAAAATGAAAATGAAAACCCAATAGTTTTGACCTTTTGATATTAAATATGTTCTTATAACCTAATTTGTTAATTCGGACTGAGAGTGTAAGGTTAGATATGCAATGAAATTATATAATAGAACTAAAGTTGTTTTGAAAAGAAATATTAAATGTTTGATATTTCATTTCCATATCCTCTTGATATATATATTCAAGAAACTATGTTTGAAACATTGAAGTTTTTATAGATTTTCAACGATTAAAAAAATAAATTCAACAAATAAGATATGAAATGTATTCCGACCAAAAACCAAAATCATTACATATATGAGAATGAATAGCCTAGCTTAGCTCACTGATACCAAAATCAAATTGACGCACCATTTCAACATTACTAGTATCACGTTCACCATAGACTGTCAGAACAAAGTCAGCACCGAGATTCGAAACAGTGATAGGAGTACCTATAACGCTTCCCCATTCCTTCAAAATCACTTCAGTCAATGCCTTATTCTGCACACTATTTATCACAATATAGACAGTCGGAAACTGTAACCCATCCACCACTTTAACCTCGTTGCACAAAGTCAACATCTTCTTCGTAATAGCATCAAACACATCATCCTTGTCCATCATCTTCTAATCCTTAGCAGCTACACAGAGAGTGGAAACCCATGTTGGTCCAAGGATGATCCGTTTGGAGCTGGTGAAGCACATATTGATTTTTCCCCAAGATAACACCAATCTTTGAGTTAGGAAACAAAAAGGTGAACTTGACATCACACTTTCTTGAGTGGTTCATTTTTCTGTGACAGAGCAAAAGAACAACATCCATTAAACACACAAAACCTTTAAGAAACAAGAATCAATAATCCTCAATTCCAGATTAGAAACCCTTTAACCATTAGCTGTGTTAGGTTAATAAAGGTCTTCTTGAATTGATTCGAGAAAAAAAGAAGCTGTTTTTTTTAACACAAAAATAGAAATAAAACACTTTTTTTTTGTTTATAATGTTGGATACACATGTATAAAAAAACTGTTTCAAATAAAATCAATATGATATGTATATAGTTAAAGTTGTATTTTTGTTTTTATAAAATCACTATTCCTACATTACCTTAGTATAACTGTTAGAAGGAAGAGAAAAGCAACTTCTAGTTTAATTTTCTTTTGATATCGCCATTTTAAACTGAAGACTACTTTTGAAAAATAATCGTTTTAGAATTTTAAAAACATTTATGGACACAGAAAACATAATTGCTATGAATTAATCCATTTTCTCAATCTAACTTTCGACAAATAAAATTCAGACTCAATAAACGAGTTGCCATTTTTTTGTCAACTCGATCGTAAAATATTTTCTTCTTTAAAAAAAGTGTTACGATTTTACGTATATAATAGTAATGAATAAGTCACTCATAGCACTTGAACTTGATGCAATATAGCATGAATTATCAGAGGCAATAAATGAAAAATACTATGACAAAATATGCACTATTTGATACTATTATCGCTCGTATATCAGTATATGCTTACTTCCTGCTGTGTTTTTTTATGTCATCTGTTTCTGTTATATTAGAACAGCCAAACATCCAACCATACAACCTGATATCACCATAATCCTAAAGCCCAAGATCGATCCAAAACAGCTCGATCATGAGAGCCAAAATAAACAAAGGAAATAGCTCAACACATAAGAGCAATTAGTAGCAACAAACAGAGGACATGGCTTTATCATTAACAAACACATCATGTAACCAGTAGCCAACCCGGAAAGCCAATAGCTACATAAGATTGGGTTAGGTTATCAGGAGTAACTCTTTGTACGATGAGAAAGCCATAAGTTTGTAAGATCTCTGATTGACATCTTTGACAGATAAGGGGGAGAAACTAACAATAGGTGGGTTACAAGGCCGATGGGAGCCTCTTAAAGGTCCTCGATTAGAAAAACTCGTGCTTAGTAATATATTCGTTCATCTAGTTGTATGATCTATTGTCATAACAATTTTTTGGTTGATCGTTATGTTGTAAGTAGTAACAGTTGCATATGTAGTCGTACGTGATATACTTGTAATGGTGTCAATTGTGGTTTTCTTTTCCTTTGATCAGACGTGTAAGTAAATAATGGAAGATTTTAATTCGATTAACTTGAGTGGAAACGTAGCAATGTAGGACTAATTAATAAAGTAAATAAATAGCTTACTTTCTTGTTTAACTTAAGAGCATCTTTAATGGTAACTTAAGAAAAAAATCTTTAATGGAAGTTCTCCTGGTCATCGGCCAAGGATAAGAGTAAAATCAGTTGGATCTCATGGCACAAGATCACCAATCTAAAGCACCAAGGTGGTACGAGAAATCGAGATTTAAAGGACTTCAACCTGGAATTATTAGCAAAACAGAGTTGGAGATTACTACAACATCCTTCTTCTCTGTTGGCCCAAGTTTACAAAGTAAAATACTACCCCAAAACAACATTGCTAGAGGCTACTCAAAGGTGATCCTCAAGTTATGCTCGGAGAAACATACTTCAAGGCAATAGATTGTTAAAACAAGGGGTTACATGGCGTATTGGAAATGGTGAGAGTGTGTATGTATGGAGAGATGCATGGCTTCCTACTGATATGACTAGTACACCAAATCCCGGACAAGCTACTACCAATTTTGATCTAAAAGTTAAGGATTTGTTCTTACAGGGCACAACAGTTTGGGATTCTGATAAGCTCTTGGCTCTATTTCATTCTCGTGATGTTCCTCTAGTAGCACATGTAAGACCATCTCCCACTTGGATTCATACAAGCCATGGGAACTAATCATGCTACAATCTTTGGCGATCCCAGCAAGGTGAGTCTTCAAACACACATATTCCTCTGTTCAAGAGGTTATGGAGACATCATTTACTTCCTAAGATTCAACAGTTATGGTGTCGGGTTTTGCATGATGCACTCCCGTGGATAGTTTCTTTGAGATTTATTCTGCATTGTTGTCCGTCGGCCCTTGATATGGAATGTGACAGATATAAACATCTCCATCTTTTTATCCAAGTTCGGGATAACATCAAAATATCGAAGCTGTGTAATTTCAAGTTTCGGGGTACTTCTAGAGCAGCTAATAGTTATGCTGATCAGTTAGCAAAACTAGGTAGAACTCAAGCGCAAAGTTATGTTGTTGCAAAGTGGACATGGTAATGTTTGAGATTAGTTGAATTTTTTTGACGACGATAAAAATATATATCATAACAAAAGTGAAAAAGGTAAATGGTTCTAAGCCCATAAAGCCCAACAAAGGAATAAGGAAGTTCAAAGAGGTGTGGAAGTAGATTAGATACATCTGTCTCCGCCTTTAAGCGCCGTACGGACATTGGCAAAGACAAAATGGATTCCTGAGGAGGAAGAGTTTGATAACGATCATTGCCTTGCCTGAGGTAACTTTTATGTTTTGCTACTGTGATTTGATTTGTCGGAATCCGTATTAGTATTTTGCTTTAGTTTCTTTGGGATAATTTTCTCGATATGGATCTTTAATTGGCTAAGATGAACAATACTGTATATGGGTAATTTAATTGGCAAGTTTGAAGTTAACAAAAGAAAAAGAGTTAAAATTTCCATGTGTTGAGATTTCCTTTTACCGTGTAATGTGTAAGTAAAGAGAATACTTTGGGAAAACTCAGACGATCTTTATTCAACGTAGGCGTGAGCCTTTTATACACATTACAAGATAACAACTAATTCCCTCTTGAGTCTATCTAACTGATTTTAGGCTTTATCTATACATTATATGATTATCACAAACGTAAGATATATACTTATGCATAGCACTATCTAGAACCTTCCTTAACATAATGGAAAGAGACTTGACTTGAAGTTTTCCATTTTTCCAATTCCTAGCTCGACCAGGATGCTCATATATTTATGAAGAAGCCTCCATCGTTTTTGTTGATCAATTGGAGACATTACAATGTTGAAAAGACATCTGAAAGGATCTCTGAAAAGACATCGCTCGACTGCGGAACTGCTACCACTCCATGTTGTAGAGCAAATCCTCGAGAGACTTGATGTGAAGCCTCTGGGGAGATTCAAGTCTGTATCCAAGACGTGGAAATCGACAATCGAGTCCCGAACTTTCAAACAAGGACAGTTTATCCGCCGTACGCAATCACGAGGTCCTGATGTCCTTTACGTGTCCAGACTGGATATAAAAGATGATGCTCGAACTGTGTTTGGCTCCTCAATCCTTTCTGTAGTCAAGTTCCCTACCTCCAACACCATGGTTTCCCACGGTTCTTGTGACGGTCTTGTATGCCTCTTCTGTATCGACAGTCCGAGTATCGTGGTCAATCCCGCCACCAGATGGCATCAAATTATTCCTCTTTCTAACGTTCAACAGCTCCTCTCCCACATGTATAACAACGGTTCCATCAGCTCCCCACGTCATCAGATGGGGCTCGGCAAAGACAAGATCATGGGCACATACAAGCCGGTCTGGTTATCTAATTCATCTGAATTCGGCCTCGACAACGCTACCACTTGTGAAGTTTTCGATTTTAGCACCAACGCTTGGAGGTACGTTCTCCCTTCTTCTCCTTGTCGGATTCTTGATCGCCATAAGCCTGTGTATTTAGATGGGTCACTTTATTGGCTAACCGAGGGCGAAGAAACCAAGGTGTTATCTTTTGATCTTCACACCGAAACGTTTCAAGTCATCTGTAAAGCACCCTTTCCCCATGCACCTGACCCTAATTACGTCAATGTCACCCTGTGCGTCCTCGACGACCGCCTGTGCGTATCCCAGAAAGACTTTCCCACCCAAACCCAAGTGATATGGTCGCTCCATTCTTCAGGGACGTGGAAGGAATTGTGTTCCATAGATCTCACCAAAACCTTTCGTATGTTTGATGACTTTCCTTTTGCACCATCACCAATACCATTACCAATAGCGATTCTGGAGAAGAGCAAATTACTTCTTGGTTTTGATCTCTTTCAACCACTGGTGATACATGATCTCCATACCAAATCTTATGAAAAAGTCTTACAACCTCTAACCGGTGGTTATCCTGTTTGTTATTTCCAAAGTTTATTCACTGCTTCATCAAATTGATTTGTCTCTTTCTTATTACCATTGTAATTTAACATTTTCTAGCATTTTTATTTAACCATGGATTTCTCTGGCCTCTTGTTGTATGCAAGCTTTCTTGAGTTTTTGTTGCTTTTAGATACTTATGAGTTAGTTTGAGAGGTATAACGCATTAAAACCATGTCCCCTGCTCCAAACTGATGAAAAGGTAAACATATTTAGTGTAGACCTTTTCGAGCAGGGGATTAGTGTAGGCCTTTTGTGTAGATGAGCAGGGTAAACATATTAATTTGGTAAGACTATCTGGTTCAAATCATAGGGCAAAAAAGGGTAGATAGCTTTGATTAGTGTAGATGTTGGTAGGAAAAACAATAGCACCGAGACATATCTTTTCATATTCTTCTGTTCTAAAGGACTTTTCAAGTGGTTTTTTCCTTCAATGTGCAGGCATTGTATAGCGTACAGAAAACTAAAGATGCAAGAGCAAGAGTGAACAGTGATTATTGGTATTAGTATTATGGTGTGAGTTAAGATTAGACAAATGTTTTTGGGGTAGGAAGATAACAACACTTTATGTTAAACTCCTAAAACTCACTTCTCCTTCTATTGCAGCTTGATCCGCTGAAATTTTTTCAGCATTAGCAGGACCTGCTAGGAAATTCAAATCTCAAAATACTAGATTTTTCATCAATTTCAAATGTAACTGACAAGTGACAAGTACTGTCTTATAAATTCAGAACTCACATATTAATTTCTTACTTCGTCATTTAAAATTTAAGCTTTTGAATGCTAATTGTTTCATGGTATATATGCAAGTTAAAGCCTATATATTTGGGTGATCAGCAACGTCCTTTCGGATGAATTAGCAAATATAAACGTGACTTTGAAGATCTCAAAGAACTTATCTTCATATGATAAAAATAAGGTTTTATCACAAATCTAATAGAGTATTGTTTGTCTTATAGCATATAACAATTACAATATGCCCGTGGTAGTTCCTAATAAAACAACAAAAAAGGGTGACAAAACTAGACTTGCAATTCATTCAACCTAACTTGTATTTCAAGGAACCGATCAAATTGGGAGTGTACACACAATGACAACACTTGACAATCCCATAATAGTAAAACATTAAACTTATCCTACATGTTTTGTGTTTGTTTGAACATATAAATTGTAGAAAAATTCCCTAAAATACCACACTTTGAAGTTTTTTTCTAAAAATATCACCTTAAAGTCTTCTTTCTAAAAATACCATATCTATTCTAAAGTTACAAAAATATCACTTTTTAAAAAGTTGATTTTTAAGGTTTAGAATTTAATTTTTTTGGGTTTAGGTTAATTATTCCAAAATTAGAGTATAGTTTTAAGGGGTAGGGTTTGAGTTTGGGGTTTAGTTTTGAATGTTAAAAATGAATTTTAAAAAAGTGGTATTTTTGGAACTTTAGAAAAAATGTGGTAGTTTTGAATTTTTTTTTTTAAAAAGTAATATTTTTGGAAATTGCCCTAAATTGTATGTATAATTAATGCAGAAGCGGCCAAAGAAAATTGAATATATGGATGATATATAATTTTAGTAATTTGAATTCTTGCTTAATACCAATTACTCTTCTGAATACCAATTACATCTAATCACTCAAATGGTGGAGGTGAGTGAGATCGACTTATAAATCAACTTCTTACAGATTCATCTATGTAAAACTACTATATTTATTACATAGCTATTATAGTTTAATTTTGTGCTACTTGTCTAATTGACCCGATATTTAACCGTAAAATAATGTTTTAACAATTATTCATAATATATATCTTCGCACAAGGCGCAGAGCGTCCACCTAGTTTTTTTGTCTTGCTAAAAAATTGCAGGAGAATAAAAATAAATTACATGCCTAGCCCAGCAAGCCATAGTGTTTCGGCTTAAGCCCACTTAATTATAAAGCCTAATAGTTAAAAGCCCAATAATAAACGAACCAAATTGTTTCGTCGAGTCATCATCGTCAGCATAGTTGAAGCTAGTTTCGGATACCTCTAGTGTTTCACACCGTCTGTTTCCAAGGTAGTAACAGTCGATGCTCCTTTAATGTGTTGTAGATTTGACCCGTTGAGAACTTGGACAATACTATACCATCAATCATCCATTCATAGTAATCCTCAATCTCCCCTAGAGATAAATGAGCATGTTGATTCTCTGATCTTGCAGGTGTACAATCCAGTGAGATCCCCAAACCTCAGGTAATGCTTCCAAAAGGGCATTCCAAGCCCTCCTTCATCCTTTGAATGAGTCACAGCTTCCCAAGCAACACGTAGTGACCTTCAAGAGGCATCACAAGCCGAAATAATGTACTCAATACACATCTCTTTGGAAGTATACGTTCTTTAATCTCTTGTATAAGTGGAGTACAATTGGCTAAAGACAGTTTATTTGTGCATAATGGTGGCTCTAGGTACTTCATTGGAAAGGAGACTCTTGTCATACCAGTGGAGAAGCGGATAAGCATGTTTTCATATTGAGGAGAAGAAACACGTTTTCTGCATACTAACTCCAAGACCAGACAACCTTTCAAACTCAGTAAGGACTTGGACTGAACTTATTGAACAATCAATGAAGATCAGTCAGCAAAACATAGGTGCGTCTTTTCACAGTTGTAGTGGTAATGGAACTGACTTTCCTCTGCAGTCTTATTTACAAGTAGAGAAGGACAGCTAAGTGCTATAACAGAGGGTCAAACGCTTTAGCAATATCCACCTTGATTACAATGCGCTTTGGTCCCTTTTACTTGTGTAGTTGTTGACTATCTCTGAAGCGAGTAGCAGTCTCCCACTAATGAAATGAAAGCTGTTTGATTAGGAAGGATAAGATCTGACAGTATAGGTTTCAATCTTCTGACTAATAGCTTCGAAATTGTTTTATACAGTGTTGTGCAACAAGATATCGCCCTGAAATCACCAATGAATTTAGGAACCAAACAGAGAATGGTGGCATTAGTTGTTGATGGAAGGAAAGCTGATGTGAAGAAATGAGATATAGCAGTTGCTACTTCCAGTCCAATGATGGGCCAAGCAGCTTTGAAGAATCCAAAGGTATATCCATCAGGTCCTGAAGATTTATCTGGATTAAGTTTTAATATGACTGATGAGATTTCTTCACCAGAGGGAAGAGAAGTCATGGCTTGCTTCTGAAGAGAGGAACAACAGAAGGAAGTGAGGGTTTGTATCCAGTTGACCGGCATAAGCAGAGGTTGCAGATAAGTAGGAGCCAAAATGGACTTGAAGTGATGATAGCATGAGCACTCATATTCTCTGGATCAGTTAGCAGAACTCCTGATGAGAGGAGGAATGATCTAATAGAGTTCCAATTGCACCGGACTTGAGCCACACGTTGGAAGTAAGTAGTATTCTGTTTTCCTTCTTTTACCCAACTTATTCTTGATTTCTGCCTGAAATAAGCTTCTTCAATGGTTCCGAGGAAATTCCACTTTGTGTGTAGGGTCTCTCTCTTCTGAGAGTAATGCTGCGGTAGGATTTTGGAGAGCTAGTACCTGCACACTTAACAACAAAAGGTTAGTCTCACTTACGCTGTTTTGTATGTCTAAAAAATTATTTTTGCTAAAGAGTTTTGAGAGCTCCTCCCTTTAGGGACTTTAGCTTCCAGCATAAGAGAGTTAAATTGGTAGCACAGCTTCCGGCTTGAATCCATTCAACCTCAACAATTGAGTAAAAAGACGGGTGTTTGGTAAGAAACACCTAGTTTTCAAATAAAAACATGATCAAAAGTATACAAGCCCATGGATATGGAACGTTTTTTTGGATTGTTCAGTTTCCATATCCTTTGAATTTTAAATGGTCAGTCTCTATTGTAATAATTTCTTAGCCATTTTTTGGTTTCTTATGGTAAAAGTCTCAAACAATGGCAACCTTTGCCAAAACGCAAGGTTGTTTGTAAAGCTCTTTCAATCGCAGTATCATCTAATCCAAATGAAAAATACGAAGACTATACCCAATTTTTAATCAACGCGATGGATCGACTTCTCCTAGACAATAGTAATAGTCTAATTTCACATTGTTTGTTGAGTCAAACAAAAAAACGTTGTTGTTTTTTCTAGGGACCCCCATTTGTTTAACAATTATTCCCTTCATTTTGCATACTTTGAAATTGGATATATAATCATAAAATAAGCCTAGTGTTCAACTAAAAGCATGAACAAGAGAATATAAGCCTAGGGATACGGAATGTTTTTTTTGGATTGTTCAATTTATCCTTGACTTTTTTAAATGGTCAGTCTATTGTGATCATTTCTCTTAGCAATTTTCGTTGTTTTATAAGTGAGTCTGCATCTTTAAACCAGTGCAACCTTTGACAAAACGCAACGTTGTTTGTAAAGCTCTTTCAGTCATAGATAATCTATGATGTACCCAAATTTTACCTGCTATAATATCATCTCTAGGGATGTTATCACAGGTAAAAAAAAACTCTACCCAACCCGAACCTAAAACAAACCAGCAAAAAAAAACTTTAAAATAAAAAACCCAAAATAAATTAATGTATTACTAGGGTAACTAAAAAAACACATAAGTTTAAGGTAACCCGTGGGTTATCCAATTGTTTTTTTAATATATCACAATTATTTTTATTGTTTTATCCGCTTTTCCGCCATTCTTGCGAATAGCGTTTTCCCGCCAAAACCGTAAAATCGTGTTTTCTCGCCAAAACCATAAAATAGCGTTTTCCCGCCTAAACAGTAAAAAAATGTTTCCCACCAAAACCGTAAATTCTCGTTTTCCCGCCAAAACCATGAAATCGTGTTTTTCCGTCAAAAACGTAAAATCAGTTTTTTTCCGCCAAAACCGTAAAATAGCATTTTCCCGCCAAAACCGCAAAATCGTTTTTTTTCGCCAAAACCATAAAATCGTATTTTTTCCCTCCTAAACCGTAAAATAGCGTTTTACCGCCAAAACCGTAAAATAGCGTTTTCCCGCCAAAACCGTAAAATCGCGTTTTCCCGTCAAAAACCTAAAATCAGTTTTTTCGCCAAAACCGTAAAATAGCATTTTTCCGCCAAAAAAGTAAATTCGCGTTTTCCCGCCGAAACCGTAAAATCGTGTTTTCCTACCTAAATCGTAAAATAGCGTTTTCCCTCAAAATCGTAAAATCGCATTTTCTTGACAAAACCGTAAAATTATGTTTTCCCGCTAAAACTGTAAGATAACTTTTTCTGCCAATATCTTGAAATAGCATTTCCAAAACCGTAAAATCGCGTTTTCCATCAAAATCGTAAAATCATGTTTTCCGCAGCGTTTTTATGCCAAAATGTTAAAATTGATTTTTCCGCCGTATCGTGAATAGCATTTTTCCACCGGAAACCATAAATTTACGTTTTCCCGTTAAACTATAAAATCACGTTTTTTGGATAAATGGGTAAATTTCCGTAAAACTATTAAAAAACATTAGTTTTTAATGTTAAATATAGATTTTTTAAACAAACCCATTGGTTACCCTAATTGGATAATTAATAAAATAAAATCCGTCGAGCTAAAACCCACAAATTTTTTAAATAAAAAAAGCGGATAATAAATTTTAAATTTAAGCTGGGTTTTGAATACCCAATGAGTAAAAACCCATAATTAACATCCCTAATCATCTCTCACAATTTGACCAGTTAAATTGGCAATCGAAAAATAGATAATCTCGGCTTTGACACAAAAATAATTACTCCTTTGTAGTCGACTTTCCACAGAAAATACATTACTATTCTAAGATTATTTGTTTGACCACTTGAAATTACATTTTTGGTTAAATCAATCAAAGAATATAAAAATCTATGATCTAGCCGAATGTGTCATAATTTTTTTTTAAAAACATCTATCTTTATTTATATAAAATTTAATAGTACTATATAACAAATACATGAAATAATAACCTTGCAAATAATTATTGAAATAAGCATATGAGAAAACAAAAACAATAAAACAAAGGAATCAATTGTTAACAACACTATTCTCTTGAAATGTTATAAATATATAAAATGATAAAACCAGGAAATTAGAGATATAAAACCACACGAATCCAAAAGAAAAAAAAAATCAGTTTTACTTTTCTCAACCGTTTTTTCTCTCTCTGCTTTCGGCGGGAAAACCAAAACAGAGAGTATGGGAGGTTGTTGCACATCTCCGAAGGAGATTTCTCCTCCGGCGGATTCGCACCTTCAGGACGAAGATCTCAACGATGAAACCATCGGAGACTGGATTTGCCCAGAGTTCCTTTTCGACGAACTAGTCACGGCGACGAACAATTTCAACTCCGAGATTGTATCCAAGAACCAAGAATCTTCCGATGTTGTTTACAAGGGAGAGTTGGAGAATCTGGGTTTTATTGCTGTGAAAAAACTCAAGACAACATCGTGGACTTCTCAGATTCAGTTCGCTGTACTCTTTCTTTCCTAAGAAGTTTTCAGTTTTTGCGATCACTTTTCTTGAGTTTGATTCTGTTTCTTTCGTCGTCTTTCTTCAGAGTGAAGCACAGAGAATCTGGGAGATGAAGCAAAAGAGAATTTCTACATTTCTCGGATTTTGCTGCGAAGAAAATGAAAGGTTTCTTGTGGCCGAGTTCAATGATACGCTTGCTAAGCATTTGTTCAATGGTAAGACTCTTCCCTTCTTTCCGTTCTTGCATGATTGATGAGTTGGGTTAGTGAAAATGAGATCAGAGTGGTTGCATTGTTGTTTATGTAACATGTTTGTGCGTTAGATGATTGCCATTAGAGAATCTGATTCTTGCATGATTGATGAGTTGATAGGTGAACATGAGATCACAGAGGTTGCATTGTTGTTTATGTGACGTGACTCTGCCTTAGATGGTATAAACATTGGTGTATATGATTCTTTATTGCATGATTGATGAGTTGGGTTGGTGTATGTGAGATCACAGAGGCTGCGTTTTTCGGTTTATGTGATATGATCGTGCCTTAGATGGTATAAACATTGTTGTATATGATTCTTGCTTGCATGATTGATGAGTTGGGTTGGTGTATATGGTATATAAATTGGTGTATGGCATTGACATGATTGTGCCTTATATGGTATTGGTGTATTGAAGAATGGTTTGCCTGCATTGTTGTTTTTTTTGTGACATTAGTATCCTCTTGCAGAATCGAAATTTGTTTAGGACTCTTTGTTTTGAATTTGTTACTCATGTGATTCACAGAGAAGAGTGGAACCATAGAGTGGGAAATGAGACTGAGGGTAGCTTATTGCATAGCTGAAGCAGTGGAATATTTAAGCAATGCAAAGGCATCATACAAAAACTTGAGTGCTTACTCAATTCTGTTTGATAAGGTATACATGCTAATAGAGATTCTTTCACACCAGTCTCATGTCTATGCCTCCTCGTGATGAACTAAAGATGCTAAAATGATTTTATTAGAACGATGATGCATGTCTTTCCTGTTTCGGCTTGGTGAAGGAGATCGAAGATGATCGTGGAACAGCAGGTAAATCAATTCACTCTTCTCTCTCTTAAGATCCCTATTCGGATCAGATTGTGATATTGTATTATCATTGCAGCGAGAAGCTTAAACTCTGGAAGTTTGATATACCAATTTGGTATTGTTCTTGTGAATCTGCTTACTGGGAAGCAAATTCTTCCAAGCAATGTAAGTGATTCTGTTTTAAAGTCTTTTGATGGATCCTTATATTCTGTCACCGTCTTGCAACACAAAGCCACTTCTATTAGTTGTTTAATTAGTGGTTGTTCTCTTTCTTCTAGGCTCGTGAGATGATTAACACGGAGAATGATATTGATTTGATGGATCCTAATCTCGAGGGAAGATTCTGTGATGAAGAAGCTTTGGTAGTTTTCAAACTCGCTTTGCGCTGTCTGAAGTACGAGGATAGAGAGAGTCTCAACATAAAGGATGTTGTTGAAACACTTCAGACCTTACAAACTCAAACAGAAGTAAGGAGGTTTTTAGAACAGTAATATCATTCTTAATTTTTTTTCGCACTCATGTTATAAAACCAATCTTTTTGTTTGCAGCAAGAAGAGGGAACATCTTCCAGTCAACAACAGCAACATGAAGCCTTGCAAACCAAAACGGAAGTAAGAAGGAGGTTTATGATAAGGTGTAATCTCTGGTTTTAAATTTATTTCACATTTGTGCTCAAACCTCTGGCATATGTGTGCACAGATTCCATCTGCTGAAATGAAGGAGGAAGCATCGAGTCAACTGTCTCCTCTAGGAGAAGCTTGTTTGAAAAGGGACCTCAATGCCATATATGAAATCTTGGTCAAAGCAGAATATGAAGATGACAAAGATGTCTCTGTGGTAACCAAACAACACTCACCTTTCATCACTCATTTGATGACTATTAATTCTAAAGCATGCTTTAAAGAGGCTTAGTTATAATTTATTGGTTTTGTTTAGTGCTCTTTCAAAGAGATGTTACCAGGGACAACGTGTGATGTTGAAGCAGAGAGAAAACTTGCTAATGATGCCTTTGAAAGGAAAGACTTTGAATCCGCAATCCAATTTTATGATAAGGTAAACTACTCTACGGCTAACGAATGATGTCCATATCAGTCAAAGAAGTCTTTATATAATAGGCTTATAAATCAGTTTCTTGTTTCTATCCACAGGTCACTAATGCTATAAATGTGGCACTCCCAAGTGTTTATGCAAGGCGTTGTTTAAGCTCCATATTCTGCAATGAACCGAAAGCAGCCTTCGAGGATGCAAATAAAGCAATAAATGTGTACCCTGATTGGCCAGTTGGTTACTTCTTGAGGTCTGTGATATCAGCCCAAAACGGCAAGGCCACTGAATCTGCTGGTTTCTTTAAAGAAGCGACTCTTCTGGAACAAAAGAGCATGGCACCAAATTAGGGAAGAAGAATCTGCTGTTTCCGATTAAGGAATGTTGTGTACATTTTCAGTTTAGAATCACAAACACCGTTGGACTTTTGTGAATCTCCACTTTCATCTGTTGTGTAATGATGCCATTGTGATGAGACGGACAAGACAATACAATTTTTACATAGAGAAACATAAAGATTTAACGTTTCTGACAAGTAGTGTGCTTAGATAAATCAAAAGCTAACTTTGACATTAATTGAATAATATGGAACACTTACATAGAGAAACGTAAAGATTTAACGTTTCTGAAAAGTAATGTGCTTAGATAAATCAAAAGCTAACTTTGACAATAATTGAATAATATGGAACACATATAACACTTATCTTTCATCGGAAAAATAAATGTACAATACCCCCAACCCTATAACATCTTCTTAAAAAATCATCACACACATACAAATAGTGAGTTTTTGACTTTTTGTCCAGAGAGAGAAACCAATACCCTAAAAAATATGAAACTTAAACAATGCTAAAATTCCATATAAAATATGGTTTCTTGCTTTTTCTTAATTTCTACTACTTCCGTTTCATATTAATTATCGTTCTAAGTGATTTCACATCAATTAAGAAAACATTTAAAAAATCTGTTTTACCCCTAATTAATATGGGTTTTCATTTGATATATGTAATCTTATCTTATTATATAAAGGAGAGTTCTTCAAAATTGTAACTCATTAGATGGTGACATGTGTCTAATATCGATCGAGATAATAACATATGTCAAAATACTACAATTATGTTAAATCAATAAAATAAAGACACATTAACATATTTTCTTATTGTTTCATTAACATATTTCTAAAAAGGCAAATCAAACTCTAATGTAAATCATTTTAAAAAATGTAGATACCGCTAAGTTAAACAACAAAAAAAATGCACGTTAACATATTTTTTAGTGTTTAATTAACATATTTCTTAAAGCCTAACCAAATACTATATATTGCAAAATGTAAATTATTAAAATAGGAAAAGTGTTTAATCTAAAAATAGTTAATACTTCAACAAAAAGACACTTTACCTTATTTATACCTTATTTATGATTCGCAAAAAAAAACTATTATATAAAGTTTTTCAATGTTTTTCAAAGGTTTATTATATAAACTATTCTTTGAAAGATTTTTCAAAGAATACAAAAAATTTTACACATACTTTTCAACATAATTATAGAATATTTCAATGTAGGTACTTTCAATGCTTTTTTAAAAAACAATCGTATGAAATCTTATAATATAAACTTCTATGCGCACCAAACTATAACTCACGAGATTACGATATGTGTCATTGTTAGTTTAAATTGTGATATAGGTTAATAAAAAAATTCATAATCTATATTATTTACTTTTAAATCAAACTGTAGTCTAATTTAAAAACTAATAACAAATCAAAAGAACTTGTTAATAAAAAAGGAAAACCAAAAAAAAAAAATCGAAAGAAACGGAATTAATGAAAAAAGTATAGTCATAAAAAAAAAGGCAACAACTGCATAGCAATTAGATAAAAGATAGTTAATGAAATTGGAAAAAAAGAATTTAAGTATCGACAAAAAAATATAGTTGTCATCATGGTCAAATAAAGTAAAGGAAATAGGTTTCATACCAATTAAAAAATTAGACAATACAATTAAAAATTAAGCTTAAAAAATGGTATAATTGTTATTATGTTTAAATAACAAAATGTTGTTACTAAAAAAAAAAAGGTATAATATTATATTTTCAATTAGCAAACGAAAATCTATAATTTTATATAATACATCCGTTCCCAATTTTAATATGACATCAATTTATTTTATTCTCTTAATCAAGCGAATTATAAGTCCGAAGTAAAATGATATAATATGAAAATATTATTTATGCAATTGGAAAAAAGTTATCTGATAATTATACGGATTTCAATTTAGAAAATAATTTTACAGTTTTAATTTATAATATAATTATACGGATCATAATTACATAGATTATCAATTTCAGTATCTAATATCCGCATATTATGCAGGTCCTAATCTAGTTAATAAACTAAAAGAGTATGGGTAAAAATGGAAAATTGATCATAAATGTGTATTGAAAATGTAAAACGACAACTAATTTGAAATAAAACAAAAAACATAGAATGGCAACTAATATGAAACGGAGGGAGTATAAGTTTGTCTGTTTCTTAATTTTCTATATATAGTATAACCTCTATAAATTAATAACGCCGGAACCAAGATATTTGACTAATTTAACGAAATATTAATTATTGAGAGATTAATTGGATCGAAAACTTGATTTGGGATTCAAAAATTCTATTAATTTAGCGAGGTACTCTCTCTATTCTTATTTGTTAGATGTTCTAAGATTTTTACACATATTAAGAATACATATTAATGCTTAGTTATAAATGTCTTGTTTTTTGTGTTAAACAATTTTCTATAAGTTTTACCCAACAGTAATTCAACAAAATCAATTAATATGTCTTGAAGTTTACAATTCAACATTACACTTTCATTAAAAGTACATAGAAAATGTAAAAATCAATATTTTGAAAACAATTTGTTTTTCTAAAACATCAATTACTAGATTATGACCCATATAATATGCGGGTTATAGGTATTAAAATTGATAATTTGTGTAGTTATATTCTAAATTGAAACTAAATATATTGTGTGAAATATCTTGCTAATTAAAACTAAATATATGCTAGACCAACAACGTAAGGAATATATTGCTAATGACCTTCAAAAGAAACCAAGAACTAAATAGCTGAAATAATATTCAAAACTTTTTGTCTCTCGAATACTTATACTTTTATTTATAGAAGCTTTAATATTTAAAATGTTTTGGATCTTATTTATATATCACGATTTTAAAATTATAAACATGGTTTACTTCTTTAGATGAAAATCTTATTATAAAGATTTGAAATACTATTCTACGATTCTGTATAAGGGAAAATTTTATTATATTGAAACGACCTAAGTTCATACCAATAGTGTTTGGGATGGTAAGATGAAAAGAGCAAAAACAATATGCAATACGTTTTGTTAACCGTGAGTTAGAAAATCAATAATGAGTTTAAATCTTCAAAAACTTATAAAAATAATTCATCTATACTTTGAAACAATCTCTTTGAAATCATGAAGAATGTTTTGTATATATATATATATATATCAATTATATATACTAACATTTTTATCAAGTAAAAGAACTTCTATTCCCATAAGTACGTTGTTCGCTTTAAGATTTCCAGGTTTCCACTTTCGAATAATACATGCAATAGTTCGACAGTAAACACGATTTCGATCTAATTGAACACGATTTCGATCTAATTGATCAAAAATTAAATAGTTTTGACTGATTTGTGGAACGGGTGGTATTCTGCAAAGAAAATTAAAGATTTGGGGTGTACGTTAAATTTTGGGAGGTGTGTGTTATTATATAGTTTTTGGATTTGCTTTTTTGAAATAATAACATTTTTGGAAGGTTGAACGTATGTTTACTTTTCTTTTTTAAATAATTTATGGTTTAACATTTATTTTGTTTTTATATATAAAGTTTCATTTTTGTGATGTAACATTTATTTTGTTTAACATAATGGTATTTATATTTTCTTTTTTTAGCGACTGACACGTGGCAAGATCTCGTGAGTTACAATATTACAAACTCTCTTTTATATAATAAGATAAGAGAATGGAGGGAGTACTAATTTATCGAGTACTCCCTCCGTTCTTTAAGATTGATGTTCTAGAAAAAAAATTTGTTTTAAAAAGATTGATTTTTTACATTTTCTATGCAATAATAATTATAAATTGTAGATTTCAAGACATATTAATTGATTTTATTGGATTGTTATTGGGTCAAGCTTATGGAAAATTCTTTAGTACAAAAATCAATACATTTCTAGTCAAACATTAATTTGTTTTCTTAATATGTGTGAAAACTCTAGAAAATCAATCTTTAAAGAACGGAGGGAGTATTAATTTATACTCCCTCCGTTTCATTATGTAAGATGTTTAAAGGATTTTTGTTTGTTTCATTTTATTAGATGTTTTACTACTTTCTATTTAGATTTTAATGTTATTTGATAGTTTTGACCTTTTGAATTCCGTAGTTTTGTATATGACTGGTTGAATAATATTTGTATATATTTATTAAATAAAATTTTGTTTATAATTATTGTTTCTTAATTCACGCACAGTTAACCAAAACATCTTACAAAATGAAATCTAGGAAGTAGATGTTGTATTGTATGTGCTTGCCGTTTCTTAGTTATTTTTTTTTTAATCTACAGATTTTTGTTTTCTTTCTTTGTTTCTACATTCTTCCATTTTTCTTATTCAATACATGTTCTTCCTTTTTCTTGTTTTCTATATGTTTTTTTTTTCTTTTTCTAATTTATATGTTAATGCATGTTTCTTTATTTCTGTTGTTTTACAAGTGGTTTCAAATTTTCAACCATCCCTTTTACCGTGGTACTAATTCATTATTTTAAATATAACCATCATCAACCATCATGACTCACACTATCTTCAATAGGTAAGAGTTTTTTGGGCCATATCATATATGCGTGGAAGTTTCTTAAGTGACGTTACAACTAATTATGGTATCGAAAGAGACACAAAGAAATCACACACGATAAGAATCTATTTTGTTCGAATCTGATCTAGGTTAGATGATTTGAATAGTTGTACTCAATTAAATGGGTGCTAGTAAATTACAGTAGTAATTAAGAAATCGTCAAAAGCAGGACTTGTAAAGTTTTTGCTTGCCGATCAGTTATTAAAGTCCAACTCACTAATTAATAATCCCTCCTTCTCATTTTAAATGATTTTACATATAGAATATTAATTCCAAATTAAGAAACTAATTAATTGTTTATCTTTCCAATATAGAACATTAATTTCAAAATGATTCAACCAATGAAAAAACAATCTGAGAATTCAAACACTTAAAAACAACAAAAACACAATAAATATTGCATAGAAATTGAAACAATCAACTAAAATAGGACGAATTTTTCTCTTAAAAGATCATCTAAAACGGGACGGAGTGAGTATTTTTTGTTTTTTTTGGGTCAAACTCACTAATTAATATTTATTCCAAATAAAAAAGAAGTCAAAAGCATGTGCAAGAGTCATTAATCAGAGAGTTGCTCGGTGGTCTTAGTTTTTCTGACAGAGTCATTTTCACGGTTCTTGACAAATGGCTTGTAACTTGCTCGATCAGGGTTCTTTGGCATTCATCATTAAAACATGCACAAGCATCCGCGTTTCTGATTTGTGCTTATATGGGTCTCTCACGTTTTCAAGACATTAGACGCTCCCTAGAAAGAGAAATTGGTTTCATTCAATAGTTTCACTGTAAAAGTTATCTCTTTTGCTCTCCTTATTTTTATTCTCTTTTGCCGAGGAAGCGAGTATCCTAGGTTTGTATCTGTAACCTAACATTTCATATAAAAATAATTACGTTTTAGCAAAAAAAAAAAAAAAAAAAAAATTCATAATAAAAGTAGAACAAAAAAAAAGTGATAACATAAGGACTACTAGACTAACAATTTGTTCAACCTAACTTGTTTTTCAAGGAACCGAGATCAAGTTGGGAGTGTAAACACAGTGACAACACTCCACAGTCCCAGAATCTATTTGAATCTTCTTGCACAAATCTGCCCTCACAATATAGATGCAAGCCACCCTAGTTTCATCGTCGGCACAACACATGAATAGGGTCTTGTCAGAGATGTAGTAACTAATGCCATACAACTTACCAAATAGTCTTGGCAAGCTAGTTGTTGACAAAGTCATCAAGTTTATCCACACCACGCCCTCTCCATCATCCACATTGTTATTACTAATCCTCTCCTTTATCTCTTCTGCTCTCCTTGTTTTTATTCTTTTTTGCCGAGGAAGCAAGTATCCTAGGTTTGTAATTGTAACCTAACATTTCATATAAATGATATTTACGTTTTAACAAAAAAAAAAAAAAAAATAGTTTCATAACAAAAGTAGAACAAAAGTAGAACAAAAAAAAAGTGATAACATAAGGACTACTAGACTAACAATTTGTTCAACCTAACTTGTTTTTCAAGGAACCGAGATCAAGTTGGGAGTGTAAACACAGTGACAACACTCCACAGTCCCGGAATCTATTTGAATCTTCTTGCACAAATCTGCCCTCACAATATAGATGCAAGCCACCCTAGTTTCATCGTCGGCACAACACATGAATAGGGTCTTGTCAGAGATGTAGTGATGTAGCGTGCATTCTACAATGGTGTTTTGGTTTTCAAATGTCTTTCAAATAATAACATAGCCGTTACGGTTATTACTCTGTTTTCTATTTATTTCTTAATAAGAGGGGAAGAGATTAGGATTAGAAGTGTTGGTGTTTATCTCTCCCTAGAATATTTAGGAATCGATCTTATCTTTAGAGGTGTTATAAATAAGATCGTCTTAGCTTCTTGTAATTCAGCTTTTTGATTAATAAACTCTTTGAGAATTCTCTCATATCTCTTGTTCTCCTGTTGAGCCCAAGAAACCTTAAGCTGCAAGTAACTCAAATCCTGTTGATTACGTGTTCCTTGACGGTTAAGCTACACACCGCTGCAACAGTTGGTATCAGATTCAAACGATCCTACTATGCCTCCGAAGAAGACGATTCAGCAGCTACGCGACGAGCAAACAGACGCTTTCCGGTCTGTGTTGGTCGATTTTCAGCAAGACCTGCGAGATGTATTACGAACCGCTGTTGAATCAGCCCTTCGCACTATCATTCAGGTACAAGCTCAGACGCAACAACAACGACCAGCTCCGCCTCCTCGCAACAACGCTCCGGTTGTCTCGGATGGAGAAGAAGAAGTAGATTTTGAAGATGAAAACCCTTTTGCAGGACTTCAAGAACAGCCTGCTACACATCATCATCGTGCTGTTGTTCTTCCTCGAGAAGATAGTCGACGTTGGGAATCTGGATTCAAACTTGACCTCCCGGATTTCCATGGCAGCGTTCAACCTGAGGAGTTGTTGGATTGGATTAGTTCGGTTGAGGAACTATTGACCTTTAAGCAAGTACCAGAGGAGATGCGAGTACCTCTAGTTGCCACACGATTCAAGGGACGCGCGTCAGCGTGGTGGCAACAAGTGAAAGAACAGAGGGAGCGTGACAATAAATGACGAATTGCGTCTTGGGACAAGCTGAAGCGTCTCTTGCGGAAATCGTTTCTACCTTTCAACTACTCTCGAACGATGTATACTCGCCTCCAAAACCTTCGCCAAGGTACCAAATCAGTGGATGAGTATGCATCCGAATTCTTTACTCTGTTAGCTCGCAATTCACTATTGGAAAGAGAAGAGCAAACTGTTTCCCGATTTATTGGAGGACTTCGACTACAGATTCAAAATTCGCTTTTACAATTTTCTCCCAACTCGGTTTCTGAAGCTCATCAGAGAGCTCTCCTTATCGAACAACATATTCGTGGTGTTTCTTCATCTTGGGGAACACGACCTCGTGCTGCATCAACCAATGATCCTGCGTTTTCTCGACAGAGCGAGCCGTCTCCTCCGCCGCGTTCTTCCGATCTCAATGATAATATGAACACCACTCGACCCAATCGCCCATTAGCGGTCAAGTGTTTCTCATGCGGTGAACAAGGTCATAGGCAAGCCTCTTGTCCAAGTATAGGCAAACGTGGTCTTTTCACAGAAGAGGAAGGACTCTTCAATGAAGAGGATGGTGACACGCTTGAAAATGCAGATGAAGGTGAGCACGTTGTGGGTGACACGGGTCCAGTTTTGGTTTTACGGCGGAATTGTCTTCTCCCATCGGTTCGTGAAGAGTCTTGGTTGCGAACCAATATTTTTCGCTCGACATGTACTATACGTGGCAAGGTATGTCTTATGATCATCGATTCCGGTAGTTGCACCAATATTATTTCGGAAGAAGCTGCGTACAAGCTGGCACTATTCACTGAACCGCACCCAACGCCTTACCGTCTTGCTTGGTTAAACACTAAGACCGACCTTCGTATTTCGAAACGTTGCAAAGTTCCTTTTTCTATAGGCCTCAACTACAAAGATTTCATTGTGTGCGATGTGATTCCCATGGATGCTTGCCACCTTTTGTTAGGTCGTCCTTGGCAGTTTGATCGCCGAACCATCCATGATGGATTTACTAACACATATAGTTTTACTTTTGAAGATAAACGTATTACGTTGCTGCCTTCTCAGGATACAGTGGCGTCCAGTATTCCTCGTGACAATCCCACTTCATCTTCTCCACCTACCGAAGCTTCACAACCTGTCCTATTGGTGGATAAAGCTACGTTCCTTGAGGAATTTCGTGTCTCGGAATTCGCGTTGGCTCTCATTGTTAAACCTATTGGTGCCTTGTTGCCTAAGGATTACCCGCCTGCTTTTAGTGATCTTCTCCGGGAATTCGCTGATGTATTTCCTGTGGAACTTCCTGATGGTCTTCCTCCTTTGCGCAATATTCAACATTGCCTCGATTTGGTCCCGCATGCGGCTCTTCCAAATCGTCCACATTATCGAATGAGCCCTAAGGAACACGATGAACTACGTCGCCAAGTAGAAGAGTTGTTGACTAAAGGATACCTTCGCGAAAGCCTTAGCCCTTGCGCGGTACCGGCACTTCTCATACCCAAGAAAGACAAGACATGGCGTATGTGTGTCGACAGTAGAGCCATTAACAAGATCACGGTTCGCTACAGGTTTCCTATTCCACGCCTCGATGATCTTCTCGATCAAATAGGTCATGCGTCAATCTTTACCAAACTGGATTTGAAGAGCGGTTATCACCAAATACGTATACGCCCTGGTGATGAATGAAAAACAGCTTTTAAAACCAGGGAAGGACTGTTTGAGTGGATGGTGATGCCCTTTGGGTTGTCCAATGCACCTAGCACATTTATGCGCGTCATGAATGAAGCTTTGCGCCCGTTTATTGGTCGTTTTGTTGTGGTTTATTTTGATGATATCCTCATTTTTAGCTCCTCTTTGGCAGATCACTTGTCCCATCTACGTGAGGTCTTATTGGTGCTCCGACGTGATATGCTTTTTGCAGCACCACACAAATGTGCGTTTGGTGTTGATCAAGTCTTATTTCTAGGGTATGTGATCTCTCATCGTGGTTTAGAGGTGGATCCTGCCAAGGTCTCTGTCATTCGTTCGTGGCCCACGCCCCGGTCAACAACAGAGGTACGTAGCTTCCATGGCCTTGCGTCTTTTTACCGACGCTTTGTTGCTCACTTTAGTGCCATTATGTCTCCTATTACGGACTGTATGAAAGCGACACAATTTACGTGGACTATTTCCGCTGATAAAGCCTTTCAAGTGATCAAGGAGAAGCTCACGACTGCTCCAGTTTTGGTGCTGCCTAACTTCACCTTACCATTTGAATTACACAGTGATGCGTCCAAGCTCGGTATCGGTGCTGTTTTGAGTCAGTTGGGAAAACCTGTTGCTTTTTTTAGTGAGAAAATCGCAGGTTCTCGAGGACGTTATAGCACTTATGATGTGGAGCTTTACGCGGTGGTTCAAGCAGTGAAGCATTGGAGGCATTATCTTTTTCATAATGAGTTTGTTCTTTTCACCGACCACGATGCGTTGAAACATATGGGTTTTCAAGATAAAGTTTCCTCTCGTCATGCCGCTTGGTTTGCCTACTTGCAACAGTTTACATTCGTCATCAAACACAAGGCAGGTACTCTCAACAAAGTAGCTGATGCTTTGAGTCGGAGACATGCTTTGTTGACAACATTACATGTTACCGTGACGGGGTTTTCTGTTTTACCTAGCCTCTACCCCGATGATGCTTTCTTTGGTAAGGTTTGGTCGGATGCTCAATCGGGATTAAGTAGTGAGTATTTGGTGCTTGATGGATTTTTATTCCGCGGTACGTGTTTATGTATACCCGATTGTAGCCTGCGTTTGCAATTGATTCGTGAACTCCATAGTGAAGGCCACGTTGGTCGTGATCGGACTCTGCAATTAGTGGCAACCTCCTATTTTTGGTCATCTTTACGTCGCGATGTGGAGAGATTCATTGTGCGTTGTGGCATTTGTCAAGCAGCAAAGGGGAAAGCAAACAACGCTGGTCTTTACCTTCCTTTACCAGTCCCTACGCAGCCGTGGACAGACATAAGCATGGACTTCGTCTTGGGTCTTCCCCGTACACAGCGAGGTCATGACTCCATCTTTGTTGTTGTTGATCGCTTCTCTAAAATGGTGCATTTTATCCCTTGTAAAAAGACGACGGATGCCGTTCAAGTTGCAGTTTTATTCTTCAGAGAAATTTTTAGGCTCCATGGCCTTCCTCTCTCGATTGTCTCTGACCGTGACTCGCGGTTCTTGAGCCATTTCTGGCGCTCTTTATGGCGATTGCTGCGTACTAGTTTAGATATGAGCTCTGCGTATCATCCTCAGACGGACGGTCAAACCGAAGTTACAAACAGAGCACTTGGTGATCTCTTACGTTGCTTGGTGGGGGACAATATGAAGTCTTGGGATTCTGTTCTTGGTCAAGCTGAATTTGCCCACAACCATGCTGTTAATCGTAGTACCGGGTTTTGTCCTTTTCAAATTGTGTATGGCATCGTCCCTCGTTGTCCTGCTGATTTACATCTTGCCCCGGACCGTACACGTTTTCATGGCAGGGCGTGTGATGTTATTGAAGAGTTTGCTGCCATACATGAACAAGCGAAGACTAATTTGGAGAATGCTACTGCAAAATATAAGTTTGATGTTGATAAGCACCGTCGTGATGTGCAGTTTCAAGTAGGAGATCGTGTGTGGGCTGTGCTCACTAAAGACCGGTTTCCATCCGGTACGTACAACAAGTTGAAGGCTCGTAAAATTGGTCCTCTTGAGGTGTTAGAGAAGATTAACAACAACGCATATCGGTTGCGTTTGCCGCCGCACTTGCACACGGCCGACGTCTTCAATGTGAAGCATTTGGTTCCGTTTGTTGACGAAGACCCTCCTGCAAATTCGAGGTCGAATTTTTCTAACCCCGGGTGATCTCATGTAGCGTGCATTCTACAATGGTGTTTTGGTTTTCAAATGTCTTTCAAATAATAACATAGCCGTTACGGTTATTACTCTGTTTTCTATTTATTTCTTAATAAGAGGGGAAGAGATTAAGATTAGAAGTGTTGGTGTTTATCTCTCCCTAGAATATTTAGGAATCGATCTTATCTTTAGAGGTGTTATAAATAAGATCGTCTTAGCTTCTTGTAATTCAGCTTTTTGATTAATAAACTCTTTGAGAATTCTCTCATATCTCTTGTTCTCCTGTTGAGCCCAAGAAACCTTAAGCTGCAAGTAACTCAAATCCTGTTGATTACGTGTTCCTTGACGGTTAAGCTACACACCGCTGCAACATGTAGTAACTAATGCCATACAACTTACCAAATAGTCTTGGCAAGCTAGTTGTTGACAAAGTTGTTGGAACCAATTTATTGCTTAAACAAATGGGCCTTGTATTGGGCATTTGTCTAACCCAATTTTGGTAGTAAAGTGAATGAGAAAAGCCTTTTGGCTTAAGTGAGTGATATGCAAAAATCCCACATCTAAAGTTTGGGAACTTTTCAAGTGGTATATAAGGAGCCACATATATACCTTTGTTCAAAACATAGCAAAGGCTATATACCATAAAAGAGAGGAGGGAATCCCCACACGCGCGACCGACCGACCGAACCGAGCCGGGCCGGGCCGGGCTCGGGCTCGGGCTCGGGCTCGGGCTCGGGCTCGGGCTCGGGCTCGGGCTCGGGCTCGGGCTTTGGCTTTGGCTTTGGCTAAAGGGCCGTTGCCGGCCCAATTAAATATCTTTTTGGACCATCTAAATGGGCTGAAAAAAGCCTTTCATTTTGGGCCCAAAACGCATAAAGCCCATCTCGTTTTCGACCCAAAACGCTGCGTCGGTTCGTCTGCGGTTTCGCTAAACCGACGACAGTTTGAAAACAAACCGGAGATAACCTCTTTACGGTTTTCAAACCGCCTCTCCGTCAGTTTTTTATAAACTGAGTCGTCTTCTTCCTTTCTCTTTACGTTCAGAGAAACAGAAACATTCCGATACACCGGAAAACTCACAGAAATTTCACAAAAAATTCTATCAAACAGATTACAAACAATCTCTCTTTCGTTTACAGTAAGTCTCGAGAGTATCGTAGATATTAGTTCGTTAGAATCGGTATTCGAGTGTTTGCGAATTCGATTATCAGTGGTTTTATCCTGGGACTCGTGAATCTATCAAAACCCGTCACACTGCGGGAGATTCTTAGAGTTAAGGAAAGAGATTTCGTATCTCGACTCCACTCTCTGTCTGATCTCTTCCCTTAACGCTTTTCTTATCGCGATTCATCTCCAATCACGTAGTGTGCCATATTCTGGTCCTACAATCTTAACTCTAAGACAATCCTCACGGATTGGATTGCGATAATAGAAACGTTTTTAACAGAAACCTTGTATCGCGATCGTGTTAAAGCGTTCTCGCTGATTGGTTTCTGTCGGGATAGAATCGTTTATCGTTTGCGAACGATTAAACATATCTGGTTTTGATAATAGTGTCTGAATTTAATTCTACATTGTTATCGAACGTTTGCTGATTTATTTGTGTTTACACACTAAATCGATCCTAACATTTTTTTTGTTTTCTCTGTCTTTTTGGTTTTTCAGAAATGGAAACCGAAAACGAAAACACCAATGTCAACGTTGATGCTGCGGCTAACGTAACCCTCGGGGCTGAATCTTCTGAGACGCCTACTGCTCAAGTGCAGTTTGGGAATCAACCGCCTGTTACGGTTGCAATTCCGGTTGCCACACAATCTGAAACTGTGACCACTGCTCAGTTTCCACAAGTGCAGATGCCATCTGAAACCTCTGTTGGATTGCTTCCTGATAAGTTTGATGGAAGATCCTTCAAGATGTGGCAAAAGAAGATGCACTTCTATCTGACCACGCTCAATCTGGAAAAGTACATCCGTGAGGACTGTCCTACACTCCCAGCGGACAACACTGATTTCCATGCACTCGCAAGTGTTGATGCGTGGAGACACGGTGACTTTCTGTGTAAGGGTTACATCCAGAGTCGTCTGGTTGACCAGCTGTTCAACGTCTTCAGTAACGCTGCGACGTCTAAGGAACTGTGGGACTCTCTGGATAAGAAGTACCGTTCAGAAGATGCTGGATCCCAGAAGAATGCTGTGGCAAAGTTCGAGAACTACAAGATGGTGGATTCTCGTCCCCTGATGGAACAAGTTGACGAGGTGCATAACCTTCTCCATGAGATTCATGCCGAGGGCATGAGGCTGTGTGAAACCTATCAGGTTGCGTGTATGATCGAGAAGCTTCCGCCAGGATTCACAGATTTCAAAAACTACCTCAAGTTGAAGAGGAAGTGGATGAGCATGGAGAACCTGATCATGCGACTACGGATTGAATCCACAAACCGCATGAACCTCGAAGCTGCAAGTGCTCAGAATCGTGAGAACAATGCGAATTTGGCTGAGCACCAGACTGCTAAGAAAGGAAAGTGGCAGAACAAAGGGAACCCAGACAAAGGCAAGGGTAAGGTTGGTCCTCAGAACACTCAGAAGTTCAAGAAGAAGGCTGGTGGAGAACCTTCAAAGCCGAGATTTTCTGGAACCTGTAACTACTGTCACAAGGTGGGACATAAGGCCTCTGAGTGTCGCAGTAAGAAGGCGGACCAAAAAAATGCTAAGTTTGAAGCCAATCTCACTTCCACCATCACTGATGCTGACATGTGTGCGGTGGTCACCGAGGCAAACGTTGCTGAAAGCCACCCAAAGACTTGGTGGTTTGACACCGGTGCAACCAGGCACATTTGCATGGATAGGGAAATGTTCTCCACCTACAAGAAGAACAAAGGGAATGAGAAGCTCTGCATGGGTAATTCTGCTACGTCGAAGATCGCTGGATATGGAAAGGTTGTTCTGAAACTTACCTCGGCACGTGAGCTGAGCTTGACCAACGTGGTCCACGTGCCGGACATGCGTAAGAATCTGATTTCGGGATCTCTCCTGAGCAAGCACGGATTCACTGTCAAGCTGGATGCTGATAAGCTTGTGCTGTCCAAGAATGGAATGTTTCTGGGTAAGGGATTTGTTTGTGATGGTTTATTCAAAATGTCTGTTGAAAATGTTATTCGTTCTGCTGACGTTGGTGTCAGTATTGTAACCGAGGCTTCCACCTCGAAGAACAAGTTTAATGCTAATCCTGTTGCTTATGTTGCGGAGTCTTTTAATTTATGGCACGAACGTTTAGGACATGTTAACTTTAAATCTATGAGTAGATTAATGAACATGAACCTGATTCCAAAACAGAAAATAAGCAAAGATAAATGTGAAATTTGTGTTCAAGCGAAACTCACAAAAACTCCATCACCAAGCGTTGAAAGAACAACCGAACCTCTCGGATTAATTCACACAGACTTGTGTGATTTAAAATTTCTTCAATCTAGAGGCGGAAAGAAATATTTTGTAACTTTCATTGATGATTGTACAAGATTTTGCTATGTATATCTGTTACATAGTAAAGATGAAGCTTTGGAGAAATTCAAAGAATACAAGTTGGAAGTCGAAAATCAACTTGGAAAAACAATAAAGATGATCCGCAGCGATAGAGGAGGAGAATATGGTGAACCGTTCAATTCATTTTGTCGAGAACACGGAATTATTCACCAGACAACTGCTCCTTATTCACCGGAATCTAATGGAGTTGCGGAACGAAAAAACCGAACTCTTAAAGAAATGATGAATGCAATGTTGCAGGAATCTGGGTTAGCCCAGAACATGTGGGGGGAAGCTTTGCTTACCACAAATTATATCCTCAACAAAATACCTCATAAAGTAACCGGGAAAACTCCATATGAACTTTGGAAAGGTAATGTACCTTCGTACAAATACCTGAAAGTGTGGGGGTGCTTGGCAAAAGTAGCAGTACCACTTCCAAAGAAGGTTACCATAGGCCCAAAGACGGTAGATTGCATTTTTATCGGATACGCGCATAATAGTAATGCCTATCGGTTTCTTGTTCATAAGTCTGATATTTCAACTATCAAGGTCAACACTATAATGGAGTCACGAAATGCTTCATTCTTTGAAAATGTGTTTCCCTGTAAAGATAGACAATGTAATAAACGGACTCGTGAACAACGTGATGCGGATATCCCTGGAAACGACGCAAGTAGCTCAGGCACTGCTCTCAATGACGAAATTGAAGAAGCAGAAGAACCTAGACGCAGTAAAAGAGCTCGTAAAGAGAAAGATTTTGGCTCCGAATTCTTGGTAGTGTTTCTAGCAGAAAACGAGCCAAAAACATATATGGAAGCAATGTCCACTCCAGATGCGCCTTCTTGGAAAGAAGCAGTCAATAGTGAGATGGATTCCATCATGCAAAACAATACTTATGAAATCACTGATCTGCCACAAGGGTGCAAAGCTCTTGGAAACAGATGGATTTTTCGAACAAAAATGAAATATGATGGAGCAATAGACAAGTACAAAGCTCGACTTGTAGTTCAAGGATTCCGGCAAAAAGAAGGCTTGGATTTCTTTGACACGTATTCTCCGGTCACGAGAATAACCTCTATCAGAATGATCATAAGTATTGCTGCATTACGAGATCTTGAAATTCACCAAATGGATGTAAAAACTGCTTTTCTAAACGGTGAGTTAGAAGAAGAAATTTACATGAAGCAACCAGACGGGTTCATTATCCCCGGACAAGAACACAAAGTGTGTCGACTTGTAAAATCTCTATATGGTCTTAAACAAGCTCCTAAGCAATGGCATGAAAAGTTTGACAACGTAATGATGTCAGATGGCTTCAGCATCAATGAATGTGATAAATGCATATATTACAAGAGTACTCAGACAGAGTATATCTTGCTGTGCTTATATGTAGATGATATGCTTATCGTTGGAAGCAACAAAGATATCATCACTAGAACAAAAAACATGCTCAAAGGGAAATTTGACATGAAAGATATGGGATTGGCAGAGGTAATTCTAGGAATACGAATCATAAGAACTTCTGAAGGAATTACATTATCCCAAGATCATTATGCTGCAAAGATTCTAGAAAGGTTCAAGACTTACTCAACTGGAACTGCAAAAACTCCAATGGACTCTCAAATTCATCTGACCAAGAATTCAGGTGAACCAGTGTCCCAAGTGGAGTATGCAAGAATAATTGGAAGTCTAATGTACTTGACAAACTGTACTAGACCCGATTTAGCACACTCTATAAACGTCCTCAGTCGTTATACGAGTAATCCCGGCCATAATCATTGGAAGGCTATAACGAGGGTATTGAATTACCTTCGATACACCAAAACTTACGGCATACACTATGGTAAAGAACCAGCGATTCTAGAAGGCTATAGTGATGCCAATTGGATTTCGGATTCTCGAAACTCGAAATCAACAAGCGGATATATCTTTACGCTTGGTGGTGGAGCCGTATCCTGGAAATCTTCCAAACAAACTCTACTGGCTAGATCAACCATGGAGTCTGAGTTCATAGCTTTAGACAAAGCTGGAGAAGAAGCAGAGTGGCTTCGCAACTTCTTGGAAGATATCCCAATGTGGGAAAAACCAGTGCCAGCATTACGTGTACACTGTGATAGTCAATCCGCGATATCAAGGGCACTGAATAACTTATACAATGGTAAATCTCGTCACATCAGAAGGCGACACAAAACCATTCGGCAACTGATCTCAACTGGAGTACTCACGATAGACTATATCAAATCGGCAGAAAACTTAGCTGATCCGTTCACCAAAAGTTTGCCTCGAGATCAAGTTGTTAAATTATCAAAAGGAATGGGTTTAAAGCCTATAACTTAAGATGACGTTTGATGGATACCTCACCTATGTGGCTGGAGATCCCAAGATCTAGGTTCAAAAGGGACAACAAAATCAAACTGCTTCCGAATTGTACACTGTAAGACTATGTCTATACCCAATTCCTAAGATAATATACAGTGTTCAGCGTGTGTAATAAGGTTAAGCTGTGGCTTTTAATGATTCATTAACTTTGAGATATCTGTGGAATGATACAGCAAAACATCTTAGAAAAAAAGTTAATGACAGATCACCTAATGAGTGTGAAATGGGGCCGTTTCTAGGAGAATGAAGTTCAGGTTATATTCTCCAAGTTCACTCATGATAACCAGGACATGTTCAAGGCCAAAATGAACACAATAGAGAACTGAGCTCTACGAGAAAATGTCGCTATGCGATTTCTGTTGTCTAGGTTTACATTAAAATCCGGTTGGTTCAAGACACCATGTTCACCGACTGGCCAAGTAAACCCGACAGATATCAAAGATGATTGGTTCAAAGCTGGAAAACGCTACCTCTCAGATATAGTTGCATTTTCGCATACTCTCGAATGTCTGTCTAGTCTAGTCAAGTCAAGTCTAGTCTAGTCCAGTCATGTCTAGTTAAGTTAAGTCGAGTCTTCATTTGTATAGAGTCATTTCTATTCATGTGGGGGATTGTTGGAACCAATTTATTGCTTAAACAAATGGGCCTTGTATTGGGCATTTGTCTAACCCAATTTTGGTAGTAAAGTGAATGAGAAAAGCCTTTTGGCTTAAGTGAGTGATATGCAAAAATCCCACATCTAAAGTTTGGGAACTTTTCAAGTGGTATATAAGGAGCCACATATATACCTTTGTTCAAAACATAGCAAAGGCTATATACCATAAAAGAGAGGAGGGAATCCCCACACGCGCGACCGACCGACCGAACCGAGCCGGGCCGGGCTCGGGCTCGGGCTCGGGCTTTGGCTTTGGCTTTGGCTAAAGGGCCGTTGCCGGCCCAATTAAATATCTTTTTGGACCATCTAAATGGGCTGAAAAAAGCCTTTCATTTTGGGCCCAAAACGCATAAAGCCCATCTCGTTTTCGACCCAAAACGCTGCGTCGGTTCGTCTGCGGTTTCGCTAAACCGACGACAGTTTGAAAACAAACCGGAGATAACCTCTTTACGGTTTTCAAACCGCCTCTCCGTCAATTTTCACCGTATCTCGACTCCACTCTCTGTCTGATCTCTTCCCTTAACGCTTTTCTTATCGCGATTCATCCCCAATCACGTAGTGTGCCATATTCTGGTCCTACAAAAGTCATCAAGTTTATCCACACCACGCCCTCTCCATCATCCACATTGTTATTACTAATCCTCTCCTTTGTTACCCAAATCCCAATCTTCCTTGTTAGACGACATTGCTTTAACAAGGAAAACCGATCTCCTTTATAAACCGCAAGGAGAAGTATATCAGAAGGATGGTCCTTCTGACACGGAAGAAGACAAAAAGGATTGAAAAATATCTCTCTCGTGAAATCAAAGCTTCGGATGAAGTAGTCACTACGAGTCTCGAGATTACAAGTAACCCAGTAGAGATTTCCATTCAAGGACACACTTGTTACCGAAGATTTGCCATGAGTTACGAACCAGTATTTGTCAGGTTCATCAATAAACTTGAACGCATGAGACGCACACTCGTAGATGGCAACTCTCACGTAACTTTCAACGATAGAAACAATATAGCCCAAGATCTTGTAACCTTTTTCATTATCGTATCCTAAGCCGAAAACAAAGAACCCATCATCATCGTTCTTGAACCATGTAACATGTCTCAACCATGGATTCCAGAGGACTGTCCAGGTCTTGTCAAACCGATAGTGACCAAACAAGAGCCCGTCGCCGCAACTCGCGAATCTAATGATCTTTTTGTACTTGTCCTGATGTATACCTTCTCCGTAGGGAATAGGTAGCTCACGCAACTCTATGGTTGGATCGATGGTGTTGGGATCAATGATGTCTATCGAATAAAGTTTGGAATGGGTAATGAAGATGAACTGAGGATGGGAGCGAGACAAGTGGCTTTTGAGGAAACTCTTGTCGTTAGAAAGAGTGTTCCATCGTTTACTTACGGTTTTGAATCGAACAAGAGATTGAGGTGGAAGACGAGAGAGTATCTCTTCCTCCAACTCCCACGGAAGCTGCTTCACCGGCAGAGCCATATAGGTCTTTTATGTGTTATTTGAGTTTTCGCTTTGGAAGTTGGGATTAATCAATTTATTTTGTGTGGGGAAAATATCTACTGCCAAAAACAAAATCTTTGAGTTTTGATTACCATGAAATCTGATCATTATCTTAACTAAATAGGAGAATTATTTTTCTCCTTATTTATTAATGGGTTAATTGGTTGAATAAACCAATACAAATATTAATTATAAAGCATGCTTTAAAGTATTACTATTGGCTAAAACGTATGAAAATAGTTTAGTGCAAAAAATAAGACATTTATATCTAAGCATTAATGGGTTTTCTTAATATGTGTAAAAAACATAAAACATCAAACATAACAAAACGGAGGGAGTATTAATTTATCGAGTACTCCCTATGTTGCAATTTAGTTGTCATTCTACATGATTTCACGTATATTAAGAAAACATAATAAAAATTCTATTATACCCTTAAAAACAAAGTTAACTCTTGGTATTCTTCATAAAATTTGAGGTTAAAATTGGTATTCAAAGCTAAAAATTACATTGAAAATTGGAAACGACAACTAATTTGAAACATAAAATTACGTCTAAAACGACAACTAATTTGCAACAGAGGGAGTATTAATTTATACTCCCTCCATTTCTTTATGTAAGATGTTTAAGAGATTTTTGTTTGTTTTATTTATTATTTTTTTTTTTTTGGCAACAAAGTTTACTTCATATTAAAATTTTCTTTTGGGCCTAACCCATTACATTTAAGCCTGCTTTAGCCAAACCATCGGCCTTTGTGTTTTCTGATCTTGGAACAAAGGAAAAAATAATAGCTTCGAAGAAGCTTGAATAGATGACGATATCCGCTTGTACGCCATGAATTTCCGTCAAAAGGAGGTTCCGATTCAAAGCTTTCACCAGAGTTTGAGAATCTGATCGTCTCACGATCTTTGATATACACAGACTTAGAGCATGAAGAAGCACCGATCGCACTGCCAAAGCCTCCGCCGCCAGAGCTGACGAAACTTCAGTAATCCGTGCTGAATGATCGATGGTGGTACCGTGTTTGGAGTTGATAGTCCATCCGATACCTGCAATCCCTGAGTTGGCAAGCCAAGCCGCATCAGTGAAGCAAACGGTGAATCCTTCCCAAGAGGTAGCAGATTCTTTTGATTCGATTGGCCAGAAGCAATCGAGAGGATTGACTCAGGTTGAGCATCGATCCATTCCCTGGCATCGCAACACGCTTTTACCACCGTCTCAGATGGCGAAAAGTCACGATTGCTAAACACGAGTTGGTTCCTAGAGATCCACATCGACCAACAGGTCCAAGCCGATAAGGTTCCTTTCTCCAAACTCAGAGGTGGTAAGGAAAACATCTTAATAACCCTGTCCATTCCCTCCTTAACAGTTGCTATTTGCGAGGAATCGAATTCCTCCACACTAACCTTCTTCCACACTTCAATGGCATAGGGGCAACGAAAGAGAAAATGTAAAATTGTTTCTTCCTCCTCACACCGATAACATTTAGTAGCAGCTGTTATGTTTCTCAGAGCGAGTTGGTCTCCCACCGCCAGAGCACCATGAAGGGCCTTCCAGAGAAATAATTTGACCTTGGGAGGAGCTTTCATCGACCAAACTTGGTTGTTCCAGTCTACAGGTAGCATCATGTGAGCATTAGGAACCTTTCTCTCTTTTTCAGCTTCAATATACCCTGATCTAGTGGTATATTCTCCATTGGGTTTTTTTAGCCATCTTCCCTTGTCCTTGGCTCCCAGAATATTGGGTTTGAGTTTGAGGATAATATGTTTAAAGTGTGGTAGGATTTGATCAATCTTTTCCACATTCCAGGTTGATGAATGTGGGTGGATCAAATCACTAACCATAAGGTTTTGGGTCATTTCTGTATTAGGTCCCATAGGTTGGAGTTGTTCGCTTGTAGATAACCAGGCATCCTTCCACATATGGATATCCTTTTCATCTCCTATAACCCAGCCCAATTGTTTCTTCAGCAGGTCCCTTCCTATCATCAAACTTCGCCATCCATGGGAGGATTTTTCAGGCACAGAACATTCCATCAAGGGAAGATCACAGCAGTATTTCCCCATCAGTGTTCTAGCTAGGAGGCCAGAAGGGTTGTTCATCAGTCTCCAACTCAGTTTAGCTAGCAACACTTCATTGAAATTGGTAATATCCTTAAAACCCAACCCTCCCATACTCTTTGGTTTAGTCATCTTATCCCATGCCACCCAGCTAATTTTTTGTTGTTCATGAGTTGCATCCCACCAGAATCGAGTCAGCGCCAACTGTATCCTTTTGCACAAAGATTTAGGAATCTGAAAACAAGTCATAGCATAGGTAGGCATGGCAGTCAGGACACTCTTCAGCAGAACCAGTTTCCCAACAATAGACAGCAGTTTGGATGACCAGCTAGCTGCTTTGATTTTGATTTTATGAACTATGGAAGAGAATAAATCCTTTTTGCTTCTTCCAAAATGCTAAGGCAGACCCAAGTATTTGCCTACTCCTCCTTCATTTCTTATTTGTAGAATTCTTTTCATCTGAGCCTTCAGTCTGCGAGGAGTCTTTCTTGAGAATGTGATAGATGACTTCTGGTAATTTATTAGTTGTCCTGACACTTCTTCATAGGAAATCATAATTTTCTTGAGTTCTTGACCACTTTTTCTGGTTGCTGTGCAGAAGAACATAGTATCATCAGCAAATAGAATGTGGTTAATGTGTGGACTCCCTCTAGGAACTTTAACACCCAGCCGTTTCTTCTTCTCCTGAGCTCTTAAGCAGAGTCCGGATAATACTTCTCCACACATAATGAACAGGTAAGGAGATATAGGATTTCCTTGTCTCAAACCTCTACTAGGTATAACATGTCCAATAGGGGCTCCATTGATTAGAAAGGAGAACTTAACCGTAGTAATGCATTGCATTATCCATTGAATCAGAGTAGCATGAAAGCCTAGTCTCTGTAAAACTTGCTTGATAAAATTCAATTCTAGACGATCATAGGCCTTACTCATATCAGTCTTGATAGCCATATCACTTCTAACTTCTGCATTAGATGTCTTGAGAAAATGTAGGACTTCATGTGTGATTAGAACATTATCTGAGATGGCTCTCTTTGGCACAAAAGCTGATTGAGTCTCTGAGATAGTTTCTTCAAGTAGTGGTTGTAGCCTTCTAGAAATTAGTTTAGAGATCACTTTGTAATAAACGTTACAAAGGGCAATAGGCATGTAATCTGTCACTTTCTTTGGACTTGTAACTTTTGAGATCAGTCTTGTGTGAGTCTCATTCAAGTTGTTTTGCATGATTCCGGACCTGAAAAACTCTTTCACCTCAGTGATCAGTTCAGCACCTATGATATCCCAGTGAGTTTGGAAGAAGCAGGCAGAAAAGTCATCAGGCCCAGGAGCCTTATCAGGGTGAATAGAGTCCAAGGCTGCCTTGATTTCCTCATCACTAGGATTACATATCAGTGCCTGGTTCATCTCTTCAGTTATGATCGGCTTTAATGTTGTATCCACCACCTTCTCAGAATAAGCAGGCTCACAGGAAGATGAGGTAAACAGCTTTTCGAAATAATCTGTGATTACTTTGGCTATTTTCTCTTCTTCAAAAACCTCCTGCCCTATCTCATCTTCTAAAACTGTGAAATTGTTTCTAGCTCCTCTACTTCTAGTGGAGGCATGAAAGAAACCTGCGTTACGATCACCAAGACTTAGCCACAATTGTCTACTTCTCTGCTTCCAGAAGTGTTCCTCAGCCAGGTAAGCCTGATTCAATTTATCCTTCACTTCACCAATTAGAGCAGAGTTAGCAGTAATGTCAGTAAGAACTTTGTCCAGTTCCAACTGTAGCTCTTGGATGAGGATTTTACTGTTCCTTTGTTGTTGTCTGTTCCAGAGGACAATAGCCTTCCTGCAACATTCCAATTTACCCTGGACTTTGAGTTGCTTACAATCTTCCCAGGTTTTGGCAACTAAATCCTTAACCTCCTTATTATGTTTCAGTCTTCTATCATACCTGAAGAATCCTTTTTTTCTTTTTCCTTGTAGGGTCAAAGAAGGTGACTATTGGCCGGTGATCAGATGCTTCAAACTTCAGGTATTCACTTCTACCTGATGGGAATAGTTCAGTTCATTCCCCATTTGATACTGCTCGATCTAGTCTGCTCCCTCAGCAAAGAATGACCTAAAATCTCCAAATGAGCCTTCAGATCTAGGTGTTCCTCCAACTTTCTCTTCATTTTCCAAAACATCATTAAAGTCTCCTTTTAGAAACCAAGGAGCCTTTCTTATAGTAGCTAGACTAATTAGGTGTTCTCACACTATTCTTCTTGCAGCTATATCAAGATGTCCATAGACAAAAGTCGAGTAGAACAGCTTCCCCTCGAAGAATATATGAGTATCCAGGTAATTGTCACACGCTGATAAGACTTCTACTTTTAAGTCTTTTCTCCATAATAGTAGCAGACCTCCTCCTCCATGACCATGAGGGGAGACTAGTGAATGCTTGGGATAACCTAAATCATTTATTTCTTTCAGGACAAAATTATCTGGGTTTTTTGTCTCAGATATGAAGACGATATCAGGATCAATAGTCTTGCACATATCATGAAGACGACGAGCTGTCTCGGGATTCCCTAACCCTTGACAGTTCCAAGCTACAATTTTTAAGGAAGAGGAGAGGATTCCTTGTGAAAATCCTGTTGAGGCTTCTTCCTCTGTACTGATTTAGGAACTTGTGCTTGGACGGGTCTTTGGTTGCCACTGGGACCTGCTTTTGTTTTATCCTTCTCCACAGCTCTCTTGGAGACCGCCTTGATTAGTCGCTTCTTAGGAGACGCCTGGATACAGGCCACAGTCTGCCTCTTTGCCCCAACTTCTGGAGCAGCTTTCTTTGGTCTCCCAGGCTTCCTTTTTCCAGAAGTGCTGGGGATTAATGCAGTAGCAGTTGTATCATGTGTTGGATTTAAAGGAGATCCCAGTCTCTGTCTAGCAGGTATCCTCTCCACAGGCAAGTTTTGCAGCCTTTCTCTTTCTTCAAATTCCATAGCTGTTCTGATCATGTGAGCTGCAGTTTCTTCCACTTCCCCTAGTTCTTCTGCTAGTCTTGATCTTTCTTTCCTAGCTGTACTCTCATTGAGATTAGGACAGTTTCTGTATCTAACCATAACCTCCCTCACTTCACCCATTGCAGCTTGAAGAGCCCCAGATGGGATTTGATCAGAAGAGGAGGGCTCTACAATTCGTTCTAGCGTAGGTCTCCTATCTCTTGAACAATCAGATCTTTCCTCAGGGGACCAGAGAGCTCTTGGGAGTTCACGCCTTCTTTTCTCAATCCTGACTGGTCTCTGAGGAGATCTCTCTCTTCTTTTCTGGCTTGTCTCAGAGGGTTCCATTGACTGGAAGGAACTATAGGACCTAGCAGGGAGCTGAGGGGACTTGCCAGAGTTGCCAGAATTTCCCCCTCTTTGTCTTTCAATATGGTTCCTTCTTCCCTCATCCCCACTTCTATGGTAAGTGGACACGGTAGCTTCTGAGTTTTCCCTGACTGTCTTAGAGGAAAGTCTGTGACCACGGTTGTATCCATGTTAGCTAACCTGTTCTCTCGCAGGTTCCCTCTCCTGAGGAGGCTCTGTCCTCGGTGTCACCTCACATCTCAGAGGAGGTTCAGGTAAGGCCTCAGGGCAGTCCTTGAGATTATGATCCAATCTTAGACACTTAGAGTTGTGTTTTTCAAGTTTTTCATAGAGCAGAATGGCCTCCACCTCATCTCCATTTTTAAATTCCAAGGTGGAGGAGGTTATCAAAGGTAGCAGTCCATCAATTTCAACCTGCATCTTAGATGCGCATCTTAGATGCAGACTTGTTAATCAATGAATCCTTAAATGTGCCTATATTTACACCAAGGCTTAACATAGTAGTTTTAGACCATAGATGGCTAGGAACCCCCAGAATTTGGATCCAGAAAGGAATCCTAGAGGGTAATGTGGGAGGCACAGTTGGTTCCCATCTTTGAATGATAACCATCCAGTGAGCAAAATGGTAAGGCCTATTCTCTAGCACCTTCACTAAGTTTTCTTCAGATGAAAATTGATACTGGAATCTTCCTTGTCCCAGGTCAGCTCCCACCGGCCGAGTGGACACCTTCCAATGGTCAGCAAAGAAAGGCAAGAGAGCCCACATCTTCTGGATCTTTGGATTGGTGATCCTTCCAACCAGCATAAGACCATGGTCATTGTAATGACCCTCGCTTAGGGCTAAACCGCGTCTCGGCAAAGCCCCGATGCGATGGCCGGATCAGTCTGATAGTTTTTGGCCAAAACCTAGTTAAGCACCTCGGTGACTAAGCTAAGTGTCTGCCTGGTTGGTTAGTCACCAGCCTTACCTTCGGATGAAGAAACGTCACTTACCTTCGGACGAAGAAACGTCCAAGGTGTTTGGGTTTGTCTAAGCACGACAAATCCTGTAAGCACGAGGTGTCGCGACTGTGTGGGACGAGTCAGCGGAAGCACGACAAACCCACAAGCACGATAAATCGGAAGCACGACAAACCCGTAAGCACGAGGTGTGGCGACCGTGTGGGACGAGTCAGCGAAAGCACGACAAATCCTGTAAGCACGAGGTGTCGCGACCGTGTGGGTCGAGTCAGCGGAAGCACGACAAATCGGAAGCACGACAAATTCGTAAGCACGACAAGTCGGAAGCACGGCAAATCCCGCAAGCACGAGGTGTCGCGACCATGTGAACCGAGTCAGCGGAAGCACGACAAATCGGAAGCACGACAAACCCGTAAGCACGAGGTGTCGCGACCATGTGCAACGAGTCAGCGAGAAGCACGACAAATCGGAAGCACGACAAATCCGCAAGCATGACAAAGCTGGGCTGACTCAGCTACCTGCCTACCTGCTTGCCTAAGCTTATATATAGGAACCTAAGACCTCATTTTCTTTCATTCAAAAACGTGGGAACCTCTACCAAAATCACTCTAGAAACCACTTCGAACCTCTGTTAAAATCGGTTTAGAAAACCCGAGTTCTTGTCCACGTTTTTATCCACTCTTTTCTATCATCTTAGACCATCGAGTAGAAGCAAGATTAGTCGATATTCTAGCCTAAGCTCTGGCCCTTTTTAGAGAAGGAAGATCCATTCTAGATCTTTAGTCGAATCCAAATCCTAGCCGTTCATAGAGTAAAGGTGAGTCATGGTTATGTTTGTTGCTTTACTGCAAAACAAATAGAGCGTCATGCTTGTTTATTTTTATGCTGATAACCGTTGAGGTTCATGCTAGGATTTTAGGATTTTAGTTTAAGTGTTTGATTTTATTGTTTTGCATGATTGTGTGAATGTGTGTTGTATATTTCTTGTGATGATTGTGTGTTTTGTTTGTGGTTAACGTTACAAGTGATCAAGAGGATCATGTAACGTTCTAACTTTCTAACATTAGTAGAAAGCAGTTGACACTTCCATGTATCGGAGGTCACGGAGGAACGGGATTGCAGCCTATGGCCATCCGATGTAATTCGTGGAGGAACGGGATTGCAGCCTAGGGCAGTGAATTACAGTAGTCGGATCACTTGATTTTTAGCCTTTGTGGTTAGAGTTAAGTGAGGTAAAATAGGACGATGAAAGGAAGTTGTCAATTGGCTTTATAGGTTATTGTGTGCTAACAGGTTACTTTAAAAGAGGACTGCGGTAAGAGGTCCTCTCAGTGTGTTGTGTTTTAATTATCATTTCCGCATGTGCATTCTCTGTTTATTATTGTTGATTGCTTGTTGATTGTTATTTTGGGTTTGGGTTGGAAATTTATTTATTGCATGTTAGGGGAGCCTTCACTCACTGAGCAATTAGTGCTCACGACTCATTTGTTTTGCAGGTAACCAATAGTGAGATTTTAGTCGGGCTGGAGGAGCTTAGGAAAGTTGGTGTAGATCGTCTGCCTTTTTGCAAACGTGTATGTATTTAATATGTAGAAATGTGTTTTTGAGCATTGGCTCGAAGCCGGCAAATATCTATGTTTTGGTAACTACTGTAAACCTTAAGTGTAAGTATGTATAAATGAAGTATTTGCTTAAAGCTTGGGTTACATATGATACTAGTCCTAGTCCAGGATGAACCAACTATCGATCATAAATCGGGTTGAAAAGCCTTGGTTTATGTTCGATAGGAAATGCATACTTGGACGTTTGGTCTAGGGTTCTTTAATGAGTTTTTGGAACCTCGGAACGGATGGCCAAGTGCGCAAACGTAGCATCCTCGGTCGGGTTTTGGGTCAGCGTTGACCTGATCCTGAACGGGGGCGTTACAGTCATGGACCAGTTCAGAAGGGTCAAAGTCAGGTACCAGAACCCTAGATGCTCTAGGAGGTTCCTCTTGATGTGTAATACCTTTGCCTTTTTCTGCAGCTGAGAATTTCCTGTTCATCTTTCCCCGAAAAGATGAGAAGCAACCAAGAAGGATCCGTAGGGTGGATTATTCTAGATTATAACAAGTAAGAAGCTGGATTGGGAGATAATCCTTTGAGTGGATCAGTCTAGGGTTTTAGAGTTTGTAGATGGGACCAAGAACTTAGAGAAAGGAGAGGCTGGGGAATTCTTTGAGAGGATAAAATTAGTTTCAGACCGAGAGTGAGTTACCAAGTTTTTTCAGAAGTCCAAAGAACTGTTAGCAGAAGCAGAATCATGTAAAGCTTGAGTTGTAAGAGGCATTCAAGTGAGACCAAACACTTTGAGTAGAAGAGACGCTAGAGTTCTTGATATAACAAGTAACTTTTAGTGGTTGAGGTATTAGGTGAAGTGAGATTTTGAAAAACTTACCAAAGAGGGAAATAGAAACCACAGGGTAAGCGTCGGTAGCCTTCACCAATTGTGGTTAATATCCACTCTCGAGAAACGTGTCTGAGAGCAAAATGACGATGTTTCTTTTTCTTCTGTTGTTGTTGTTTTGTTTGTTTTTGTTTGTTTTATTTTATTAAATGTTTTACTACTTTCTATGTAGATTTTAATGCTATTTGATAGTTTTGACCTTTTGAATTATGTAGTCTTGTACATGACGAGTTAAATTATATTTGTATATATTTATTAAATGAAATTTTGTTTATAATTATTGTTTTTTGATTCATGCATATTTAACCAAAACATCTTACAAAATGAAATGGAAGGAGTAGATGTTATATTGTATGTGCTTGCCGTTTCTTAGTTATTTTTTTTTAATCTACATGTTTTTGTTTTCTTTCTTAGTTTCTACATTCTTCCATTTTTCTTATTCAATACACGTTTTTCCTTTTTCGTGTTGTCTAGTATATGTTATTTTTTCTTCTAATTTATATGTTAATGCATGTTTCTTTATTTCTGTTGTTTTACAAGTGGTTTCAAATTTTCAACCATCCCTTTTACCGTGGTACTAATACATTATCTTATTATATAAAAGAGAGTTTATTAAAATTGTAACTCACGAGATGGTGACATGTGTCTATTATCGATCGATATGATAACACGTGTTAAAATGCTCTATTTAAAATCAAGCAATTAGAAAATTGAAGATATCATTATGTTAAACCAATAAAATAAAGACACATTAACATTTTTTTTATTGTTTCATTAACATATTTCTAAAAACCAAACCAAATTTTATATAAGTCATAAAAAAAAGTAAAATATAAATAACATTATGTTAACAAAATAAATGTTACATCACAAAAATGAAACTTTATATATAAAAACAAAATACATGTTAAAGCATAAATTATTTTAAAAGGAAAAGTAAACATACATTCAATCTTATAAATGTTAAACCATAAATTATTTAAAAATAAAAAGTAAACATACGTTCAGCCTGACAAAAAAATTATTACTACAGAAATGGCAAATCCCAAAACTAAATAATAACACACACCTCCCACAATTTAACATACACCTCAAATCCTCAAATTTCTTCGAATACCACCTCCACAAATCAGTCAAAACTATTTAATTTTCGATCAATTAGATTGAAATCGTGTTTACCGTCGAACTATTGCACGTATTCTTCAAAAGTGGGAATGGAAGTTCTTCTACTTGATGAAAAGGTTAGTATATATCAATTATATCAAATTTTAAAATTTTCAACTTATCCAACAGTTACCTACATTCTTGACGCTGTAAAAAATAAATTTATGAACCTAACATAAAAAAGAAAATTTACAAAATAGAATAGTAATATATTATAATTTTATTTTTTTACCAACTTTTTAAAAATAATTGATTTTTGTTTATAAAATAGATTCATTTTCAAAGTATATAAGATTTCAAATATGATTTAAAACCTTATCATTCATTTAGATGAATTATTTTTATAAATTTTTGAAGATTTAAACTCATTATTGATTTTCTTGTTCACGTAATTTATGATTATATTAACATGGTTTTAATTTAAAATATAACTATACAGATGTAACTACACAAATTATCAATTTTTAATATCAAATACTCGCATATTATGCGGGTCCTAATCTAGTACTAAATATAACCATCATGACTCACACTATCTTCAAAGTAAGAGTTTTTTGGGCCATATCATATATGCGTCGAAGTTTCTTAAGTGGCGTTACAACTAATTATGGTCTCGAAAGAGACACAAATAAATCACACACGATAAGAATCTATTTTGTCCGAATCTGATCTAGGTTAGGTGATTTGAATAGTTGTACTCAATTAAATGGGTGCTAGTAAATTAGTAATTAAGAAATCGTCAAAAGCAGGACTTGTAAAGCTTTTGCTTGCCGATTAGTTATTAAAGTCCAACTCAGTAATTAATATTTCTTCCGTCCAATTTTAGATTATTTAAAGGGTTTTACCCACAAATTAAGAAATTAATTAATTGTTTATTTTTTCAATATAAAACATTATTCCAAAATGATTCAACCAATGAAAAAATAATCTGCAGAATTCAAACACTTAAAAACAACAAAAACACAATAAATATTGCATAGAAAATTAAAACAATCAACTAAAATAGAACGAATTTTTCTCCTAAAAGATCATCAAAAAAGGGAGTGAGTATTTTTTGTTTTTTTCCGGTCAAACTCACTAATTAATATTTATTCCAAAGAAAAAACAAGTCAAAAGCATGTGCAAGAGTCATTTAATCAGAGAGTTGCTCGGTGGTCTTAGTTTTGTTTGACAGAGTCATTTTCACGGTTCTTGACAAATGGCTTGTAACTTGCTCGATCAGGGTTCTTTGGCATTCATCATTAAAACATGCACAAGCATCCGCGTTTCTGATTTGTGCTTATATGGGTATCTCACGTTATCAAGACATTAGACGCTCTCTAGAAAGAGAAATTGGTTTCATTCAATAGTTTCACTGTAAAAGTTATCTCTTTTGCTCTCCTTATTTTTATTCTCTTTTGCCGAGGAAGCGAGTATCCTAAGTTTGTATCTGTAACCTAACATTTCATATAAAAATAATTACGTTTTAGCAAAAAAAAAAAAAAAAAAAAATTCATAATAAAAGTAGAACAAAAAAAAAGAGTGATAACAAAAGGACTACTAGACTAACAATTTGTTCAACCTAACTTGTATTTCAAGGAACCGAGATCAAGTTGGGAGTGTAAACACGGTGACAACACTCGACAATCCCAGAATCTATTTGAATCATCTTGCACAGATCTGCCATCACAATGTAGATGCAAGCCACCCTAGTTTCATCGTCGGCACAACACATGAATAGGGTCTTGTCAGAGATGTAGTAACTAATGCCATACAACTTACCAAATAGTCTTGGCAAGCTAGTTGTTGACAAAGTCATCAAGTTTATCCACACCACGCCCTCTCCATCATCCACATTGTTATTACTAATCCTCTCCTTGGTTACCCAAATCCTAATCTTCCTTGTTAGACGACATTGCTTTAACAAGGTTAACCGATCTCCCTTATAAACCGCAAGGAGAAGTATATCAGAAGGATGGTCCTTCTGACACGGAAGAAGACAAAAAGGATTGAAAAATATCTCTCTCGTGAAATCAAAGCTTCGGATGAAGTAGTCACTACGAGTCTCGAGATTACAAGTAACCCAGTAGAGATTTCCATTCAAGGACACACTTGTTGCCGAAGATTTGTCATGAGTTACTAACCAGTATTTGTCAGGTTCATCAATAAACTTGAACGCATGAGACGCACACTCGTAGATGGCAACTCTCACGTAACTTTCAACGATAGAAACAATATAGCCCAAGATCTTGTAACCTTTTTCATTATCGTATCCTAAGCCAAAAACAAAGAACCCTTTATCATCGTTCTTGAACCATGTAACATGTCTCAACCATGGATTCCAGAGGACTGTCCAGGTCTTGTCAAACCGATAGTTGCCAAACAAGAGCCCGTCGCAACTCGTGAATCTAATGATCTTTTTGTACTTGTCCAGATGTATACCTTCTCCGTAGGGAATAGGTAGCTCACGCAACTCTATGGTTGGATCGATGGTGTTGGGATCAATGATGTCTATCGAATAAAGTTTGGAATGGGTAATGAAGATGAACTGAGGATGGGAGCGAGACAAGTGGCTTTTGAGGAAACTCTTGTCGTTAGAAAGAGTGTTCCATCGTTTACTTACGGTTTTGAATCGAACAAGAGATTGAGGTGGAAGACGAGAGAGTATCTCTTCCTCCAACTCCCACGGAAGCTGCTTCACCGGCAGAGCCATATAGGTCTTTTATGTGTTATTTGAGTTTTAGCTTTGGAAGTTGGGATTAATCAATTTCTTTTGTGTAGGGAAAATATCTACTGCCAAAAACAAAATCTTTGAGTTTTGATTACCATGAATTCCGATCATTATCTTAACTAAATAAGAGAATTATTTTTCTCCTTATTTATTAATGGGTTAATTGGTTGAATAAACCAATACAAATATTAATTCTAAAGCATGCTTTAAAGTATTACTATTGGCTAAAACTTATGAAAAATAGTTTAGTGCAAAAAATAAGACATTTATATCTAAGCATTAATGGGTTTTCTTAATAAGTGTAAAAAACATAAAACATCAAACATAACAAAACGGAGGGAGTATTAATTTATCGAGTATTAATTTATACTCCCTCCGTTTCTTTATGTAAGATGTTTAAGAGATTTTTGTTTGTTTTATTTTTTTTATTCTATTTTTTTTGCAACAAAGTTTACTTCATATTAAAATTTTCTTTTGGGCCTAACCCATTACATTTAAGCCTGTTATAGCCAAACCATCGGCCTTTGTGTTTTCTGATCTTGGAACAAAGGAAAAAACAATAGCTTCGAAGAAGCTTGAATAGATGACGATATCCGCTTGTACGCCATGAATTTCCGTCAAAAGGAGGTTCCGATTCAAAGCTTTCACCAGAGTTTGAGAATCCGATCGTCTCACGATCTTTGATATACAGAGACTTAGAGCATGAAGAAGCACCGATCGCACTGCCAAAGCCTCCGCCGCCAGAGCTGACGAAATTTCAGTAATCCGTGCTGAATGATCGATGGTGGTACCGTGTTTGGAGTTGATAGTCCATCCGATACCTGCAATCCCTGAGTTGGCCAGCCAAGCCGCATCAGTGAAGCAAACGGTGAATCCTTCCCAAGAGGTAGCAGATTCTTTTGATTTGATTGGCCAGAAGCAATCGAGAGGATTGACTCAGGTTGAGCATCGATCCATTCCCTGGCATCGCAACACGCTTTTACCACCGTCTCAGATGGCGAAAAGTCACGATTGCTAAACACGAGTTGGTTCCTAGAGATTCACATCGACCAACAGGTCCAAGCCGATAAGGTTCCTTTCTCCAAACTCAGAGGTGGTAAGGAAAGCATCTTAATAACCCTGTCCATTCCCTCCTTAACAGTTGCTATTTGCGAGGAATCGAATTCCTCCACACTAACCTTCTTCCACACTTCAATGGCATAGGGGCAACGAAAGAGAAAATGTAAAATTGTTTCTTCCTCCTCACACCGATAACATTTAGTAGCAGCTGTTATGTTTCTCAGAGCGAGTTGGTCTCCCACCGCCAGAGCACCATGAAGGGCCTTCCAGAGAAATAATTTGACCTTGGGAGGAGCTTTCATCGACCAAACTTGGTTGTTCCAGTCTACAGGTAGCATCATGTGAGCATTAGGAACCTTTCTCTCTTTTTCAGCTTCAATATACCCTGATCTAGTGGTATATTCTCCATTGGGTTTTTTTAGCCATCTTCCCTTGTCCTTGGCTCCCAGAATATTGGGTTTGAGTTTGAGGATAATATGTTTAAAGTGTGGTAGGATTTGATCAATCTTTTCCACATTCCAGGTTGATGAATGTGGGTGGATCAAATCACTAACCATAAGGTTTTGGGTCATTTCTGTATTAGGTCCCATAGGTTGGAGTTGTTCGCTTGTAGATAACCAGGCATCCTTCCACATATGGATATCCTTTTCATCTCCTATAACCCAGCCCAATTGTTTCTTCAGCAGGTCCCTTCCTATCATCAAACTTCGCCATCCATGGGAGGATTTTTCAGGCACAGAACATTCCATCAAGGGAAGATCACAGCAGTATTTCCCCATCAGTGTTCTAGCTAGGAGGCCAGAAGGGTTGTTCATCAGTCTCCAACTCAGTTTAGCTAGCAACACTTCATTGAAATTGGTAATATCCTTAAAACCCAACCCTCCCATACTCTTTGGTTTAGTCATCTTATCCCATGCCACCCAGCTAATCTTTTGTTGTTCATGAGTTGCATCCCACCAGAATCGAGTCAGCGCCAACTGTATCCTTTTGCACAAAGATTTAGGAATCTGAAAACAAGTCATAGCATAGGTAGGCATGGCAGTCAGGACACTCTTCAGCAGAACCAGTTTCCCAACAATAGACAGCAGTTTGGATGACCAGCTAGCTGCTTTGATTTTGATTTTATGAACTATGGAAGAGAATAAATCCTTTTTGCTTCTTCCAAAATGCTAAGGCAGACCCAAGTATTTGCCTACTCCTCCTTCATTTCTTATTTGTAGAATTCTTTTCATCTGAGCCTTCAGTCTGCGAGGAGTCTTTCTTGAGAATGTGATAGATGACTTCTGGTAATTTATTAGTTGTCCTGACACTTCTTCATAGGAAGTCATAATTTTCTTGAATTCTTGACCACTTTTTCTGGTTGCTGTGCAGAAGAACATAGTATCATCAGCAAATAGAAGGTGGTTAATGTGTGGACTCCCTCTAGCAACTTTAACACCCAGCCGTTTCTTCTTCTCCTGAGCTCTTAAGCAGAGTCCGGATAATACCTCTCCACACATAATGAACAGGTAAGGAGATATAGGATCTCCTTGTCTCAAACCTCTACTAGGTATAACATGTCCAATAGGGGCTCCATTGATTAGAAAGGAGAACTTAACCGTAGTAATGCATTGCATTATCCATTGAATCAGAGTAGCATGGAAGCCTAGTCTCTGTAAAACTTGCTTGATAAAAGTCCATTCTAGACGATCATAGGCCTTACTCATATCAGTCTTGATAGCCATAGCACTTCTAACTTCTGCATTAGATGTCTTGAGAAAATGTAGGACTTCATGTGTGATTAGAACATTATCTGAGATGGCTCTCTTTGGCACAAAAGCTGATTGAGTCTCTGAGATAGTTTCTTCAAGTAGTGGTTGTAGCCTTCTAGAAATTAATTTAGAGATCACTTTGTAATAAACGTTACAAAGGGCAATAGGCATGTAATCTGTCACTTTCTTTGGACTTGTAACTTTTGAGATCAGTCTTATGTGAGTCTCATTCAAGTTGTTTTGCATGATTCCGGACCTGAAAAACTCTTTCACCTCAGTGATCAGTTCAGCACCTATGATATCCCAGTGAGTTTGGAAGAAGCAGGCAGAAAGTCATCAGGCCCAGGAGCCTTATCAGGGTGAATAGAGTCCAAGGCTGCCTTGATTTCCTCATCACTAGGATTACATATCAGTGCCTGGTTCATCTCTTCAGTTATGATCGGCTTTAATGTTGTATCCACCACCTTCTCAGAATAAGCAGGCTCACAGGAAGATGAGGTAAACAGCTTTTCGAAATAATCTGTGATTACTTTGGCTATTTTCTCTTCTTCAAAAACCTCCTGCCCTATCTCATCTTCTAAAACTGTGAACTTGTTTCTAGCTCCTCTACTTCTAGTGGAGGCATGAAAGAAACCTGCGTTACGATCACCAAGACTTAGCCACAATTGTCTACTTCTCTGCTTCCAGAAGTGTTCCTCAGCCAGGTAAGCCTGATTCAATTTATCCTTCACTTCACCAATTAGAGCAGAGTTAGCAGTAATGTCAGTAAGAACTTTGTCCAGTTCCAACTGTAGCTATTGGATGAGGATTTTACTGTTCCTTTGTTGTTGTCTGTTCCAGAGGACAATAGCCTTCCTGCAACGTTCCAATTTACCCTGGACTTTGAGTTGCTTACAATCTTCCCAGGTTTTGGCAACTAAATCCTTAACCTCCTTATTATGTTTCAGTCTTCTATCATACCTGAAGAATCCTTTTTTCTTTTTCCTTGTAGGGTCAAAGAAGGTGACTATTGGCCGGTGATCAGATGCTTCAAACTTCAGGTATTCACTTCTACCTGATGGGAATAGTTCAGTCCATTCCCCATTTGATACTGCTCGATCTAGTCTGCTCCTAATTTTTAAATCACGTCCCCATCTCCAGGACAGAGCACAGCCTGTATGTGGTAGATCATAAAGATCTCCCTCAGCAAAGAATGACCTAAAATCTCCAAATGAGCCTTCAGATCTAGGTGTTCCTCCAACTTTCTCTTCATTTTCAAAAATATCATTAAAGTCTCCTTTTAGAAACCAAGGAGCCTTTCTTATAGTAGCTAGACTAATTAGGTGTTCTCACACTATTCTTCTTGCAGCTATATCAAGATGTCCATAGACAAAAGTCGAGTAGAACAGCTTCCCCTCGAAGAATATATGAGTATCCAGGTAATTGTCACACGCTGATAAGACTTCTACTTTTAAGTCTTTTCTCCATAATAGTAGCAGACCTCCTCCTCCATGACCATGAGGGGAGACTAGTGAATGCTTGGGATAACCTAAATCATTTATTTCTTTCAGGACAAAATCATATGGGTTTTTTTGTCTCAGATATGAAGACGATATCAGGATCAATAGTCTTGCACATGTCATGAAGACGACGAGCTGTCTCGGGATTCCCTAACCCTTGACAGTTCCAAGCTACAATTTTTAAGGAATAGGAGAGGATTCCTTGTGAAAATCCTGTTGAGGCTTCTTCCTCTGTACTGATTTAGGAACTTGTGCTTGGACGGGTCTTTGGTTGCCACTGGGACCTGCTTTTGTTTTATCCTTCTCCACAGCTCTCTTGGAGACCGCCTTGATTAGTCGCTTCTTAGGAGACGCCTGGATACAGGCCACAGTCTGCCTCTTTGCCCCAACTTCTGGAGCAGCTTTCTTTGGTCTCCCAGGCTTCCTTTTTCCAGAAGTGCTGGGGATTAATGCAGTAGCAGTTGTATCATGTGTTGGATTTAAAGGAGATCCCAGTCTCTGTCTAGCAGGTATCCTCTCCACAGGCAAGTTTTGCAGCCTTTCTCTTTCTTCAAATTCCATAGCTGTTCTGATCATGTGAGCTGCAGTTTCTTCCACTTCCCCTAGTTCTTCTGCTAGTCTTGATCTTTCTTTCCTACCTGCACTCTCATTGAGATCAGGACAGTTTCAGTATCTAACCATAACCTCCCTCACTTCACCCATTGCAGCTTGAAGAGCCCCAGATGGGATTTGATCAGAAGAGGAGGGCTCTACAATTCGTTCCAGCGTAGGTCTCCTATCTCTTGAAGAATCAGAACTTTCCTCAGAGGACCAGAGAGCTCTTGGGAGTTCACGCCTTCTTTTCTCAATCTTGATTGGTCTCTGAGGAGATCTCTCTCTCTTCTTTTCTGGCTTGTCTCAGAGGGTTCCATTGACTAGAAGGAACTATAGGACCTAGCAGGGAGCTGAGGGGACTTGCCAGAGTTGCCAGAATTTCCCCCTCTTTGTCTTTCAATATGGTTCCTTCTTCCCTCATCCCCACTTCTATGGTAAGTGGACACGGTAGCTTCTGAGTTTTCCCTGACTGTCTTAGAGGAAAGTCTGTGACCACGGCTGTATCCATGTTAGCTAACATGTTCTCTCGCAGGTTCCCTCTCCTGAGGAGGCTCTGTCCTCGGTGTCACCTCACATCTCAGAGGAGGTTCAGGTAAGGCCTCAGGGCAGTCCTTGAGATTATGATCCAATCTTAGACACTTAGAGTTGTGTTTTTCAAGTTTTCCATAGACCAGAATGGCCTCCACCTCATCTCCATTTTTAAATTCCAAGGTGGAGGAGGTTATCAAAGGTAGCAGTCCATCAATTTCAACCTGCATCTTAGATGCAGACTTGGTAATCAATGAATCCTCAAATGTGCCTATATTTACACCAAGGCTTAACATAGTAGTTTTAGACCATAGATGGCTAGGAACCCCCAGAATTTGGATCCAGAAAGGAATCCTATAGGGTAATGTGGGAAGCACAGTTGGTTCCCATCTTTGAATGATAACCATCCAGTGAGCAAAATGGTAAGGCCTATTCTCTAGCACCTTCACTAAGTCTTCTTCAGATGAAAATTGATACTGGAATCTTCCTTGTCCCATGTCAGCTCCCACCGGCCGAGTGGACACCTTCCAGTGGTCAGCAAAGAAAGGCAAGAGAGCCCACATCTTCTGGATCTTTGGATTGGTGATCCTTCCAACCAGCATAAGACCATGGTCATTGTAATGACCCTCGCTTAGGGGTAAACCGCGTCTCGGCAAAGCCCCGATGCGATGGCCGGATTAGTCTGATAGTTTTTGGCCAAAATCTAGTTAAGCACCTCGGTGACTAAGCTAGGTGTCTGCCTGGTTGGTTAGTCACCAGCGTTACCTTCGGATGAAGAAACGTCACTTACCTTCGGACGAAGAAACGTCCAAGGTGTTTGGGTTTGTCTAAGCACGACAAATCCTGTAAGCACGAGGTGTCGCGACTGTGTGGGACGAGTCAGCGGAAGCACGACAAACCCACAAGCACGATAAATCTGCAAGCACGATAAATCGGAAGCACGACAAACCCGTAAGCACGAGGTGTGGCGACCGTGTGGGACGAGTCAGCGGAAGCACGACAAATCCTGTAAGCACGAGGTGTCGCGACCGTGTGGGACGAGTCAGCGGAAGCACGACAAATTAGAAGCACGACAAATTCGTAAGCACGACAAGTCGGAAGCACGACAAATCCCGCAAGCACGAGGTGTCGCGACCATGTGCAACGAGTCAGCGGAAGCACGATAAATCGGAAGCACGACAAACCCGTAAGCACGACAAACCCGTAAGCACGAGGTGTCGCGACCATGTGCAACGAGTCAGCGAGAAGCACGACAAATCGGAAGCACGACAAATACACAAGCATGACAAAGCTGGGCTGACTCAGCTACCTGCCTACCTGCTTGCCTAAGCTTATATATAGGAACCTAAGACCTCATTTTCTTTCATTCAAAAACGTGGGAACCTCTACCAAAATCACTCTAGAAACCACTTCGAACCTCTGTTAAAATCGGTTTAGAAAACCCGAGTTCTTGTCCACGTTTTTATCCACTCTTTTCTATCATCTTAGACCATCGAGTAGAAGCAAGATTAGTCGATATTCTAGCCTAAGCTCTGGCCGTTTTTAGAGAAGGAAGATCCATTCTAGATCTTTAGTCGAATCCAAATCCTAACCGTTCATAGAGTAAAGGTGAGTCATGGTTATGTTTGTTGCTTTACTGCAAAACAAATAGAGCGTCATGCTTGTTTATTTTTATGCTGATAACCGTTGAGGTTCATGCTAGGATTTTAGGATTTTAGTTTAAGTGTTTGATTTTATTGTTTTGCATGATTGTGTGAATGTGTGTTGTATATTTCTTGTGATGATTGTGTGTTTTGTTTGTGGTTAACGTTACAAGTGATCAAGAGGATCATGTAACGTTCTAATTTTCTAACATTAGTAGAAAGCAGTTGACACTTCCATGTATCGGAGGTCACGGAGGAACGGGATTGCAGCCTATGGCCATCCGATGTAATTTGTGGAGGAACGGGATTGCAGCCTAGGGCCGTGAATTACAGTAGTCGGATCACTTGATTTTTAGCCTTTGTGGTTAGAGTTAAGTGAGGTAAAATAGGACGATGAAAGGAAGTTGTCAATTGGCTTTATAGGTTGTTGTGTGCTAACAGGTTACTTTAAAAGAGGACTGCGGTAAGAGGTCCTCTCAGTGTGTTGTGTTTTAATTATCATTTCCGCATGTGCATTCTCTGTTTATTATTGTTGATTGCTTGTTGATTGTTATTTTGGGTTTGGGTTGGAAATTTATTTATTGCATGTTAGGGGAGCCTTCACTCACTGAGCAATTAGTGCTCACGACTCATTTGTTTTGCAGGTAACCAATAGTGAGATTTTAGTCGGGCTGGAGGAGCTTAGGAAAGTTGGTGTAGATCGTCTGCCTTTTTGCAAACGTGTATGTATTTAATATGTAGAAATGTTATTTTGAGCATTGGCTCGAAGCCGGCAAATATCTATGTTTTGGTAACTACTGTAAACCTTAAGTGTAAGTATGTATAAATGAAGTATTTGCTTAAAGCTTGGGTTACATATGATACTAGTCCTAGTCCAGGATGAACCAACTATCGATCATAAATCGGGTTGAAAAGCCTTGGTTTATGTTCGATAGGAAATGCATACTTGGACGTTTGGTCTAGGGTTCTTTAATGAGTTTTTGGAACCTCGGAACGGATGGCCAAGTGCGCAAACGTAGCATTCTCGGTCGGGTTTTGGGTCAGCGTTGACCTGATCCTGAACGGGGGCGTTACAGTCATGGACCAGTTCAGAAGGGTCAAAGTCAGGTACCAGAACCCTAGATGCTCTAGGAGGTTCCTCTTGATGTGTAATACCTTTGCCTTTTTCTGCAGCTGAGAATTTCCTGTTCATCTTTCCCCGAAAAGATGAGAAGCAACCAAGAAGGATCTGTAGGGTGGATTATTCTAGATTATAACAAGTAAGAAGCTGGATTGGGAGATAATCCTTTGAGTGGATCAGTCTAGGGTTTTAGAGTTTGTAGATGGGACCAAGAACTTAGAGAAAGGAGAGGCTGGGGAATTCTTTGAGAGGATAAAATTAGTTTCAGACCGAGAGTGAGTTACCAAGCTTTTTCAGAAGTCCAAAGAACTGTTAGCAGAAGCAGAATCACGTAAAGCTTGAGTTGTAAGAGGCATTCAAGTGAGACCAAACACTTTGAGTAGAAGAGACGCTAGAGTTCTTGATATAACAAGTAACTTTTAGTGGTTGAGGTATTAGGTGAAGTGAGATTTTGAAAAACTTACCAAAGAGGGAAATAGAAACCACAGGGTAAGCGTCGGTAGCCTTCACCAATTGTGGTTAATATCCACTCTCGAGAAACGTGTCTGAGAGCAAAATGACGATGTTTCTTTTTCTTTTGTTGTTGTTGTTTTGTTTGTTTTTGTTTGTTTTATTTTATTAAATGTTTTACTACTTTCTATGTAGATTTTAATGTTATTTGATAGTTTTGACTTTTTGAATTATGTAGTCTTGTACATGACGAGTTAAATTATATTTGTATATATTTATTAAATGAAATTTTGTTTATAATTATTGTTTTTTGATTCATGCACATTTAACCAAAACATCTTACAAAATGAAATGGAAGGAGTAGATGTTATATTGTATGTGCTTGCCGTTTCTTAGTTATTTTTTTTTAATCTAAGAAAGGCTCCTTGGTTTCTAAAAGGAGACTTTAATGATATTTTGGAAAATGAAGAGAAAGTTGGAGGAACACCTAGATCTGAAGGCTCATTTGGAGATTTTAGGTCATTCTTTGCTGAGGGAGATCTTTATGATCTACCACATACAGGCTGTGCTCTGTCCTGGAGATGGGGACGTGATTTAAAAATTAGGAGCAGACTAGATCGAGCAATATCAAATGGGGAATGGACTGAACTATTCCCATCAGGTAGAAGTGAATACCTGAAGTTTGAAGCATCTGATCACCGGCCAATAGTCACCTTCTTTGACCCTACAAGGAAAAAGAAAAAAGGATTCTTCAGGTATGATAGAAGACTGAAACATAATAAGGAGGTTAAGGATTTAGTTGCCAAAACCTGGGAAGATTGTAAGCAACTCAAAGTCCAGGGTAAATTGGAACGTTGCAGGAAGGCTATTGTCCTCTGGAACAGACAACAACAAAGGAACAGTAAAATCCTCATCCAATAGCTACAGTTGGAACTGGACAAAGTTCTTACTGACATTACTGCTAACTCTGCTCTAATTGGTGAAGTGAAGGATAAATTGAATCAGGCTTACCTGGCTGAGGAACACTTCTGGAAGCAGAGAAGTAGACAATTGTGGCTAAGTCTTGGTGATCGTAACGCAGGTTTCTTTCATGCCTCCACTAGAAGTAGAGGAGCTAGAAACAAGTTCACAGTTTTAGAAGATGAGATAGGGCAGGAGGTTTTTGAAGAAGAGAAAATAGCCAAAGTAATCACAGATTATTTCGAAAAGCTGTTTACCTCATCTTCCTGTGAGCCTGCTTATTCTGAGAAGGTGGTGGATACAACATTAAAGCCGATCATAACTGAAGAGATGAACCAGGCACTGATATGTAATCCTAGTGATGAGGAAATCAAGGCAGCCTTGGACTCTATTCACCCTGATAAGGCTCCTGGGCCTGATGACTTTTCTGCCTGCTTCTTCCAAACTCACTGGGATATCATAGGTGCTGAACTGATCACTGAGGTGAAAGAGTTTTTCAGGTCCGGAATCATGCAAAACAACTTGAATGAGACTCACATAAGACTGATCTCAAAAGTTACAAGTCCAAAGAAAGTGACAGATTACATGCCTATTGCCCTTTGTAACGTTTATTACAAAGTGATCTCTAAACTAATTTCTAGAAGGCTACAACCACTACTTGAAGAAACTATCTCAGAGACTCAATCAGCTTTTGTGCCAAAGAGAGCCATCTCAGATAATGTTCTAATCACACATGAAGTCCTACATTTTCTCAAGACATCTAATGCAGAAGTTAGAAGTGCTATGGCTATCAAGACTGATATGAGTAAGGCCTATGATCGTCTAGAATGAACTTTTATCAAGCAAGTTTTACAGAGTCTCTTTTGCCGAGGAAGCGAGTATCCTAGGTTTGTATCTGTAACCTAACATTTCATATAAAAATAATTACGTTTTAGCAAAAAAAAAAAAAAAAAAAAATCATAATAAAAGTAGAACAAAAAAAAGAGTGATAACAAAAGGACTACTAGACTAACAATTTGTTCAACCTAACTTGTATTTCAAGGAACCGAGATCAAGTTGGGAGTGTAAACACGGTGACAACACTCGACAATCCCAGAATCTATTTGAATCTTCTTGCACAGATCTGCCCTCACAATGTAGATGCAAGCCACCCTAGTTTCATCGTCGGCACAACACATGAATAGGGTCTTGTCAGAGATGTAGTAACTAATGCCATACAACTTACCAAATAGTCTTGGCAAGCTAGTTGTTGACAAAGTCATCAAGTTTATCCACACCACGTCCTCTCCATCATCCACATTGTTATTACTAATCCTCTCCTTGGTTACCCAAATCCTAATCTTCCTTGTTAGACGACATTGCTTTAACAAGGAAAACCGATCTCCCTTATAAACCGCAAGGAGAAGTATATCAGAAGGATGGTCCTTCTGACACGGAAGAAGACAAAAAGGATTGAAAAATATCTCTCTCGTGAAATCAAAGCTTCGGATGAAGTAGTCACTACGAGTCTCGAGATTACAAGTAACCCAGTAGAGATTTCCATTCAAGGACACACTTGTTGCCGAAGATTTGTCATGAGTTACTAACCAGTATTTGTCAGGTTCATCAATAAACTTGAACGCATGAGACGCACACTCGTAGATGGCAACTCTCACGTAACTTTCAACGATAGAAACAATATAGCCCAAGATCTTGTAACCTTTTTCATTATCGTATCCTAAGCCGAAAACAAAGAACCCATCATCATCGTTCTTGAACCATGTAACATGTCTCAACCATGGATTCCAGAGGACTGTCCAGGTCTTGTCAAACCGATAGTGACCATCGTTTACTTACGGTTTTGAATCGAACAAGAGATTGAGGTGGAAGACGAGAGAGTATCTCTTCCTCCAACTCCCACGGAAGCTGCTTCACCGGCAGAGCCATATAGGTCTTTTATGTGTTATTTGAGTTTTCGCTTTGGAAGTTGGGATTAATCAATTTCTTTTGTGTAGGGAAAATATCTACTGCCAAAAACAAAATCTTTGAGTTTTGATTACCATGAAAGCCGATCATTATCTTAACTAAATAGGAGAATTATTTTTCTCCTTATTTATTAATGGGTTAATTGGTTGAATAAACCAATACAAATATTAATTCTAAAGCATGCTTTAAAGAGACTTAGTTATAATTTATTGGTTTTGTTTAGTGCTCAAAGAGATGTTACCAGGGACAACGTATGATGTTGAAGCAGAGAGAAAACTTGCTAATGATGCCTTTGAAAGGAAAGACTATGAATCTGCAATCCAATCTTATAATAAGGTATACTACTCTACGGCTAACGAATGATGTCCATATCAGTCAAAGAAGTCTTTATATAATAGGCTTATAAATCAGTTTCTTGTTTCTATCCACATGTCACTAATGCTACAAATGTGGCACTCCCAAGTGTTTATGCAAGGCGTTGTTTAAGCTCCATATTCTGCAATGAACCGAAAGCAGCCTTCGAGGATGCAAATAAAGCAATAAATGTGTACCCTGATTGGCCAGTTGGTTACTTCTTGAGGTCTGTGATATCAGCCCAAAACGGCAAGGCCACTGAATCTGCTGGTTTCTTTAAAGAAGCGACTCTTCTGGAACAAAAGAGCATGGCACCAAATTAGGGAAGAAGAATCTGCTGTTTCCGATTAAGGAATGTTGTGTACATTTTCAGTTTAGAATCACAAACACCGTTGGACTTTTGTGAATCTCCACTTTCATCTGTTGTGTAATGATGCCATTGTGATGAGACGGACAAGACAATACAATTTTTACATAGAGAAACATAAAGATTTAACGTTTCTGACAAGTAGTGTGCTTAGATAAATCAAAAGCTAACTTTGACATTAATTGAATAATATGGAACACTTACATAGAGAAACGTAAAGATTTAACGTTTCTGAAAAGTAATGTGCTTAGATAAATCAAAAGCTAACTTTGACAATAATTGAATAATATGGAACACATATAACACTTATCTTTCATCGGAAAAATAAATGTACAATACCCCCAACCCTATAACATCTTCTTAAAAAATCATCACACACATACAAATAGTGAGTTTTTGACTTTTTGTCCAGAGAGAGAAACCAATACCCTAAAAAATATGAAACTTAAACAATGCTAAAATTCCATATAAAATATGGTTTCTTGCTTTTTCTTAATTTCTACTACTTCCGTTTCATATTAATTATCGTTCTAAGTGATTTCACATCAATTAAGAAAACATTTAAAAAATCTGTTTTACCCCTAATTAATATGGGTTTTCATTTGATATATGTAATCTTATCTTATTATATAAAGGAGAGTTCTTCAAAATTGTAACTCATTAGATGGTGACATGTGTCTAATATCGATCGAGATAATAACATGTGTCAAAATACTACAATTATGTTAAATCAATAAAATAAAGACACATTAACATATTTTCTTATTGTTTCATTAACATATTTCTAAAAAGGCAAATCAAACTCTAATGTAAATCATTTTAAAAAATGTAGATACCGCTAAGTTAAACAAAAAAAAAATGCACGTTAACATATTTTTTAGTGTTTAATTAACATATTTCTTAAAGCCTAACCAAATACTATATATTGCAAAATGTAAATTATTAAAATAGGAAAAGTGTTTAATCTAAAAATAGTTAATACTTCAACAAAAAGACACTTTACCTTATTTATACCTTATTTATGATTCGCAAAAAAAAACTATTATATAAAGTTTTTCAATGTTTTTCAAAGGTTTATTATATAAACTATTCTTTGAAAGATTTTTCAAAGAATACAAAAAAATTTACACATACTTTTCAACATAATTATATAATATTTCAATGTAGGTACTTTCAATGCTTTTTTAAAAAACAATTGTATGAAATCTTATAATATAAACTTCTATGCACACCAAACTATAACTCACGAGATTACGATATGTGTCATTGTTAGTTTAAATTGTGACATAGGTTAATAAAAAAATTCATAATCTATATTATTTACTTTTAAATCAAACTGTAGTCTAATTTAAAAGCTAATAACAAATCAAAAGAACTTGTTAATAAAAAAGGAAAACAAAAAAAAAATCGAAAGAAACGGAATTAATGAATTAAAAAATGTATAGTCATAAAAAAAATAAGGCAACAACTGCATAGCAACTAGATAAAAGATAGTCAATGAAATTGGAAAAAAAGAATTTAAGTATCGACAAAAAAATATAGTTGTCATCATGGTCAAATAAAGTAAGGGAAATAGGTTTCATACCAATTAAAAAATTAGACAATACAATTAAAAATTAAGCTTAAAAAATGATATAATTGTTATTATGTTTAAATAACAAAATGTTGTTACTCAAATAAAAAGGTATAATATTATATTTTCAATCAGCAAACGAAAATCTATAATTTTATATAATACATCCGTTCCCAATTTTAATATGACATCAATTTATTTTATTCTCTTAATCAAGCGAATTATAAGTCCGAAGTAAAATGATATAATATGAAAATATTATCTATGCAATTGGAAAAAGTTATCTGATAATTATACGGATTTCAATTTAGAAAATAATTTTACAGTTTTAATTTATAATATAATTATACGGATCATAATTACATAGATTATCAATTTCAATATCTAATATCCGCATATTAAGCGGGTCCTAATCTAGTTAATAAACTAAAAGAGTATGGGTAAAAATGGAAAATTGATCATATATGTGTATTGAAAATGTAAAACGACAACTAATTTGAAATAAAACAAAAAATATAGAATGACAACTAATATGAATAATTGGATCGAAAACTTGATTTGGGATTCAAAAATTCTATTAATTTAGCGAGGTACTCTCTCTGTTCTTATTTGTTAGATGTTCTAAGATTTTTACACATATTAAGAATACATATTAATGCTTAGTTATAAATGTCTTGTTTTTGTGTTAAACAATTTTCTATAAGTTTTACCCAATAGTAGTTCAACAAAATCAATTAATATGTCTTGAAGTTTACAATTCACCATTACACTTTCATTAAAAGTACATAGAAAATGTAAAAATCAATCTTTTGAAAACAATTTGTTTTTCTAAAACATCAATTACTAGATTAGGACCCATATAATATGCGGGTAATAGGTATTAAAATTGATAATTTGTGTAGTTATATTCTAAATTAAAACTAAATATATTGTGTGAAATATCTTGCTAATTAAAACTAAATATATGCTAGACCAACAACGTAAGGAATATATTGCTAATGACCTTCAAAAGAAACCAAGAACTAAATAGCTGAAATAATATTCAAAACTTTTTGTCTCTCGAATACTTAGACTTTTATTTATAGAAGCTTTAATATTTAAAATGTTTTGGATCTTATTTATATATCACGATTTTAAAATTATAAACATGGTTTACTTCTTTAGATGAAAATCTTATTATAAAGATTTGAAATACTATTCTACGATTCTGTATAAGGGAAAATTTTATTATATTGAAACGACCTAAGTTCATACCAATAGTGTTTGGGATGGTAAGATGAAAAGAGCAAAAACAATATGCAATACGTTTTGTTAACCGTGAGTTAGAAAATCAATAATGAGTTTAAATCTTCAAAAACTTATAAAAATAATTCATCTATACTTTGAAACAATCTCTTTGAAATCATGAAGAATGTTTTGTATATATATATATATATCAATTATATATACTAACATTTTTATCAAGTAAAAGAACTTCTATTCCCATAAGTACGTTGTTCGCTTTAAGATTTCTAGGTTTCCACTTTAGAATAATACATGCAATAGTTCGACAGTAAACACGATTTCGATCTAATTGAACACGATTTCGATCTAATTGATCAAAAATTAAATAGTTTTGACTGATTTGTGGAACGGGTGGTATTCTGCAAAGAAAATTAAAGATTTGGGGTGTACGTTAAATTTTGGGAGGTGTGTGTTATTATATAGTTTTTGGATTTGCTTTTTTGAAATAATAACATTTTTGGAAGGTTGAACGTATGTTTACTTTTCTTTTTTAAATAATTTATGGTTTAACATTTATTTTGTTTTTATATATAAAGTTTCATTTTTGTGATGTAACATTTATTTTGTTTAACATAATGGTATTTATATTTTCTTTTTTTTAGCGACTGACACGTGGCAAGATCTCGTGGGTTACAATATTACAAACTCTCTTTTATATAATAAGATAAGAGAATGGAGGGAGTACTAATTTATCGAGTATTAATTTATACTCCCTCCGTTTCATTATGTAAGATGTTTAAAGGATTTTTGTTTGTTTCATTTTATTAGATGTTTTACTACTTTCTATTTAGATTTTAATGTTATTTGATAGTTTTTACCTTTTGAATTCCGTAGTTTTGTATATGACTGGTTGAATAATATTTGTATATATTTATTAAATAAAATTTTGTTTATAATTATTGTTTCTTAATTCACGCACAGTTAACCAAAACATCTTACAAAATGAAACCTAGGAAGTAGATGTTATATTGTATGTGCTTGCCGTTTCTTAGTTATTTTTTTTTTAATCTACAGATTTTTGTTTTCTTTCTTTGTTTCTACATTCTTCCATTTTTCTTATTCAATACATGTTCTTCCTTTTTCTTGTTTTCTATATGTTTTGTTTTTCTTTTTCTAATTTATATGTTAATGCATGTTTCTTTATTTCTGTTGTTTTACAAGTGGTTTCAAATTTCAACCATCCCTTTTACCGTGGTACTAATTCATTATTTTAAATATAACCATCATCAACCATCATGACTCACACTATCTTCAATAGGTAAGAGTTTTTTGGGCAATATCATATATGCGTGGAAGTTTCTTAAGTGACGTTACAACTAATTATGGTATCGAAAGAGACACAAAGAAATCACACACGATAAGAATCTATTTTGTTCGAATCTGATCTAGGTTAGATGATTTGAATAGTTGTACTCAATTAAATGGGTGCTAGTAAATTACAGTAGTAATTAAGAAATCGTCAAAAGCAGGACTTGTAAAGTTTTTGCTTGCCGATCAGTTATTAAAGTCCAACTCACTAATTAATAATCCCTCCTTCCCATTTTAAATGATTTTACATATAGAATATTAATTCCAAATTAAGAAACTAATTAATTGTTTATCTTTCCAATATAGAACATTAATTTCAAAATGATTCAACCAATGAAAAAACAATCTGAGAATTCAAACACTTAAAAACAACAAAAACACAATAAATATTGCATAGAAATTGAAACAATCAACTAAAATGGGACGAATTTTTCTCTTAAAAAATCATCTAAAACGGGACGGAGTGAGTATTTTTTGTTTTTTTTTGGGTCAAACTCACTAATTAATATTTATTCCAAATAAAAAAGAAGTCAAAAGCATGTGCAAGAGTCATTAATCAGAGAGTTGCTCGGTGGTCTTAGTTTTTCTGACAGAGTCATTTTCACGGTTCTTGACAAATGGCTTGTAACTTGCTCGATCAGGGTTCTTTGGCATTCATCATTAAAACATGCACAAGCATCCGCGTTTCTGATTTGTGCTTATATGGGTCTCTCACGTTTTCAAGACATTAGACGCTCCCTAGAAAGAGAAATTGGTTTCATTCAATAGTTTCACTGTAAAAGTTATCTCTTTTGCTCTCCTTATTTTTATTCTCTTTTGCCGAGGAAGCGAGTATCCTAGGTTTGTATCTGTAACCTAACATTTCATATAAAAATAATTACGTTTTAGCAAAAAAAAAAAAAAAAAAAAAATTCATAATAAAAGTAGAACAAAAAAAAAGTGATAACATAAGGACTACTAGACTAACAATTTGTTCAACCTAACTTGTTTTTCAAGGAACCGAGATCAAGTTGGGAGTGTAAACACAGTGACAACACTCCACAGTCCCAGAATCTATTTGAATCTTCTTGCACAAATCTGCCCTCACAATATAGATGCAAGCCACCCTAGTTTCATCGTCGGCACAACACATGAATAGGGTCTTGTCAGAGATGTAGTAACTAATGCCATACAACTTACCAAATAGTCTTGGCAAGCTAGTTGTTGACAAAGTCATCAAGTTTATCCACACCACGCCCTCTCCATCATCCACATTGTTATTACTAATCCTCTCCTTTGTTACCCAAATCCCAATCTTCCTTGTTAGACGACATTGCTTTAACAAGGAAAACCGATCTCCTTTATAAACCGCAAGGAGAAGTATATCAGAAGGATGGTCCTTCTGACACGGAAGAAGACAAAAAGGATTGAAAAATATCTCTCTCGTGAAATCAAAGCTTCGGATGAAGTAGTCACTACGAGTCTCGAGATTACAAGTAACCCAGTAGAGATTTCCATTCAAGGACACACTTGTTACCGAAGATTTGCCATGAGTTACGAACCAGTATTTGTCAGGTTCATCAATAAACTTGAACGCATGAGACGCACACTCGTAGATGGCAACTCTCACGTAACTTTCAACGATAGAAACAATATAGCCCAAGATCTTGTAACCTTTTTCATTATCGTATCCTAAGCCGAAAACAAAGAACCCATCATCATCGTTCTTGAACCATGTAACATGTCTCAACCATGGATTCCAGAGGACTGTCCAGGTCTTGTCAAACCGATAGTGACCAAACAAGAGCCCGTCGCCGCAACTCGCGAATCTAATGATCTTTTTGTACTTGTCCTGATGTATACCTTCTCCGTAGGGAATAGGTAGCTCACGCAACTCTATGGTTGGATCGATGGTGTTGGGATCAATGATGTCTATCGAATAAAGTTTGGAATGGGTAATGAAGATGAACTGAGGATGGGAGCGAGACAAGTGGCTTTTGAGGAAACTCTTGTCGTTAGAAAGAGTGTTCCATCGTTTACTTACGGTTTTGAATCGAACAAGAGATTGAGGTGGAAGACGAGAGAGTATCTCTTCCTCCAACTCCCACGGAAGCTGCTTCACCGGCAGAGCCATATAGGTCTTTTATGTGTTATTTGAGTTTTCGCTTTGGAAGTTGGGATTAATCAATTTATTTTGTGTGGGGAAAATATCTACTGCCAAAAACAAAATCTTTGAGTTTTGATTACCATGAAATCTGATCATTATCTTAACTAAATAGGAGAATTATTTTTCTCCTTATTTATTAATGGGTTAATTGGTTGAATAAACCAATACAAATATTAAAATCTACAAGCTAACCAAAATTGACCTATGTGTCTCATCCCTTAAGATTTAGGAGTTTTGGTTAGTTGGTATTATTGAACTAGTTGACCCTTTAATAATTGCCTACAAACGGAATACACATAGATTTGGAAACCACTCTCTTTTTTGGGGGTCAAATTGGGAACCAATCTTTATAATTTTATGATTACTATCTTAGGGTTTATTTATATGGTAGTAAACGAGAGAGCAAAGGAGGTGTTCCACAAAGTAACTAGGCATGCGCTTTCGGGTATTTTGTTCGGTTCCGGGTGTAGACGATTAGGATCAAATTAGATACCAGAATATTTTTTAGATACTTGTCAGTTCCAGGTCGGTACGATTCTACAGTTAAGTATCTGAAACGGTTCGGATATTTGATACTCGAAATGCATAAAAAAACCGAAATGACAAATGAAATACCCTAATAAGCGTACCTTATTCTTGAAGAAATCAGTCATATTCCAGTTTAACCTTTAAACTCTGAATACAATTGAAAGGAAAAAACGTTGAGTATTTTAATTTTATAATTTTAAGACCATCTTTCTCTCTAAGATAATATGTTTTCCACTTTGTCTCACCACATAAGTGTTCTAATACGCCGTGAACCATCCCTTTTTTGGTCCGGTGTTACTCTTTCTTTTGTCTTTCTCGTTTTTCGACTGTCATTCTTTGCTCTCCATGACTCTCATGTGGTCTTTCATATTCATCTAATTTTTCTTTTTGCACTTTTCTAATTTGAACGTCAGGGAAGTTAGTCAGAGAGTCTCTCGAACAAAAAAGAGAAGAATCTTAATTAATTTTGCATATTTCCTTTAGGATAAAAAAACCAAAATATATACTATCTGTTTCCGATTAGGTGTTTCGTGTCAATTCTGAGCTAAGATTCTACGAATCAAACCGAAGTACAAACCTTTTTTTTTTGCTGTGAATCTTCCATTTAACATCTCTTGGGTAAAGGGAAATATACAATTTTTTACACAGAGAAACATTATTTGTTCAGTGAATTATGATAATTAATGGGCTTAAGTCAAAAACTAACTTTTTTTCAATCACGAACTCACTTCATTTTTTGATCAAACAAATATAGAAGTATCGGTAAGCCAATATAGAACTAAAGTACTAATATTTGAGAAAACTGAGTTCCTGCAACGAGCATTCTTAGCAAACATATTTGTTTTGTCATTCTTAACAAGCATTTAACATGTTGAATACTATTTGGCATTTGCAATACTTTTGTGTTTTTGTTTTTATTAACATTGGACCGCAACTTGCCGCCACCCATTAGCATAATCCTTATATTTTTAGAGAGTGAGACTTGATCTTTGGTGTGTGATGGTGTATGATCTTAGTGGACTTACAACTTGCCACTAGACTAAGGTCACTTCACCACTATTTACAATATCATTATCGGAATTGCATAGTTTTCCTCTTTTTGTGAAATTTATGCAGCAATAAAGATTCTGGTTAGAAATTTACACGTCTAAATTATTGTGATTGAATTTTTTTTTAAGATTATTAAATTTGTAATAAAATTCATTTTAAGAAATGTTTTTGCAACTTTTTCATTAATTTAGAATTTTTTTCAAAAAATTATGAGTGATAATATATTATCAATAAAATGCAGCCCACCACGATATGTTAACTGCACAAGAACTGTACCATGATTGGCCGACCGGTCAGTATATGATGTCCGTAATATTATCTAAAGCCGGCAAGACTGATGAATGAGCTCATTTCTTCAAACAAGCGACTTTTCAGGAATAAAAAAGGGAAGAATCTTGATTTTGCATATTTTCTTTAGGATAGAAAAACCAAAATATATACGATTTGTTTCCGATTAGGGTGTTTAATCTGTGTAAATTATTTGCTAAGATTCTACGAATTACATCTCTTGTCTAATGTCATTGTGAAGGGAAACATATATACAACTTTTTACGTAGAGAAACATTCTTTGTTCAATGAATCATGATAACTAATGGGCTTACATCAAAAACTAACTTGTTAGATATTCTAATTTATTGAACACTATTTGCAATATCATTAACAAAATAATGTGATTATATCAGGATCGGAATTGTAATACTTTTACTTTCTTTTATATTTCTTGGATTAACGGAGAAGAAATGTTGTATGTTTATTTCTTGTTTCTTATGCCCCATCCCTTTGTTAGACAGGTGAAGCATCTTGAAATGTAAATACAAGACAATTGTAGAATCTTTTCGGAATGTAAATACAAGACAATTGTAGATTTGACCCGAAAAGCATCCTAGGGTAGCATATGTTTTCAAAAATGTTTTAGAGAAAATGTTTCCGGAAACATCCAATATATATATTATGAGAATGAACTTTGGGTATGTATGGTCTCGCATTAGAGTTGTGATGTTTGATGTAAGTCTTATGATGACTGTATAGGTTCTAGGTAGATTGCGCTCGCTTGTTTACTTTAAATAATTGTTACCTGACTTAATTTAGAAATTAAATTGAGTCATAAACCTTCTGAAATCCATTAACAAAAACGGGAGTGATAAAACTCACTCAATCTAATTTCTAAATTAAGGAAGCGACATCAAATTGGGAGTGTAAACACAGTGACAACACTCAACAGAACCTATTTGAATCTTCTTACATAGATCTCCCCTCACAATATAGATGCAAGCCACTCCAGTTTCATCGTCAGCACAACACATGTATAGGGTCTTGCCATAGATGATGTAACTAATGTGAACCATCTTAAAAAAGAGCCTTGGCAAGTTAGTTGTTAATAAAGTCATCAAGTTTATCCACACGACTTCCTCAGCTTCCTCTCGATGGATCTTCTTTTTCATTTACCCAAATCCCATCTTCCTTGTTACATAACACATTGCTTTAACAAGGAAAACCGATCTCCCTTATAAACCACGAGGATAAGTTCATCACCAATATTGTTCTTGTAACACGGAAGGAGTTTGTCTTCTTCTATTTCTTCTCTCTGTTATTATCTCTAAACCTCTCGTTTCTCAAATCCACTTTGGGTAACGACCTATTAGTACGCCATGAAGCGAGTAGTCTTTGTTGAGAGTTATAGTTCCTTCTTTAGTGGCACGTGATGTCGTGCCATCAGGGAATGTAACTGAAGCTGGAGCAATGTCGTGAGTATCAACCAAAGAAGAAAGATCTCCCGTCATGTGGTGTGATGCGCCTGTATCAATAATAATATCTGTAAGTTTAGTTTTACCCGACAGTCGTTCGGTGGAGAGATTGGTTTGCTGATTTTGGAGAAGCGCTATCAAAGAGGCAATCTGATCAGAATTTGAATTTGTGCGTGCCGCATTAGCTCGTCCCCTGCCACGATTTCCATATCCTCGTCCACGACCAGTAGAAGTTGTTGTAGTAGGTGCACCAATTTGAGACCCATTCTGACGTTGTTTTTCTTGCCACCATTCCGGGTAACCATGAACCAAAAAACACTCAGAAATCTCGTGTCCTTTTCGTCCACAATGAGTACAAGAACGATTAGGATCACGAGAACGTGAAGACGTAACAGCCAAGGCGAGTGGATAATGGGAAAGCTCTGTTTTCATAGAGAAACCAATTGCATCGGTTTTGAGCTCTTTGGATCGTGAAGTGAGTAAGTTTTGTTCTTCACGAACAACACGAGAGTAAACGACATTCATGTCCGGTAGTGGATCCTCATCTATGATTCGAGATCGAATCGATGAATATCGAGAATCATCAAGTCCAAATAAGAACTTGTGTACACGAGTGTCGTCACGATCTCTCTCAAGTTGAGCAGCAGCTTCACACGTACATGGGCTTGTGGTTTTGATATTATTGAGCTCTTCCCATAGCTTTGTTAGACGACCATAGTAATCAAGCACGGATTTCCCATCTTGTTTGCAAGTTGTAATTGCATCTTGTAGTTGGTGGACTCGGGTACTATTCTTAACAGAGAAGCGGAAGTAGAGTGTTTCCCATAGCTTGTAAGCGTCGGGAACAAAAGTCACCGTTGATCGTAGTTTTGGATCAATCGATGTCCGTATCCAACCCACGATCATGGAATTCGCAGCTTGCCAACGAGCTAGATCCGGATTTGTTTCAGGTTTGACAAGTGAGCCATCGATAAAAACCAATTTTCTGTTTTGCTTGGAGAGAATTCCGTAACTCTGTAGACCATTCAGAATAGTTTTCTCCGGTGAGAAGCACCGATGTAATCAACGCACCGGGATTATCCGAGGGATTCAGGTAATAGAATATGGCTGCATCGGAGGTTGATGTTTGTGGGATTGGTGTTGTATTGAGCGGAGGAGGTGGTGGTGGTGGAGTTCCACCGGAAGCTGAGGATTCGTTGATAGTAGACATGGTAGGGAGATTTGTAAAGGAGTAGAAAGTAGAAGTTTTGTAAAGATCAAAGCAAAAACTTGTTGCTTGATGGAGAAGAATTTAGAAAGTAGAATTTTATGATCGGTAAACAAAAAATTTGTATTTTGATCTTTTGCTCTGAAACCATAAAATATTGTATAGAAGCTTGATTGTATTCATGATCATAACAAGGTATATATACAAGTACGTAAAACCCTAACTAGGAAGAAGATAAAGCTAAGTAGAGATAAACTAGGAAGTACATCATTATCCTAATACGTATAGAATTATCTCAATAGGTAATCTGATCGGAGCTCAGATTGGTGCTAGATTTGTTCGTGGTGTATGTATGAAGCTCAACAAAATTAGTCAAAAGCAAACTTTGAGTTTGACATTCATTGAACAATACGGAACACATATAAGACTTTATGCAATTTCGTCGACAAATTAATTTTATATAGATTATTATTACAATATACCAATCCTATAACTTCATATTACAAATTAATCATCACACACATAAATAGAGAGCTTGCTAAGAGAAAGAAACCAATACCCCTATCAGAAAACTATATATATTACATACCATCAAAGTCCTAACCTAAGATCTAAAGACCACTCTGACAATGTGTCAGAAGAAGAACAAGGCAAGTTCTGTTCCGTCGTTGCAGGAACATTGAGATCAATAACACTCGAATCTTGATTCTTCTCTTGATCTCTCCCCCAATGAAATCTCATGTGACCACCTAAAGCTTGCCCACTCGAGAAAACTCTAAAACAGATGTTACATCGATGGCTAATCCCTGAGACCAACTTCACACTCTTCCTCTTACGATCTTGATCAACAATCTGTTGCGGAGAAAGAGGAGGAGGAACTTCGGTTATGTTTGTAATGGCCAAACATCCTTGGACATGTTCATCTAACGCTTGATGTGATCCAAACACTTTCTTACAACCTCCACATTCGAACCGTTCCTCAACTCCTCCATTTGGACCGGGAAAACCATCAGCCAGCATTAGTAAATAAGAGGCTAATTCACGATCTTCCTCGGTGGTGGACCGACGTTGGTGGTTAGGTGGAGGGTTAATACCACGCCATTGACGTTCAGGGTGACATCTCATGTGTCCGAAGAGAGCCTTCCATGACCAGAATTGTCTACCACATTCGGTGCATGGTCGTGTGATATTGGGAGCATTAGAGTCTGGTTTCTTGACCGGTTTAGGCCTTGAAGAAGAAGACGCACCTGTTTCGTTGTTGGAGATTTTGGTGCGTTTTTTACGTGGGGTTTGATTGTAACTCGGAAGAATTACATTCGATGGTGCAAATGGGATATCGAAATTGGGATCAGAATCTGAAGTGTTGGTCATTGTTATGAGAATGTAGAGTCGAGAGACAACTATAAGCAAGGACAAAGAAAAGGAAAAAAAAGTGGAAGAGATGGAGTTATGGTTGGTTAAGTAGAAGAGAGGAAGGAGTTAGGTTTTTGATTCGTGGAGTTGCATTGCGGTTTCTTAGCAGTTACTTGTCGAATCATTTTTACAGCCCCCTACTTTGTCGGAGTTACATTTTTGTTTGGACAATTTCCAAAAATACCACTTTAAAGTTTTTTTTCCAAAAATACCACAAAAAATACCACATTTTTTCCAAAGTTCCAAAAATACCACTTTTTTTTAAATTCATTTTTAACATTCAAAACTAAACCATAAACCCCAAACCCAAACCCTACCCCCTAAAACTATACCCTAATTTTGGAATAGTTAACCCAAACCCAAAAAATTTAAATTCTAAACCTTAAAAATCAACTTTTAAAAAAGTGGTATTTTTGGAACTTTGGAAAAAAAGTGGTATTTTTGGGAAAAAAAAGTGGTATTTTTGGAAAAAAAACTTTAAGGTGGTAGTTTTGGAAAAAAAACTTCAAAGGGTGGTATATGAGGGAATTATTCTTTTTGTTTTCTTAAGTATTTCTCTTTTTTTTTTAAATCATTACTGTATTTTTTCGTATTATTCGAATCAAATAAAAATTTATATTGTTTTGCTTTTCTAGGTGTATGAGTGAAATAAAGATGGACATAAAAAACTTTGAAAAACAAAAATCAAACAAATAAAAAAATGCTATTTCGATAAAGGCTCAATGTATACATGTTTTGGAATTTGCAATTCTTTAATATCTTATTATATAAAGGCTCAATGTTGACCTACAAAAAAATTAATAAGATACCAAAACCATTCCAAATATACAGTCAAATATTTCAAAACATAACCATTCGAAATATGCAGTCAAATATTTCAAAACATATATTGTTGTATTTCTAAAACTTGTTGACCTCATATTTCTATAAAGCTTATTTCACTAGTTTCCAAACTTTTCAAGTCTACCAAAATTCAATATACTAATAACTAATTTTAAGAGAAACAAAAATAAACAAGAATGGCGAAGACTTCTTCACTTGTTCTCTCCATCATCTTCTGCCTTGTTATGTTTTCCTTAGATATCAAATTGATTGGTAATTTGGGATGTATTTATCTTTATAATATACTAGGTAAAGGACCCGCATATATGCGGGTTTATGAAAAAAATATTTTACAACCCGTGAAAAATCACATGAATTTTTTTTATTCATGATAGTAAACAAAATTGAAAACCTTGATATAAATAAATTTCTTACTTACTTTTTTATTTTAGATTGTTTGGTGTAGTTTGATTTCCAATTAAATTTGATCATGTATTTTCCAAATAACTTGTTTCTTTCTATTCATGTTTGAAATAGTTTAATTTTCACTATTTCACTACTCTATTTTTATTATATTATTTACATGTTTATTTTTTCACATATTTTAATGTAATTAGTTTTTTCTTCTTATTCCTTATTGAACTATGATTATTTTATTATGTAGTTGGTCATTCATAGGTTTGTTTTTCCCAAATCTTAACGAATTGAATCTCATATGTTTAGTTGCAAACTCAAATTACAAATCTTAGTAAGAGCTTTTTTCATATAATTGGTTCCCAAATTTTTCAAGAATCTAATGATACACAAAACTTTGAATAGTAATACATTATTCAAATAAAATCAAATTGTAGTTAGATATTATTCAAATAATTAGTATTACATTAAGACTCTTATTGATATAAAGTCTTTTCTTCTAAGCTCATTATTTTTCTTAAAATGTTTAGTATCTTACTTTCTTAAAAGACGTACTACAATACGATGATAAACACTTTTTAATTTAACTTGTCTAACATGAAATAGTTGTTGTGTTTTCTTGTGATGATAAACATTTATATATTTGTATCTATTAATTAGTTTTTCTTATTCTAATTAGAAGCTATATAAAAAAAAATTCAAGTAATTTTTCTCAATTGTTATTCTAATATACATGTAAAATATTTTTAGTTTAAATAGACTTAGGTTTTGCATACGATGATTTATCCACATATCAAAAGATTTATCTATTTTAAACATTTTTAGTTTAAATAAACTTAGGTTTTGCATACGATGATTTATCCATATATCAAAAGATTTATCTATTTTAGATTAATAACATCTTTATTTGTAAAATAGTAAAGAGTAAACCTATTTTAAATAGGATTAGAATTTTTTGAAATTTTGATTTAATTTAGTTAAAATAAAGTAACACGTGTCAAAACCTAATTTAAATAGGATTAGAGAAATTTAGAAATATACGATTTAATTTAATTACGTGTCAAAATCTTATCAACTGGTTGACACGTGTCGCGATCATGTTAATTATTATGTTTGATGCATCAAACTTTATATAATAATATATATATACTCATATTATTCTTTATAACATTTCAATAATTATCTGCTATAGTTTTCAGATTTGGCCCATATTCATTGGCACATATTATCATAAATATATAGTAGTTCAATATATTGATTTTTCCTAAGAGCTACTAAATTTTTTATACAATTCAGTTTTGTTTCATATAGCTCAACAGAAAATAGGGTATGCGAACGAATTATTGGACCATGCGCTGTCTATCAAGGATGTGACAGATCATGTAGACAAAAAAAATTGGACCAAAAGTACGAGGTTTATGTAACGAGTTAAGAGATTGTTTTTGCAAATTCCCTTGTCGAAGTGATAAAACTCTTATGTGATTTCTACATTACTTTGAAATCTCATACTTTAAAATGTATAAGTAAAAAATCACAATTCCAAGTAAAATAAAATGTTGTCTCACAAAATGAAATCAAAACGAATATAATTTTTTTTTTTTAAATGTCATTCTACATAAATTGCAAAAAAACAAATCATACAAAGGTTTTATAGGGTCCATGCCCATTATCATATTACAGAAGTCCATTAACCAAGAAACACTCTTGAATCAGATTTTTGCTTGTAATGCCTAGTTGATACCCATAGCTGAATCGATGAAGTATCATGTGATTATTCGTCATTGGTGGTGGAGTAGAAATCCAAACGTCATTATACCAAGTAATTTCTGGACCCTTTACCCTTAGCAAATCATAGATCTCTCTCGTGACAAACTGATTACTCTTTCTGTTGTCAGGAAACCATTCGATAGTATATAGTTAGGGGCCTAGGGGTGTGCTCACATTGTTGTATATTCGTATATCATTGTTACACAATACCCCCTAACATTGAAGATATCATTATAGAACATGTTGAATCCTCAAATTGCTAAAAGGTAAAATATTTCATTAATGAAAATGAAAAAGTTTCAATCATAATTGATTTAGTTTTTGGTTTTCAAATGGTAATCAAAATCAACCTGGATATAAATAGTTCGGTTTGGTACGATTAATGGTTTTGGTTCAACTTTAGGTCTTAATCACATATAATTTCCGTTTCAAAATAAAAAATATTGTACTTAAAATATTGTATATTTAATAAAAATAATTTAATCATTCATGAGAAAACTGTAAAATTCAAATGATCACAAACAATATAATCAAATTATAATTTGCATTAAAATTGGAGACTATCTTAGAAAATGAAACAAAATACTTTAAAACATCGTATATGTTAAAATGGAAGATATATTGTATTAAAGACACTTAATATGAAAGTATATCAAAGAAAGAAAAAACGATGAGATATATATATTTATGTAGTCTAATGTTCCACATGAAACGGACACTAACATTTGTCAAATTTTATGTTTGTATATATGTTATGTAATTGAATGAAGTTCTGACTTTTTAGGTGTCCCAATGCTATAGTCTCTTCTCTTTTAGTTTTACCCACACATTTTTTTTCAACTCGCCTTTTTGATTTTTTACTTAAAAGAAGATACGCTTTTCATATATATCTAAGTGGGGAATAAACTAATTTGAAAACTCTTTGCGTTATTTATATTTTTTATAAAAAAAAAGATTGAAATAATTGCTTCTACTTTCTTAATTTACCATGATTAAAGAAAATTGTGGTAAATATATATATAGTACTTTGTTGAATCATTCAGTATTTATTAGTCCGACATAAGATAGATTAAAGATCGTGGTCATGAATATCTTTGACCAACTCATACATCAGCTTTACATTTGCAAAGTCCTCACCAAATTTCTTCTTGCTAATAACAATTCTTATATCTCCACAAGGACCACAACAAAAATCCATCTATTTTCAAGAAATTTACGAAATGGGGCTATGGTCTTTTAATAGCTATGGATGTGTATTGAAAAAGTTCTTATTGGTTTGAAGTGATACACTCTAAAGGCTACGAAGACTTTGATCATAATATGCTTCCAAGTACACAAAGGATCATGATTCCACGGACCTCTAGAGTCCTAGTATATATAAAACTAGAGAAAGTCTACGCGTTGCGTGGATTTAAAATTAAAATAGCAACATATGTAGCAAAAGTATATATATTGAAATATGTTTTGCTGTTTTATAATTTGATTATTTCTCTATTTCTTATTACACAAATTTATTGTTTTTAATGAATTCCTAGTGGTATATTACCCAGAAGAATGTAATATAGTGTCGATAGAACATCAAATACATTTTTATCTTTCGTGATGTATGTTTCTAAATTGTATCATGCCATATTGGATAAACCATATTTGTATTACTGTTTAGATTAATGAATAATAATTGTTGAGCAAAAATATTGTTTATTAGAATTATGATAAACGCTATTTATTTAAAACTGAATTTTGAATAAACAGTTTTATAATTATGACCACGTAGATTTAATTCTTCTCAATATATGAAAAAATCGTATTTTATTGTTAAATTTTGTAGATAATTTTATGGTTTCTATTATCTTTCATGTTTGGTCACTACTTAACCATTACTAATCAAAATCTCATGTAGATGACGTTTTAGTATTTACACAAAATGACTATTTTTTCATATTGTTACAATGTTATTAATAAAAACACATTTAATTTATGTAATGATTTAATGTGTTTCATGAAACACATTTAATTTATGTTTTTACGTTTTTCTATCTTTATTTTGAAAATTTTCCTTCAATCAATTCTATTTTACTCTCTTTATTTTATTTGAAAGTAACCACAACACAAAAGTATAAAAACAATTCATAACTTTTCTTGAAAGAGATTGAAATTAGCTTCAAATATCATTTGTCAAAGTCGTTATCTCACATTTGATGGAAAATAAAACCAAAGTCAATCGATCTTTTCGACAATAGTAAACATTATTTTTGATAAATTGTTCACAAACCAGTGACTCCTATCTTATACCAAATTTGGGTATCCAATGTTGGCTTACCAAATCAAATTCTTGTAAAGGTTAATAATGAGATACATAAGTTGTTCAAACGTCGATTTTCTCTATTCATCTTTTACTTCTTGTCATTTGCATACTGATTTTTTTTGTTTTACGTACTTAAAACATGATGCATATACTTTCAGATTCGTTCATGCTATATACTAACGATCTCAACATCTCTCGTGAGGCTTTGAGGGTCTTGCTTTACATGTTTATATCTCCATCGGACCATGTAACATAAATGATCAAATTTAATCTAATAAACACGATATTCAGACAGAAAATAAGAGATTATGTGTGCCTCACTTAATCCAATTCTAGGGAATATATTTTCTTGTGAAAACAACAAAAAATAGCAAGAAAATTAAAGCTATACTCCTTGTAACTTAGAATTGGTTCCAAATTTATGTGTATTTAATATACTGCAGATAATTAGGAATTACTTTGCAAAAAAGCTCTGAATTAGTCAATTAGTTGAACTCAATTGATTACAAATTTAGGTGATTTTAATAAACAACTAATAATTAAGGATTATTTCAACGTTAGAGGAAAACAATTATTGCTTTCAGGTAAGAAAATGATAGAAACACACACAGTTTTACCATGTTGCTTAAGTGAAAAACAAACTTGCTTTAGCTACCTCTGATCATGACCCTTGCTTCTGGTTTTGACTATTACTTCTCTAGATTTAATAGCTTTTCCGGCGATATGAAATATTATAAGCCTTTACGAATTGAGAATATGTTGATGTCTAAGTTGTTTCCTAATTTATGTTGTCAACGTTAGTAAGAGCAAATTGAACAATATATTACCCAAGTTTAGTAAGAGAAATAGAATGTGTAAGTAACGAACTACACCTCATCTCCAAGCAGTGAACGTTGAGGTGGACGTACATTATTTAGTTTAAAATTACGGAATTTCTATGTGTGCAGTAGAAGAACACCTGTACAGTGGGATGCAAGCTTGTCGTCTATTGCATCAAGGGTAGAGTATATGTGAAGGGGCATGGCTGACTTGGAAGAACTTAATACCATTGGGAGAGTTTTGATTTTAGTAGAAACTGATGAAATATGTGAATTTAGAAGATGAGTTTAGGCGTTTTATAGGAGTTTGGTGGTAAGTCAACATGGTTAATTTAAAAACATAAACAAAACTATGATAATTCGGCATTTATTTGGATTTGATTACAAATTAATGTTGTTAGTGAGAACGTTTTAGGACGTTATAGAGGATTTTAGAAAAGGTAGTGGGTAATTAAAATAAACATAATTAGGTATTTATGATTTTCATCATTTTGAACTACACGAAACGGACAAAAATTAGTGTTAATTTTTGGAATTTAATGTGGTGGGGAAGTGAGATTAATTACAAAGAGGACACGTGTCGACTTGTCAGAGAGTTTGGGCAAATGGAACCTTAAAATATTGTATAAGATAAATAATGAGATCAGAGAAATTCTCTCATAAACCACACTTTGAAGTTTTTTCCCCAAAATACCACATTGTTTTAAAAGTTTAAAAAAATACCATTTTTTTTCAAAGTTTCAAAAATACTACAAAATTAAAAATTGGTTTTTTAAAGTTTATAATTTAAAATTTTTGGGTTTGGGTTAACTATTCCAAAATTAGGATATAATTTTAGGGGTAGAGTTTGGCTTTAAGGTTTAGTTTTGAATGTTAAAAGTGAATTTTAGTTTTGTGGTATTTTAAAAACTTTTGATAAAATGTGGTATTTTTAGAAATAAAACTAAAAAATAGTATTTTTGACGAAAAAAACTTAAAAGTGTGATATTTTTGAAAATTGTCCTAATGATAATGAATAATGTTATTATTGCTCATAAGATTTGAAATTATTAAATACTACAATGTTCTTTTGACTTTCATTTTTATTATTGAGGGATGATAATAATGAATCTTAATAAACTTGTTCGTAGCATTTTCGACAGTAGCAACCTTTATCTCGCCTTAAAGAGAAATCATACAGTTTATAACATACACCATCCTTATATTTTACCCCTTTAGTTAATTTGCAAAATTGATCGCATAGTATGGCACCGTTTCCGTTAGGTTTATTACAAGCTGCGGTTAACCACTCATAATCTTGTAGTTCGATCATACAAGAATCTCCTCGTGATATTCCTGATGCATAAGTGATCAAAAATATGTAAGTAAAACATTCAAATCCTCTAGTTAAGGAAAATGCATATATTGTGAGATCATAATCATCTCATTAAATTACATTTTTGATTTCTTATACAAAACTTTCAATCTTCAAAAGAAGATAGATCATTTTTTCGTTTTTTAAAGTGTAAACGCTAACACAGACTCTAAACGAAAAGAGAATTTGTTTTCTTCTTTATATTAGCTAATAAATTTTGTTAAAGTTGTTTACAGATGATTTTATTTGAAAAGAATACACAGTAATCACAAAGTCAAACCCAAATCAGACTTCAAAGAGATTCATAGATCATAATGTAATACTACCTGTTAAAATCAACAATAAAACCATAGGAGTGACAAAACCAACGATGTTTACACCTTTAAACATTTTTTGCTTTCTAAGTTTTTGTTTCTTTTCTTTTTGATGGAATGCTTATAAGTTATAACACAATCATGTAATTCATATATATACCTTTTTCTACAAAAAGAAGAAAATTGTGGTCCATAAATTTTCTAATAAATTTATTTTTAGACAAATTTACTTCCTTTTACCCACAAATTTACTTAATGTTGATAGAGTTATAAGATAATCCCTAGACTTATTAGTATCTCACTAACTAATTTGGCACAAATTTGTTTCTTTAAACCACATATTTACTTAGAGGGGGTTATTGGTTTGTGTATTTTAATGGATTTTAAAATCCATTTGGATTTTAGAAATCTGAGATGAATCCATGGATTTTAAAATCCATAATAATAGATAACGTGGATTTCAAAATCAAATAAAATGGATTTACAAATCAACTAAATGGATTTCATTGACTAACCAATAAAGTAATATCAACATCTAACTCATTATTTTCATGTGATATATGTCTTTCTCGTTCTTCAAGGATTTCTTGTTCTCCCGTATTTGTTAAATCCATGTTTGAGTATACTTTTAACAAATAAAACTTCACCCCTCAAAAATGAACACTAACACATATACCTTTGTATCTTTATATATATTATTTACGATGATTAGTATATGATTTCGCAATAATATTCACTAAAATCCTTATTGTGAAGAATCACAGAGAAATTGATCACGTGAATAGTAAAAAAAATGAACAAGCCTATAAAAAGAAAGAAGCAAGAAAAACATACATAAGATTATGAAGAAGAGACGAAAAGTACATACGTGACACTTTTCTATTATTTTGTTTGATGGTGTTTTATTTATTGGTTTGATTATTTTAGTTGATTTGTGGATTTATAAATCTGTGTTATTTGATTTGTAAATCTTATAAGATTTAGAAATCTTTGTAAATCCGAAGGTTTCCCCTCGGATTTGATCCTTTGTATTTTTGACATGAAATCCTTTCAAATCCATTAAAATCCTAAGTGAAATCAAATCCATAAGTAAATCCGTAGGATTGAATAACACGTGATTTTAATTAGGATTTATAAATCATAGAACCAATAACACCGGATTTTAATATGGATTTTAAAATCATAGAACCAATAACACTAGATTTTGTTTGGATTTCCAAATCCATTAAAATCCATAAACCAATAACCCCCTCTTAATTTTGAAAAAAAATCATTAGCAGTCACAAATTTGTTTCGTTTTAGCCATAAATTTTCTTTATTTTAACAGGTTTATTAGGATTCTATGAGTTTGTTTGTTTTTGCTACAAATGTACATGATAAATCTCGACCACGGATTTGTTTCCTTCTTTTTGACTATTAATTTGTAGGTTAACCGAAGTAAACCGTGTTGGTTAATCTAAACTTAACTATACCAGATTGACCGAACCAAATCGTTTGAACTGTACCGGATCGTAAGTTTTTCTAAAAAAACAACGCCTAAAAATTAAACATACTCCTAATCATGACTAAACGTAGCCGCAAGTCATCGTCCTAAATGCAAACAAGATGCTACATGCTACATTAAATCTACGGGTAATTTACATATATATCATATTGTCTTTGTAATTCAAGATTTGGATTGGTTTCAAGCAGTCTTTGGGCTTCAAATTTTCGACCAAGTGGTAATGCAGCTTCCTTGGGGATCAATGAGCCTCCCAAGTTTTCCCACTTGCCACAACTACAAGAGCTTTATTTTCGGTTGGTCATAATACTTGTATATTGTTCATCGTCCATCTATTATTATTCATTGGTTTAAGATGGACAATGAATATTTTTAGGGAAAACCCCTTAATAATACCCCAAATATTTTTCATTTGGCAGAAAAATACACCAACTATTTTGACTCCCAGAAAAATACACAACGTATAAAAAAGTGTTCTATTAATACTCATACATTCAAAATCGAAGACATTTACACAAGAAAGTTAACTCCGTTTAATCGTTAAACGGAAACAGTAAAATGGCGTTTAAATTGTTAACAGAACGTTAGTTTACTAATACAAAAGACCACTGTTACCCTTAATTCGAGTTTTCTTATTTTTCCCAAATTGAAGAACCCTAATTTCTATCTCATTTTTCTTCTCTTCTCTTCTTATCTCTCACAATTATTCACTAAGAATGGAAAACTCAGCCTCCTCTGCAACCTCGTTCAACCAGAGCTACCACCAGATGGAAGGTCCTCTTTGCCACTGCAATAGATCAACGGTTATGTCGAAGTCATGGACAGATGATAATCCAGGAAGAAGGTTTTACAAATGCGATATCCATGGATTCTTTATCTGGGCTGGTAAAGAAAAGCCACATGGATGGCAGAAGGTGAGTTTGCTGGAGGCTAGAGATCAGATTCGTCGTCAAAAAGCAGAAATCAAAGAACTTCAGGAGTCTCATCAAGCAGCGAGTCAACCAAGCTTGACCGGAGTAGTTCTTGATTCAACAACATTGGTGAAGTCGGAAATGTTTGAAAAAATTGCAGAGGAGAAAGAGAAGCTTCAAAACGAATTGATCACATCCAAAGAGAGGGAGAGATTGTTGCGCCAGTTCTTTGTTATCTCTTGGGGAGGATTCATTGTTGTTACAGCCATGATCTTAGTAATGGTGAAAAACTAGTTGTGCGTATCGTTCTTGGTTGAGAAAATTAGTGGTACTTGTGTTATTGATCTTGCTTATTGTGTTGTGTTGTCTTTGTTTAATGTTATGGTACCGAATGTCGTCTCCTCCTTCTTCTATAACTTCTTCTCCAACTTCTTCTTCTTCTGCAACACCACCTTCATCATCAGCAAGATCACCATCATCGTGTTCAATACCATCATTATCATAATCATATTCTCCTTCTTTATCACTTCCATGATTCATAACTCCTTGATTATCATTCTTAACAGGCACAATCGCAAGCTCTCTACCTTCATTCACTGTTTCCTCATTCTCTACACTAGAAGGAACTACAACTTGCTCAATAAATACATCAACTTCACCAACCGTAATAGCTTCAGCACACATTTTCATAATCTTTGCATCAGAACTTAGATGGAATATACTTCTTACTGAATCCAAATTTTCGTGTGGAAGTTTGTACCACAGTTGCTCCACACGACCACCGCCTAAGCCAAGATCTTCAATGAAGTCATCGAAGACACTCCAAGTCAAATAGTCTGGATCGATTTCTAAACCCTTCCTCACAGATCCTCCACGGTATGTCCAATTGAATCATTGACATACATAAGTCCTCCATAATTCAAGTTCACTTTGAAAGTTTCACTACAAAATCGAAAGAGAAAATGAATGAATAACATACTCAATGTATGATTCGTAAACTGAATTTGGTAATAAGCATTCAAGAGAGAAAACTGAATTTGAAACCATACCTCATTTTCTTCGAGTCTTGAAGTCGTCGGGTCGAGGATCAATTATGAACGAAAAATCGAGAGAGACTACATCAACTTTCATGAATTCACAATGAAAATCAAATGAGAAAGATTGATTTGGAGAAATCGAGTGCTTGAATCCCTAATTTCGATTTTAGAATTCTAATTTCTTGTAACTCTAGAATTTGGGGAAAAAACTGATTTGGGGAAGAACACACGACTAAAGGAAAAGAGGGTCAATAATGGTTTTTCACTACTAATAGAACCACGTGGTTTTAACATTTAAACGCCGTTTTACTATTTCCGTTTAACGATTAAATGGAGTTAACTTTCTTGTGTAAATGTCTTCGATTTTGAATATATGAGTATTAATAGAACACGTTTTTATACGTTGTGTATTTTTCTGCAAGTCAAAATAGTTGGTGTATTTTTCTGCCAAATGAAAAATATTTGGGGTATTTTTAAGGGTTTTTCCCATATTTTTAATACATATTATATTTTTTTTTAGTTTTCTGCAAAGAAATCTTCCAAGTAGTAAGGGTTCGCGAGTTGACCATTCGGATCTTTAAACCACATGTAAATCCTCCAAATAAGAGTTAATCTGCAATATAACTTTTCTATACTCTTTTCTTTTGTTCAACAATTTCTTTCTAAACTTGATCCTTATAAGACTGCAAAAAGCAGAGATTGAATGCAATAAAAATAGAAAGGAGAATAACATCATAACTCTTAGGCAGCGAATCCAAAAAGAAATTTGAATGCGTCAAGATAAACTTCAAACAATAGATTAAGCGGTTTGAATCAAAGACAAAACCCGGAAGCTTCTTCAAAATCGATTGCAAGCAACTCTATCCTTAATTCTTCTGCCAAGAAGAGCAAAAGAATGTAAATAGCTGCCATAAGTGCGCTTATATAAACACACTCCATAGGAGTTTTGGGATAATCTCTCTTTTATGGAAGAAGATATAAAGACGTAACCGAGATTAAACATGCTCGTTACGCGAAGGTCATGGGTCAAACACAATAAACTATAACTCCGGGATAAGATAAGTTTGAAGTTAGCGGGAACATATTGTCCCGTTGCCCCTTCGCCGGCGAGGAATAGGACTGATAGAGGTGGTAGTGATTTCTCCCAGCAAAGAGAGTATGGTCGAACATGTCTAAAGAAAGGCAGAGGTAAATGTCTCTGCCGTAGGGAGGAAAGCAACCTGCCAAATGCAGGACTGGTAACGTTCAATCGTCGTTTATATTAGAAGATGGACCTTGTGAGTGGTAGAACCTACACAATAAACTTGTCAAAGGTTTTGAGGGGAACATAGAATTTTATGTGAAAACACGTAAACAAAGATCGAAGAAAAACTAGTTCTTTATTGTTGTTTGCGTATAAGCGTATGTGAATTGAATTGTGGATTCCTCTGAAGAAAGAGGTGTACAAGATCTATCTATACAAGTCTCAAATCGGCTAGGTATATTTCTAAAGAGATAAGGAAGATTTTCTAATTCTTCGGGATTTCCTTCTTGCATAGTTGGCGGCCGCTTAGGGTTATGACCTCGTCGTCATCTTGGGCCTAGAGCTGAGAAGCCACTTAGGCCCAACATGAGCTAGATGCGTCAAAGGTCGGCCCAGCTTGTCTTCGTTTTGTTGCCTTATCGTTGTGGGACTTCTAGCTTGTCATCTTCTCGATTTGGGCCTCCTGAACTCGGCCCAATTCTTTGTAGTGAAGTGAAATATTGTAGTCATCGTTCCAAAGAGACAATGACTATAGACTTCGTCCCAGAAACAAGCAGGCGTCGTCCCAAAGAGACGTCATCCCAGAGACAAGCAGGCGTCGTCCCAAAGACAGGCTGAAGTCGTCCCAGAGACAGGCTGACGTCTTCCTAGAGAATGGCAGACGTTATCTCAAAAGTCATCCCAACGACAGACAACCGTCGTGTCGTCCCAAAAACAGGTAGACGTCATCCCAGAGATAGGCAGACGTCGTCCCAGAGACAGTGCTCTAGTTTGTAAACCTATTGAGATGTTCCCATAGCAAAAAATATAAAAACATGGAAAACATAATTCACAAACGAATTTCAGTCCGTCCACTCGACATAAACTCGAAAGTTTATGGAGTTACGCGAAGTGATGCAATGTTATTTAGCCATTGCTAGCCATTGCTAGATTATGAATCCTCAAATTGTATATACCAAAATAGATTCTTGGCCATTACTAGATTTATGAAGCCAATATGGAACATACACTTTTGTACACTAAACCCTAAACAGTCGAGGTAACAATTTCATGACATTGATAACAAACAAACGGTCCATTTTAGATTAATGGCCAAGATAGCAAGACAACTTATCTTCCATGTCCAAAAAAGCGTAATACTACTCTCTCCTTGTACTAAACATGATAATATTAGATGACAACACACTCCATTATGCAAACACTTTGGTCTACTAAACCCATATTTTGTCTCTCTAATGGCATTAAGAATCCAAATTTCACAATAACAACAAAAACACTCTAATGATGTACCTTTTGTATGATCCACTAATCCTAGATTTGTATCCAAAAGAGCTAAAGGCTTATATTGTTGTTTCTCAAGCTGAGAGCCTTGTGCTTTTTCCCAAGCCTATGAGTCTCCATCACCTTCTCAGAATACGTCTGAATATTACAAGTTTCGCACCGAATGATCACGATCTTCTTTTTATTCTCACCTTCTGTCTTCTTTCCTGTTTCTTTCGCCACCACCTCTTGATCTTGCACATTAGCATTTTGGTGTACTGTAATGGCTTTTGTTTGTAGCGCTGAAGCTGAAGCAGGAGCTGTGATGAAGGAGGTTGAAGTAGTCTCATGTGACACATTCTGTTTTTTAATAGCAGCAATATGTTTTCTTCCTAACTCATGATCCCTCATGACTATTTGAGTAAAGGCTCCAACGCTACAAACGTCGCACCAAAACTTAAACTTACTTTTTGACTTTTTTTCTACCTTTCCACTGCCAAGTTCCTCCAAGCAAGGAAGATTCATTGAGACTGTTTCTCCGGTTTCCATAGTCATCGGCTTAGCTTTCAAGGCTGCTTCTTTATCAAGCAAATGAGGTTCTCTATCAAGACCAACACCGACTGCTACACGCTTTTCTCTTTCAAGAACATTTTGAGTATCCTCTGCTTTGCGCTTTGCTCCAATAGGATCAGCCCTACTCTGCAACAGAGAAATCATAAAGAACACATATGTATCTAAGACATTGATATTGCTCTGCTCCAATCATCATTGTTGACCACCACTTGAAGAATGCACTTACCAATACAATTAATTTATCCTTGTTAGACTCCAACACTGGTGTTGCCCTAGCTCCAGTTGTCTCTGGCATTTGCTGAAGTTGAGGAAGTTGTTGCATCATGGGTGATGTAGCTAAACTGTAAGGGCTTGTGTACATCATAGGATCTATGTAAGTGCGATTTTGTCTACATAAGTTGTTGTTCTGAAGCTTGTCCTCTAACGAAATTCCCTTAGTCTCTGCGACTCTTCTTATCGCCATTTCTCTCTCAACAGCCATCTCCTGCATAACCTCGGCTCTTCTTCTCAATGTTTCTACAACAATGATCTCTTGACGGATTTGCTCCTTCTCGATTTCACGTTGAATAGTTTCTCGAACATGATCATCACTTTGTCCAATGTTGCATCCTAAGATTACATGCCAAAGAGTTTGAGTTTGAGTTCATAATCACTTCAATTTCGACAAGAGAAAGCAACATAAAAAATTCATAGTTCACACAAATCTCAAGTGTATTAACTTCGTGATTCAGTTCGAGATTACAATCATGAAAAATCAACAAAAACGTTGCGTTGAAGAAAACAACATGTGAGCTAAAATCAGAAAACATTACATCTTTGAAGAATATCACAAACCTAGGATTGGTCGCGTCGGGAAGAAAGGCAAGCTAGGATTTGGCGGTTGAGATGACGCCGTGTCCGCTGCTGTAGAGGGGCGATCACCGTCCACGGCTCTGTATCTGAACTCCATCCAGTTCGAGTTTGGCGACAGGAGAGAGAGAGAGATTCAACGTTTAGGTCAATTACCGTAGGTTTGTTAATGCATGTTGACTCAAAGCATTATTAACCTTATCATTGTTGTATGCACAATATTTTGTTTTTATTGGTAACTCCGCGGAACGACGGAAATTTAGGCTTGACCATAACTCGTTCATATTTATTTGGACTGGGCTAATCCATGGTCGATAAGACCAATTGACAGCTATAGGCGGAATGGTGTTTTTAATGCTATTTCGCAAATATTTTACCAATCAAGAAAATTTGCGGAATATTAAAAAATGCAGTTTTTTTTTGTTTTGATGGAAAGAAATACAAATGAAATTGTATTCCATAAATAATCATATACTATGTACTAGATTAATGGCTAAAATTGATTTGCTTTTCTTTCATTTTATTCATTAACAAATAAAAAAAAAAGTCATTTGTGACTGAAACATTATTAACCTACCATTGTTGTATGCATCATATTTTGTTTCTCTTATATATCTAATTCACAACTTTGACTAGAAGTATATAATACAAATCTCTTTCCTATTTCTATTTTTTAGTATTTTTTCCTTTCAAAACTATCAAAGTATTTGTATGATCCAATGAAAAGATTTATTCATATTTAGATGGAAAAAAATAAGTATAGTAGTTTTCTTTAATTTGCTATAAGGCTTGGGGTAATTACACGCCTTGGTTACAAAGCGTGTCTATCGCTGATGTTACTTAATCTGGTATGATAATACTATTAGTAGTACCAAATTTTTTTGACTGTTATCATGGAAACTAGAAAATTTGACTGTTTTCATGCTTTGTGTAAACTTGTGTTAATATGCTTTGTGTAAACTTGTATTGATATTTTTGGGCATGGGAAAGAAGAAGATGAAGAAGAAAATGACCACTGAAAAACAAATACCGTATCAATGCGGCTTTTTCTATCCACAAAAGTTTCACGATTCTATAATCATAAATATAATTATAAGAAATATCATTACTGAAAAACACATATCAAGCTGTTTATTCTATAACTGATAGAATGCCAGATTGGTGAAGACATCAGTGTCACGAACCTGCTTACTGACCAATACTACCCAAGAGTTGTTCTACCGCAGCGTTAACGTTACCATTGGTCGCAAGCAAAGCCCTTATGTTCTCTGCTCTGTCATAGAATCCCATTTCTTGTAGCTGTTGCAACTGAGTCGCGAAGCGTTCCTCAGGAGGAACTGGAAATCAAATAAGAAACATGTTTCAATAAAAACCATCTCAACAGATACAAAAGACCGATAAAAGTATAATAGTTTCCAAGAATCTAACCATTGGATTGGGTCGTGCCACTCAGACCGCCAGCACCAAGACCGCCAAACATATTCATCAATAAATCTAGCCCCGCGTTATTGCCTGTCCCTATAAACATTGCCATCGTAATGATTTACTCAATAAAACATACTACAGATATGTTTTATACTTCAGATACAGATAATATCTTCTAAGTGTACCTGCAGCAGCAGCAGCAGCACCAGCACCAGCAGCACCAGTTTGGCCCGGATCCCTACAGAGAAGATGGATTGGGGACATGAATACGGAGTGATGGATATAAAAAAGAGATATCAACGCATTGTTAGCTTATTATGCCAAGAGGCATAACTAACAATTCAGATACATAAAGGACATGTAACTACTCAGCTATGATTATTAAACAAAACAAAACAGTGAAGGGTATCCACTTACTGGCTGGTCGTGTTCCTATTCTGAGAGAAAAGTGATTGCTGTAGAGTCATCATTTGCTAAAGACCAAAAAACAATCCATAATATTAGGGTGAAGAAACTTCATCATTTGATAATAAGCTTATAGATACAGAAATGTTTCATTGGAGAGACCCGATGTTTCAAAATTCAAATGCATAAAGACAACAGAGGCTCAACTGACCTGCATCATCTCTGGAGAGCTAAACTGACGAAGGAAATCTGGGTTCTGCATCATTTCTCTCAACTGAGGATTCGAGTATAACATGGTTCTGAGTTGTGGGTTGAGACTCATAAGCTGGAAGAAAGGGAAAACATTAAACAAATGTTCACACTAGCAAAAATGCCTTAAAAGTTCAGATTAGTCTAGGTGTTACCTGATTCATGTATTGTGGATTGGAAAGTACGCTTTGCATCATCTGCGACATAGCTGGATTTTGTAGTATCTGGCTCAATTGGGAAGCATCAGGAGTAGCACCACCAAGAGTTGGATCCGCTCCAAGCATACCAAGTCCACCCAGGCCACTGAGTCCACCAAGCCCACCGAGTCCACCAAGCCCACCTAGTCCAGGGCCACCAGAATTTGTCCTTCCAGGGGTAGTTGTCTGGCCTGTCAAGAAGCTCCAATATATGTTCAATAATGTTTGTTGCATTATAACAAAAGGTTAAATACCAACTAGTAGCCAAGCAACTTATTCATTCACAAGCTGCTTATAGCAACAAACTGTGAAAACTAGATAACTCACTAATTTGTTATACACAATATTATTCCTGAATCAGTGTGGTAAACATAAACTTCCACTTCTAATAACCAAGCCACTCTTACTGTTATAAAATATTATTGCATCATTCAAAAGACAAGTAAAATCCCACATGCAATTAAGAGGATGAGAATGCAGTTTCTTACCACCAGTAGCACCCCAAGGATTAGGAAGTGGATTAGCATTTGGAATACTATTCCCTGCCCCCGCTTCAGTATTCGGTGTCGAAGAATTGTTAGAAGCATCGCTACCTTGTGTAGTAACCCCTTGGTTTCCCAGGAGAGCAGCAAAAGGATTAGTACCCGTATTGCCACCAGCATTCCCCGACATAGTAGTAGCATTCAAGAATGGTTCCTGAACATTTTCATACATACGCCTAAGATGGTTAAATCCTTCAGGCATAGATTCAATATTACTCATAGCCCTATCAGTATTCCGCATCATTTCACGCATAAGCTCCGGGTTTCTCGCAGCTTCCAAAGTTTGCCTAAGGATACTTGGGTCATTAAGCACATGACCAAGCTCAGGATTACGATCTACAAGCTCACGCATTTGAGGGTTACTCATAATCATACTCCTCATAAACTCAGGGTTGTTCATAATATTCTGAATAGCTGGTGTATTCATCATATCTATAATCATATTCGGGTTTTGCGCTAACTGTTGCTGCGCCTGCTCAAGATCCGGTAGACCAGTTCCAAATAACCCAGCCATAGCATTCCCACCACCACCACCACCACCCAAAGGATTAAATCCAAGCCCAGGGAACAAAGACTCCCCTGGATTTGTACTATCAGTCGAACCAACCCCTCGAGTAGCATTAGGTGCAGTGGTTTGGTTTCCAGCATTTACAACCGGAGCAGAAGCAGGTGCTGACGAAGGCGCAATTCCTCGAACCATATGAACTGTGTGATCAGCCTGCAAACCTACGTATAGTCCACAGATAACATAAACAGTAAGGCTCATGACACAAAACATCAAAAACTAACCAATCAAATCACACCATGACAACAATCATTTCACTCTCCAAAGATGTATCTAGCTAACCATCCCATCAATATATGGATCATTTCTTGTATAATTAACACAAACAGTAAGGCTCCTGAGTCAAAACATCAAAAACCATCCAAGAATATCAAATCACAGCATAACAATCATTTCACTCTCCAATGATGTATCTAGCTAACCATAACCATCCATCAATAGCTGAATTATACATATATGGATCATTTCTTGTATAAGTAACACTTCCATTAACAAAACAAAAAAAAAACCTAAGAGATTTCAGATTTGCAATCAATCAAATCCAAAGAACAAGAGATATCCCAAAATCGAAGAAGACAAGTACCATAGCTAACGAGAGACTGATCATCTTTAAGGATCCGACCCTTATAAATCAATCGCTGTTGATTAGCTGGAACCTCGCTCTTCTCAGCAACCAACTCTTTAAAAGACTCAACCATCGAATCAAGACTCGTCATCACACTAAATTTCGTACCATTAGAGCATCTGATATTCACAGCCACCATAGCTTCTCCTTCAACACCATCAACGTTACTCGGAGGCTGATTCGAATCTCCTTCTCCACCCATTCTAAATTTTGTAGATCCTTAATCGATCAAGAAGCCCTAACCCTAGAAAAATTCAACGAAGATTAGACTCGAGAAAAAGGTCTAGAGTCGGTTTGGTAGATTTCTTGAGGAAAAGGATATCAATTTTTTTTTTTTTTCTTGTTTGGTCGAATAACAAGGATTTGTACAGATCATAAGACTTTGCCTTCAGAGAACGTATCGAATCGAACCGGGTCGGATCAAATTGAGTCGGGTCAGAACTTTAACTAAACCGAACTGCAATTCCATTCATCTGAATGGTTGGTGTGTTTTAGTTGGTTTGTGAAAAATAGAATTAGGAGTTATAAATGGACTACTTAGCTACATAACGAAGGCTAATTAGGTGAATGACAAAAAAAATAAAGGTAAAACTTCTTAACAAAACATAGATTTGTTTTGTTGTTTTGCTAATTTGGCTAAAAAGTTTTGATAGGACGCCTAATTTTTTCTTTATAAATGTTTGTTAGTTGATTTGTCAATTTTAAAGAATATAGAAATTTTTGTAATCAGTTGATTTTACTTTTGATTTGTATCTTTATATTTTTACATCAAAATTCTTTTAAATCCACTAAAATACAATGTGAAATCAAATCTATAAATAATTCTATAACATTGAATAACATGTGATTTTAAATAATATTTATAAATTATGAAACTAATAATACTAGATTTTGATATACATTTAAAAATTATAGAACTAAAAACACTGAATTTTCAAATCGTTTAAAATTCATTAACCAATAAAAATTCCTAATTAGCATATCCGAACCAAGCAATAAGATTATATAGTTACAGTCAAATTTACAATATCCGGAAAAAACCAAACCAAACCAAACGAAAACCCGAATACCCAATCAAATCCGATTTTTTTCAATTTAATCCGAATCCGAGAATCGATACGGCGTCGTTAATACAGTTTCTAATTCTCCGTTAAGGCCCAATGGGTCTTAGATCCATTCTAATGTATCGTCTAACCTCATGCATCTATGAAGACTATGAACGACGTCGTTTAATTCACAATCACTCAGGCTTAGCTTCTCTCCAGCTAAAAACCTCCTAGTTATGGTTCCTTCAAGAACCATGCTATAACCAGCAACGACCCGAACATTTCTCTCCTTCACCAACCTCCTCATCGTTGCTACATCGTCCCACGATTTCTCTGCAGCGAAGACGCTTGACGCTAACAAATACCCTGAAGAACATAAGGGCTCAAGCTCAAGAACTTCAGCTATTGCCTCTGAAGGAATGATCCCACTTTTTAAACGGTTTTTACAACCGCTAAGAATTGATCCCCAAGTACTAGCCCCGGGGTTTACGTCTTCTGGAAGGTTCTTGATTAGTTCCATAGCTGTATCAAACTCTCCAGCTCGGCTAAGCATGTCAACAATGCAAGAGTAATGTTGCAACCAAGGTTTGTTGTGACCTTCAATCATTGATTTGAAGATCATGAGACCTTGCGTGATCATTCCGCCGTGATTACAAGCTGATAAAACTGCTAGATATGTCACTGCGTTTGGTGTGTAACCTTCTCGTTTCATTTCTTCGAATGATGCTAATGCTTTATCTGGTAAACCGTTAATAGCGTATGCTGATATGATCACAGTCCAAGAAATGACGTTTTTCGTAGGGATTTGATCGACTGTCCTTCTCGCAATTTCAATAGCGCCACATTTTGCGTATGCGTCAACAATGGAAGTATCAACTGAGATGTAAGCTGTGGCTAAGCCTCTCCGGATAGCAATTCCATGTGCCCATTTGGATTTTCTCAGGTCTGCTGAAACTGAACATGCGTCAAGAAGATTAATGACGGTGATTGCGTTCGGCTTATCCTTCATCTGACAGAAGATTGAGATCGCTTCATCAGGTCTGCCAGAACAGGCTAATCCAGAGATCATTATACTACATGACACTACATCCTTATACACCATCGAATCAAACACGGTTCTTGCATCATTAACAAGATTACAGCTTGTATACGCATCAATCAAAGAGCTCAACGCAACTTCATTCGACTCATATCCATGCCGGATTACCACACAATGTATTGATTTACATGGCAATGTCTGCTCAAAGAACTTACAAACCTGAAGAAGAGCTACAAGAGTTACTTGATCCGCTTCAATCGCCTCTTCTCCCATCAAACGAAACATCTTAAGAGCCTCTTCGTACCTTTCGTTATATACAAACCCAACCAAAATCGAGTTCCATGAAACAATATTTCGACAAGTCATCTCATCAAACACTCTAAATGCTGAATCAACATCAAACCCTTTCGAATACATATCAATAAGTGAATTACGCACAAACACATCTCCCAAATCAAACCCTTTACATACACAAAATCCATGAACTGATCTTCCCACATCAATATCCTCTAGAACAACACAAGCCTTAAGAACATTAGTCACAGTTACACAATCAGGCTCTAGTTTCGCCTCACGAACCATCTCTCTAAACAACATCAATCCAAGAACAGGCTCCTTCCTTTGCACATAACAACGAATCACCACACTATACGAAATAACATCTCTCTCAGACATTTCGTCGAACAGTCTACGTACACTCAACATATCAGTATCAAACTCTGCATACATACACAAGATCGAGTTTTGAACAGACGTAATCCCACAAAACCCACTACGAATCACATACCCATGAATCTGACACGATCTTAAACTACGAATCACAAGAACCAATGTCGAAACATTAAGCTCAAAACTCAAAGCTCTTAACTTTAAAAACCAACATAACCCTTCTTCTACAAAACCATGATCAAGAAGACCAAAAACAATTACATTCCATGACACAGAATCTCTCGATGTCATATAATCAAACTCTCGTATCGATGAACACAAGTCTCCACATTTCATATAGAAATCAGAAATCGAGTTTCCTACAGAGACAAAAGACTCAAAACCTCTCTTTATTACAGTCCCATGGATACATCTACCATGTAACAACCATGAAAGCTTAGCACAAGCTTTGAAAACTATAGGGAAAACGAAAGGATCTTCAAGTTGAATTCTTATCTCTGAATAACCAGAGACCACTTCCCGCCATTTTCCATTGGAAGAAGCAAGCTTAATCTTGGAGGATAAAGCTTGTAACTTTGATCCCATTTCTTATAAATCTTATGAGAACATGCTCATTGAAGCTTATATACATTCTAATCTTGTTTAACTTTATCATTACACACATTAATAGTTACAATGCCTTGACTTGTCTATATGTTTTCCATGTGGTTTACATATTATCATCAACAAATACAAAAACCATTGAGAAAAAAGAATCTGAGTGTGTTCAAAAACAACACTAGCGAGCTCTAGGCTCCATTTGCCTAGGTCGAAATGAAGAGAGATGTTCACGGCGATAATGGCCTTGTTGGTGACCTACGGATGTAGAAGTTCTAGTGGTTCTTCGCTCTAACGGTTTCTCATTAGCAGCTTCGATGAGTTCGAGCGCTTCCACTACTTCTTTCATAGATGGACGGTCTTTTGGTTCGGGTCCAAGGCATTTTAGTGCTAGATGAGCGACTCGGAAAACGGATTTGAAAGGGTATTTTCCTTCTAAACGAGGGTCGATTATGCTCCTTAGCTTTCTTCTTTCGAACAGATGAGGCTTAATCCATTCTGTTAGATTGTGTTGGCCGCTAGGACGGTTAGGATCAAGCGCATGTAAACCAGTCAATATCTCGGCTAAAACAACGCCAAACCCGTAAACATCACTCTTTACATACAAGTGACCTGTTAGAACAAACCAATATGTTCACATTTTGTCGTTGGAAACCAAAAGAAAGAAGTAAGTTTAGACATTGTCATACCTGTAGCAACATACTCTGGAGCTGCATAACCTTGTGTACCCATAACCCGTGTTGTGATGTGAGATTGACTCGCTGAAGGACCTAATTTCGCTAATCCGAAATCTGATATCTTTGCGTTATATGACTGCATCAAGAGCAAAACCAGTTAAATTTCCACGCTTGATGATTCACTACATCATATCCATTAACCATCCGTGTTTACTTACCGCGTCAAGTAGAATGTTTGAAGCTTTAAAATCTCTATAAATCACTTGCTTCTCTGAAGCGTGAAGGAACGCTAAACCTTTAGCTGCTCCAATGGCAATCCTTAGCCTTATTTCCCATGAGAGCGGCTGAACCGAAGAACCCTCTGGAGATATAGAAGCAAAGATAACAATTACAAATCATGCGGATTGGGGAATCATCTCCAATCTTAACATCCAAATGACTTGTGTATAATTGTATAGAACCAAAAGATTGTGATTAAAGAAGGTTCTTACTTCGGAAGAGATGATTCTCTAAGCTACCTTTCTGCATAAACTCGTACACTAAAAGCAAATCATCACCTTCCAAACAGTATCCCAATAGCTTCACAAGATTCGGATGAGAAATCCTCCCAAGAAAATTCACCTCACACTACACAAAAAAAACCAACAAAGAAATCCATCCAGTAAACAAACAAAACTCCTCATTGCATACAAGAGAGAACAACTTCCACATGAATCATTCAACAACCCCAATTTACTCACTTGCCATTCCTCATAACCTTGGAAGCTTTCAGAGTTTAGTTTCTTGACAGCAATCACTGTTCCATTGCTTTGTTTCCCCGGTACCTTCTCTTCAAGCCAACCTTTAAAGACTTTCCCAAATCCTCCTTCTCCAAGAACATTCTCAGACTTGAAATTCCTCGTTGAAGCTCTAAGTTCCGCGAGGCTGAATATCCTCAAATTAGGAATGGGAAGTATCTGACCCTCAGGGTAAACATCATCACCACTTCCAGCAGAGAACACACTAGATATGTTACTTCCCGTTGATGTTCCCGTAGTCGTCGTGTTGTTTGATGACTTATATGCTCCTACTTCAACAAAGTCAAGCCCAAAACACACGATCAACAACAACAACAACAAGAGAACGTAATCAAAAGAAGAAACTTTATCTAAAAACCCTATGAGATAACAACAAAAACAGATTCTTTCCATCGTTTAACCAAAGGCTAAATCATACACATAGATGCATAAGTAAAACCCATAAGGGAAACTGAGAAGACAAACCTGAACTGATGTTACCAGTAGAGCTAGGTGTTGTTGTTGAAAGAGAATCAGATGAAGAAGACCAACAAAGCCCCATCACCACAAAGAAAATTAAACCAAACCCTTTTTGCTTCTTTATCAAATATAAACACTTCTTGTCAGAATTTTATACAAGTCAAGGAAAAATGGCGTATGAAGCTAAAACAGAATACTTTAAAAGGAAAAATATGGAGAGAGATTGGAGAAGGAAGGTTTTAAATTTGGGTGTGAATGAGTTGACAAAAGAAGAAAAGAAAAAAGATAAACTTTTTTTTGTTTATTTTCTCTAGTTCGACGAAATTTCGTTTCTCTGTTTTCCTATCTCTGACAAATATATATATGTGGGGGAGAGAAGAAGCAAGTGGTTTACTTTGTTACCATGGCATAATGAGAGAAGACTCAGTCGTAGTACGAATAACGGTGGTGCAAGGATTTGAGAGAGAATGAGAGTCTAAGTCAACTCAAAAGAAAAATATTATCGTCGCCACGTTCACTAATGAGAAAATAAAAATCAATAATACTAATTTTTAAAACTTATTAATTCAACAGAAAGAAAATAATGTAAATGGTATTTTTTCATCTAGATCGATTATATTCAAATAAAAATCGGTGTTATAATGTCGGTAAAAGCGTTAGAAAAAAATCTCATCCGTAGCCATACGAATATAAAAATGAATTCATTAGGATTAAGAAACCCATAAAAAATAAACAGTCTCAAAAAAAATATTGGAAACTATAGCCCAAACATAATAAAAATACCAAAATTACATTTCTAAGTAGTGTTCTAAAATACGATCTATACGGTCGTATATACGAAGTAAATACACTATACCGTTTTTTTGCTATACGGTTAAAAATACGGATTAAATTATATAACCGTTTATACAATAATAATACGGCCGTTTATACGGCTATACGACCATATATACGCCGAATGAACGTTATATTTTTTTTTAATAAATATTTTGACAAAACTAATATTTTAAATTTATTTTTTTATTTAATTTCAACTACTTGAGATGATCAATAGTTATAATTTTCTTATATGTTTTTTTTTTTTAATTATATATCTAATATATTTTCATGATTATAACTTTAAAAAATAAATTATAAAAGTGAGTTTTGCTTAATAAATTAATAATAAGTTATATTTTACCATATAAATTGTATATTTATTATATTTATACTATTATACATATATTTATTTTCAAAAAATATTCACCATATATATTCCGTATAAACGCCCATATATACGTTTATACGCTATACGATGGTCAACCGTATGTCTATCGTATAACGTATTTTAAATCACCAAATCAGAAAAATAAAAATAAACCCAAAAATTACTTTATCACGGCAAAAACGGTGATATTAAAAAGAGAAAATCACCAAACTAGAAGAGAAGTGACTGAGCTAGATCCAATTTGGAAGAAATGACGATGAAAACCAAGATAATCTAAATAAAACCCAACATAAAAAAAAAACTTTGTGTAGCAATTAAATATTTTTAAGAATCTTATATCTAATGGCTATGAATTTTTTATCACATAGAGAATTTTTGTTAGTTAATAAGTATTTTTTTATTATTAAAATCCAAATTAACTCCGAAACAAAAAATCTAGCAAACATATTATTTGAAAAACAACTACTTTTTCTCGCCAATTTCCCAACGAAGAAAAAATAAATGTATTATAAACAAATTTCAATTTTATTATAAAAAAACAAATTTAATAAAATATTAAACTAGTTGACTTATAAAATTTATGTTTAATCGATAAATAAACAAAGTTCAAACACTTTTTATAGAATATAAATGGGAAGAATTTCAAAAATTGCCACATTTGAATTTTCTTTATCTTTATGCAAAAATGTCACAACACATTGTTCATTTTTTAAAATATTACAAAACAAAAAGAAATTAAAGTCTTAAACTCTAGAATTCTAAAATTTTAAAATGGTTATGACCCTAGCAAACACTAAACCGATATTTATAAAAGTAGTATTTTTGCAAAAAAAAAAAATTAAAATGTGGTATTTTTAAAAAAGTGGCATTTGAGTTGTGACATTTCTTGAAAATTCTCAATATAAATATATAAATAAGAACTATATATAATAATTTAAAATCGAAACAGTTTTACAAGTACAATTTTTTTTTAATGAAATACATCAAATATTATTACATTATCATTATTTGGAACTAAAACAAGATAACCACCCTTTTTTCTTTTCATGTTCCTGACTACAAATCTCTGCGAGCCCGCTCCTCATCTCATCAATATCATCAGCAAGATAAACGGCTTCAACCGTAAGTATGCCGCTTCCTTTATAATCATAATTAGCACTATAAATTCCTAACAAAAATAAAAATACATTCATATACAGTTATTAAAATTTTAAAGCTTAATTGAAGTGTTCGTGTATATATATATACTAGATTATGACCCGCATAATATGCGGGTATTAGATATTAAAATTGATAATTTGTGTAGTTGTACTCGTATAGTTATATTCTAAATTAAAATCATGTTAATATAATAACATAAATTTAAACTTAAATCTTTACATTACAATATCAATTTCAGAAAATACAATTACGTACACTAACAATATATTCTGAAAATAGGTAATATAAATACAATTAGTACACTAAGTAATGGGAGGTGTGCGTTATTATATAATTTTCGGATTTTCCTTTTCTAAAGTAATAACATTTTTGGAATATTGAACGTATGTTTACTTTTCTTTTTAAAATAATTTATGGTTTAACATTTATTTTATTTTTATATATAAAGTTTCACTTTTCTGATGTAACATTTATTTTGTTTAACATAATGATATTTATATTTTGCTTTTCTTTTTAACGACTTATATAAGACTAGTATTATACCCGGTGCTACGCACCCGTAAGTTTACCTATAGTTATATTTGATTAATTATTTCCTTTTTGTAAGCAAATGCTATTTTTTGTTTTTCAATTTAAATTTTGAGTTTCCTATTTTTGTGGGTTATTTACTTAATTACGTTACTTTTTCTGATTTTTTGTTTTTCAAATTAAATTTTGAGTTTCCTATTTTTGTGGGTTATTTACTTAATTACGTTAGATTTTTTTTCTGAAAATAAAAAAATTCTGCTATACTTGCCACACGTAACACTCTTATTGGTGAGGTGACTTGTGTTTTAGTAGTAAAGGATTTGGTTTGACTTTTAGAAATATGTTAATGAAATAATAAGAAAAATGTTAATGTGTCTTTCTTATATTGGTTTAACATAATGATATCATTATTTATCTAATTGCTTTATTTAATTATAGTATTTTAACACGTGTCATCATCTTGATCGATAATAGACATATGTCGCGATCGCGTGAGTTACAATTTTGACAAACTCTCCTTTATATAATAAGATATGGTTTGTTTTGGCTTAACATGACCATTATATTGTAATTATGTACCTGAAAAATGAGAATAGATATATTTTATAACTTTCTTCTTGGTTTTACGACTACGACATCCAAGATTGAACTGATATACTTCCCTATTCTGTAAAAACATAAAAAAAAAAAAAAGAGTAAAATTAAGCTTTAACGAACTCATTATTGTTTGGCTTGTAAAAACGCATGCATGTCTAATTTTTCTCACAAACTTCTTGAAAAATCAACTAACCATTTTTGAAAACTAAAGAAAATTGGGAGCGGAATAGAGATGATAAAACAATGTGATCGAATAGCGTGCTTATAATATTTATTTATCTTTTAATACTAAAATGCACAATTTTGATATGCTTATGTAGTCTCACATAAATGTGACACAAGGTAAGAATATAATTTAGTTTCTGACATATGTCAAATTTTAAAATTGTAACATATCTTCAAAATCCAAAAATTAAATTCAATAGATTGGCTTCTCAATGGTTTATAAGAAGAAATAAATAAATAATGCTATTAAAAGAGTATAATATGAATGAAAATTTTAATTAGAAGTAATTATTGTAGATAGAAAGTAATATGAAATCTATCTAACAACATTAACAAACGTGTTATCTTGTGATGTGTGATATTTCATGTGTATCATCTTTTTGTAAATTATAAATTTTATGAAAAGAGGAAAAAAAAAAATATATATATATATATATATATTTATATTTATATTAAAATTTAGAAGTAATTATGGTAGATAGAAAGTAATATAAAATCTATCTAACAGCATTAACAAACCTGTTATCCAAACCTGTTATCTTGTGATCTGTGATATTTCATGTGTATCATTTTTTGTAAATTATAGAATTTTTGAATAAGAGAAAAAAAAAATATATATATATAGATGTATATATACATCACAAAAATCTAGTTATGAACTTTACAACTCTTTCTTATAGTATAACTAAGGTATATCCACGCGTTGCGTGGATTAAAAATTTAACATGGTATAACATTATCCAATAATTGTTAACTTATTGACTAATTATATATTTAATATTAAAGAATTTTAGTGTTTATAGTAAATAATTATCTAGGTTCAGAGACTAAATATTTGTACCAAATTATTGAATATATACAATGTTATTTGTAAAAAACAAATTAAGATGAAACATTGTTGAAATATATTATGACAAAGTATCTATTAAAAAGTATGGAATATTATTCCTCTATATATAAACGATAATATAGCTAGTTAAGTTATATTTAAGATTTATGCTCACAATTTATAATTTTAGTGAAGTTATTATTAAAAATTATTGTTTAGTTTTTTCAAAAAATTATGTGAATTATTTTAAAATATTTTAAAATCTATCATATTGTTAAATTATTGATATATTAAACATGATAAAAAAAAATTATATAGTGATATTATGACACATATTGGAAATAGAAACATATTAGAACATCTTATAATTTTGATATTATGACACATATTGGGAATAGAAACATATTAGAACATCTTATAATTTTATTATTATTTTATTATTGAATAATAAGAAAAATTTAACTTATTTGTGAAGAGATATTGTAAAAAAAAAAGAATATCTATCAGAATATGGCTTTACATATTCCCAGTTAATTTATGAAAATAATTTGATATTAAATGTTTATTTTAAATTAAAATTGATATCAATTTTTCTTTTAAGAAACTAAAAAAAATCTAAATTCTAAAAAGGCTAATGTCATAATTAAGTGAAAATTAGGTTCTAAATATAAATATAGATATTAATTGTCAATATCAAAAGTGATATTAACTTAGTGGAACCTTAAAATATTATATAAGATTTGCTACATACAAATATTATATTAGTACTTTATTACAAATTATGTTAATTGTTAAATAAACATTTGAAATTATTATTTGCTTTTGGATTTGTTAATCGTCAAAACGAAAGTTGATGCTAATTAATGAATTTAAGAAGAGATCAGTGTTATTAAAGTGAATTAGTCTTAAATTAGTGATATTCTTTTTGGAAATAAATTTGATTAAAGCTTAGCATCATTACTCAGTAGATAATTCATTCCAATCAATTGTATTCAATTTGAGAATTGAATTGATTTTGAAAGAATTTAAGATTCCATTAAATTCCACTGTTATTCAATTATCTATTTTGTAAATTCTTTTCAATTCTTGTGTTATTCAATTTACAGAATTCATAATTCCATTAAATTCATGTGTTATTCAATTTTACTGCAACTTTTATAGTCTTGTTATTTCAAAAGAATTTAATGGAATCCTAATGAAAATTTGTGAAGAGCCAATTCTCACCATTTTTTCAGAGATTTTGATGGGATTGTATAAACCATTCACAATCCTTTGAAGTCAATTGTTTTCTAATTCTATCAAAATCTCATATTGAATACCACCCCCTAATCCCATGATCCATATCTCTTTAGATTGATATCTAATTTATTTAGTGTTTGCATTTGCTAGTTACTTGTCTTTTGTTTATTGCATTTCTTTATCTTAGTTTGTTAATTTACTTTTGGTCTTTTCATATTTACATTTCACTTAGTAACTATAACTTAAGAATCTAAAATCTAAACTTTTTTTAGACTTGGCTTCTAGAGTTTTTTGCTTTTTTATTTATCTAAACAATTTATTATAGATTTGATCCTTCAATAGTTTACCGATTGTCCTGCACTTGTAATTGTTTAAGATTAAAACTTAGTAATAGTTTCTCTCTTATCTGTAGGATATGGTGAAAAGATGGAAGGCTTGCTTGCTACATTCGAGTTTTTCCAAGTATACTGCAAATGCATGCCATTTTCGTCGACTCCATCATTTGGACGATGCTTTAGGTGGCGAACTGTACTTCTATGTTCTGTTGGGCGATGTAAACATCTTTCTTTTTGTATATTGGGACTGCCCTAGCTGACTAGGCCCGACCACCCCACCGCGCAAGGAGAGCAAAAAGATGATACAATGTATACTCCAAATAAGGGTCTCCAATTCTGTGGGTAAAAGTGAAAGACTTCGTCGTAATTTTGTTTCCCCCATAAACTCTCCTGATTTAGAATCCTAAAAATAGAACCATCCCAATCCAGAGAAGTTATCATCTGTTTTCCATGAACTATGATATGATTACGATATTAGATTCTCCCTCGTAAGTATTTGTTTGTGCCGTTTGTAAAACTTCTCTTGGATTCCGGTCTACATTTTTAAGCGTTTTATGATTGCTAGCTTTTCCTAAATATACCCAAAGTTTTGGCCCACTAGGCTCGTGGTTGTGAACGAATTACAAACATGTCAACATGAATTGCCGAAAACATCAATTATCTACAGTGAAATTATAAGGAAACTTGTGAGATTAGATAAGCTACTCGAAGTGAAAAAGGGGAAGAAAAAGGTTGAGGTATTGAAATGTAGTAAATGCATTTCCCATTGACATTGGTAATGATTGTCGTTTCAAATTGGGTCCCTTTATTAGCTGTTGTTCACAAACAACTTCTCTCAGTTGTCTATACCACTCGCATTCGCAGTCGTTAAAGTCATTTTCCATAACTTTATTATTACACTGCAACATTTGGGAACACTAGCTTGATTGGTCGGAGAGGCAGGGCCTCGTGAAGTGAGATCGATGGTTCTGAATTTAAATGTACAAAAAAAAAAGGTTCAATATTTTTCTAAGGATTATAGAAAATTTACAAAACAATAATTATAACGACTTTGATAAATAACTAGTTACCGCAATGGTGAAAAATATACAGCTTCAATAATTATATGTAGAAATATAAATAATTAGTGGTGCTACCAACTACCAAAACAGCATCCTCTTTTTTTCAGATATCCACATTTAGGATTACATATTCAAAAGATAAGTAAAGCACTACATTTTGGAGAATGATAGCATTAAACATTACTAATACAAGTGTTTTTCCAACTTATTTTTTTTTTTGTTCAAAGTGTTTTTCCAACTTAATTTTGTTTTTTTCATGCAAGAACGAACTGAATGTGTTTGACTTTGAATGAATTTCTTTAGTAATAATAAGTTTATTTTAAAGAATTTCTCTAAATCAAAACATGTAATCCGACAAGTAAAAATCTAATCGCAATTAAATGATTAATTAAGAATCTTACCTCTATTTTTAAGATTCGTTTCGCTAGATTACGTTGTCAGTTATCAGTCCTAATTATTTGTCTTTTCCTTAAATACTAAAAACAAGTAAAGTTATTGTTATCGTACACTTCACATTTATTGAAAACCGATTAGTATTAAATAACGCCAGAGCAAAATATCTAAGAAAATTCAAATTCAAAACTTTTCAGTTCCCGAAGTAGTGCACATAAAAGTTCTGAACCCAACATTAAAACCAATATTTCATTCAAACAATACAAAAGAAGCAGCAGTATGCATTACATTACTATATCAAAAAAGAAATAATTAATGTTACATGATTACATATACTAAAAAACCTACATTAAAACCATAGTGATTAACACTAATCAATATTGTTAGGACCAGAACAAGCTTTCAAAATAGGATTCCAAATCCATTGAACAAGAAACTTTCTTCCACCTTTACCATTCATATTAAAAGTCTTACCTTCTCTATCTCTCATAACTTGACCAATATACCCTCCACCACCACCACTACCATACAACCCTTCACACAAATCTCCAATCTCCGTAGGAGCAGTAGGATCTTCACCAGCATACCAAGCATTAATCAAAGGATTCGAAACAACTTCAGCTAACTCATGACCAATAACACTAACCATACCATCAACACCAGTTTCACCATTAGGTGGTCTAAGCTCACCAGGACCACCATGACCCATATAACCAGGTAAAGCAAAAGGGTAAGCACAAACTTCAGGACATTGATGACTAGATTGACCAACCCAAGCATAAGGCATAGTGTAACCAACCATAGAAGGAAAAGTAAAATAATGAAAACCACAAACAGCTCTACAAAAATCTTGCATCGTTACGTCATGTGACGTAAGCACTAAATACATCCCATTTTTATGATCTACAGGAAACGTAGCTGATGTCGCTGCTGATTTGATAACTTGTTGAATCGAGAGACGTGTTAAGTCACGTCCGTGCGAATACTTCGAATCAGAGTATTCGCCGGCTATTAAAACGGATTTAGAGACGTTGGAACCGGTTTGGTCAGTGTAGAGAGTAGTTGTTTGCCACCATTCGGAGACAGAAGGTGATGGGGATTTTGTGTCGGAGATTGAGTTTAAGAAGTCTCTGATTAGGGTTTTGTGTGGATGAGACCATTGGCCGTACCAGATAATGTAGATGTTGATTGGTGAAGATGAGAGAACTGGACCCATATGGTAACGGAGGTGGATTAGATTTGAAGAGCCTTCGAATTTTTTTGATGATGTGAGAGAGAGACTTTGTGGTGGGAGTTTAGGGTTTATTAGGTCGATGTTTAAGGTTTGGGTTTGGACTGTGGTGGTGGTGGTGGTGGTGGTGTGAGTTGAGAGGAGAAGAGAGAGGAAGGTGAGAGTGAAGAGAAGGGTAAGTGTTGGAGACGACATTGTGAGTGACTGTGTGAGAGAAGAAGAGAGTGATGTGAAGAGATATAAAGGAAGGAGAAGGAGGAGAGGGAAATTGGCTGGTGACAGCTGCGAGCGAGTGTTTAGACACGCGCCCATCTTGCTGTTGCCTTCTTGGATGATGGTAATGGGATTTTCTTGGGAATTTGGGAATGGGATTCTCTTTTTTATTTTCAAAATGTTTATCTTTGTTAAAATTCCCCATTCCAAAAAGATAAATGTTTAAGGTTATACAAACTTATTAAAAAAACGTAATGATTTCTACGATTTACAGTTTCGAATAAAGTTTAACCAATAGTATTTCAGTATTTGTTTTGGAATTTGTAAAAGTGCATAGAAATCAGTAAAAACTATATCTTTTTGGAACAAAAATCGTATTAAATAGTTCCACGGTAAAAAAAATAAAAAACATGAAAACGTAAACCATACAGTTTCCAGTCTATCTACCCGACACTAACACAATATAATGGAAAGAGATGAAGTGATGACGATGAGATTGTTCTTACGACAAAAGAAGAGAAGAGACGACATTGTATAAGCAACCGCAAAATCGATAAAATAGAATTTTAATGACTAGAAACCTTTTACAAAGAGTTTGATAATGAAAACTTGTAAAAGTTAACATTAATGCAATCCTACAAATATTTTTATCAATCAAAAATTTTGCATAATGGCATGGTTTGTGTTTTGACTTGAAAATAAAAGTAAAGTTTTGTTAAGCAAAGAAGTTAGTAACTGAAACGTATTTTTATCATATTACAGTTTTACACGATGAACTAGTCGGGACCCAAACATAAAGATAGATCAGTAAGTAATGGTAACAAATTTAAATCTTGGTTTAGTTTAAAAAAACAAAAAACTCATCTTCTACCTATTCGCTTGTTGAATTAAATATCCTAAGTTAAATGCAAATGTTGGCTCTCTTTCTCTATGTACTTTTTGTTTTGTCACTGTATATTAAATTAAAAGGCATATAGTGAGTGATCTATGGATGGAGAAAATATCTTAAGGTTACTTATTGAGACTTTTGAGTCTTGATGCATGTCTTTTTCTATCATTTAATTTCTTATAAACCTCATTTGAGTTTTTGTTTTCTTCCAAAGTTAGATCACATGCATAGCAGTATCTTGCTAATCAATCAAGAAAAAGTGATAATTTATTTTCTCTTTTGAATTGAAAAACAGTGATAGTTTCGTCAATACTTTATAGACTTTGGGTAGTAGAAGAATTTGAATAATGATACCATAATAAACGGTGCCAAATAAAAGAAATGAATAAAAACAAGCATAACAAAATAAGAACAAATGTAATTACTTTTTTTTAGGAAAAAAATGAATAAATGAACAAATGTAATTACTGCATACTCCAATCTCCAATCTCCGAATAACCAATTTGCAAATTGTGTGTTCTTAACAATATTGGACATAACCAAATGATGCGAAATGATCGAAGCAAAAACTGAGTCGGGGTAACTATGTTATTAACACTTCGAGTAACCAAATTATGTATTCGACCAATTTTGTTATTTTCTTCCTTTTTCTTCTTCTTTGAAATAAAGTGACAAATGCAAACACTAATTTCGGGCCGTAGATTTATGTTGGTAATAATTCAACTTTTTTTTGGAGGTGGTCCATCATTATTCATTAGGTATGGTTATTTTGCTACTTTTGAATCTTATTACATATACACGTCATTGGTGGTATACACACATACAGACTCAGATGTATAAACATATAATTAAATGGGCACACGATTTTAGATGTTTCCACCTTTTGCCAACTATGTTGATGACCGGATACGTAGGCTACCAACTTGGGAGGTTACTAGCTTAACGATCTTTGTTATGTCCACTTCCCATGAATTAGTGATCCAAGATTTTAATATTTGTTTTCCTTCTTGCAGATTATTCGTTACACGGAAATAAGCAAAAACGCAAAAAAATAAAATAAAAATAATTTTGCAAATCATTTGTTTCAGTACGTTTCTCCCACAACCGAGGGCTCATGGACTCAAACACTAAGTTGGGTTGGTTCTAGCACGCTCCTGAAGTGTCATTCTAATTTGGGGGTGACATACCAAGCTGATTCATCTTGACCTAGTTTCCATGGGTTGTGGTCAGCTTTAGTTTCCTCCTAGTGGTGAAGCATCATATCCATTTTTGCATAAGGTTATCGTTGATAAATGATCCACCGTTGTCTTTTTTCGTGTAGTTACTCTTAACATTTCATGCGGTCGTTTTTGCAAACGTTATCTAAGTATCTCGAGAAGCAGCGGTAGTAGTGGCAGATTATATATGCCGACCGATATAAAATACCTTCTTCTTTCATCCTTTAATAAGTTAATATCAGGGTTGATGGGTCTTGGGTTTTCTCGAAGTTTTCTCTCTTACCATCTTTGGACTTATGACTACAAATTAATATCAATGGGTTCGTTCCTCAGTCTGTTTTTCTCACTCCTATCAATATACGTTTTTCAAATAGAATGTCTTATATTCGTCTAGAACTAAATTGTTTAATTGTTTAGAGATTTTATCGTCTTGTGATTTTAACCACTAAAAATAGTCTCCTAAACATATATAAAACACGTGAAAATCAAAAAAATACGATGGAAAAAAGGTTTGATAGCCTTGTTCTTTCTTGAAACTTATCATTTGCAAAGTTTTTATAGCCTTATTTTACATATAATTCAGATGCCATATTTGGTGAATTAGTGGCTTGGACAAGATAGATCCTCATCATATCAAGATTCTAGAGGCAGTCTTGAGTTTCTATTGGTTATGGCCTATGACCGGCGATTTTGAGATAAAAAAGTAAAATTGTTATTCACCTTAAGGTCTATAATATATCTTCCCTCCACATACCATAAATCTAAAATAGTGAATCCAAACCAACAAAATTTTAATGATAAAACTCTAAAAAACTATTTGCATTGTCTATGATATTTTCTGAAAGACCATATCATTGGTGATATTTTTGGAATTGTTTTTTCAAATTATAATAGTTTAAGGAATTTTATACAGTATTATACCTGTTTTTGTTGTTGACCAAAAAAAAAAACCTGTGATTTTAAACGCAATCGCTATGGTCCATAAATCGCAGTGTTACATTTTATGGGCCGTCTAATCAAATCACCCTAAAGCCACACTATCAAAACGCAAACGCAAACGCAAACGCAAACGCAAACGCAAACGCAAACGCAAACGCAGACGCAGCCATAAGCTTTTAGGAAGAAGCTTGAAACGATAATTCTTGGTTGGTGGAAAATAGATAACACCGTCCTGAGCCATGGCGTCGCTTTGCTCTGCGTCTGCGATGTTACTTCCTTCTCCTTCCCTCGATGTTCTAGGGTTTCTATCTTCGTCTCGTGTCCATGGTTTCTCTCCCGTTTACCGTTCTTCGCCTCGCCTTCGAATGATTCGACGAGCGAAGAATCAGCTCCACGTTGTGGCTATGGCTCCTGAGGAAGAGAAACTCACTCGTCGTAATCCTCTAGATTTCCCAATTGTAAGTTCCGGATTCGATTTCGAATCTTCTTCCCATAGTTTCACATTTCAATTCGATTTGTCTCTCCGTTTGATGCTTAATTGGTGATTGAGAATTGAAAATAGGGTTTGGTTTAGAGTACCTTTTGGTCGAACTGTTGTGACAACAGAGTATGAAATTTGTCTATCCTTAGATTGTGTATTGTTGTTTGTATCACGAATTCGATGATTCTACCTATGTATTTGGCTGTGATGAATCTAAGAACACTCTATTGTTGTTATAGTTTAGGTTCAGTTCATGTTTGTAGAGCTTGAATCATCTCATGTTGAGTAACCTATGTTGTTGCAGTCACTATTTGGTTATTCTTTATCTGTGAATCAACATTTGTTAAACTGTTAAGTCGATTGTTCTAGGTCAGTAGGAAAGTTCCCTTGTTCATGACTCCCTTAGTGATTGGTGTAATTTGCATTTGTTGAAAAGTTCCCTTATTCATGACTCCATAGTGATTGATGTAGTTTGCATTAGTAGAGTTCCCTTACTCATGGCTCCAAAGTGATTGATGTGATTTGCATTGGGTGTTATGTAAACTCTTATTTGTACGGTATTATCATGGTTCATCCTTTCGAATAATAAAGAATCTACTTGGGTTCGATGTAAAGAGACGTTCTTTTGGCTCGCATTGAGGCATTGTGCTTGCCATTCTCCAACCTGACCAGAAATGCATGTTCCCTTGTTATGTTCTGTTACATTTTTTCCTCCAGAGATGATTTTAATGACGTTGTGATTTAATTTTAGGAGTGGGAGAGACCTAAACCTGGAAGGAGGCCTGATATTTTCCCAAAGTTTAGTCCGATGAAGACACCATTGCCACCGCCGATGCCTTATGATCCTCCAGAAGAAGACGAAGAAGAGGAAGAGAAGAAAGAAGAGGAAGAAGAAAACCCAGACCAAGAAGAAGAAGAACAACCTGAAAAGCAACAATAGATTTTTGGTTTGCAAGAGAAATAGATGGAAACATCGAAATCTATATGCGTTTCTGTTTCGAGTTTTGTAGTTGTTTTTTGGAGGCAAAAAAAGATAAATCAAAATCAATCTTTCTCAACATTTAGTTACTAGTATTAAATCTCATAGTCTTGTACTATATTTTGTGTAATGCCACAGTTTCATCTCCTATCATTTACACTATATTTACTCACCAAACAATAATATCCATTCTTTTTTAAGTTTCTTTAAAATTTGCTCAACTCCTTAATATATGTAGATTTGTTTCATCGCTAGAAACTGATCTAACCCATCATATGAAAATAGAAGATTTCAGCTCTGGTTCATATGCCACTATCTTTGGGGACGAGTTAATGTAGCTCTGGTTTATATGCATAGACTCCTTGTGTAGAGATAGATGTGCAAAACCTATACCATCAGATGAACTAATTCAGGGGCGGAGGCAATGAAGTAATGGGTGGGGTACTTGCCCACCATGAATTTTTCAAAATTAATGTAATTCTTTAAGGTTTTTTCATGATGCCCCTCTTGGTATATTATTTTATGTTATATTGTTTGATTGTTTTTTATATTTGCACCCGGTGAAAATAATTTCTAGATCCGCCACTGAACTAATTGTTGAGGTCTTAAAATTGGCAGATTCGCAGACGAGTAAAGCAAGTACCATTAGCGTTCTACAAAGCGGTTTCAACATCTCTGTTTGAGAAGTCAGATTTTCCAGGGTGGACATTCACCGTTCCTCAAGAGGACAGCAAATGCTGATTTCAAAGAATAGTTAACTAATAAACTAAACTTGCAGAGATTTATGATACCAAATTTTGTAGTATGGATTGATCAAAATATACTTCTGGTTTTTGATACTGAATGTGTCGTTGGACGTTTGCCATATTTGATTTCGAGTTTCTTTCTTGTACCGCATTGAAACTCTTTTTTTTTAGGAATGAGATGTGAAACAACCAAGGCACAAGGAAAAATATCTAAATAACAAGAACAGATCTTGTCACTTAGTTTTGGCTTCAATGCTTTACATATCAATGCACTTGTTGTAGATTTTGTGTCAAAGTATTTGTTTAACACATAATATTCGGCAAACCAAAGTGAATCTTTGCGTAAAACACTTGCTGTAATTTTTTTTATCAAAACATTTGTTTAAGACAGAATATTTGGCAAACAAAGTGATTTTTTAAGTAAAACACTGAAACTTTAAAGGGTAACACTTCCAATGGATACAAAAGTTATCCTAAAAGAGAAATGCATAAAAAGATAACACTTTCTCTAGAAACAAAAGTTTTACAAAAAAAAAAAATATGCATAAAACTGCTAGATAAACCTACTCAGGAGGAGGAATAGGAGGAAGGCTAACAACGAAGAAAGACCTAACCAGGCCGCAGAAATGCCTAACTCGCACAAACCCACCAACGAAACGGCTTAGACCGTAACTCTCTTGGAACAGGGACGACCACGTGCGTTGACCCTCCATCCAACAAGTACCATCATATGTATATGATGCATTGGGCGGATTGAATAGGAGAGTAAATCCCGTAAAGAAGCTATATTAATATTCAAAAATCAGAAAACTATAAAAAAGTTTTACTATTTACCATGCCTTGGATTTGGGAATAGCTAGGGCACATTCGAACTATTGCGGAGATTGGGAACCACTGAAAAATAGTCTTGGTGACTGTGGGTAGTAATACCGGCTATCCTAAATCTCCTTGCCCCAATCTATTAACAACACAACTATTCAGATCAAATCAAATTAAATTAAATAAAGAATCATGAATCAGATTAAATTTATCTCATGCGCCGCGTTATGGTTGAACCTAAGAAGCAATGGAGACACGAAATCAAGTACTATCTCCACGGCTCTCTCTTCTTCTTCTTCTTCTTCTTCAATAAATCAGCACAAGCTTTGGTCAAGCCAAAGATATATAAAAATACAAAAAGGTTATGCTTCCACCATTGAGTCGATCCTAATAACTTTTCTATTCAAATTGGTCAGATGACCACCATAATTACCTCAATAAAACTAAAATGTTTTCAAAACATAATCTGTAAATCTATTCATATTTAAAATAATTAAAAAAGAGTTTACTCATTGAGTGCGCAGTCAGTACACATTTTGATTGGATAAACTCGCTGCAGTGGTTTACGATTCCTAATTCTTTTGTTGTCGATTAACATAATTTGTATAATGGAAAAGCAACAAAAAACACAATCTCAGAAATTGCAAGTAGAAATATTTTTGGAATATGAAAAAAATACATGATAACACCCATCAATAAGTTGTGAGACAAATCGGATTGCTCAAGACTACTTGTCAAATTAATTTGGTGAAGAACCCGAGAAGCCGCGATAGACTTTTAGTTTGCAAGAAAAAAAGATGGAAACATCGAAATTTACAAGCCTTTCTATTATATTTCGAGTTTTGTAGTGTTTTTTTGGAGGCCAAAATGAAAAAAAATCAATTTTTTCACAATTTAGTTGCCAGATATAAATCTCATAGTCAAATTTTAATAGATAAGAGTTGAATATACAGAAAAAAATCAAAACTAAAAAACTAACCAAAACCCCTAAATTCAATGGTCATGATTTTGCCACATGGGTCCATTTTAGTTAGTTTTTAGTTTAATTTTTTTTCTTTGCCATTGGGCAAATTAACACTTTTTTAGGGATTATTTGCTCAATAACAAAAAAAAATCAAAACAAAAAAATTAACCAAAACCCCTAAATCCAATAGTCATGATTTTGTCACATGGGTCCATTTTAGTTAGTTTTTTAGTTTAATTTTTTTTCTTTTACCATTGGGCAAATTAACCTATTTTTTACATGATTGGGCTTTTATATAATTTATTGTTCTTACGAATGCTCAATACGACGTCGTTTACATCGTTAGGTTTTCGTTGTGCCTCTTTGCTTAAACCCTTCTTCCTCCTCTCGTCTCCGTCACGAAAACTCGAGCTCTAACAATGGCGTCGATTCTCTCAAAGAAGAAAGAGAAATACACATTGAAAGATCTCAAGTCATTAGGTAATGACCTACTCTCTTCACGAACACACATCAATAACCTCCCTATCCTCCTCTCCTTCGTCTCTCCAGAATCTGCGCCGCAATTCGTTGTCGAATCTCTCCTCTCACTCCAATCCTTCTTCACTCCTCTCCTCTCTCAGCTTCCTTCTACTTCTTCGATTCCTTCTTCTTCAACGAAACGCTCTCGCGACGATGATTCGTCAAAAACAAAAACAACTGAATCTACTGATCCTGAAGTTATCTTCAAAACTTGGCTTAGATCAAATTTTGATGAGTTCGTTAAGCTTTTACTCGTTGTTCTCGTCTCTGAACAATCCGAAGATACTCTTAGGGTAAACTTTTCTATGATGATTGCTTCAAGTTACATATCATTGTTGTTATGGTTTTGTTTGGTTTCTAATGGTTTTGATGAATTTAGGATATTGTGTTGGGTACATTGATGGAGTTTGTGAAGCTTTTGAATGTGGGAAGATTTCATTCTTCTATCTATCATAGATTACTTGATGCTATTGTAAGTTTTCTTGAGAGACTTGTTCATTTCTTTGCTCGTGTTATTTGCAGTGTTTTGATGCTTTTATGTTGTTTGTTTTATGTAGATTCATTCTGCAGTTGATATTGATGTATTCGTGGATATACTTGACTCGAAGTACTTCAAGTATATTGATGTCCGGTATGTTGTTTAGTATTTGTATTCACTATCTTTCTTTCTTGTGATTTGGCTTGTTTGTATTCATGTGGGATTGACTCTGAATATGGATTTATGGCAGCTATTTTACCTATATCAGCATGGAGAAGTTTGTGAAAACACTGGAAGCATCAGTCGTGTCTGGTGCGCTATCTTTCTTGACATAATCTCTCTTTAGTTTCTTTTATTTGTGTGTGTTTAACCGATGTGGTTTTGGCCTTTGTAGGTAATAGAGCCGTGATTGAAACTAGTGAGGTTGAGAGTGATTCGAAAGAAAGGTAAGCATTGATATATATGTGATGTTTTCATTGTATATATAATATTTGTTTTTCCAGACTGTTGGAATGTAATTTTAGTGATTTTTCGTTGTTGTTGTGTTGTTGATGATCTGGAAATATTGTGAAATGTAGCCTAGAACTCTCTGTTCACAAGATCTATCAAATTTTATCTCAAATTCCACCACCTGAAAAACAAGCTGAAGACTCCCAACATGAGATGTGGAGTTGTTCAGGTGACTGTTTCCGAGTACCTGGCTACTTTATTTTCCAATTTCGTTGAAATGATCCTATCTATATGTTTAGATTTGCTAATAAAAGTCATTGGTATTTCCAGATGGAAGCAGTAGTGAGAAACCGAAAGATAAGAAGAAAAAGCAGAAGGAACAAGACAGCAGTGTGAGTTTTCAGTTGCACATTTGCTAATATACTGAATCCGTGAATATTTTTTCTTCCTGGCATGTAATTGCTTACTTTTGCCTCCTTTTCTGTCAAATCTCTAGCTTCTTTCTCCCACTACAATTGCTAAGAGGATGAAGTTGAAATTCACTAAAGCTTGGATTTCATTTCTCAGACTACCTCTTCCACTTGGCGTTTACAAGAAGGTAAGCCAATTTACTTACAACAAACCTTTTTTTTTTTGGAATATGACATGAACAAAGACTTACCAATATGCTATCTTTTGATGATCAGGTTCTTGCTAGTATTGACCAGACAGTCATTCCCCATCTATCTAATCCTTCAATGCTATGGTGGGGATATTTACCAAAGCTTCTATCGTTTTGTATCTTTCTTGTCCTCCAATAATCACTTATACATGTTTCACCATACCTGAAAACTTGCAGCGACTTCTTAACAAAATCATATGACATTGGGGGAGTTGTCAGTGTGATGGCTCTTAGCAGTCTATTCATCCTCATGACCAAACATGGTTTGGAGTATCCCAATTTTTATGAAAAACTCTATGCGTTACTGGTTCCTTCAGTCTTTGTGGCAAAGCACCGAGCAAAGTTTCTTCAGGTATTGCCGGTTTTGAGTGACCAATGAATTACTGATTTTCAATCCGTTATCTTTCCCTTTATATCTGAAACTCTTTCTGCAGCTTCTTGATGCTTGCCTGAAGTCACCATTGCTTCCAGCATATCTGGCAGCTTCATTCACAAAGAAACTAAGCAGATTGTCACTTTCTGTTCCTCCCTCGGGATCGTTGGTCATAACGGCTTTGATCTACAACCTTTTGCGAAGACATCCTTCAATCAACCATCTTGTGCACAAGGTAAGATCTAGATTTGTGAGTACTTGAAAATGCAAAAAAACATGTTACCAGATTAGAAAATGATTTACTTTGTGTGATATCCCTCACGACTGAACAAGAGAATGTATAAAAAGCATGGACTTACAAATGAGGTCACTCTTGTGCAGGAAACCGATGCAACCGCCAATGAAGACTACTCAGAGAGCCAACCGAAAACTCGAAAAAATCTTGGTATTGACCCTTTCAACAATCTGGAAAGTGATCCCAAGAAATCCGGTGCCATGAGTAAGTATTTGACATTCCTAGTCTTTTTATTTTTTTTGTCCACGCCTAGCACATAGTTTCACCTTTATGTGTGTATGCTTTCAGATTTCTAGATTTTTACTATCTGAATGTGGGCCTGTAGCATAGCGAGATATCTAAGTTTGATAAGAATGCCCGGTTTCATAGATTCATACACCTAGTAAACCTCTGATCATTTTGAAAGCTAAAAAACAGAGTGTTATTTGGCTTTCTGTGTGTTGGTTTCTTGTTTAGTCATTTCGTAGGAGTCTGATGTGATCAATTGATGATATTCATCTTGTTTGGTACTTTGTTACAGATAGTTCCCTCTGGGAGATCGACACTTTGCGCCACCATTACTGCCCAGCAGTTTCAAGGTATATATTACTCACTACACAATAATATCTGTTCTTTTTAAATTTGGTAATCGCCTTGATTTCGCTCTTTTCTTGTGTAGGTTTGTTCCGTCGCTAGAAACTGATCTAACCATCAGAGCAAAGACCACTGAAATGAAAATAGAGGATTACAACTCTGGTTCATACGGCACCATATTTAAGAACGAGGTAATGTAGCTCTGGTTTATATGATAAACTCCTTGTAGAGAGATAGAGGTGCAAAACCAATACCATAGAAGAACTAACTGTGGAGGTCTTAAAAATTGGCAGATTCGGAGAAGAGTAAAGGAAGTTCCATTAGCGTTCTACAAAACGATTCCAACATCTCTGTTTGAGGAGTCAGATTTTCCAGGGTGGTCATTCACCATTCCTCAAAAGGACACCAAATGCTGATTTCCAAAGAATAGTTAACTTATAAATTAAACATGCAGGTATTTAAAGTTTTGTGATACCAAAATTTGTAGTATGGATGGATCCTATATAGTTTTGGTTATTGATATTGAATGTTTAGTCAGGCGTTTGCCATATTTGATTTCAAGATTTTTGTTTGTGCCGCGTCTAAATTTCCAGTCCGTAAATGACTATATTGGAAAATCTGTCTATTTCCCCACGAATACTTTGACATACACATATATGGAACCGAATACTTTGCCTCCATACCAATGTCCATAAATTGAAAATAAGTGTCTATATGTCCATGAAATAGTTTAAAAATGTATATACACCCACAATTCGCTCAAATCGGTTTTCTGTTTGGTTTACTGTTATCAGATACTTTACTAACCAATAAATCATTTTTTAACCGGACTAATACCGGTTTTGACCCGATTATTGACCCGATTAGAGTCTGATTATTTGAAAGAAAAAAAAATCAAAAACAAAAACCCAAACCCGATCCCCTTTGTGTTCTTCCCCAAAATCCAGAATCCCTAATCCTAGAAATCGAAAATCCCAAAATCGAGAGAGAAATTAAGCATGAGGGGTTTCACAGAATCAAGAATCACAGACACAAAACATTATTACATATTGTGATTGTTTTTCACTCTTCTTTACTGACAAAACCAAAAAACAACATGAACATTGACAACAGAGGAAGACATAAATAAAGGCAAAATTGACAAAAATTTATGTTCCAAAACCAATGAATAAGAGATCAATGTAGAAAGTTGAAAAAAGAAAAAAGAAGAATAAAGAAAATAAAAGAGACAGCACCTTTCTCTTGGCTGATTTATTTGATAAAAGAGACAGCACCTTCCGCTTGGTTCTAATGCATCATTGGTTTTTAGTTCTTCGTCTTCGCCGTCTTTTAGTTTAGAGACAGAAGAAGCTGAAGATATGGCGTTTGAGTTGTTTGAGTCTAGATACAAGCAAACCGCAGCACAGTCATCGACTTTGGAAGTTGGGTATTTGTATCTCCAAGCTCTAACCGCAGACTCGACTAAAGCTCTTGCTGCAGAGGAACGGGAAGGAGCTGAAGCTACAATCGCCACTACATCTTCATTTGAGAGAACATCCCAAATCTATCACACAAACATAACATTAGATATGTTAGTTCTAAGAAGAGTAAACGTGAGTGAAAGAGAGAGCAAAGTCAAAGAGTTTTCATTTACCCCATCTGTAGCCAACACTATAAACTCATTTTTCTCGGTTCATCGACGGAAAGATACATCAGGGACAGAGATTAGACCAAAATCTTTAAGGCAAAAGTCTCCAAAAGCACGTGCCATTGCCGGTGAGTCACAGTTTGGCAGCCAAACTCTACAAACTTCACGCTCATCTCTAAGAGCAAATACCCGGCCACGACACTTCTTTATTCTCTCTGCCTCGGCTGCAAAATCAATCAAGGGAATAAAAACATAACTTCAATAGTGGAATCTATCATGCAGCCACATGACACCATCATAAGGAACAATAATTCAACCTCGGAGATTTGGCTTGAGATCCACAATTAGTTGAACAGCAACAAGAGCATTTGCACTGTTTCTTGTACCCATCACAGCTCTAGAGTCTCCAATATTTCCAACGACAAGATATTGACCCTACGATAACGCAGAGGATACACAATAAAGATCCTGAAGTAGTGAACAAAGCTTAAACTTTAAACGTACCAAGCCCAGACAATACCTGCTTGATCAAAGTCACAGCCGTTGTCCCACTGCAGAAACAATCAACACTTCCATGGAATTTAAGTTCTCTATCCATAACTTTGAAAGCCTTAAGAAACGACTCTTTCAGCGTTTGAAACGATTACTTCTCATTTCTGTTGTTTTTGTGTGAAGATTTGAAGAAATTTTGCAATTTTAGAGTTAGGGTTCTTCGTGATGTTCGATTTGGGGGTTTTGACCGTTGGAGGTGGAGACGGGTTATAAAGAGGTCGGGTTACAGACGAAATCGGGTTTCTGGTTCGGTTAAATTTTGGGTTTCTTGGTTTATTTTCTGGTTTCGCGGTTTTGTGTTGTATAACCAAGAAACCGAATCAAAATTGATTTCATGGACAAATAGACACTTATTTTCAATTTATGGACATTGGTACGGAGGCAAAGTATTCGGTTCCATATATGTGTATGTCAAAGTATTCGTGGGGAAATAAACAGATTTTCCGACTATATTAGTAGTACCCGTCGCATGAGATGTGAAACAACAAGGCATTTGGAAAAAAATCTAAAGAAAAATGAACAGTGATTTTCTTATCACTTGTTCACTTGAGTGCTTAAAAGCTTTACATATAGTGCACTTGGTAGAAATTCTTGGCTAAAATATTTGTTGTTTCTCAGAATTTTGGACAAAACCCGGCACTAATCGGAGTGCATGATGGTCAGTGGAGATTCCACACAAAGTCCCATTCATTAATGTGCCTCTTTACCCATTTCCACACTTTGCTTTTTCCTCATTTCCATATATTTTTTTATCGAATTTCCTTTCATTCATTTCATCGTGCTGTTTTGTCAACAATTCAACACTAACACTAGTTAGGATCTTCGTTTTAGTGACCACTATCGTTGTTGGCCATGTCATTTCCCACGTTTTCCTCCTTCCCTTGATCAAAAGTTTCTCTTTGTTTTATCCTCAAGCTCTGTCTCCTTCTACATGGATTCTCTTTGTCAGTACTGTAATCAGTTAAGTTTGTTCCTTTCTTAAATCTTCCAAGATTTTTTATTCCGCTTTTTTTTTTTTGATTGAACAGCCTCTTGCTTTGCTTGTTCCTTTTGCCTTCAAGTATCCCTTTTTATCCATTAATTTTTCAACGTCTCAAGAATCTTCCGCTTTTGTGTTTTCTTTATCTTAAAGTATGACTGGGTTTTTGGGTTTGGCATAATCTTCTACCTCACCTGCACCGTCTTTTGTGGTAAAGTTTTTCAGTTCCCTTTCTCACTGTTGAAACTCAAACTTACTTGCTTTGGCTTCTCTGCCTTTAAAAACTGATTTAGGTTTTACCTCGAGGTCTCATTTTGTTGATCAGGATTATGTGACTAGGCCAAGCAATGAATTGGGTTGCAATTCTATTGAGCTTCATTGTTCTTAGTGGTGATGTGTTACTTTCTGAGGGAGCTTCTAGCTCTAGCCCTGCAGTTATTAAAGTAGGAGCACTGTTTGGTATAAGCACCATGTATGGTCATACTGCAAATATTGCTTTCAAAGCTGCTGAGGAGGATGTAAATTCTGATCCTAGCTTCCTCGGTGGATCGAAATTGCGTATTATGATGAATGATGCTAAACGCAGTGGCTTCCTCAGCATCATGGGAGGTTAAAGAAGAACAACATCCAATCTTTTTTCATTGTATCCATTTTCTTGATTGCTTTTGGAAAACTAACTTCCACTTATCTCATCTTGTAGCATTGCAATTCATGGAGACTGATGTAGTGGCTATAATTGGTCCACAAACATCAATAATGGCTCATGTATTGTCTCATCTTGCGAATGAGCTTACTGTTCCCATGTTGTCATTCACGGCTCTTGACCCTTCCCTCTCTCCCCTCCAGTTCCCATTCTTTGTCCAAACAGCACCTAGCGACCTGTTTCTGATGCGCGCCATTGCAGAGATGATTACATACTACGGTTGGTCAGATGTAGTGGCGTTATATAACGATGATGATAACAGCAGAAACGGTGTTACAGCGTTAGGCGATAAGCTTGAAGAGAGGCGTTGCAGAATTACTTACAAGGCGGTGCTTCCTCTGGATGTTGTGATTTCAAGTCCAGTTGAGATCATAGAGGAGTTAACTAAGATCCGGAGGATGGAATCTCGGATAATTGTTGTGAACACTTTCCCGAATACAGGTAAAATGATCTTTGAGGAAGCAAAGAGATTAGGAATGATGGAGAAAGGCTATGTTTGGATAGCTACATCTTGGTTGACCTCTCTACTAGACTCAGGTTTGCCTTTGGATCGCAATACTCTCAATGGAGTCCTAACACTGCGTCTTCACACGCCAGATTCAAGAAAGAAAAGGGACTTTGCTGCACGGTGGAAAAACAAGTTGAGTAATAAGACTATTGGTTTGAATGTCTATGGCTTGTATGCTTATGATACTGTTTGGATCATTGCACGAGCCATTAAGACACTTCTCGAAGCTGGAGGTAATCTTTCCTTCTCTCACGACGCAAAGTTAAGCAGCTTGAAAAGTGAGGCATTGAATCTAAGTGCCTTGAGTAGATTTGATGAAGGACCACAACTCCTTGATTACATTGTGCATACAAAGATGTCTGGTCTAACAGGTCCGGTTCAATTTCATCCAGATAGATCAATGGTACAACCTTCATATGATATTATCAATGTGGTTGATGATGGGATTCACCAAATAGGTTACTGGTCTAACCACTCTGGTCTTTCTATTGTGCCTCCTGAATCATTTTACAACAAACCTTCTAACCGTTCTAGCTCAAACCAACATCTGAAATCAGTAACTTGGCCTGGTGGGACTTTGGTTCCACCTCGTGGATGGGTTTTTCCTAACAACGGGAAGCTGTTAAGGATCGGTGTTCCTGATAGAGCAAGCTTCAAGGCCTTTGTCTCTAGAGTCAATGGAAGTAGCAACAAAGTGCAAGGATATTGTATTGATGTGTTTGAAGCTGCAGTGAAGCTCCTTTCATATCCGGTTCCCCACGAGTTCATCTTTTTCGGAGATGGTCTCAAGAATCCAAACTACAATGAGCTGGTCAACATGGTTTCCACTGGGGTTGAGTTTGACGCTGTTGTAGGAGATGTAGCCATTGTCACAAAACGAACAAGAATTGTGGATTTTACTCAGCCATACATTGAGTCAGGCCTTGTCGTCGTTGCTCCTGTTTCAACACCTAATGAAAATCCTTGGGCCTTCTTACGCCCTTTTACTCCTCCTATGTGGGCGGTAACAGCAGCTTTTTTCATAGTTGTTGGAGCTGTAATATGGATTCTTGAACACCGAATAAACGAAGATTTTCAGGGTTCAGCAAGGAGACAAATCGTTACCATTCTCTGGTTAGTACATAGAATCATCTTATTCGTCTGCATAAATTGGAGAACAATCACCATAGCTAATCACCATAAATTACAATGCAGGTTCACCTTCTCGACGATGTTTTTCTCTCACAGTAAGTCTCAACACCCCTTAAGTTAGTGACTGTAATTCCTGTGTGAAGTAGTTATAACATCTTTATATGAAATCATTCCTTCAGGAGAAAAGACAGTGAGCACGCTTGGCCGTATGGTGCTTCTCATATGGCTTTTTGTGGTTCTGATCCTTACTTCTAGCTACACTGCGAGTCTCACATCGATGCTTACAGTGCAACAGCTGAATTCACCTATTAAAGGAGTAGATACACTCATCAGCAGCACAGGTCCTATTGGCTTCCAGGTTGGTTCATTTGCTGAAAACTACATGATTGATGAACTCAACATTGCCAGATCAAGACTTGTGCCACTCGGTTCTCCTCAAGAATACGCTATTGCGCTTAAAAACGGGACTGTTGCTGCAATCGTTGATGAACGTCCTTATGTTGATCTTTTCCTCTCAGGATACTGTAAGTTTGCCATTAGAGGCCAAGAATTCACCAGATGCGGTTGGGGATTTGTGAGTCATCTTCTAAAGATTCTTCTCTCTTCTTACATGCATGTTTGAACACAATCTGATCATTTTCTTTTTTGCATTTCTGTTCTGAAAAAGGCATTCCCAAGAGACTCTCCTTTGGCAATTGACATGTCAACTGCGATTCTCGGTCTATCCGAAACTGGCGAGCTTCAAAAGATCCATGACAGATGGCTGTCAAAATCTAACTGCAGCAAACCACACGGGGCTCAGTCAGGTGACACAGAACAGCTCAATGTGCATAGTTTCTGGGGCATGTTCCTAGTCTGTGGGATTGCTTGTCTTGTCGCTCTCTTTATCCAATTCTTCAAGATCGTCCGCGACTTTTGCAAACACAAGCGAGAAGAAGAAGAAGCTATACCCTCATCACAAAGTTCACATCTGAAAAAACTGCAATCTTTTATAGCATATTTCGATGAGAAGGAAGAAGAATCAAAGCGAAGGTTGAAGCGCAAAAGGAACGATTCTTCTATGAATACGAATACTATCTCGAGGGGTGTATGTAGACCGTTATGAAGAAGGTATTCACCAGTACATTCCTACACACACATTATCTATACAAACTTAACTTCAGAAGTACTTGTTAGACTAGACAAAAGCTGGACAAGCTTTACGGTCCGATTCACTTCGGTTTAGAGCTTTGTGGTTAAACCGTTATGAAAGCTTCAGAAGTACCTGAGACATATCATGTACACACTCCAGTTCTTGGTCTTACGAAGCTGAGAAACTAGGCTACTAAATTATTCATCACTGATTAGTGAATAATTATAAGACGTTACTGAATAGTGAAGTAGCCAATCATGGAATCACTAACTCCATCAAGGGAAGCTATTGTGAAAATGAAAATCATAACTTGGTCTAAAAGGGAAGGAATATTTACCTCATCAAACTTCTTATATACCCTTTTCTTTAAATGCCAAATCAGCATACCAAGTTGCAATCTAAAATCTTTCAAAATCTTAATATGCTCAAAGTATTGGAGATTTCGTCCTGCATAAAACTGAAGACTCTTCCAACCAACATCAACTTAGGATCTCTCAGTATCCTTAATCCGAAAGGATGCTCCAAGTTAAAGAGTTTTCCATTTGTTTCAACGCAGAATCAATTCATGTCTCTAGGGGAAAGTGCTTTCACTAATCAAGTTATGTACACCGCAAAAGCCAGTGTTGTTCCAAAATGCAGAAGAAAATATAAAGCAATCATTTAGTCATGCTTTGCTTGAAAATATCAAAAGCCCATAACTTTGACAGTATTGTAGGCAACACTTTTGGTTTATAGAATGTTAAACAGTCTATAAGGAAAAACTCCATTTCTTGGTCTTACGAAGCTGAATAGATATAGAGTAATAATACGTCATGGCCAAATAATAGTTATAAGAGTTTACCTGATCAAAAGGAGTAGTTAATCAACGTCATGGCCAAGATAGTCTATTTAATATTTATCTCCTTGATATATGTCTCTATTCTTGTGTAGGTTTGTTTAATTCATCGCTAGAAACTGATCTAACCATCGGATCAAAAACTACTGAAATGAAAATAGAAGATTTCAGCTCTGGTTCATATGCCACTATCTTCGGGGACGAGGTAATGTAGCTCTGGTTTATACGCAAATACTCATTGTGTAGAGATAGATGTGCAAAACCTAATTGTTGAGAAACTTCTTTCAAACAAATGAGTGGCATCGGCTAGTAATACTGATTTCGTCAGTTTCCTCCAAAAACTGTATTCCCAATTAATAGTATAGATTCGCTACGGTTGTTTCACTTTTTTACCATTATACTTTTTGAATTCGTATATGACTATGTCAACGTTTAAGCTAATTTCATAATTAGCAAGCCCAAGTATATATTAAACTCGTCGATAAAAAAATTTCATATCCAATAACACCGCCCAATCGTTTGTTCCAATATATACAAATCTTCATCTACCGTAAAGCCCTAAAACTGGAAAATATCATACTTGGGTTACAAGAAAACCTAGCAGTGGGTCGTTCTGCTCTCAACTTGGCGATGGAGATGAATTTCTTCGTGAATGTAATCTTCTCTCTTTATATCTTTCTTCTGTCTCGCTCTTTCTTAACCTTTGTTTCTGTTTCCAAGTAGCAGAATTTCTGATTAAATCTTTCGTAACCTAGGGGCGGCAATTGTCTGCAGTCGGACCGTAAATTGATGGAATCGGAGATTGAATTGAGGTAGAACGTTTCTGATGTTGATACCACTCCAGAAATCCGGTATATTGATCTTCTTCTTCTTCTTCTTTTGTTAAATGTGTTGGTCTTTGTCATGTTTGATAATATTATCTTTATTATACAGGATATGACACTTCGCTTCCTAAGGAAACTATCAAGAGAGCACTGTGTAAGCATGTCTCTTCATGTGGAAAGGTCATTGATATATGGGTTGGCCAAGACGATCATAACCGTGGTCTCCACAAGTCAGTGGCTTCTACCTCCTCCATTCTTATCTCGAGGGTTAATAAAGTCTTATTACTAAAAGACTTGTGTTTTGGTTTAATTTTTTACAGGGTAGGTCTCGTTTGTCTTTGTGGAGAAGGTGCATTAGAGAAGGCGCAGAAGCTGCTTGATAATGGTCCATGTGGATTTGATGATGTGAGAGAATGCAAGATTGTAGTTGATAATCTTATGTCCGTCCCCAGAGAAACCCTGCTGCTAAACTTTAATTTCCAAAGTACATAAGTTTGCTCTTGATTCTCGATTCTTCTTGGTAACCAAACAAAAAGGACCCTCTCGTTAATTCGTGGTTTGTTCTAGCGTTATTGTTGCAGACCGCTGAGATCAGGAAGGCTAAGAAGAAGGCTAAGAAGGTGAAGGCGAAGGCGAAGGAGAAGGAGAATGAAGAAAGTTCTTGTAGCGTTCTACAGAACGGTTCCAACATCTCTGTTTTAGGAGTCAGATTTCCCAGGGTGGACACCAAATGCTGATTTCAAAAGAATAGTTAAACTCATAAATTAAACTTGGAGGTATTCAAAGATTTGTGATACCAAATTTTGTAGTATGGATGGATCCGTTATAGTTTTGGTTATTGATACTGAAAGTTTAGTTAAGCATTTGCCATATTTGATTTCGAGATTTTGTTTGTGACGCGTAGAAATTTCCAGTCCATAAATATATATGTATAAGCGAGGCAAGTGAGAAAATAGTACGAAATGTATAGAAGATTACCTGGATATTTAATCTTGCCTCATTTTCTATTTTGTTGCACTCACCTTGGATTAAGTGTAACCGTTCGTCTGAATTTGCCAAGGTCTACTCCTTTCATAAGGAATCTTAGGAGAACATTGGAGGCTGCAACTGTTTTTGCTGCAGCAGCATGATTCCAATTCCTATCCAAACTGCCTGAACTTTAATAACATCGAGGAAGTTGCATCTTTCTAGCCTTGATCTTATCCAATGAATATTCGTATTCTAAACTAATCTTTTTGTACAAGTTTAATCTAAGAAGGAGGCGAAGGCTAAGGCTGAGGCTAAGGCTAAGGCTAAGGCTGAGGCTAAGGCTAAGGCTAAGGCTAAGGCAAAGGCTAAGGCTAAGGCTAAGGCTAAGGCTGAGGCTGAGGCTGAGGCTGAGGCTGAGGCTGAGGCTGAGGCTGAGGCTGAGGCTGAGGCTGAGGCTGAGGCTGAGGCTGAGGAGAAGGCTGACGAGAAGGAGAAGGAGAAGGAGTGGTTTGAACTTGCAATAATAAACTAAGCTTAATAATCATCTCATGGCTTCCTTGTAACCTAATTATGATGTTTTTAGCTGCCTTGTTCATTATTATGTGACTTATATACTATTTGTTCGTCTAAACTAGACACATGCCAATGGTCACACAATTACATTTCTCATTTTTAGTCTTACAATTAGGTTGCCTTGAGTGATAAGGAAGATTACTTACCTAGATAATGGCTTTGAGAAATTCAGAATGTCAAAATGATATTTCTGAAGACCCAAACTTAAGAAACCGACCTATGCGATCATCTATTAGCGGCCTAACGACCAAGAAAGAGGTGACTTTTTGTGAAAATTTGTTTAGGCGTCTAATTAAGGGCTTAGGGTAGTATGACAATTAGTGACCAGAAATTTATAGGACAAGTCACAATTAGTTACGATTGGGTTTTGCAGTTTGGTGCTAGATAACGACTTAAACCATTACAATTGTTGTTTCTTCACACACACGCACACCCAAATTTGTTCTTAAATACTAGCATTAGGTTGTAATTAGCAAATCACATTAAAAAGAGCTTTAAATATGAAAGTAGTATCTAGTACCAATGTTTGATGGATTTGGTTCCTTGACATGTGTTTATTGTCAAAAACTCTTAAAATAGAGACAGTCGTCCATGGATTCTCTTAAAAAATAGTGACGAGATTATCATAAAGAAAAAAGTTTGTTCCTTTCTTAATTCTTAGACAATTTTATATTCGGCTTTTTTGTTTTGTTTTGATTCAACAGTCTCTTGCTTTGCTTGTTCCTTTTGTCTTTAAGTATCCCTTTTTAGCCATTCGTTTCTCTCCTTTGTGTTTCTTTCTCTTCAAGTATGTTTTGGTTTTGGGGGTTGGCATAATCTTTTGTGGTAAAGGGTTTTAGTCTCCGTGACACTTTGTTCAGTTCCATTTCTCACTGGTGAAACTCAACGTTACTTGCTTTGTCTTTACCTCAAGGTCTCATTTGTTAATCAGGATTAGGTGTTTCAAGAACTGTCTAGGCCAAGCAATGAATTGTGTTGTAATTCTGTTGAGTTTCATTGTTTTTGGTGGTGATGGGTTATTTTCAGAGGGAGCTTCTAGTTCTAGGCCTCCTGTTATTAATGTGGGTGCATTATTTGGTTTAAACACCATGTATGGTCATATTGCAAATATTGCTTTCAAAGCTGCTGAGGAAGATGTAAATTCTGATCCTAGCTTCCTCCGTGGATCGAAATTGCGTATTATAATGAATGATGCTAAACGCAGTGGCTTCCTCAGCATCATGGGAGGTTGAGGAACATAATCCAATCTTGTTTTCATTGTATCCATTTTCTTGATTGCTTTTGGAAAACTTACTTCCACGTATCCTTTGTTCTTGTTGCAGCATTGCAATTCATGGAGACTGATGTAGTGGCTATAATTGGTCCACAGACATCAATAATGGCTCATGTTTTGGCTCATCTTGCGAATGAGCTTACTGTTCCCATGTTGTCATTCACGGCTCTTGACCCTTCCCTCTCTCCCCTCCAGTTCCCATTCTTTGTCCAAACAGCACCTAGCGACCTGTTTCTGATGCGCGCCATTGCAGAGATGATTACATACTACGGTTGGTCAGATGTAGTGGCGTTATATAACGATGATGATAACAGCAGAAACGGTGTTGCAGCGTTAGGCGATGAGCTTGGAGAGAGGCGTTGTAGGATCACTTACAAGGCTGTACTTCCGCTGGATGTTGCCATTTCTAGTCCAGTTGAGATCATAGAGGAATTGACTAAGATCCGGAGGATGGAATCTCGGATAATCGTTGTGAACACTTTCCCAAATACAGGTAAAATGATCTTTGAGGAAGCAGAGAGATTAGGAATGATGGAGAAAGGCTATGTTTGGATAGCTACACATTGGTTGTCTTCTCTACTAGACTCAGGTTTGCCTTTGGATCGCAAAACTCTCAATGGAGTCCTAACACTGCGTCTTCACACGCCAGATTCAAGAAAGAAAAGGGACTTTGCTGCACGGTGGAAAAACAAGTTGAGTAATAAGACTATTGGGTTGAATGTCTATGGCTTGTATGCTTATGATACTGTCTGGATCATTGCACGAGCCATTAAGACCCTTATGGAAGTTGGTGGTAATCTTTCCTTCTCTCATCATGCAAAGTTGAGCAATTTAAAAGGCGAGGCACTGAATCTAAATGCGTTGAGCAGTTTTAATGAAGGACCACAACTCCTTCATTACATTTTGCATACAAAGATGCCTGGTCTAACGGGTCCAGTTCAGTTCCATCCAGACAGATCAATGGTACAACCTTCATATGATTTTATCAATGTGGTTGGTGATGGACTTCACCAAATAGGTTACTGGTCTAACCACTCTGGTCTTTCTGTTGTGCCTCCTGAATCATTTTACAGTAAATCTTCTAACCGTTCTAGCTCAAACCAACATTTGAAATCAGTAACTTGGCCTGGTGGGACTTTGGATACGCCTCGTGGATGGGTTTTTCCTAACAACGGGAAGCGGTTGAGGATCGGTGTTCCTGATAGAGCAAGCTTCAAGGCCTTTGTCTCAAGAGTCGATGGAAGTAGCAACAAAGTGCAAGGTTATTGTATTGATGTGTTTGAAGCTGCCGTGAAACTGCTTCCATATCCTGTTCCTCACGAGTTCATCTTTTTCGGAGATGGTCTCAAGAATCCAAACTACAATGAGCTGGTCAACAAAGTCTCTAGTGGGGTCGAGTTTGATGCTGCAGTAGGAGATATAGCTATTGTCCAAAAACGAACAAGAATTGTGGATTTTACTCTTCCATACATTGAGTCAGGCCTTGTCGTGGTTGCTCCTGTTTCAACACTTAATGACAATCCTTGGGCCTTCTTACGCCCTTTTACTCCTCCTATGTGGGCGGTAACAGCAGCTTTTTTCATTGTTGTTGGAGCTGTAATATGGATTCTTGAACACCGAATAAACGAAGATTTTCAGGGTTCAGCAAGGAGACAAATCTTTACCACTCTCTGGTTAGTACACAAAATCATCTTATTCGTCTGCTTAATTAATTGGAGGTGAACCACCGTAGCTACTGCAAGCTCTAATCCTTTATTACAATGCAGGTTCACCCTCTCGACGATGTTTTCCCCTCCCAGTAAGTCTCAAAACCCCCTCTAGCTACTAATGCAATTATTGTGTGAAGTTGTTTTAACATCTTTATATGAAATCAAACCCTTAGGAGTGAAGACAGTTAGCACGCTTGGCCATATGGTGCTGCTCATATTTCTTTTTGTGGTTCTGATCCTTACTTCTAGCTACACTGCGAGTCTCACATCGATACTTACAGTGCAACAGCTGAATTCACCTATCAAAGGAGTAGATACACTCATGAGCAGCACAGGTCGTATTGGCTTCCAGGTTGGTTCATTTTCAGAACATTACATGATTGATGAACTCAACATCGCCAGATCCAGACTTGTGCCCCTCGGTTCTCCTCAAGAATACGCTATGGCGCTAAAAAACGGGACTGTTGCTGCAATCGTCGATGAACGTCCTTATGTTGATCTCTTCCTCTCAGACTACTGTAAGTTTGCCATCAGAGGCCAAGAATTCACCAGATGCGGTTGGGGATTTGTGAGTCATCTTCCAAACTTTGTTCACTTCTCTCTTTTTACATGCATGTTTGATCACATTCTGATCACAGTTTTTGCATTTTTTGTTCTAAATAGGTATTCCCAAGAGACTCTCCTTTAGCAGTTGACATGTCAACCGCAATTCTAGGCCTTTCCGAAACCGGGGAGCTTCAAAAGATCCATGCCAAATGGCTGGCAAAATCTAACTGCAGCAAACCGCAAGGAGCTCAGTCAGGTGACTCAGAACAACTCAACGTACAAAGCTTCTGGGGCATGTTCGTAGTCTCTGGAGTCGCTTGTCTTATCGCTCTCTTTATCCATTTCTTCAAAGTAATCTGCAACTTCTACAAACACAAGCCAGAACAACAACCTATACCTTCACCACAACGTTCATTTCTGCAAAAACTCCAATATTTTCTAGCATACATTGATCAAAAGGAAGTAACATCATCAAAGCCAAAGTCAAGGCGCAAAAGGAACAATCTTTCTATGTATTCAAATACTAACTCAAGAAGTGTATCTACACTAGGCATGACCAAAATACAACGGTAACTGTATTTCGGACCGTAATCGTACCATTTTAAATCGTAAATATAACTGTAATCGGATAAAACGGTTAAAAACCATAATCGTTAACCGCATAAATATATTAGTTATGTTTAACCATTTTCTTTAATCGTAACTATTAGTTAACCGTAGCCACATCAAAACCGTCGGTTAAACGTTTAAATTAATTAGTTATGTAGGTTAATATTATTTACTCCAAATCTTAAAGTAATTAAATTATTACGGCAACAAAAAAAGTATTTGGTGGCAAACATAAATCTGTTCAAAAGTATTAACAAAAATACTAACATAATAATATATCTTAAATCTCATAGTGGAGCCAAAAATAGTTTTCAGAATTTTTGATCTGTTATATAAAAAGTTAAAAGATTATATATAGCTTTTCAGATCCAAACAATAATAACATTTGTTTGATTTAATATCATTCCCGTTTAAAACGAGTTTTGTATATTTTTCTAAAAAAAACTTCAACTTCTTTTCTGTTATTATATTTTAACATCAAATATTATAATTATAACCGTATTATTAGCTATATTATAATGATTAAATACTCGTAACCGTCGTGTTTAACTGTATATGAAATGATTAAAATTAAGGTTAAACTAAAAAATATAACTGTAACCAATGATTAAATAACCATAACCGTAATAACTGTAATCGTGGTCATGTCTAATCTATACCGATATGAACAAGATCCTATACCGGTCCGGTTCGGTTTAGAGTTTTCCGGTCCGGTTCGGTTTAGAGTTTTCTGGTTAAGCCGTTAATTTCAATGATCTCACTCCACTTTTAAAGCAATCACCTTTAACACATTAGGTTAGGTGGTCACGTTTGTTTCATCTCTCTCTTCTATAAATTTGTTTTTTTGTTGATCTCTCTCACTCTTACATCAATGGCGACTCTCAGTTTCCAATCTCCGACCAAACCCATCTCCTATTTCCAACCCAAGTCTAAACCCTCGCCGTTATTCGCTAAAGTCTCGATCTTTAGATGCAGAGCCACCGTACAAACCCTAGTCGCCGTCGAGCCAGAACCGATTTACACCTCCGTGAAGACATTCGCTCCGGCGACAGTAGCTAATTTAGGTCCAGGTTTCGATTTCTTGGGTTGCGCAGTCGATGGTCTTGGAGACCATGTGACTCTCCGTGTAGATCCTTCTGTACGTGCTGGTGAGATCTTAATCTCTGAGATCACTGGAACAACAACGAAACTAAGCACGAATCCTCTAAGGAACTGTGCTGGAATCGCTGCTATTGCGACTATGAAGATGTTAGGGATTAGATCGGTTGGTTTGTCTTTAGATTTGCATAAAGGTCTTCCTTTGGGTAGTGGTTTAGGTTCTAGTGCAGCTAGTGCAGCTGCAGCTGCTGTAGCTGTTAATGAGATCTTTGGTAAGAAGTTAGGGAATGATGAATTGGTGTTAGCTGGTTTGGAATCTGAAGCTAAGGTTTCAGGTTATCATGCTGATAATATAGCACCAGCTATTATGGGTGGGTTTGTTTTGATTCGTAACTACGAACCGCTTGATTTGAAGCCATTGAAGTTCCCTGTAGATAAAGAGCTTTACTTTGTTTTAGTGACACCTGAGTTTGAAGCTCCTACTAAGAAGATGAGAGCTGCTTTGCCTACAGAGATTCCAATGGTTCATCATGTTTGGAATAGTAGTCAAGCAGCTGCTTTGGTTGCGGCTGTGTTGGAAGGTGACGCGGTGATGCTTGGGAAGGCGTTGTCTTCGGATAAAGTTGTTGAGCCGAAGAGAGCTCCGTTGATTCCGGGGATGGAAGCTGTGAAGAAGGCGGCTTTGGAAGCTGGTGCTTTTGGTTGTACTATTAGTGGTGCTGGACCAACTGCGGTTGCGGTGATTGATTCGGAGAAGAAAGGAGGAGTGATTGGAGAGAAGATGGTGGAAGCGTTTTGGAATGTTGGACATTTGAAATCTGTTGCTTCTGTTAAGAAACTTGATAAGATTGGTGCTAGGCTTGTCAGTAGCATCTCCAGGTGATTTTATGATGTTTTGAGATTGAAATTAAATTATCCTCTGTAATTTACAGATGATAGTAAATGATTCAGACTTGAAACTTGTATCAAAGATAGAGAAAAAGGACAATGTTCTGTGAGTTTTGTTTAGTATCTTTTGGCATGTCTTTGGGATGTGAGACATTGATTAGAGAGTAGCAGTGAAAGGTGGGCTTGATGGAACGTTTTGTGGGATTGGGATGTTCAATGATCTACGGGTTTGTGATTTCGAATAAAATGGTTGTAATTTTCGGATATTGCGATTGAACTTCTGTTTTACAAGTTTGGTTTTCCTCTCTGTTTCTCCTCGGCATTTAATATACCAACGAAGCTGTTTGCAAAAAACAGTCCGATGGTGACATTTCCGATCTGGCCTAGGTCGGGGTGACATAACATTAGGCGCGAGTCGCACCACCAATAAGTGACACTCTCATATTTCCTAATCAAGATACAAGAGAGGTTAAAACAGTGAAACGAAATGCATCATCAGTAATCATAAATTCTTCTAAGACAATCATAACACATGACCATACTAACCTCTTTTTCGATCATGAATTCAAATACACAACAAGTCTTCAAATATATCACATCCTTGAACGAATTACCAATTGCAGTAGCAATAGCAACAAATGCAAGTTAACGAACACTGTCTACCACCACTGATTACTGATCAGTGAAGCATAATGAAGATAAGGCCCATTTAAAGCCCAATCTGAGGAAGACAAGGCCCATGTAAAGCCCAATCCGTGGACATAAAAATTCCGGTAACGAGTAAGCAACGAATCGATCCGCCGGCATGAAACCTAAAAGTGAAATCAGCTTTATTTTCCCCAAAGTAAAGATGCGATTTTTCCGCCCAACACTCCCGAAAGCTTGGAACTTTTCTTTCTATATTGGTGAAAAAGTAAAATAGATCGTTCTGTTTCGTTCTAAGCCTTGTCTTTAGCGTCCGTGAGACGTGGACAAACGATCTCCATCAAAACTCTAAAACCCTCCACGTTACTCTCTTATTACCTCCTCTTCTATACCTTTCTTGTGATTCTGGGTTTTGGGTAACGCCAAAGACCAACTTTTGTCTCTCTTGGAGGATTAGGGTTTTATTGGGATTTGAAACGATGACAAGTGTCAAGAGGAATCTAGATGATGAACTGTCTTCTCCTTGGTTTTATACTGTTTGTACCATGGCAGGAATGCTTAGTGCTGGAACAACACATTTAGCTATAACTCCTCTTGATGTTCTCAAAGTCAATATGCAGGTTTTGTTTCATTTCTCTGCTTCTAGTTACTTGTGATCTTAGGGATATGTAATGTAATGATGGATAAAACTGATAGATTTAGGATGTTTTGCTCTTTACTCTGTGCTAAAATTGGATCATGTTCTTGTAGGTGAATCCAGTGAAGTACAATAGCATTCCTTCAGGTTTCTCTACTCTATTAAGAGAACATGGTCATTCATATCTATGGAGAGGTTGGTCAGGGAAGTTATTAGGCTATGGTGTTCAAGGTGGATGTAGATTTGGACTCTATGAGTACTTCAAGACACTCTACAGCAATGTGTTGCCTAACAATAACAGAACTTCAGTATATTTTCTTAGTAGTGCTTCTGCTCAGATATTTGCGGATATGGCTTTGTGTCCTTTTGAAGCTATTAAAGTTAGAGTACAGACGCAGCCGATGTTTGCGAAAGGGTTGCTTGATGGATTTCCTAGAGTATATAGAAATGAAGGTCTTGCTGGGTAAGCCCTTTTACTCATTATCATTCTGCTTAGCTGTTACGTTGCGTTGGTTTTTGAGTTGTATCTTTCCAAATGCAGCTTTCACAGAGGACTTTTTCCGCTTTGGTGTCGCAATCTTCCATGTAATATTACTGCTTCGTGCATCATCTGTTTGTACTAAATCAATTTGAACATAATCATCTCTCTGCATCAGTTTGATCTTACTCTGTTACCAGTTTCAGGCACTTTTTTTGAGGATATGAAACAATTGCATATTAGTCTTTTGGTAGAATTGGTTGTATTCTCTACCAAAATCACTCCTTGTTGATCATGATGTTTCCTGCTTGGTTTCAGTTTCTATGGTGATGTTCTCAACGTTTGAGCAGTCAGTTGAGTTTATATATCAAAACATTATTAAGAAAAGGAAGCAAGATTGCTCTAAAGCTCAACAACTCGGTGTCACATGTCTTGCTGGTTATACTGCTGGAGCTGTAGGTACAATCGTCTCTAACCCCGCAGATGTGGTTGTTTCGTCACTCTACAACAACAAAGCTAAGAATGTGTTGCAGGTAGACTTTTAACCCACCATCAGCAAATCAGTCTTGGAAATCCATTCTGCAATTTTGCTATGAGTCTATGACTGAGCAAAAAGTATTCTTGATTGATGTTGGTTATCTATGCTTGAGCTTTAGGCTGTGAGGAACATTGGATTTGTTGGTCTTTTTACAAGAAGTCTTCCTGTTCGGATCACAATCGTTGGACCTGTCATTACCTTACAGTGGTTCTTTTACGATGCCATCAAAGTCTTAAGTGGATTGTAAGTAGCCATCTCTCTACATTTCCATATCAGAAGCTCAAATCTTGCAGTTCCATATTCTCATGTAACTATTGTGAAAAATATAGCCCAACAAGTGGAGGAGTGGAGAAACCAGTGGATGCAACTAAATTATCAGTGTGAAGCTTAGAAGAGTAGATTAATCTATGTCAACATAACCAGAAACTGGAATCATAGTATTATTATGTAAGATTCTCTCTCGCAAGTAGATACCGAGTCTTATTATGAGCGTCGTGTAGCGGTTGGAATGAGCGTTTTGATATATCGTTTCGTACGCAAATGCATTTTGCTTAACCCCTGAAATTGGATTGTAAGTAAACTGCTAATGAGTGATATTGCTGTAACCAGAAACTATAGTCATTTTGCTCTCATTATACAGAGATTAATAAAGGGATCAGAACTACTTTGCCATGTACACTTTTGTATGCTTTTTTTTTTGTTGCTAAAGTATAACCGCAAACCCAAAACTAAATTCATACCACGTGCAAGATAAATAACTTTTATTGTGACCGTGCATTTTACAATGAAAATATGGTTTGCTCTTTGACATCGTTATCGTAGAAAAGTAAAGGAGTCCAAAACTAAATTCGTACCACGTGCGATAGACAAATTGTAAGTCAGCGATCTCAATGACTAACCGACAAATGACATGTTCCTTAGTTCTTGTAACTTGTAAGGAAAAGTGATGCATTTTGGTAAAATTTTGCATTTAGTTGATGGATATTTGGCCTAATTTCCCTACATTCATTACTACTTATATAGTATAACCATATTTTCGGTGCTGAAATTTATAAATTATTGTTATTATACTACTCCCTCCGTTGCAAATTACTTGTCATTTAGGTGTTTTCACAGAAATTAAGAAAACAATTAAATTTTCTGTTTTATCCCTAATTAATACACTATTTTGTTAGATATAAGTAATTAATAAGCTGAAAATTAAGGGTAAAATATGAAAAAATGGTAATAAATATGCATTGGAAATACAAAATGACAAGTAATATGAAAAAAAAATTAAAGCTAAAATGACAATTAATATGCAACAGAAGGAGTATTATGGTTGAAAAATAAACAAATCATAATGTAAAGTTATACGGAAATCATCTTTAAATTCATTTTAATGTATTTTGTTATTACAAAATTTCTTTTTTAACAAAGTGTTGTACTACAATCAGTGTTTTGAAAACCGGACCGGACCGGGGGTCGGACCGGGTTCAACCGTGAACCGGCCAGCTATCCGGGTTGGGTTGACCTGGGTTTGATTTTTTTTTTTTCTGTTGAAAATTTTCATTTTTTTATATTTTTCATATTTTATTTGTTTATAATTAAAAGTTTATAAAAACAAATACTTGTTTTAAATTTAGTTAATTTTTTGTTATGATTTCATGTTTTTAAATTTTTTTTTACATATAAACTTAATTATTTGTCATTAATCTTTGTTTATAAATAATATTTTTGTTATTCAAATGATTTTTTTCATGACTAATTTTTAGAAATATGTTTATTTAAATATATTACTATATATTTGGGTATTATAGTTATAAAAAAACTATTTATATTATTATTTTTTAAAAAACTATTAAATTCGGTTCGACCTGGTCGAACCACATTGACCCATGACCCAAAAACTTGTCCGATTCGATCGCCGGTCCAGTTTTGAAAACATTGACTACAATCAATCTAGATGCTAGGAAAAATAACAAAAGTACAAAATTTTGGACGAATCAATGTGAAAAAGTCAACATTAAAACTTGAATTTTCTTGAACCAATTACTTGTCAACTGTCTCGTTCGTTCTGGTAAAATCAAAGCTAATACCTTAACTCTTCTACTAACTAACTATATGCATCTAATCTAAATATATACTCCAACTCTAAAAAGCTACTCCCTCCCTTCCACATTATCATTTTAAGTGTTTTCACACAAATTAATAAAAAAATTAATTTTTTTATTTTATCTCTAATTAATATACTATTTTATTTGATTTAAGTAATTATTAAGTTAAAAATTAAGAATAAAAAATGGAAAAATAACAATAAATTTGCATTGAAAATACAAAATAACAAGTGATATGAAACAAAGAGATTAAGGATAGAATGACAACTAATGTGCAACGGAGAAAATATAACGTTTGGCTTGTAATCATTCTCTTTTTAAAAATAAATTATCCTAATTAAATCCCTTTATTCTCTCCATTTTCATTTATCATTAGACAAATGAATAAATAATTAACAGAGCAACTAATGAAAGAAGGTGGGACGAAACCGCGTTTAGGTATTTATCATAACAAATCTTTTACACTCTTTAAATGATTCAACGTATCCAAATTACATAACCAGAAACAGCAACACTGAGCTATATATCTATATTTAAATAAACATTCTTGTTTCTCCTTTTCTTTTGTTATTGACTTCTAAAGAAACCCCTTTTCTTCTTCGTCTCCCAGAAAATTATCATTACCCATTTCTTAAAAAAAACAGATTCCTTAATCTTAATCCTAATCTTAATCCATTTCTCCTCGGTGTTCTGCTATTCCGGTACTAAATCCTCTGTTTCTTTTTTTATTACCAGATTCCTTATTTATTGTTCTTGTTGTTTTTTTTGTTTGTTTGTGGGATCTATGAACCTATAATATTGGTAAAAATGATCGATGAACATTTAATGAAACTTTCTCCTTATAAAGATATGACTTTTCTTGATTTCTTGATTAAATTTAGAAAAAAATTATGATTCTTGATTCTTGATCTGATGTGGGTTCTGTAATATATTTCACAAAGTTGGATACGTGTTCTTGTCTGAATTGACTTTTTTTTTGTCTGATGAACAGTTTTTGTTATATGAGGAGAAGAAGAAGAAAGTGAAACAGAGAAAGTTTTCTTGTGTTGTATCTTAACCATTGTTTCATGGGCAATTCTTGCCGTGGTTCTTTCAAGGACAAAATCTACGAGGGCAATAATAGTAAGCCCGAGGAGAATTCCAAAACCACCACTAACGTTTCCTCTGTTCATTCTCCTCAAAGTCCAACCACAGAACAAGATTTCCCTAAACAAGATCAGAAACCAGTTCTTGTGATTCCTGTTAAAGAACCTGTTATGCGGCGTAACATGGATAATCAAGCTTACTATGTTCTTGGTCATAAGACACCTAACATTCGTGACCTTTATACTTTGAGTCGTAAGTTAGGACAAGGACAATTCGGAACAACGTATCTTTCTACCGAGATTGCTACGGGTATTGAGTATGCTTGTAAATCTATATCTAAGAGGAAATTGATTTCTAAAGAAGATGTTGAAGATGTTAGGAGAGAGATTCAGATTATGCATCATTTAGCTGGTCATAAGAATATTGTTACTATTAAAGGTGCTTATGAGGATCCTTTGTATGTTCACATTGTTATGGAGCTTTGTGCTGGTGGTGAGTTGTTTGATAGGATTATTCATAGAGGGCATTATAGCGAGAGGAAAGCTGCTGAGTTGACTAAGATTATTGTCGGTGTTGTTGAGGCGTGTCATTCGCTTGGTGTTATGCATAGAGATTTAAAGCCTGAGAATTTCTTGTTGGTTAATAAGGATGATGATTTCTCTCTTAAGGCTATTGATTTTGGTCTCTCTGTTTTCTTCAAACCAGGTAATGTTGTCTCTTGTTTAGCATCTTAGGAGAATTGTAACCGCCTTTTGTTTTGCCTAATGTGTTTCTTGCTCTAATTTTAGGCCAAATATTCAAGGATGTTGTTGGAAGTCCATACTATGTTGCTCCTGAGGTACTTCTCAAACATTATGGTCCAGAGGCTGATGTGTGGACTGCTGGAGTTATACTATACATTTTACTCAGCGGAGTCCCGCCTTTTTGGGCAGGTATGCGTGTTGGCATGTAGCCGCTTGTATGCATTCTCTTAGTGCTATAGATGATAATTTCCTGAAGTATGGTTTTGTGTTTTTGGAATTAGAAACACAGCAAGGAATATTTGATGCTGTGTTGAAAGGATATATCGACTTTGAGTCAGACCCGTGGCCCGTGATATCCGACAGTGCTAAAGATTTGATCCGGAAGATGTTATGCTCCAGTCCCTCTGAACGCTTGACCGCTCACGAAGTCTTGCGTATGTAATCATTATTCACGTCTAATAAACATTTACTTTTGGCAATCACAAAACATTAGACTATATCTCGGACTGTATATCTTTTGTTCAGGTCATCCATGGATCTGTGAGAACGGAGTTGCACCAGATAGAGCACTTGATCCGGCTGTTCTTTCTCGTCTCAAACAGTTCTCTGCAATGAATAAATTAAAGAAGATGGCTTTAAAGGTGAGTTTGTATCTGAACTTTATCGTCCATCGTCTCTGCATCATATTCATTCGAGGTAACTTATAGTACTTATTATGGTTAATCAGGTGATAGCTGAGAGCCTCTCAGAAGAAGAGATTGCAGGATTAAGAGAAATGTTTGAGGCAATGGATACTGATAACAGTGGTGCAATCACTTTTGATGAACTCAAAGCTGGCTTGAGAAGATATGGTTCAACCTTGAAAGACACTGAGATCAGAGATCTTATGGAAGCGGTAAAAAAAATGCATACATTTGGGAAATATATATACTATTTCATTTCGCTGTATAGACCAAAAAAATGACCATACTGTGTGTTTGTGTTGTATCTTAGGCGGATGTGGACAACAGCGGTACAATAGATTACAGCGAGTTTATTGCAGCGACGATCCATTTGAATAAACTAGATAGAGAAGAGCATCTTGTCTCTGCGTTTCAGTACTTTGATAAAGATGGAAGTGGTTACATCACCATTGATGAGCTGCAACAATCGTGCGTTGAACATGGAATGACCGATGTTTTCCTTGAAGATATAATCAAAGAAGTAGATCAAGACAATGTAAGATTTTACCTGTTGACATGATTCTTCGACTATTCATCATTGGTTTTGGCTGATAAAGTTTTGGTTTTTTCTTGTTTTCACAGGATGGACGGATTGATTATGGAGAATTTGTTGCGATGATGCAAAAGGGAAATGCCGGTATTGGGAGAAGAACAATGAGAAATAGCTTAAATATCAGCATGAGAGATGTGTAAGCGCGCGTAAGCACAATGTCTTTAAACCGTTTGCTAAGTGAGGCTGCAAAATGTTTCAATGGAAACAACATTGGCAACGTTCAATCAGAGAGAAGTTGGAAGAGACACTAGCTGCAACGAGCCGAAGGTTTGTGTTTAAAATGTGAAAAAATACTGTATGATTAAAAATGGTGGATCAACAAAAAAGTGTTTTGTTCTGTTTTCTCTCTGTTTTGTTTGTATGTTTGTAACAATGGTTCAATGTGTGGTGAGCTTTGTTTCATCTCCATCGTTGAAAGATTTGACCCTTTTTGGGGTTTTGAGAGACCAGTCATGTTCCATTAGATTAGAGCACAAAGTGTTGTATGTATGATGTAACTTCAAAGCTTTCTGTGATTCTCTCTCTTCTTATTTTTTAAAAACATGTGTTAGTTTTCAAATTTTTAAAAACATTAGTTTCCAAAATATGCAAAACTTTTGTAATACTTTTACAAATTTCTTTTTTTAAACTTAGAGTGGGTTATTGGTTTGTGTATTTTAATGGATTTTAAAATCCATTTGGATTTTAGAAATCTGAGATGAATCCATGGATTTTAAAATCCATAATAATAGATAACGTGGATTTCAAAATCCAATAAAATGGATTTACAAATCAACTAAATGGACTTCATTGACTAACCAATAAAGTAATATTAACATCTACCTCATTATTTTCATGTGATATATGTCTTTCTCGTTCTTCAAGGATTTCTTGTTCTCCTGTATTTGTTGAATCCATGTTTGAGTATACTTTTAACAAATAAAACTTAACCCATAAAAAACGAACACTAACACATACACCTTTGTATCTTTATATATATTATTTACGATGATTAGTATATGATTTCGCAATAATATTCACTAAAATCCTTATTGTGAAGAATCATAGAGAAATTGATCACGTGAATAGCAAGAAAAATGAACAAGCCTATAAAAAGAAAGAAGCAAGAAAAACATACATAAGATGATGAAGAAGAGACGAAAAGTACATACGTGACACAATTTTTCTATTATTTTGTTTGATGGTGTTTTATTTATTGGTTTGATTATTTTAGTTGATTTGTGGATTTATAAATCTGTGTTATTTGATTTGTAAATGTTATAAGATTTAGAAATCTTTGTAAATCCGAAGGTTTCCCCTCGGATTTGATCCTTTGTATTTTTGACATGAAATCCTTTCAAATCCATTAAAATCCTAAGTGAAATCAAATCCATAAGTAAATCCGTAAGATTGAATAACACGTGATTTTAATTAGGATTTATAAATCATAGAACCAATAACACCGGATTTTAATATGGATTTTAAAATCATAGAACCAATAACACTAGATTTTGTTTGGATTTCCAAATCCATTAAAATCCATAAACCAATAACCCCCTCTTAATATTAGGTCTTCTTCTCCGGTCCAAAAAACACAAAATTGTTATAATAATTTTTTTTTTTTTTTTTGAATTACCAGGAGGTTCCTGGCCTAAGCCCATAATCCTCCAGGCCCGAAACCACAGCATGTAATATTAGTTTCGTCCCAAGCGTCACTCAAACCAGCGACCTCTAGGCTTTGCCTGAGATCTTTACCAGTTGAGCTATTGGCTCTTGGTAAAATTGTTATAATACTTTTACAAGTTTCCTTCATTAAACTTAATATTAGGTCATAATACTTCTCCAGTCGCTTCTCCCGTCGAATCTATCTCCGCAGGGCCATGCACACGTGTATTCTGGGACGTGGTGGATTTTCCGTTCCCTAATGGTCTTGAGCCTGGTTTGATATATCAGAATATGAAATCAATTCTCGAGAAGATGGGATTTCTTGGTGAATTGTCAATCATGGCTTATGTTGATAAAGAGACCTTTGAGGATGAATTGCTAGATGTTTATGACGGTGCCGGAATCACCATCAAATATCCTCCCCATCAAGGTGAATGAATTATCTTTCTTATGCTTTGGTCCTCTTTTAACTTGTATTTATGTCTCTAATAATCTGAATCTGACTTTGACATATAGGGGGTAAATATGATACATGTCGTGTTATGTTTCTTGACATTGTTTGGTGGGTAAATGAAAATTTGGATAACCCTTTTCCACCAGTAAATTTGATGGTAATCTCAAAGCTAATCGGAAAACAATCGGGTTGCCTCAAATATCTTCAACAATATCCACATCGACATTACAATGTTCTCTTAGAAATGCCTCAACTCCCTGAAGTTCTCTCATCAACTAGTGAGCTACATACTGTTAGCTTTGACTGCCTTTCGACAAGCTTTTTAGATGGAGGAAATCCTATCGACCAAAGCGGAATTGTACTAGGTCTTAACCATCAGCTGAAGAGCAGAGATGACTCAGAGGAGACTGCGCAGCATAAGGTAGATGAGATTAGCTGATCCCCCCAAACAAGACCTATGTTCCAAATGCATCTATCGAACGGGTTAAAAGCCTCTTTGCTTCCAAATTCAATCACATAAGCAACAGTATTGTCAAAAAATACCAAGTGTACTTGCAAACCTACGAAATTTTAATTTCTAGCAAAGCCATTATCTCATCCTCACCCAAAAAAGAAAGCATGAAAAGCCTTCTCGTGTTTTAGATTAAACTAATTTGGCTGGTCTTATGATGTTGTTACGGATTAGACATTTTAATAACCACTATCAAATCTATAAACAAAGTTTCAAAGAATAGTAGCAAAATTTTCTAGGCAGAACGCACTTATTTTTTGAACAGACTGGAGTTTGATTCAATATCATAAAGACCCGTAAACATAATCCAAATACCCAAACATTAGGACTTATCTTTTATCATCTTAGGAGTGTACAGATACATAACTTTTTCATATTAGGGTGGATTTATATAAATAAATACAAACAAACAACAATGCACAACCAGGTCCAGGACCGATTATTCCTGTCCCCACCGATCAAAAAAGGTATTGTAGATACCCTTCCCAACTATTTTCACGCAAAGACAATAAAAGGAGGACAAGTATAAACATAATTTGAAAACTTTATTGAGCTCAAATATTTTGACTTTTTAATTGAGATCTCCAAAATGTTTTCATTTAACTTGTATTTGTAACAACGTTCTTCAATCTACCATCTTATGTTCCTCGTAATTATTTATCAGCCTAAGAAATTGACTCTTTTTATGTAAGAGATCAACGGTTTCGATTTAATTTCGTCAATTTTTAATACAAACAAGAATGCACAATTTCTAAAACAAATGAAACAATAATTTTTTTTTGCCACAAGAAACAAAATAATTATACGCTTTACAACAAAAAAGTATGGAATCTAAGAATGATAACAAATACAACTTAAAGAACATTATACATTATAATTAAGAAGTAATGAAAGAATTGTTTTTCATAAAAAATACAAAGTAGAGCCACACACACAAAATCTAAACCTTTCAACGAGCAAGACTACCACGTCCTGGCTGTCCTTGTTTGCATGAGAGAGGAAGAGAGTCAGAGGAAGAACAAAGGAGACGGCGGAGCTTGAAGAAGACGTCAATGAAACTTCCTCTCTGTTGAAGTGATGATGATTTGGTTTGGTCCTTGTTAAACTCAAGATCTGTAATAAAGATTGGTAACTTCTTCAAGAGAATCAAAGACCAACTCCATTCCCACCATTCTTTCATGGAGCTCCTTTCTTGGTCTCCTTTCATGGAAGGTTGGTTACGGGTGAGATTCAGAGAGAGAGTGGAGAGACGACGACGGAGAACACCTGGCTTATCGGAGGCAGTGGAAGAGACAGGGAGAGAAGTGGCTTTACGAATCTGGAGGGTTTTCATTATTGAAGAGCTCATTGCTTTTTTTCTTATTCTTGAAGAGACAGAGAGAGATGTGGTTTGCTTTATACTAGAGAGAAGTTGTGATTGATCACAGCTTTGAGACAGACTGTTTTTTTTTATCTTTGTGTATGTTGCATGCATGGACCCCAGTTATGTTTTATTCCTTTGCCAATGATTAGATGCCAGGTTTTTCTAACATGATTAGGCCATGGTATTTGCTAAGTGTAATCATTGTTCTACTTCCTATAATTTATATGGTGAGTTGTTATTTTAAATGACATTTGAAAAAAACTGAAATGATTTTTTACTTTGATACAAAAATATTTTGATGTAACGGCCATAAATTGAGGTGGAACTAAATCACATACTTTTCTTAAAACAAAGAAATGTCTCTCAAAATTTGAACCACTCAAATGACTTAGCAAATCTGCTATCAAATTTGTCAATGATCGAGATTAAAGCACGCACGAGCATGTCACGTGCCTTCATATGTTCTAATCGAATGCTTTCTTCCAACAAGAGGTTTTCATCAGTTTATATAATTATTCTTCTCTCCAAAGCTCAAGACATCTTATCTTACTCATCTTTCAAATCTTCAGCATCAAAGAAATGCATTTATATATATGTGCCGTGCTTAGAGTATTAAGGGCCTAAAGCAAAAAAAATCTGATTCATTTTATTTTAAAGAATATATACTTTCTCGGTTTTACGAAAAATGTCAATATACACATATTAGAAAAAGCTATTAGAAATTCTACAAAACTTCTATTAATACACTAGATAAATTTGAAGTTTAGTTTTGAAAGTTTGAAGTTTAATTTTAATTTTATGGTATTTTTAAAAAACCAAAATTTTAAGTGACATTTTTAGAAGATAGTGGTATTTTTGATAAGAAACTTCAAAATGTGGTATTTTTAGATGATAATAGTATTTTTGGAAAGAAGTTTCAAAATGTGGTATTTTTAGAACTGCATTATTTAAATTTATGTTACATTTTCCCGTTAAAGAAAAAATCAAAAGATAGTTTTGAAGTATATACATTTTGTGTATAGCTAATACTTCATCAAGTCTTTATTTTCTGTTTCTTCAGTGTTCGTACTAACATTTTCTTCATAAAAAATTGACTTTCTCGTTTCTCATGGAAAGTAGCTTATAGTTGAATACGCCGCAAACAATTTTTCTTTTAGACATAACATACAGAAAACTATTTTGCTAATTCTGTTTACTTTTGTTATCTAATCAAGTCTTGCGATATTGATTGAAGGACAAAAAGTCATTGGAAAACAACATATTGGATAACACCAAGCTTACATAAAATTGTTAATTTTGGTAGAAGATGTGTTCTTATTGATTGGACCCATACGATAAAATTTTATCGTAGGCGAGTGGTCTAAATAAATCCTTACTTAAAATGAAATGATATATTTCTTTGAGAAGGGTATGCTTTGTAAGTATCGCAAGTATATTTGGACAAAAGGTGAAGTAAAATCAGAAGAAAATCATTAGTAATTGATTATGCGATGGTTTTTATTTTAGTCATGTCCTTTAAACCTATTTTCTCAAACCTCAGCCGTTTTCTCTACCTTGGAAAACAAAATTCCAGAAAGCTTTTTATTTGTGTGTGTGGTGAAAAATCAAGATAAAATATTTTATCTCTTGAGGTGACTCTAAAACAATATGTCGTACGGTACTGAGACTGGAACTACACTACCAAATGATGTTGTCGAGTGGTCCGTCGATTTCAGAGGCAAGCCATCCGTGAGATCCTCTTCTGGTGGATGGAGATCTTCTGGCTTCATCATTGGTGCTCAAGTGTCGGAGAAATTCGCCTACTTCGGGATAGCTTCGAATCTGATAACCTACTTAACGGGGCCATTAGATGAGTCCACGGTGGCTGCAGCTAGAAACGTCAACCTCTGGCTCGGAACAACGGCGATTTTGCCTCTCATTTGGGGTTCTATAGCCGACTCGTTTCTTGGACGTTTTCGTACCATCCTTATAACTTCCTCTCTCTATATCTTGGTAAACAAATAACCTCTTAGTATTACACACCTAAAATGTTAGTTAAGTTGATGCATGTTAAAGAATCTCTCATGTTTATATTTTACTTTGTACAATCTTTAATTTTAGGGACTTGGACTGCTTACGTTTTCAGCGACCATTCCTTCTATATGTAAAGATCAAGAAACACTCGTCTCGTGCGTTCCTCAAGTCAAAGTGACAATCTTCTTCTGTGCTCTTTATCTAATAGCGGTAGGTGAAGGAGGCTTTAAGGCATGTATTAGAGCTTTTGGAGCAGATCAGTTTGATGAAAATGACCCTCAAGAGTCCAATGCTCAGAGCTCTTACTTTAACTGGTTGCATTTTTCGATATCGACTGGGGCATTGTCTACTCGGTTGATATCTAATTATGTCCAGGAGAATCTAAGTTGGGCTTTAGGATTTGGAATTCCATGCCTTTCCATGATGCTTGGTCTCTTCTCCTTCTTACTTGGTACCAACACTTACCGCTTCAGCATCGGCGAAGAAGGAAGAAAGCATAATAACCCTTTTGTTCGAATTGGCCGTGTTTTCGTGGCTGCAGCTAAAAAACAGCCACATATTCTTTCAGAGACCATTCCCCTTTTGCCTGCCCAAAGGTCGAATAAATTTAGGTAATACAAGGTTTACATGTTCTGATTGTTTGTAATTGTACGTTTATATTGTATTCAAATGCATTTTACATAGTACAATCTTTAGCAAGTGCAGATTCTTGGACAGGGCAGCGATTTCGTGTAGCTCAAGTGAAATTGAAGAAGCAAAAGGAGTGTTAAGTCTAGTTCCAATGTGGACGTGTTGTTTAGTATATGGGATTGTGTATGCGCAGTCTCCTACTTTTTTCACAATGCAAGGATCCACAATGGACAGATCAATCTCATCAAGCCTCCAAGTCCCTGCAGCAACACTCCAATGCTTCATAAGCCTAGCAATCATCGTCTTCATCCCCATCTATGACCGTTTATTCGTCCCAATTGCAAGATCAATCACTCATAAACCAAGTGGAATCACAACGCTACAGAGGATTTCCACTGGTATTTTTCTCACAATTGTTGCAATGGTCATAGCTGCTGTGATTGAAACGAAAAGACTCAAGACCGCTCGAGATCACGGGCTAGTTGATTCGCCTCAAGCAACCGTCCCAATGAGTGTTTTCTGGCTGGTTCCACAATACGTTCTCTTTGGAGTCTCTGAAGTTTTCACTATGGTTGGTTTACAAAAATTCTTCTACGGACAAATCCCGGTTGAGCTTAGGAGCTTGGGACTGTCTCTGTACTTAAGCGTAGTGGGCATTGGCAACATCTTGAGTACCATCTTGGTGTCAATCATTGAGAAAGCCACGCACCAGTCCGGTCAAGTAAGCTGGTTCGCTAATAACCTGAACCAGGCACATCTTGATTACTTCTACTGGCTACTTGCTTGTCTCATCTCCATCGCCTTCCTTTCGTTTATCTACGTCGCCAAGTCGTACGTATACAACACCCCAAAGTAAACTCTATGACGATATCTTGAGGAATAAAGTTGAGTGAAATGAAATAAACCGAATGAAAATAAGTTGTGCCAAGTAGCAGTGATAGGTATAACTAATGTCTAATGGTATCCCCTAAATATTATTAGGGAGGTGATTTTGTTAAAAGTGTATGTGTCTTCTCCATATTCACTCTCCCAAAAAAAACTGTAACATGGCAAAAAAATTTCAAAAAAGTTCATAACTAGGCCACTAATTGTATTTAGCCCATTAGCTAATTTAACATACTAACTAATCAATCTAATTATTAAGTAATGTACCTTTAGTTATTATTATTTTTACTCATGTCTATTTTGATTTATTTCTCTTTATTATAACTCAATAACAAATTTGAATCATAACAATACTTTTTCCAAAATTTCTAAAACTAAAGTTATACAAATTAAAAGAAATTTTAATCAAATATTTTATATTTTCGTTTTTCATTAAAAAGATATATAAAATTTTATTTTTGTCACAATAGAATTTTAGAAACATTTTTATATAAAAATTAATGAGATTACAAAATAAACTCAAAAGAAAAAGTGATGAAAAGGTAGAAAATTTTGGAAGTGAAAAAAAGTGAAAATATACAATAATTTGCTTCAAACTCTAAGACAAAAAATATTATTAATAACAACGCATTACTTAGATTATCAAATTGTTTAATTAATGATAGTAAATACGTATCTAATAAATATTTTAATAAATATAAAAATAGATTTACATTATCAAATTGTTTTAAATTTGGTTTTAAATCTTTATCTCCGCGTATAACGCGGAAAGTCATATATATATATTTGTCAATCTTTTTTAATATATATATATTAGTTTGTATTAAAAAAAAAATAAACAAAAACAAAAAAACATTGTTTAAGAAAAAAAGTGAGATAACATCTAAACAAGCTTAACAGTTTGCCAAAAATACATCGTTAGAAGAAAAAAAGTTAGTTAATATCAACAAGCGTTGGAAAAAGGTCACACTTTTGTTTTATTCTTAATCTATTTGTTCAAATTTAAGAGGTTGACCGGTATTATTAAGATTGAAATTCTTCATCGTTATGTGAGAACACATTAAACTTGTGGATTTGTGAATTTTTCTTGCACATACATTATTGTGATTATACGATGCGTAAGAATATACAAAACCAATTTTGTGAATAAATGAAATTGTAAACTAACAATATCGATAACATAGTGTTTGGAGATCATAGTCAAGTGAAGGCAACAACTCTCTCCATTCATTCATTTCATGGACGAGACCACTATACGAGTTGTTGTTGACAAGTCCTTGGTGGATCCGTTTTGTCTTTTTTGATCCGCGGTGAGGACAAAGGTGGACACAGTGCCCACTTGTCCGATGTGGTGCAAGTGAAATGATGGTGCCCACATTTTGATTCGATGTGGTGCTACGGATTCCAATATGCCATTTCTTGTAATAAGCAGGTGGACACAGTGCCCACTTTAGAAACTCCATGGTGTAATGAACCTTCAACTCCCCTCCTTCATATATTTCATCAGATTCATCAGGATAGTTGTCTTTGAAAAAGTTGTACACCTCTGAACACACAACAGGAGAGCTCATGTCGCGATAGGTCCATTCACCAGAAGGAAGGTCTTGCGGCTGTTTCTCGAGCTCAGTTAATGGAGTTGCAGGCTCAATCGGGCCTTCAGGCAAACTCGTGTCTCCGTTATGGATAAACTAACCAACAGGTTGAGTCTCTGCAACATCTAGTGGATCCTCTTGACGGGCAGGAAAGCCTTGGAGAGCTTGTGGACTCTGTTGAGAACCTTCATCAGGGGCTCCATCTTGTAGTTCTTCAGGTTGGTGAGTAAATCCCTCACCCTCTGTCCTGTCAGTGATAGCCCCTGTGGAAGACAAACATTTTAACATACAAAAGGGGTTTTAACAAGTACAAGGCCGGAGGAAAAATACACAGTATAAAAGAGATTATCAACACGAGACCCTGAACTACTCGCATCCAGAGGCGAAGAAGAAGCGGTTTGACCAGTTTCGTGGTGACCAGTTAATGGAGTTGCAGGCTCAATCGGGCTTTCAGGCAAACTCGTGTCTCCGATATGGATAAACTGACCAACAAGTTGAGTCTCTGCAACATCTAGTGGATCCCCTTGACGGGCAGGAAAGCCTTGGAGAGATTGTGAACTCTGCTGAGAACCTTCATCAGGGGCTCCATCTTGGTTCAAGGGTTGTAGTTCTTCAGGATGGTGAGTAAATCCCTCACCCTCTGTCTTGTTAGTGATGATCCATGTGGAAGAAAAACATTTTAACATACAAAAGGGGTTTTAACAAGTAGAAGGCCGAAGGAAAAATACACAGTATAAAAGAGATTACCATCACGAGACCCTGAACTACTTGCATCCACAGGCGAAGAAGCGGTTTGACCAGTTTTGTGGTGACTTTCGCTTGCAACAATCTCTGCAGCATTTGGTGCATCCTCTGGCTCATTGTCATTCTCATCATCATGCTGATTCTCACCATCATCTAGTGCATGCGCATTGTCATTCCCATCATCATGCAGATTCTCACCTCCATTAAGTCCATGCAGATTCTCACCACCATCATTTCTTTTTTCACATTTTCTATATGTTTTTGTTTTTTCAGTTATAGATTTTTAATTTGGATCTATGCAAATTTCTAACTATAGTTTTAGTCATGATTTTCTTGTCTGATGTTAATTATGAATCGTTTCAGCTTAAGGTTTGATTTTTCTTTTACGTAAATATTACTATTTTGCCCATGAGGCATAACCTTGGTATGATCGTTTTTCTTTATTTTTCTCTAATTGTTTGCCTTTGTGTCCTTACAATTAACACAACTTTCAACATGGCTTTGTACGTCAGCTTCGTCTTCATGTTCTCAGTGACGAATAACTTTCTACATACGTCCCTTATCCATGACTAATTAAATCGGACCACCCCTTCTGGATTATTTCATTTCCTATATCCAACACATCATCATTCCTCAATCAAGATTTCATAAATTTTCCTTTCATATTCATGAAAAACCTATCTTTTCGTATTCCCGATGACTTACACTTTTTACCTTTCAAGTATACGTACGAAACTCTAGCAACCAAGGCCACTCCATCTAACACTTGTAGTATTACTAAAAGAAGTGATATAAGGCGAGGAGCATTCACTAAATATTGTTGTCCCCTAGGGATACACTATATATGTAGTTTCAAGTTTGAGAACTTTTCATCGAACCAAATAAAACCAAACGTGCATGGGCAGATACATATACACATGTTAAGACTCAAAATATGTAAGGTAAACACCAAAGAGAGGTTTGGCGCAGACACATTGATGTGGATGCCTAAAAGAGAAAGTATCCACTGTAGCCAAGTAATAAAAAAAAGATATATGTGTTATTATGACGCAAACACTACTACCACCGATCGAGAGCTAGACATACCAAATATTTGGACTATGCACCAACGAAAGTATTCTCCTAGTTCTGGTTATGGATTCAGATTGAATTAAAGCAACAACGAAGCCTAAAATTAGAAAGAGATCATGGCATGCAAAACATGATTTGTGAGAGACCAAGTAGCTCGAACCCGAACTTGATCTAAAGATTCTAAACCCTCACTAGCACAACTTAATGACATCTCAAGAAAGTTTTAAACCCATTTACAAGCAAGAGATATTAACATGGAAAGGTCCACAAGCTTCTTTCGCGGATTCAGAAACAGAGTCATATAAACACAGGGGAGGTACAGAACTAGCTAGGAGAATGATTCATACGAAATCTCAACCTAAGAAGCTAAAACTACTTTCACAGCAATGGTGGTCAAATGGATCGTGAACAAACTATTAAGCAATTGAATCTACCTCACAAAGCTGAAACATAACATGTTTAAGCTCCACTAAACATACTCTCACTTCCTAACAATCAATCAATTCGTGCAATCGCTTGTCAGATCCAATAGAAAATCTACAACACTGGAAGATCAAATTGAGCCACTATCAAAGTAGATCATAGTCTATGGATCTCCAAAAAGTCCTCCAGATTTGAGGAAACCTATAAACACAACACAGAGACAATCATGGCCATGACTCAATAGTCAATAGAGGTGTTCCTGATAACATGAGATACCCATAACACGGATGCTTGTGCGTGTTTTAATGAAGAATGACAAAGAATTTTCAATTCACATGTCCTAAACCAGAGCATGGGATTTTGGATCTTAGTTACAACAGCTAGAACTAGTGTATGATTATATAGGGAATGGTTGATTCGGTAACAATCACTGTTGCGGAGAAGATGTCAGAATTAACTCTCAACTTCATTGTATTTGAAGACACAGTCATAAAGCCGTCCTCCGAGAAACTCTGCTACTTCAAGATGCTTCACCTGCAATAACAAAAGCATGGACGTTGAGAAATCAGGAATAAGCAATTAACACACAACGTTTCTTTTCAATGAAGAAAAAATGAGAATAACATGATATAGTGAAACTACTACCATTCCAATCTTGAGAGAATCACACTTGAACTGAGCATATAGGTTTGTCTCAATTGCACGACCCTAATACGAATGGCGAAGAAGTTAGTTAACAAAGCCAATACTAGCTAAATAGTTGTTAAATACACTTCACTTTCACGCCTATAATAGGGCCTTACCATGCCTTCTATGATGACTAAGTCTGCATCATATGAAAGGTCAGCAAGCTCCTGTGATACTCTTGAGAGATCAATAACCTGAAACAAAATTTCGAGAGGGAGAAATAAAAACTTAAGAATTTGGATAAAGTATAAAACCAACTTCTCCTTTTGGGAGCTTCTAATGTCTTACCGCTAAGTCGTTCCCGGAATTGGCAACCAGAAGCTTTGAAGTATCAACACCCATCAATTGCCCATTTTCATCCTTCAACTGGTAAAATATGACTACAAATAAATCAGTTTCACTTTTCTTAAAAGCCGCGAAATATCAATAGTTAACTTCATTCATCACCTGTGATAAGATCTCTGTGAGCTCGGTATACGTTACGTCGTTAATAGATGGCAGCTCGTTAGCAGCCAACACCACCTTCAAGGACAAAGACGAAGAAGAGTTTAGAGTTACTATGCTTCATTAGCTTAATCACAACTTTTGCCAACCAGAAAACTCATTTTAGAGACTGTGAAAGGAAGACTCAGTCATAATCAAAAGTACCTGCATTCCTCGACGAAGCATCTCTCTTGCAAACGGCAAAATACCCAAAATTATGTCTGCACCAGAATTGTCAACAAAAATTACTGCCTGTTAAAGAGAAAATAAACAATTCATTTTGTCAAGCGGTCAACCTCTGAAGTCGCAACAAAGCATTAGATTAAGAGAAAAACAAAGGAGTAGTGACCTTCTTCCAACGCTTGTTGATCCAATTTGCTTGGAAGTTGTCCAAATCATCAATGACCCAGGGTCGTGGAACCAAGTTCTGAGAGGTAGCCAAGAAAGATATACCATCCCTGGAGAAGACCTCAGCAAGCTTTCAAGACGAGAGCTTCTAAATTACGACATGCATCCTGCAAGAAACCGGTGTAGTACAAGAAAAAAGTTACCTGTGCAGAACCCAGGTCAAAGACGTTTCCAGCAAAAATCCCTCTCACCAAATTTTCTAAGCGTTTTCCTTCATCTTCAATAGCATCACTCACACTGACAACTTCAGGAAACAGTGATATCGCCTTTGCATTCTCCTCATCCTAATTGAATTCATCGATGGATAGTATAAGAGAATTGGTGCTAGCTAACTGAAAACCTTAGGAGCCCTTAAAAATGAAATTCATACCTTCACTTTCTTGAATATGTCCCTAAATCCTAACTCTCTGAGTATTTGCTCACGAACTCGGCCAAGAAGCTGACAACAAGCCAAAATAATCCATGAAAACAAAGCTCACTACACCATATGAAAGTATCATGAAGTGTTTGGACTTACAACGCCATCTGGTGGCCCGCCATGGCTCTCTGGATCTTTCTTCCAGTCATCAAGAATTCCACCATAACTTCAAGATTCAAAGTAAGACATTGAACGCAAACACAAACCGTAATGAACACAAAACGCGATTAGTTGATGAAGGCAACAGTTGCAAAAGAGTTCCTACAAACCAAACCTTGAGAATTACAAAACACATACTAGTCAAAAACAAAATGTACCTTTCTGCAAATTTTTGAGCTTTAGCAGGAGCATCTAGAACCGTTGTATCGCTCTCTGCGCGTTTCCTGCAAATGAAGCAGCCTTAGAACACTGAGATTTGTGGGGATTCTCTAGTTATATCAAGATGCCAACTATTTACTAAAAGCTTCCAGAAACAACCTTAGTGTACTCCTCATATCACTACAGTCAAATTCATGAAACCCCATCAAGTCAAAGCAACAACTACCAAAGACAGTATGAGACTACGAGAAGCAATTATTGATAACAAAATCAAAGCTTGATCCGACCCATTGACATCACTGACTACCAAAGAATCCAAAATTTGGTCAAAGAAACACAGAAATTAACTTGAAAGAAGGAATTGAATTGGCGAAGACGTTGATCCATGAGATTTCAGTGGCAGTGGCAATCTTGGGATTATCAGAAGGTAATCTGTAAGGAATAGTGCAAGCCTTGTAATTGGTCTGTAACAGTGGAAACGGAATCATCTCTGAATCGCTCTCTGTTTCGGAATTGTGTCTGATTCCACCACCACACGAATAATTGTCAAGACTTGTTCTGTTTCGGGTTTGTATTCAGTATCCAAACTTTATGGTGTTTGCATTTTCGACATCAAAAACAGTTGCTTCAGTTAGAGTGGAATCAAAACAAAAAGATGAATGTGTATTTCATATGTTTTTTGACCTCGTACAAGATATTTGCTTAACCAATTATTTAGAAATCGGCTACTACTGTTGTTGTCCACTATGATCAAGCAAACCGCACAGGTGAAATGGTTCAAGACCTTAAGATATGTACATGTTCCCAAAGACAATGCTTGTGGCTGCAATCTGAAAATTTCTTTCTTGTGATATATGCTAAAGCTTTCTTCGATGCTGATACCATCTCTGTGCTATGAGCAACAATCCAGATTGTAGAAACCATTGAAATTCTTATTCACTGCAGTTATCTGCCAAGTAAAATATCAATGCACTCTTGGATTCATGACAAGTCTGTTCGGAAAGCTAATTCTAGAGGAAGCTCTTTAATATTAGAAAACATTCATATGGCCTTAAGAAGTTCCAGTATGCAGGAGCTCACATTGACATCAGCTGGACACTTATCATTCGACTATGATGCCTCGGCACCTTGACAAGCAAAGGGAGCTCTATAGAGTTACATAGACCCACATGAATATAACAGTTGGTTTTTAGATTCAAGTCAAAGAGAGAATATGCAAGTGAAAGAAGGCCTTCTTTCGTATGGATCTTACCTTCAAATAGATACTGATGTTGCGACAAATTTAAGCAGGTCAAGTAAAAGGAAAAAAATCATGTTTCGGAACATAAAATCTAACCCTTAAGGCCTTACGTTCTTCATTTTGTTCCACTAACTAAGGAAATTAAAAAACCAGCAAAGAAATATGGAAGAAGATCATGATTACTGTAGCATAGAGGATACTGGAACCTAGCTACCAACTCAACCTTCTACTTGTTCTGAAACCCCTTAGGCTTAAACAAATCTGCAAGAACATGAGAAGGGATTCTAGGAGTTTAAGGTAAGTGCTGTTATCTCCCTACCCCAAAACATTTATCTATAATTGACTCACCACGATACTAACACAAATAATCATTGTTCACTCTCACTCATGCATCGTTGCAGTTTTAGTTGTCTTACGCCATACCCTGCTTTGCATATCCAATCAATAATTGCTTGATTTGAGCAGGAAGCACCTTGGAGTAATCAGACTACTCGATTTGCATAAAACAAATACATTCTTCATTGAATTCAATTACACTAAACCAAGCATCATTTCAACAATTCCCTTTCCATTTCATCAAATCCTAAACAAAGAACAAGAAAAGAGCATCATAATCTCTTACCCTTTTGTGCAAGAATCCAATTTCCAAACTCATTTCTTAGCTTTAGAGAATCTCAAACACCTATACTTCTCACCACTCACAGTAATCTCCAAAGCACCATCTTGATTATCTTGATTCGATGCAGTCCCCATTAAAACACTCTTCTCCTTCTCCAAATTCTCTCTCTCCATCTTCAACCTCGCTTCTTGTCTAGCAATCTCCGTCTACAAAAAAAATCCAAAATCAATCTCTCCACAAAAACCCTAAAAATTGAAAATCTCAAAAATCAAACACACACCTCACGACGAGATAACTCAGCTTTCCAAGCAGCTTCTCGTTCAGCAACTTCACGCTCTCGTTCTTCGATATAACTTTGCATCTCTCTCTCTTTCATGATCCGATCTTGTATATCAGCATCAAGTGCTTGCTTTAACTCCTCCACAAACTTATCAACCACTAATTTAATCCTCAGAGACATCTTTTCTCAACACTAAACGGTTCTATACATTAGTAACAATCTCTTCCTTTCACAGAATCGGTTCCGATTTTCACCACGGAGGAGATTACTTCTAACCACGGCGGCGATTCACCGGCGGCGAGATTGCGTGATACCTGAAGAGATTCACGACCTTTTATTTCTTCTTCTAATCTTCTTTTCAAGAGAGGGAAGAGGAAAATAAATGGGCTAGGATTTTAATTGGGCCTAGCCCATTTATTGTTTGCATTTAAATGTCTACAAAATTTATAGACCAGAAAAATGTACTACTAAACTGAAACATAGATTAGAATTTCGTTCCAAAATGAGTTTCCTAGTTCCTACTCCCTCCGTTGCATATTAGTTGTCGTTTTAAGTGATTTCACGTCAATTAAGAAAATATTTAAAAAATCTGTTTTACTTCTAATTAATGTGTTTTTCATTTGATATGTATAGTTAATAAGCTAAAAGAGTATGAATAAAATCGGAAAATCAATAATAAATTTGCATTGAAAATGTAAAACCACAACTAATTTGATACATGAAACGGAGGGAGTACTATTTTTTTGTAACAATTCTTTTAATACAAAATATGGTAAAAATGATATTTTTGTTAATCAAAGCTTAATAGAAACATTTAGCAGATAGACACCAACAAACATAGACAAATAAAAAAAGAGGAAGAAACAAGTTGTTGTTGCAGGGATCATGTGAATTTTTTAATTCCAATTTGAGATTTTTTTTATCATAGAAAGAAAAATAAGTAAAAGTGATGTAAGTATGGGTGATTGATTTGGATTTTGGTCTAAGATCTTCAGTTAGAGAAAAACAAGAAAAAGGATCACAAATCTTTATATTAGTTTCATGTCTAGAAATTATCCCAATTTGTAATTAAAACTGATGTATTCAATCTAGAATTTCAAATGATTTGGAAGAAGTTTAGTTTTAGTGAGTTTTTGGATGAATTCAAGAAGTTGTTATAATTTGCTATTAAAATTCTATGAAATCTCAGCTAAACCCATAAGATTTAGATTTGTATATGTTGAATTAAGAAACTTCACCTAAACATCTTTATATTAATAAAAATTTCTTAAAATCTGTGAATTCATATTTGAATAACATATGTTTTGTCATTTTGGTACCGACAATTTCAAATTCTAGAATTGGAGACAATATCTAATAAAACTTATATACATTTGTCCAAAAAAAAAAACTTATGAATAAAACAAATGAACAGAATTTGTGCATGTGACACATGTATACATAAGAAGAAGACTAGTGACAAGGGTAAAACATTTTTGGGATGATATGATGCTTTCTTTAATTTCTCAACATTTTCTCAAATATCTATGTTTCTTAACTATTCTCCGAAAATTACATTTTTTATTGTAAAGAATTAAGTGGAGGTTTGATGGTGACATGATGATGGTTGAACATCATCTCCTTGATGTTCTAGTGGAGATAATATTTTTGATTCCTCAAAGTTATTGTGTGAAGAGATTCGAAACTTTTCAAGATAACTATCAAATAAACCAAATTGTGTTTATGCATCATAAGAGTAGATCGTGCTAGTTTCATCACTTTTCTTCTATCATTAAAAAGAGTAGTTTAAATCCGCGGCTAATTATGAAGGATAAAAATATTAAATTTTGAATTGATTTCTTACAAAATTTCGAGAGATGAGTTCAAAATTGCATTAATTTTAATTCCGCTGCTAATTTAAAACTCATCTCCCAAAATTGCATTGATTTCTAATAAAATTTTGAATTTTGACTTCGACGATAATCATCATTGCCACTTCTAATACGTTATCTTCTTTCACCTCACTCACCACTACGATCCATGTGACGACTTCTGTAATGTCTTTCTCGGTTCCCTACTTTTATCTCATCCATATCAAATATCAAAGTCATTATTTGTGTGGTATTATTTGACATTAGCACAAGTAAAATATTTGTTGTGTACTCTAACAAAATCAGATGTTAGCGGGACGAAGATAAATGAAAAAAAAAAAATTTCACTACTAACTAGTATAGCTCAATACTATATTTGTGAAGGGAGGGCTAATTGCTAGAAAAAATTACAGATCTGAATAATATGATTGCATCCAAAGTCCAAACCGCATTGTTTTAAAATTCTAATTAGCATCACATTCGCATATGAATTGGAGTGCTCTTCACATTCGCATCAAATTCTAATTAGTGATTGAGATTTTGTGTTATTTCTGCAGGCAAGAGGTTTGAAGAAGCATCAGAAGAGGCTTAATGCTCCTAAGCATTGGATGCTTGATAAACTTGGTGGTGCCTTTGTAAGTCACTTCGTTTGATTGAATCTTTGTTAAGCTTAGTTTTCGTTTGATCAGTACTTATATTGCGTTTTTTTTCGTAGGCTCCAAAACCGTCTTCTGGACCACATAAGTCTAGGGAGTGTCTACCTCTTGTTCTTATCATTAGAGACAGGTTGAAATATGCTTTGACATACAGTGAAGTGATTTCAATCTTGATGCAAAGGCATATTCAAGTTGATGGGAAAGTCAGGACTGATAAGACTTACCCTGCTGGTTTCATGGGTGAGTATTGCTTTATATATATGATTGTGTTTCTTGATTTTCATGCCATTTTGTTTTTGATTCTATGATCAGAGTGGTTTAATTGATGTTGCATTGTATGTTATTCATAGATGTTGTGTCTATCCCAAAGACGAATGAAAACTTCCGTCTTTTGTATGACACCAAGGGACGTTTCCGTCTCCACTCCCTTAGGGATGAGGAAGCAAAGGTCAGTTTCTCCTGATTCCTTTATACTGAATACTACTGAATCCTTGATGCTCTAACCTTATATTGGAGGCCTGATAAATCCGCATGATGATTACCAGTTTGTATAATGGTTTTACGATAAGTATCCCTGTATGTTGTTGTGCAGTTCAAGCTATGCAAGGTGAGATCTATCCAGTTTGGTCAGAAGGGTATTCCTTATCTGAACACATACGATGGTCGCACCATCCGTTACCCCGACCCGCTCATCAAGCCTAATGACACAATCAAGCTCGACCTCGAAGCAAACAAGATTGTGGAGTTTATCAAGTTTGATGTGGGCAATGTAGTGATGGTGACTGGAGGAAGAAACAGAGGGCGTGTTGGTGTGATAAAGAACCGTGAAAAGCACAAGGGAAGTTTTGAAACCATCCACATTCAAGACTCAACAGGACATGAGTTTGCTACGAGGTTGGGAAATGTGTTCACAATAGGGAAAGGTACAAAGCCATAGGTGTCTCTTCCAAAGGGAAAAGGTATTAAGTTGACCATCATTGAGGAAGCTAGGAAGAGACTTTCTGATCAACAAGCTGCTTAAACACTATACTCTCTTTTCCCAATTTTCAAAACAAACTATGCTTTAGTTTGGCTTTAAGAGTTTACTTTCGTTTTGAAACTTAACTTTTGGGATCACTATGAGTAATTTTTGGACCTTTTGTGCTAGTATGGCTTGAAACTGCAACTTGGTTTCTTCTGATGATAAAGATCTCGCAACCTTTTGCTAAGCCTAATCGTTGAAACGATATCACTCGCAACCTTTCTTCCTCTATTCTTTCTTGTTCATGAGAAAGTAAATCAAAGAACCATTCACTTTAGACCATTTTCATGTTTGTCGTGTTGGTAAATAGCAGGGGAACTCCTTTCTTCTCTGTATTGGAAGTAAGACTCTTGAAGAACAATACTTATGACTTATGAGACTTCTTATGAAGCTGTTATGCTTCGTTCGAGGTTTTTGGCTCGCAAGTAATCTTCCAGTCAGAGACTTGCCGGTTGCGGACACGAGTTCCATAAGAAGTATGTGGACACTTGGTTGCGCAAAGTTAATAAATAAACGTGAGAAAAAATTACGAGTGTGAATGGTTTCTAATGTTTCTTTTTTAATATATATAGAAGATTTTTTTTAATCTAAAAATAACAAATATATCTATATCTTTGTGTTGTATATTTCCTTATTGATATCTACTTTGATTTGGTTACCTTAGGGTTTTCTCACGCCCCTGTATGTATATATTATATTCGCTTCCATCATTATTATCTCTCTCTATTCCTCAGGTGGTACCATGATTTCAATCTTCTGTTTCGCATATCTGGTCGAACTCTATATGAACTTCACCGTATACCTTCTACTTCTCACTTTCTTCTGTTTCCTCTCTCTCAATACTCGTGGAAAAGATTTTCGGTTAATTCAAAGTTTCCAAACTCACCATGCAGCAGTACAGAAGCGATTGCGTGGTATGTCTTTAAAAATTCCAACATAGGAAACGGTGTCCAAGGCTTCCCGGTTGCAGACACGAGTTCCATAAGAAGTGTGTGAACACATGGTTGCGCAAAGCTGCGACTTGCCCAATCTGCCGAGCTAGGGTTAGGGTTAGATTGAGAGAGGAGATCGATGCACAACAAGTAGGGAGATATTTTGATATTAAAAGTAGTTTTTTTTTTTTGGTTTGTAAATTCCCTGTTTTTGTTACAACTAGAATTAAATTATAGAATCATGTTGCCTATTTGCAAATTGCAAGGTCATCTCACAAACGATTAACAATCTCATAATCGTTTGTGTTAGGGATACAAAAAATAAGAGGAAACTCTGGTAACATGTCAAGCTTCATGTGTTAAATATCTACTTCTTGACCGCATTAGGTTCCTCGGTATCGACATATAGGCAGGGCATAAGAACACATATTTGTTAATCGTATTTTTTATTTATGCGAATATGAGATCAATGGTTTGAGGTTTAAAGATGTTTTACGGTTTCAAAGATTCAAAGTAGTATAAAAAGAGAACACATTGTATCAATGTAATAATGAATCAATAAAATATAAAGCCTTTTCACCCTTATCATCTTCGTTTTCAGTCTGCTTTCACTAAGAAGCTGTCGGTCCTCATGCGTGTTGTGCTAAGACAATATTAACATTTTCGGATTTCAAAAAGTTAAAGAGTATCAACAAACACTAAGATTTCTTGAGTAGATAGAAATATATGTTTCCCTTCTGTTAAGGGAGTGAGAAGGACGTAATATTCTTACGGCGGATGCCATGTGGAAACCACTCAACATGGTTTCGACCAGAGTTATCGAGAAAATAAAGAGATGCTGCGAAGAGAGATGCGAGGCGCTTTCTAAGTTTATGTCCAACTCATCCATAAATATAATATTATCCGTTTTGGGTCCAAGTGGCAAACCCCGTACGGATTTATCTTTAGACTTCTTCCCAAAAGGCATCATACTAATTAGTGTTGGACACTACTTATATACTAGACATTGTTTGTTTAAACTTCCGATGTGGGACTTGGATTGATATCCCAACAAGAGATTTTATCAATTAGAGGTTGTTTTTCAATATATGGAGATATGTAAAATTATTCATATTCGGAATATCTTTTTTAAAACGTCAAGTGACAAATTATGAGAACATATACAAATACGATTCTACCACGGATAATTCACTCCGACCCTTATAGATCCATGACAGATGATATTTCTTGCATGGACATCTTCTACCTCTGCATGAAATCATGGATAACGGTTTTAATTGCCTCTATTAATCTGCAGATTTATTAATAAATTGTAATATATGGGAATCGAACCCCATACCTCTATGTGTAAAAGCCTGATTAAACCCTTGGTTAACCGTTGGGCCAATGGGGTTCAACAATTCGGATTATCTTTTGCAATCATTTATTTATTGTCAAAATTTTATAATTTAATGAATTTCTCTTTTAGAATTAAAAAATCTCTCAGATGAACTTACTACAATTTTGATTTTTCGATTTTGTATATTTTCTCATTTACCACTTTTTTTAATTTCTATTCTACATCTTACTTAATTTGTAATATTCTTATGCAAAAGGTTGAGAAAAAAACATTTTTTAGGGAAAAACCAAATTTCAACTTTCAATGACCAAACAAATCTCAAAATTTTGTTGACTAAACCAAATTAGAAACAATGTTAGTCAATTATAACAAGTATTAGTCAACAATTATAGATGACTAAGGGGGGTGTATTCAATATGGAATTTGGAGTGATTTGTGTTTAAGTGACAAATCTTATGTTATTCAAACATGAGTTTTAAAAACTCTTTTAAAATCCAGTGTTATTGAACTTGTGATTTTAAAATCTACTTCAAAATTCAGTGTTATTGGAAATATTTTAAACAATGGATTTTAAGAGATTTGATGTGATTTTAATGTGTTTTGGTGGGATTCTTTACTTAAAAATGTGATAAAGCAAATCACATTGTTTTATGTGGGATTCTATGAGATTTCAATTAAAATCACCACAATTATCATAAATCATCTAGAATCATTTAAAAACTCAATCAAAATCAAATTACTTCAAATTTCATGTTGAATACACCCCCTAACATTGTATCTAACTTTTCGACCAAAAAAACATTGTATCTAATTTAGTTCAGTGAACGAAAGTCTGGAATTTAAAACTAAAGTTACCGTAAAGTTTATGACTTAAATTATCCACGCTATATAAATGGGGGCTTTTCACAGTCGAAAATTGAAACTTAAGGCTTTGCATTACCATTATACGAACACGAATCCCAACACGGTTCTTTGAGACAACCAAACCATGAAATCATCACATATAGCTCTAATCTGCATAGTGATGTTCTCTCTCTTGGCTGTGCATGAATGTACGTATAGGTTATTTAATTTCACAGATATTATGATATAAATCAAATGTCGCTTTGTTTTTCATCTTCAAAATATTGTTTGTGTGTTTCAAATTGATGTGTAGGTGGAAGAATGGAGGTTAAAGAGATAGAGAGATCGGCCATTTACATACCATCGTGTCTCCAAGCCGCTTGCTCTGCCTTCTCAGTATACAAGCGCTGTTGGTGCTGCTTCACACCTAAAGTTCACAAGCAGCAGTGTTGGAAAGACTCGGATTTCCCAGACGCCGAAGCAGTTTGCAAGGCCGAATGTTCAAAGAAGATTTAAAACATATGATATATTAGTGTTGTGTGTGCAGCTTATGCAATTTCACACTTTTCCAAATAATTCTAATAATGCTTATATAAAAATGTAATATTCTTAAAAATCAAACCACATTGGACGATATAAAGATTTGATCTAATAGAAATCAAACCACACCTCCTTGTGAAATAATATACTTAAAAAGATACCAAAATCATAATGAAGAAGAAAGGTTACATGAAATAGTCTTGGAAATCATTGTAACACATGTATGGTACAAGTAGATGAGACATATTTGCATTGTAAAAGCAATTGACCGAATATAAAAGCACACAATAAGTTAATTACTAGTCTGCTTATGATTCATCACTCTGGTCGATAGAGTCTCCTCCAACGGCTTGGAAGTGGTTATTTTTCAAAGCATCAACAACAGTTCCGAAGCCCTTGTCTTTTGAGGGTACGTACCAGCGCACATGTTGGTTCACGCAAAATTTTCCACCACAGAATAAACTCAAATGTTTTAACCAAAATACTGTATGTTCACAAACTAATTTATTTTGTCAAATGGAAAACAGAACTCATTCAATAGTATAAGAACCTGATAATAAGACAGAACTTATTGAAATTAAAAAGAAAAAAAATTAATGTGCATATAATGACATTAAATCATTTAAGTTATTTTTTTATGTGGTCCAAAGTTTTGAGTATGCGATATACCCATCAACCACAAATTAAATAACTCATTGAATCCAAATCAGCTTTGAATTTACTAAGTACATATTCTTTCAATTGCAGACAAGCAAAACCCATATTTTATTGTCATATTGGATTCTTGCATGCCTAGGAAAATTTTGAAACATTGACTAATGCTCGACACAAGAGGCTTAGGGGATAAAATTAATATGAAATTTTAACAACTAGACAACTCGTAAGATCCCAAGAATGTACAAGCACAAATCACACCATTCAACCTTCCCCCAAATTTCTCCTCTTTCATGCTTTTGCATGACAATCTTGGCACACCATATATCTGGTTTCCCATGATCATTATATCTTGTTTGCAAGAACAAAACTAATTTGATATCACAACACGTCATGCGAGAAGGTTAATAGTTCTCAGCTAGTTCTTTCAATTTTTTTTATTTTTTTCCAGGATCTCAACTACTTTAGATTATTTCCACATAAACGCTTTTATAGACATCATAGGTGTACAATATGTCGTCTAAGATTTTTTTTTTTGCATGCAGCTTTTCCTAATCATTAGAATTCATGATCTAGTCCCTCTCCCATTTACTTACTTTCATTTGGCTCATAAATATAGCCATTGTTATCGCTTCTCATTTAAATCTTACCAGACATGGGCAGTGGCGAATCCACTTGTACAAATGGTGGGTCAATTGACCTAGAGTAAATAATAGATATTAAATTTGTAAGCTTAATTCACAAAGGAAAATTAGCCCAGATGGTTAAATTGTTAAGGAGTGCACCTCCCAACCTGGGTTCAAATCCTTCCCACTACAAATGTTTTTTGATGTTTTTATTTTTTTCATATATAATGACCCACCTAAAATTATTTCCTAGATTCGCCACTGGACATGGGCACACTACCTTGCATCACATTCCCCGCCTCCACTTTCAAAGATGAAGACATATATTATTCCCAAACCAACCAATTTTTTGTTCCGTTATTTAAAAACCTACAATAAAAACATTGTAATTAGATCATCACCAACATGAAACTATCATTTCTCCATATCAAATGGCAACAAAAATCAGAGGTGTTATTAATAGTGATCTAGAAACATTCCCTTTACCGTATCTAGAAATGATTAGAAATAAAGAAATGAAAACAAAATTCTGTTTCGGGCCCATGAATATTCAGAGATGGCTCTGATCATACGTTCTTGAAAAACAGAGAGATGGGAGGACAGAGATCTGAAAAGATAATATAAAAAAGATGTATAAATTTACATATGTGGGAGACTTGAGTTGGATTTTGAAATTTCAACATAAGAAGTGTGATTTTCATTATTATAATTTTACTTGTAAAAAATAATTCCAAACTCTATTCATTAAAAACAATTGTAAGAATCTGTTAAACTTGAATACCACAAAATTTTAACTAGCCATTTTAAAACTTTAATTAAATAACAATATATTTCAAACTTTTTAATAAAGAGATTGAAAATACAACAACCAATAAACCTAAATTTTAAACTCTATTAATGAATCTCAATCATTTAATAATAATAGATTGTGTTTGGATTTAAATTCTATTAAAATTCATTATTAAATAACACACTTTAATAGTATTTTTCTTTTCAATAGTTCTTTTATCTAAATATTAACAAATTGAAAATTTTCAGTTACCTAAAATTTAATTTTTACTGAAATATGTCACAATCTAAATTAATTATAACATTATAATTTTTATATGTGTTAAGTTTATATGGAATGCATCTTGCAATATATAATAATAAAATATACAACTTTTAATAACTCAGAAAGATAACGAACAAGAATCACAAATTCACAATAGGGTTCTTTGAGATAACCAGACCATGAAATCGTCACATATAGCTTTAATCTGCATAGTCATGTTCTCCCTCCTAACCCTGCATGAATGTACGTATAGGTTATTTCATTGACATATATCAAATGTCTCTTTGTTTTTTCATCTTTAAAATATTGTTTCACTACAAGAAAATACTGATTTTGCTACCGAATTTTGTGACCGATTTTTCGGTCACACATTATTGGTACTAACGTGAGACTAACTTGTGACTACTCTGCGACCAAAAAATAATCGTGGCGGTCGAGTCGCAAATTTGTGACTAATAAATGTAGTCGTAAATGTAGTCGCAATTCTGTGACCATTTATACAGTTAGTGACAATTTTGCGACGGAAAATCTGGTGTCGTATATTCGTGACAAATTTGCGACGACTGTACGACTATTTTAGTATACGAAATTCGTCACATAATCGTCACAAATGCAGAACTTTAAGGATTTATATTTAGGGTTTAGGGCAAAGCAGTGGCAAAACAGTGCCAAAACGGTAGCTATTTTGTGACTAACATCTTTGTGCTAACAAATATGTGACCAATTCGTTACGTTTTTGCTACTACACTAATTTCCTTTTTAAGTAACATGTACAATTTGATTTTTTTTAAATCTCGTGGTCTTTAATATTTGGACAGTTTTAAGATTTGGGTAGCCTAATATGGTATATATGTTTGAAATCAAAATTTTAAATTTTTAATAAATTTATGTTAACTCATCTTCATTTCACATTATATTGCATAAAAACCTAAAAAAAGTTAATTCATACATTACAATTTAAATTTAGAAATAATATTTTTCAGCATATTTCAACCAATTTATAACTATCAGTAGAGTCAAGAAATGTGATACAAGTTATTAAGCAACCATGTATGTAAATATTTGGGGTTTCAAAGAGTAAGGTTTAGAATTTACACATGTAGTAACAAAAAAGCAACAAAATAGTAACATTTTTACTACTACATTGTCACTAATGTACATTAAACATGGTTTATTTTGTAATTACATGGGTTTGGCGTGCTAAAAATTGGATTTGGGCCGCCTATTAGTAGCCCATAACTAAAATTTTGCTACCAAAGTGTGACCGTTTAATTAACTATATATATAAAACCTAAAACAAAACCTAGCTAATTAACCCCTCATCTCTTTCTCTCTCGCCAAAAATCCCAACCATCTCTCTCTCTGTTCATCTTCTTCGATCTCTCCATCGCTTAATCTCACCGTCAATCACCGTCATTGTTCTTCTTCTTCTTAGTCTCCGACTATTCCCTAACCATGATTGATCCTCTCGATCTCTCACCGAATCTCTCTCACCTCACTTCTCTGTAAAAAGCCCCAAATCCCAAATCCCTAACCCTAGCTAACCCTTGTTCATCTTCTTCGATCTCTCCGTCGATTCATCGTCATTCTTCTTCTTCTTCTTAGTCTCCGACTATTTCCTCACCGTGTTTGATCCTCTCGATCTCTCACGGCATCTCTCTGAGAGAGTGTTTGTCTCACTTCTCTCTCTTTGTCGGTTCATCTTCTTCTTCTTCTTACTCTCCGTCGTTTCCTCACCGTCATTGATCGTCTCTCTCTCTGTCCACACAAAACCCCCAAATTTCCAAATCCCTAACCCTAACCCTAGTCGGTTCATCTTCTTCTTACTCTCTGTCGATTAATCTTCTTCTTCTTCTAACTCTCCGTCGTTTCCTCACCGTCATTGATCGTCTCTCTCTCTGTCCACACAAAACCCCCAAATTTCCAAATCCCTAACCCTAACCCTAGTCGGTTCATCTTCTTCTTACTCTCTGTCGATTAATCTTCTTTTTCTTCTTACTTTCCGTCGATTCATCTTTTCATCAACCGTCTCTCTCTCTGTCGATTACTCTTCTTCTTCTGCTTAGTCTCCGCCGATTCATCTTCTCATCAACCATCTCTTTCTCTCTGTCGATTACTCTTCTTCTGCTTACTTTCCGTCGATTGATCTTCTCATCAACCATCTCTCTCTCTCTCTCTCGATTACTCTTCTTCTTCTACTTACTCTCTGTCGATTAATCTTCTCATCAGACATCTCTCTCTCAGTCGATTCATCAAGGTACGTATCTCTCTCTCTGTATTCATCTTCTCATCAACCATCTCTCTCTCTGTCTATTCATCTTCTCTTCTTCTAACTCTGTCGATACGTCTTTCTCTGTTCAGACATGGCCGGGAACGGTAAGACGCAGCGCGGTCGAGGAGTGAAGACCGGCGGTGTTAGAGTACGCGGCGGTGCGTCTAGAGTCAATGGTAGACCAACAGTAGCAGTTGGTGGGACCCCGAATGGAGATGTTCCGGTCAACCCAGGGAAGCGTCAAGCCGGAGATACGAGGTCAGCCGGCACGAAACGTACGACGGTAGACGCACTTCTGTCACTGACCAGAGGAAAAGGGCCTGCACAAGGTAGAGGAAAAGGACCTGCAGTGGACAGAGGAAAAGGAATCTGCACAACCCTAAATCCTCCATCCCTCGCCGTACCGGCTGCGAACTCCTCCGGTGAAGCTTCACCACGAAGCGTCCGTTCAAGACCCAATGAAGACATTTCCCCGAGAGGCTCACTTCCTAGACAGTTCGGTGATCAAGGTACGTCTTCCAACGCCTCTAACCGGTCCTCTCAGGACACCGTCTCTATGAACAGACTCGGTCTCCCACAGCAGTTTGGATTGTCAATTGAGGCGCGTCCCCGCCAACAGAGGTCTGAGATTCCACATCGCCAACTAAACCCTCCACGATTTCAGATGCCCATGGCAGAAGAAGAACCTCCACAAGCAGAGCCTGTGAATAATCCGGGTCACGGTTTGGAGGACTTTGATCAAGAGTTGGAAGATCTACTTCATCTTCCTGGCCGTGAGAATCTCACTCTCTTGAGTCCACACCCTGTCCCTGGAAAGACTACAATGTGGTAAGTGTAATTAACTTTGCTCTTATTAACTTTGTCACTGTATTTGCAGTTACTAACACTGTGGTTTCTCTATTTTGCTTAGGTTTGTTCGAGACAAAACTCCTTTGTCTCGTGATATTGGCGGAATTTTGAGGCGGAAGTTCGATAAGGCTTATTTTAACTGGTCCGTTACGCCTCAATCACAGCGAGAACTTTTTTTCCGAACATTTGCGGTACTAATCCTTCCTCTTACTTGGAGTTTCTGTTATTTCAATTTCATATGTTTACATTTGCTACTCATTGTTTTATTTACTCTTACATGTAGCAAAAATACACATGGGATTTAGGTATGACTGGGCTGGTGAAGGAACAATTCGTTACCATTGCTAAAGAGAGCCTGAAAGGCATAGTGAGTCAGGCGAAGCAGAAGGGTGAAAGGCCTTACTGGATTGGCAAGGAGCTATGGAATGAAATGTGGCTTACTTGGGACACTCCAGAAGCAATTACCAAGAGTTCAATATGCTCAGACAACCGCAACTCTGACCGCGGTGGTATTGGAGCTCACAGACATGTATCTGGCCAGAAATCTTTCCTCACTAGACAACTAGAAATGGTTAGAACTTCTCTTCCTTACTCTTTTTCAGTTTTCTGGTCAATAATGTGTTGTCCACTGTCACAGGAGGAGGAGTTAGGGAGACCGGTTTCTTTTGCTGAGGTCTTTGTTAAGACGCATACACTGCCGGATGGGACTTTTATTGATGAGAAGGCGAGAGAAATATCGTCGAATTATGAGGTCATTCTTGAAGATGTAATGAGGAACAAGGAGGTGAATGGCACAGAAAGTTTGGAGAACTCCACTGATGCTCCCACACTGACCGTTGATGAACAAAATGAGATTTTCTTGAAGGTCAGTAGCTCAACTCGTATTCACTTTGGAGTATGGTGTATAGGTTGCTTAACTTATCTGACATGTTTTCCTCTTGTAGTGTACTCAAACAGATTCTAAAGGAAACGCTTATGGGCTTGGCCAACTTCAAGACTTGGTGAAAGGGAAAAGGAATGTAGCTTATCCAAGCTCCTCTGACTCTGCCTTCATGGAGATGCAGGATGAACTCAGAGATGCACGTGCAAAGCTCATAGATCACGAGCTAGAGAATATTCGCAGAGATCAGGAGCTTCAAGAAGCTAAGGCGCAACTCGCAGACCTTCAAGAAGCTAGGACGGAGCTGGGAACCTTCAGACTCATGTTCGCCTACTTGAAAGAGAAGAGTGACTTCGTGGAGTACCTCAACGAAGCTCAGAAAGCTACAACCACTCCAATGACCACTCCTAACCCACCTGCTACGACCGCACCTCAGCCATCAGCTGGTACAACCTCACCTCATCAGCCACCTGCGACAGTAAGTTAGGCTCTTAACTTAGTCATCTATGATCCCAAACTCTCTATATATGGTGATGGAACAATATTTTGGTATAGATAAAGTGTTAGCTTTTAATTATGTAATTATCTCTTTTGTTTGAATTTTAAATCTCTACTTTTTGGATTGTATAACTTTTAATTATGTAATATTAATGTCGGTTTCATAATGATTTTCGTGTAAATTAGATTTCTTCTTTGTAGGATTAATGATCAAACCAGCTTTTAGATACTAGCTAGTAGTAGCAAACGCGTAGTAATTTTGTTACTGAAATATGACCAAATTTGGTCATATGAAGGTCAACGTAGTCGCAGACTCGTTGCTAATAAGTGACGAGATTACGACTACAAGTTCAGTCTCACTTTTGCGACCACAAACTAAGTAACAAATTAGTCGCAAAGTATAGGTTGTCACACATTCGTCGTTAATATGCCACCACTTAGCTTTGTCGTACATTAGTCACAAATTTGCTACGGAGACAAAACGACACAAAAGAGTCGTAAATTTGTGACTGATTTGTGACCACTAAAATTTGCTACCAACAATTTGCCACGATTTTTTCAGTCACACAATAGTCACAAATCCATCATCTGAGACCGTTTTGTGACTGATTCCGGAGTAGCAAAATCAGTGTTTTCTTGTAGTGTTTGTGTATTTGAAATATGTAGGTGGGAGGATGGAGGTTAAAGAGATAGAGAGATCGAACATCCGCATACCACCGTGTATATATTCCACTTGCTCTCTCTCATTTTACAAGAACTGTTGGTGCTGCTCCAAACCTAAAGTTCACAAGCAGCAATGTTGGAAAGATAAAGATTATCCGAACCCCCAAAAACTTTGCTACGCGAAATGTTCAAAGAAGATTTAAAACATAGTATTATATTAGTATTATGAATGCATCCTTAATGGTGAGCATCCTTAATGGTTACCCTCTCAAAGGGTCTTAACCCATTTTTTAATATTGATTTCAATAATAAAAATTGTTAGACACTCAATCATTTTTTCCTTGTTTAATGGTGATACTCATAATCCAATAACACTTCTTCTCTAGTAACAAACTGAGAACTTCCGATTCAAAATTCAACCAGACACAAGATGCTTGAAACCCCAAAGGAAAAAGAAGATTTAAAAAAAAAACTGAACACCAAAGTTAGAAACAACATTGAATAAAACATCAAAATTTAAAATCTAACGACAAAGAGCTAGAGAAAGAGAGAGATAGAGATAGCAACAAAAATACTTGGCGAGTAAATTTTCCGATAACTATTGCTCCTCATGAATCCAATCAACAGAGATCCCTAGATTATGCCTCAACGCGCTAATCCTGAGAAGCAAACTTTGTCATTTTCAAGTATAATGACTACTTCAGCAAGAAAAGAAAACAAATGTTTCTGCCTTCACCGTAAAGAATATGTATCTACTGCACTGTATTTTCCATACAATATAGACTTGACATAATCACACAACAAACATAGTACTTACTTGAATCAATATCAACTCCAAGAATGATGGGGCAACCAAACTTTTTAGCTGAAGAAAAGAAAAGAAAGATCAGAGAATAAATCTTGTAGAAGCCAACATTATACCGAAACCAAAAGTGGAACAATATCAGATGAGAATACCAACATGGATAGTCATAATGCCGCTATTGCAGCCGATGTCAAGACTGTCTTTGTCCTCAAACCATTCTTTCTTCATAACTTTAAGCCGATGATCCTCATCCATATCATGGCTAATCTAAACACACCAAGTTTTGTCAAAAGAACCCAAAAGAATCAGACACTAAAGCAGCAACAATATGAACAAAACACTCTTTTAAGATGAGCAGACTAGGAAGGATTGACTCACTCGGTAACCATAGTAGTTTCTGTAATTTCCAAAAGGAAAAACCTCTCGGCTTTTCTTCTTCTTGCTCGGATTACCTTGTCCTTGTTGCTGTTTCTACTTCTCTTCATTAGACCACTTCCTCAGAATCTCTTCTCTTTTGTCCAATGAGAGCTCAGAGAATTTAAGGGCAAAAGGCTAAATCTTATCAAGACCAAAGAGAGCCACAAAGCAACCAAGTTCCAAATGTGAATTAATGATAAGATGATCAATATGATTCTCAAAAGCTTCACTGCTTCTCTTCTTCTGTTTTTCACTATCATATCCGCTAGTTACCTACACAAATCCGTTTCAAAAACATTATCCAGTTGCCTTAATATGAACAAGAAAGATGTTGATTCAGCTATAATACAAATACATGTCACAATCTAGCTGAAGTTTTCAATAGAAACTTCAATTACATTTCTGTGGAATCAATGATACAAACCAAAATAATCATCACAGAAACAGTAATTAATAAACTCTCTTCTATTGAATCATCTTCAAAAGACACAAATTCAAATCTCGATGATGATCAACAACAACAACAATACTCAATTAAAAAAGCGAGAGGAGAACTTTTTTGAAATCGACCTCAGAGGGATTGCAACCGACGTTGAGACAAGTACAACCAAGAGCACCGCGTTTCTCTATACACTTGGTTTTGAGACCAAGCTGCGCTGCTTTGATCGCCGCCACGGGACCGCCGCCAATGACACGACTTCTCATCAGATCCCAACGACGCCAAGCCACGGGAATGGGAAAAGGAGAATATGAGAGCGTTAGTGGAAGAGTGGGTTAAGTTCTCATCAGATCCCGACGACGCCATCGCCATTGTTATTGCTTTTGAGAGAGAGACTTGGCCAATGCTTGACACGTGTCCTCCGGAAGACACGATTCTTTAGTTTTGCTCTGCAGAACCTTTTCATTAAATTTCAGAAATAAATTAATCACTTTTAATTAAAGACACTCAATATAATTCACCGTTAAAGATGCTCTTAGTGGTTTGAAGAAATAATGGGCCATGCGCCATATGCTTTAATGACCCCTTAATTGTACAAAAACTATTAAAAATTAGTAAAAAAATGTTTTTAGTAAGTTAAGTCACGTTATATCTCACGTGTGTCTATCATCTTCTTCGTAAGTTCTAACTTATTGTCTCTTCCTTCTTCTCTCGGCCGTTTGTTTTTACCCATTATTTTTTTGTTAACCGGTAAATATTTCATTTATCACGAAAACAATTCGGTTACAATCGAAAAACGAATAACCTATTTTATGCGTCTAAGGCAAAAAAAGATAAAAACAAAGACGCATAAATACACGACGATTTTCAGTCCGTTAACTCGACATAGACACTAGCCTATGGAATTTATACGAAGTGATGGCAATGAAATCTGTTCTAACCGAACCAATGCTCGAGAGAATGTGCAAGAAGAAGCTCCATAAGCTGAAAAACAACATGAGTACACTAGAAACCTTTCTTTAGAAGCCGAAAACTGAATTGTCAACGGCAAGCGAGGTCATATGCGCTCGATCACATGCACCACCTGTGCCATGTGAGGGCAGCCTTATAGTTGTTTCTATGAGCTGGTTCATAAAAGAAAACGACGGACTAGCAATGGTGATCGCACTTAGCTCACTCTACCAAGCATCTTGGCTAGCACAGAGCTGAATCTAACAAAGATAACCCATCCGAACACCACTAGCCTTACTAGTTCTCTAGCACACAACCGAAAGCCTAGATTGCGAAACTCCTCAACACAACATCAAGGGCTTCAAGACACGAACAAACACCAGGCCAAGAAAAAAACCCAAACTACTTGAATACCGCAATACATCAGAAAGGAAATAGCAAGCTAGCCACCACCGGAGGTTGTACCAAAACCAGAATGCAGCACCATAACGATTGGAGAGGTTCATAGAAGATCACAATGACAAGGCCTCACACTCTAGTTGCCACAAGAATCAAACACTACTAGAATTACTGTTGTCCACAACCATTCACGAGCAGATAAACGGTCCCAACTACGAGTCAACTTGTCACAAGAGCCCCAAAACACTAACCGAACAACTTAACCCTAAGCCAAGTCTTGAAGGGGCAAAGAGAGATCAAGGTTTCAAGAGAGAAGAGACGAAAGCATACCAGACCATTAAAGCAGAGAAGTAAATCGAATCGGTCTTGAATATCTCTACATTGCGACCACAAGAAGACAACAACGACCTTCAGGCGGGGACAGAGGCAATTCACCGCCGGACCACGACTAATCTCGATGGTAGCGTCCATTGGAGAGGAACCCGAACCGCTGGAAATGAAGATCGAGTCACGGTGGAGCTTCCAATTGAACAAAGGAAGTTTATGAAACCTCAATGGATAAAGGGGATAATCGGCCAGTAAACGTCGCTCAATTGGCATAAACCGAACACTAACCGAACAACTTAACCCTAAACCAAGTCTTGAAGGGGCAAAGAGAGATCGAGTTTTTACACATTATTTTTTTCAAAAATCAGGCTTTTTGCTTAAGGAAAATATCATGATAATTTTTGGGTCCTATGCAATTGCACCAGCTGCACACTCTCAAAATTGCCCCTGCATCTTATTCAATTTAGGACTTTTCCTAAGCATTCTTACATTGCTTATGTAAATTGGACTCCTTTCTATTTTGTATCGGCTTTACCTTTATTACGCAATATAAAAATGATTTATAGTAGTAACTATAATGATCTTATATTTCATGTATTGTGAATCTTATTGTATCAGATATCCTCAACATGTGAAAAGAAAAAGATAATTTACAGGAAAAAGATACACTCTACAACATGTTTTTTTTTTTCCAACCTAACTATTAATCAGAACCAACCATTCGAGTTGGAAATCCAACCCGGTAGAACATTGCTTACATAAGAAAATTGAAAAGCTCGAGATCTTGTTGAACGGGTTAGACAGTCCGCCTTTAGATTAATAGTTCGCGATATGAGAGATATTGAGAAGTTGGGTAGTCGATCTTGTAAACTCCTAAGCTTGACTGAGAGAATCGAAAACGCCGGCCACTCCTCGGGATGTTGGACGATATCCACTAGGTCAGAACAATCTGTTTCAAACACCGGAGACGGCATATTTCTGTCCAAAATACAGGACATCGCCCATATGAGTGCCCCCATCTCCGCATGTAAGGGAGTCCGTCTCTTAGATGCACCTAGAGATAACATAGTATCACCCTGGATACAAACCCACCCCAAACCTGAAGTAGAGTCTGAGTCTTTCCACGATCCATCTACCTGACATCGCCCTTGATTTGCATCTATAGTCACCGTCTGGGGGACAACACGATTGTTACCCTCGATTTCACTCTCCTTTATCAACGCAGCCCTCCACTCTTGGAATTCAGCTACCGCCATGTTGAAAACAACTTGTGCTTCCGCCTGTATACCTTTAAATACTCTTTTATTCCTTGTTTTCCAAATATGCCACATTAACCATGGATAAATGTTACTATCTACATTATTTGTATGATCACTCGTAATCCTCCAAAAAAGATAGTCCATATTTGCATACACCGATGAATATGGTAACCTCTCTCTCCCGCTTGTCGCCAAAAACTTTGTCCAAATATCTTGAACAATTTGGCACTCAAATAAGGTATGGTTAACCATTTCTCCCTCCAAACCACATCGCAAACATAATGACGCACATTTCACGCTCCGTCGTTTTAGCCTCTCAAGGACTGCCATGTAACCTGATAAAGCTTGCCACAAATAATGTCTAATCTTGGGGGGACATTTTATCTTCCAAACATACGCCTTTAGGATTCTAAGGCTAGGCTCTTGTATCTAGTTGATATTTGGCCTTTTCTCCAGAGATTTTGCCAAACAATAACCCGATTTAACCATATATTTTCCTGAATTTGTGAAATGTCAAATAAATTTGTCCTCCAAGTCAGTTGGATTGATCTCCAATTCTTGAATTAATTGTATATCTCCAGGATCCATAAATTCCTGAAGGATCGGGAAATGACAAGTATTTGTCCCAGCATTATATAAATGGTTCACCATCAGGTTAGGATGTAAAGTACTCCCTCTCCCTTTTGCCGGTCGTGGATACTGATCCGGAATCCATTGATTTGTCCAAACTGCCACATTATGACCTGATCCTACACTTACACGACTACCGGTATATAAAAGGTCCCTAGCCGTTAGTAAACTTTTCCATCCATAAGATGGTGAGTAGGGTCTCCTAGCCCTAAGTGGATGCCTATCCTTAAAGTATCTACCTTTGAAAACCCGTGCAACCAGAGAGTCTGGATAATGATACATTCGCCAGAGCTGTTTAGCTAGTAAAGCCGAGTTAAAGCTTGTCAGAGAATGGAATCCCAAGCCCCCCTCATCTTTTGCCAGACACAACTTTTCCCACGTATGCCAATGAAGACCCCTCGTATCATTATTGAAGCTCCACCAGTATTTGGCTATAGCGCTCGTTAATTTGTCAATTAGCGATTGCGGGAGCCAAAAACAGGACATAATATATGTCGGTAAAGCAAGAGCTATTGATTTTAACGATACCTCTTTCCCCCCTTTTGATAAAAATTTTGCTGACCACCCATTTATCCTATCATTTTAATCTCTCCGTCAGAAAATTAAATATTTGTATTTTTGAACCACCCAGACTCTCCGGAATGCCGAGATATGAGCACATTCCTCCTTCTTTATTAATTCCCAGGACCCCTTTTAGTATACACTTTTGATCACTTGCGACATTATGTCCAAACATTATTGAGGATTTCTCAAAGTTTATTTCCTGCCCAGAGGCCTTGCCATAAACTTTTAAAACATCCAAAATGACTTGGCATTCAGTCGATGTAGCCTTACAAAAAAAAATAGACTATCATCCGCAAAGAGTAGGTGAGAAATTGATGGACTTTGCCGAGCAATTTTAATCCCCATGAGAATATTTAATCTCTCCGCTTTCTTAATGTTTGCTATTAAGACTTCTGTACAAAGAATAAATAAGTAGGGAGATAAATGATCCCCTTGTCTGAGCCCTCGCCGGGGTGTTATCCGTCCACGTGGCTGACCATTCAACAGTACCTGATACGAAACCGATCGCACACATGTCATGATCCATGAAGTCCAAACAATCCCAAATCCTAATTTAAGTAATACCTCTTCAAGAAAATCCCATTCAATCCTATCGTAGGCCTTACTCATATTCGTTTTTACTGCCATGAAATCATATCGACAAGATTCCTTTGTCCGTAAAGCATGAAACATTTCATGTGCTATGAAAATATTATCTGAGATAAGTCTTCCAGACACAAAGGCCGATTGGGTTTCTGAGACACAACATGTTTTTTTACCCACATATTCTTTTTCCCGTTAAAAACTGGATATAAATTTGACTACGGTAAGTTTTTCTCTAATCCGTCATACAAAATTTAACAGATTTTTGACCGATTTTTATATAAAATATTTTTAAATATCAATGGTGAATACGTAGGACATTTTATAAATTTAAAGAAATTTTTAGTTTTTTAATATAATAAATATTTAAAAATATACTCGAAATGGAGACAAATTTATAGAATATGAGTACAACTATACAGAAAAATAATATTACACCAATAGAGTTTTTTCTGTCGTCAAAAAGTGTGTATAGCAAGGAAAATTTACATAATAAGAATACAACTATAGAAACTAACAAATTACATATCTTGTGGGGCTAATTATAGCTTATGTTTTTTTTTTTGCTAAACTAATTATAGCTTATGTTGTTAAGCATCTACAACTAAGCTAGCTCTCTTTTTGATTGGCATAAAACTAAATTTACTAGTTGGATGATTATTGGATAAACAAAAGACAAATCATCTTTGATAGAAGGGGCTATGGGTAGATGGTTCCCTTACTTGCAAGTGCTTCTCCTATTACTTATTCCACCATATAAAGTTTTGAATCAGCAAACGTTTCTAGCCAAGATGCTTCTTGACTGGTAAAGTAGCCATACGCATAACCAATGCTTCAGCTTCAAAGCAATGCCAATTAGATCCTTTGATGTCAAGCTTTTAATAATATATTTCTCAGTTTTTCTACGGAGTATCCACCCAATACATGTTCTTGCTTCGGTTGAGATCCAAGAAGCATCTACAAAGTAGTAGTGAATTTTTTATTTTTTTTATAAGAAAACCATATCCTATTACATATTTTCCAGTTTCCTTTTACATGAGTACCATTTGAATCAAATTAAGGCCTAAGCCCAACATAACAATCGTCAACTAGGAGACTTGTGAAAATAAAAATAGAGAACATGGTCTTTGAATATTACGCAAAATCTTTTGTAGACATAGACCGTAATACCGGAGACGACATTGCTCCGTGGGAACCACCATTGAATCAGTCGGAGTGGGATATGGTCAGGCATGTCATGGTTGAAAGAACTCGAACCATTGCGATAAGTATGGGGATTCTGTTGTAGTTGTGATAGCACTAGTGGAAGGTTTATCTAGGACATATAGTTTCTTCCGAATGATGAGTTGGATGAACTCGACCACTGCATTGGCTGTCCTGGTGGTTGCCGAGTGTAACCGAGCATTCCTTTCCCTCAAGATTTCATATACAGTGTATAGTAGTGAATATTAGCTTTGGCCATTGCTTCTTGAAAGAGTTTTTTTTTTTTTTTGAATTAGCAGGAGGTTTGGGCTAAAACCCGTAATCCCCCAGGCCCAAAAGCACAGTATGTATGGGGATTCTGTTGTAGTTGTGATAGCACTAGTGGAAGGTTTATCTAGGACATATAGTTTCTTCCGAATGATGAGTTGGATGAACTCGACCACTGCATTGGCTGTCCTGGTGGTTGCCGAGTGTAACCGAGCATTCCTTTCCCTCAAGATTTCATATACAGTGTGTAGTAGTGAATATTAGCTTTGGCCATTGCTTCTTGAAAGAGTTTTTTTTTTTTTTTGAATTAGCAGGAGGTTTGGGCTAAAACCCGTAATCCCCCAGGCCCAAAAGCACAGTATGTATGGGGATTCTGTTGTAGTTGTGATAGCACTAGTGGAAGGTTTATCTAGGACATATAGTTTCTTCCGAATGATGAGTTGGATGAACTCGACCACTGCATTGGCTGTCCTGGTGGTTGCCGAGTGTAACCGAGCATTCCTTTCCCTCAAGATTTCATATACAGTGTGTAGTAGTGAATATTAGCTTTGGCCATTGCTTCTTGAAAGAGTTTTTTTTTTTTTTTGAATTAGCAGGAGGTTTGGGCTAAAACCCGTAATCCCCCAGGCCCAAAAGCACAGTATGTATGGGGATTCTGTTGTAGTTGTGATAGCACTAGTGGAAGGTTTATCTAGGACATATAGTTTCTTCCGAATGATGAGTTGGATGAACTCGACCACTGCATTGGCTGTCCTGGTGGTTGCCGAGTGTAACCGAGCATTCCTTTCCCTCAAGATTTCATATACAGTGTGTAGTAGTGAATATTAGCTTTGGCCATTGCTTCTTGAAAGAGTTTTTTTTTTTTTTTTGAATTAGCAGGAGGTTTGGGCTGAAACCCGTAATCCCCCAGGCCCAAAAGCACAGTATGTAATATTAATTTCGTCTCAAGTGCCATTCGAACCAGTGACCTCTAGGTTTTGCTTAAGATTTTTACTAGTTAAGCTATTGATTTTTGGTTCTTGAAAGAGTTTTAGAGCCTTAATCATTCATTTCTACTTAATCTGGAAAGCAGGATCATGAACATTGATTGCTTCCGGGCCCGATTTTAATATGGTGCAATAGGTGCATTTGCACCATGTCCCTCGTTATAAAAACAAATTTTTAGGCTTTTTATCTAATTTTTTTTTTTAAATGGTCAAGAAGTTTTTTTTACTAAAATGGATAAAGCTTTTGAGGAGAAAAATGTTTTTGCACAGGATCTTCTAGGAAGTTGAGTCGGGCCTGATTGCTATTGGGCTTTTAAGCCCATGTCTAACTCCCCCAATTAGTATGATATTGTCTGTTTTGGGTCCAGAAGCAAAGCCCGCACGGATTTGTCTTTGGGCTCCTTCCCAAAAGACCTCATACTAATTGGAGTTGGACGCTACTTATATATTAGATCATTCTTATCTAAACTTTCGATGTGGAACTTGGATTGACATCCCAACAATCTCCCCCTCAAACCAAGTACTACATAACTCGTGGACTTCTACCTTCAACGAAACTTGGCACCCTTCTTGTACCGCTTGTACCTTTGGCAACCTTATTTGTGAGGTCACCTTTTTGAAGGCTCTCCTCCAACATCGAATATGTCCAACCCAGTTCTGCAAGTCCAGTTTTCTGAAGTGCTTTGATACCATTTATTGGGACTTTTTCAAGCTCATGTCCAACTCTCTATTAGTATGATATTGTTCCCTTTGAGCGCAGAAGCAAAACCCGCACGGATTTATCTTTGAGTTCCTTCTCAAAAGGCCTCATATATATTAGACCATTCTTATCTTAATTTTTGATGTGAGACTTGCAATTACATCCCAACAATTGCTTTATTGTTTAGCTTTGAAGCTTTCTACCAAAAAATATAGTCAAGCAGTGCTTTATGAATTATATAAAGATTTAGCATTTTATTTAGCAAAAAAAAAATACCATTTTCTACATTTTTCAGATTTCTTCAGGCTCCCACCAATAAATTGAAAAAAAGAGACGTACTTTAAAAAAAAATTGCAATAATGTTAAGAAAACCAACAAGACCCTCATGCAAATAATTAATTTGAGAGAAATTGCGTATTTAAAAGACTTATCATTGGGTCGAGCTCCCAAATCTCCTTTGCAACTTTGAAGTATGATTTGATTTTCCTGGTACATCTCCACATAGTAACATGTAACATGAATCATCAACTTTGAGCTTCCTTGCTGTAAATTATTTTAAAAGCCTACGCTGATATTTTATGTACTCGTTAGTGAGTGTTCAAGAAAGTCCATACATTGATTTTGGTGCACACAAGCCTACGTGTCTAATTCAAGAATGCTCATTGAATATGGTGCACATGGCCTTTAACCTCAGTTGGGGAAATTGGATCGTACCCCGGTGCACTAAAGAAGGCCAAGGCCCCCTTGGCCAAAGTGTCCCTCTCCATGCTTTAAGATTCTTCTCCTTGGTCAAACAAAAATCCACCACAATAAGAAGACAAAAAAACAAAAACAAAATCGACACTGAAACCAATGTAGAAAACAAGTGCCTCGGAAATGCAACTACACTCAGAGTCAGATCAGATGCATCTAAGGAGTATCAAATATGAAGTTTTAGCAAAAATAAAGTATCGATATGAAATCTAACCCAATGCATGCTGCTAGTGTTTTAAGTTATTCTAAATCTCTAATATTAATTACTGCCCCTAAAAGCAACTTCTTTTCTTCAATAAAAGCAAAAAAAAACAACTTCTTTTCTTCAATAAACTTTATGCAACTTCCAAGTTGAATGAAAAATCAGATTGAGTAAACAAAAAAAAAACAGAAAATATTTTAGCCATGTAGCTAATTTTTTCTTAAAACAATTTCCTTTGTAAAAGTAAAAAAAATATGCAAAATAGTTTACTAACTGTATCTCGAAATCGTCTTTCGTATGCAATGCATTCTACGTGTGAAGAACTTAATCAATTGGCATAGACATTAATGCCATATGGATATGACCATATAGGTACAACTGTCCACTAAACATGGGGTTTTATTTTATTTATGAAAACTGTTTCTCACGTATAGCAAAATTGAAAGTAATCCTTAGAGCCATTTTATTCTTAACCATTATAGTAGCTATTGAAAGCTGGGTGATTAGGTAATTTAGGTTCATAAAGCCATCTATATTTACATGAAATAACCGGTTTCATGCTATAGTGACAGAGTCCAGCCTAAAAATGTATAGGTCACAAGCAAAAGGAAAAATTTGAGATAAGTTTAAGCCAACAAAACAAATTAAATTGAATGTAGAAACTAAAAATCAAACACATCACTTGTTTTTCAATAATTTCATACTTTAATCTATTTGCTTATAAATAATTAAGAATTCATTGATTAAAAAATATGTTTTCCCAATTTCAAAATATTCAATAGTAGGTCTGAAAACCAAACCGAACCGAGATTTTCGATTTTGTTTTGGTTACCTCAACCAAATCGATCAACACAAATCATAATTGGTTTGGTTCAACAAATAATCGATATTTGTGTATTTACCCAAAATTTAAACTAAAATTCAAATAAATTTTCACAATTTCGAATTGATCCTAATCGAATTGAAATATCTGAATATATTTAAAATTAACCAAAATTACTTGGGTTTATCCGCATTTCAACAAAATTTTAATTAGTTTTGGTTAAAACAAAATATCTGAACTAAACCGAAGTTTTTTTGGGTAGAATTTTTAAAAACCAAACTAACCAATCGGTTCGGTTTGGCTTACACAAAATCCCAAATTCCCAACCCTCCAAGAGTAACAAAAAAAAAATTTGAGTTAGAGAATAATACTTCCTCTGTTCCTAAAAGATACTTCATCTGTTTTTAAAAGATAAAAACTTTACAAAAAAAAAAATTTGTTTTTATAAAAATAGAGTTTTTTAAAAATTTACACTAAAAGATACATTTTTGGGATTTTTTCTCTCTCAGACACAAAGATCGAGGAAAATTTTAACCGTTGTGTTTTTCTCTTGGTCAACTTTAACCGATGGTTTCTTTCCGGTTTTAGAGTGTTTTTCAAAATCTTTTTTTTCATCTGTCAACCTTACCAAACATAACACACTTAAAATAAACCAAGATCTAAGTTTCAAATTTCCAGAGAAGAACTCGGTGAGCTCCGGGCTCTCTGAGCTCCGTTGAAGAGTTTCTAACCGATGAAGTCTAATGGAGTTTGGTCGGAGAATGTACGGTGTCCACAAGAATCAGATGTAGAGCTGATTTAGGAACTTTTCCTAAAATTTACTGCTTTATGCAGCTTTAGATTACAAATTTTACTTCTACTTACTCTGTTCTAGAGGCTTTTACCTATTCTATCCGACGTACCGGCTGTAATGGTTGAATTATGTCACACCGATACACCAGAGAAGAGAAGGGGAAGGGGATTCCTACCTCGGTTGTACCTCGCAGACGTTCTCCTCTTCAAATGCCGGAGGAAGACAACGCATCCCTCATAGCGGACAACCTACTCTCCATTATTGGGAGAGTCACTAACCCATCCATTCAACATCCAAGGGCAATTGTTGAATACTTACCCCAACTTTGGGGCCTGGACAGCCGAGTAACAGGCAGAGATTTGGGACCGGAAACCTTTCAGTTTCGTTTCGAATCAGAGGAGGATCTTCACTCGGTTCTGAAGAAAGGTCCTTACCACTTTAAGAAGTGGATGCTGATCCTCCAACAATGGGAACCGATAGTCTCTCCAACCTTTCCATCCCTAATCACCTTTTGGATCAAAATTTGTGGTATTCCCATTCACCATTCGACTCACCAGGCCATTACTACTATAGGGGGAGATCTCGGTCTCATCAAAGGGAGAGATGACATCCGAGACAGAATCAGGGTCGAATTCAATGGACTTGAACCACTTGTCATGAATATGGACATCAGACTAACAAATGGTGATATTACTACAGTGGAATTCTTGTACGAGAAGCTCGAGAAACATTGTTATGCTTGCTTCTCACTTTCACATGAAGCAGGTGAATGTCCTAGGACTAAGGAGGGAGTTCAAGACCTGAGCCTTATGGGTATCAACCAAAGAAGAGTTCTGGACCGGATGGAGGCGGACCGGAGACGTCTAAACGAGAGGAGACAACTTAGACCTCAAAACTCTGAAATATCCAATCGTAGTTGGGAACCCAGAAGGGATACTACGCAGGGCTATAGACATGAGGTTAACCAGAAGCGTCCAAGAGCTCAACCAGCTCGCCAACCAAGGGTTGAGAACCATGGACACTCAACTCAGCAAGAAAGATGGGTTCGCGTGGATGCTAGAAAAAGATTGTCACCAACTAGGACGACTAACAGCGTCTTCTCCTCTACTCCTAGTGCGATTCAACCTAGGGAGCTAGAGTACTCTGATAAATCCTACCGACGCAGTTCGGCTCTACATCGTCTCTCTAATGATAAAGATCTTTCCCAATCTAGGGGTTCTCACACCCCAGCACCTAGACCTCAAAGGGAAACTTTACTCAATATGATGGCTCCCTTGGAGTTGTTAGATGAAGGAACTCCTAGGTCCAGGAGACCAGCATTGGAAAGGCTTTCACAAACCAGAACTCCAGCGCTCATGCGGATTGGAGGGACCCATAGCGATGAATCTGTGAGACTCCAAGATGTGGAGGTACAATATGAACAAGGCTTATCTCAAGATGCCTTGTTGGGCACCAGCTTATACAGGGATAACATGGGAAATACTGTATTAGAGGCGGATCATGAAATCCCTGCCTACCGTGCACCTGTTTCGACGAGACTAATACAAGCTCCTCCTCCTCCTCCTGAAATCCAAAATGTTCAAATCACCCTGTCTGGTCCCAACAGACCCTTGAGAAAAAGGAGGAGTACCACTAAGGGACTTATCATCACCACCAGGAATAAGGTTGCAATTAGTCCACTTCAGGGGGCTAGTTCACGTAAAAGGAATGCAACCATTGCAATCAACCCACCTAAGAAAAGGAAGGAAGGGACAAGATCTGGAACTAGTAGACAAGTACCCTTGAGCAGGGAGCCAGAAACAAGATCACAAATGATCCCTCCACAGCCTACGGCCACAAGACCATCGATGGATTTTCAGGATCCGTCATCTCCTCTTCCTTAGTCGTAGCTAGCTGGAATTGTCAAGGTATGGGGAGCGACTTGACAGTTCCTAGAATCCGGGAAATTCGTCGAAACACTAACCCGGACATATTGTTTCTCATGGAGACCAAGAACAAAGACTCAGTGGTGCTTAAAGAGTTTCTTGGTACTGATTTGGCTAACCATTTTACTGTTCCTCCGGTGGGAAAGAGTGGTGGTTTGGCTCTTGTATGGAATTGCAGTGTAGATGTTCAAGTTTTAGAGTCTTCACCTCATTATATAGACACCAGGGTCACTAACAAAGGACATTCCTGTTTTGTCACATTTATATATGGTCCTCCTCAAATGGAACAAAGACCAAGCTTTTGGAACTTCATGACGGTACTGGGAACAAACAGAGATGATAGTTGGCTCGTGATGGGGGACCTCAACGAGATAGTGGATAACTCGGAGAAAAGAGGGGGACTTATCCGTGGAGAAGGAACATTTACAAGATTTAGAGACTTTATATCTCAAACAGGCCTTTGGGAGCTTAAATTTTCAGGTAATTCCCTATCTTGGAGAGGATACAGGAATACCCATTTTATCCGTTCTAGATTGGACAGAACTCTAGCTAATTGCTCCTGGCTAGAGAGGTTTCCGAACGGACGGTGCGAATACCTACGATTTGAGGGGTCGGACCATCGACCATTGATAACGTTCTTTGGAAAGAAGAAGAAGAGGAAAAGAGGAGCTTTCCGTTTTGATAGAACTTTGTGCGATAAAGATGAGTTTCGTAAGCTCATAGAGGAGTTGTGGGCATCTCATGAATCAGAATCTGTTACTAAAAAGATAGATAGATGCAGAGAACAGATTATCAAATGGGCAAAGGAGACAAAGAAGAACAATGTAGTGGTATTGAGGAAGACTCAGGAGGAATTGGAAAAAGCCCTCTCCTCAGATTTCCCAGATGAAGCTCTCATACTCTTGCTTACTCAACAAATTGAGATTGCACACAAAGAAGAAGAATTATTTTGGAGACAAAAGAGTAGAGTGCAGTGGTTACAAGGCGGGGATAGGAATACAGGTTTCTTTCACGCTATGGCAAGGGGAAGAAGGGCAGTAAATCAACTCACTGTGATGGAGGATGAAGGTGGGAGAGCAGTCTTTGAGGAATCACAAATAGCCAACACCATATCCGATTATTATCAAACACTGTTTACAACTAATGGCAACACAAACTTTGACAAGGTTGGTGATGTGTTGCAAAATCGTATCTCGATCCTAGATAATACTTGTCTCACTATGTTGCCAAGTGACGAGGAGATCCATCAGGCTGTTCTATATATTCACTCAGACAAAGCTCCCGGACCGGATGGTTTCTCGGCAATTTTTTACAAAGCTTTTTGGGATATTATTGGTTTGGATGTTATAAGAGAGGTGCGTCACTTCTTTGTGACCTCGAGCCTTAACAAACGTTTCAATGAAACTCATGTTTGCCTTATCCCAAAAGGACAAGGTCCAAAAAAGGTCTCGGATTATCGTCCTATAGCACTATGTTCTACACATTATAAAATTATTGCTAAGGTGCTTACTAAGAGGCTCCAACCGCTACTTTCAAGTTTGATCTCACCATCTCAAACTGCTTTTGTACCCAAAAGAGCTATATCGGATAACGTCTTGATAACTCATGAGGTTCTGCACTTTCAAAAGACGTCGGATGCTATAAAACGTTGCTCCATGGCGGTGAAGACGGATATGAGTAAGGCGTATGATAGAATTGAATGGGGTTTTCTTAAAAAGGTGCTTGAGAAAGTTAGTTTTCATAACACATGGATTAGTTGGATCATGGAGTGTGTGAGATCGGTTTCCTATTCCTTTCTCATAAACGGAACCCCGCATGGTAAAGTCTAGGGCTGGGCATTCGGATATCCGATCGGGTTCGGGTCGGGTATTTCAGTTTTTCGGGTACTTCGGTAATGGGGTTTAGTACCCTATCGGGTATTTTATAAATTCGGGTCGGGTTCGGATAAAATGACTTCGGGTTCGGTTCGGGTTCGGTTATATCCGATGTGCAATCTATTTAAAAATATACTTCAAATATGAATTTGAACAGAACTCAAATTGATCAAAAACTTCAAAACAAAAATTCAAATGAACATAGATATCGAAAAAGAAATTCGGTTTTATTAGTTTTTACATGAATTATCCAAAAATACCCGAGAAAATATCAAAAACAAAATTTTAAAAATTAAAATAGTGTTAATAATTTAGTTATTTTTATCCGAATATAATCCATACTATTCAAATGAACCAAAAGTTATAGAAATTATCTAAAATACATGAACATATCTAACTTTACATCCAATTATCTTTGGTTTAATTTATATTTGTGTTAGTTCGGATACCCGTTTGGTTATCGGTTCGGTCCGGGTTCGGATTCGGGTTTTCGGGTTTAGAAACATAGAATCCGATCGGGTATTTTATAAATTCGGGTCGGGTTCGGATCGGGTAATTTGAGTCGGGTTCGGTTCGGTAATTCGGTTACGGGTAATTTGCCCACCCCTAGTAAAGTCCTTCCCACGAGAGGTCTTCGACAAGGAGACCCCCTTTCTCCTTATCTTTTCATTCTTTGTACGGAGGTCCTCTCGGGTTTGTGTGCTCAAGCACAAACAATAGGTTCTCTACCTGGAGTGAGGATTGCAAGAAGAAGCCCTCCTATCAATCATATACTCTTTGCCGACGACACTATGTTCTTCACGAAGACGAATACCAAATGTTGTCAAAAGTTAGTCCAAATTCTTAAGACGTATGAAGAAATGTCGGGTCAAGTCATCAACCTAAAAAAGTCTTCGGTTACTTTCTCACATAAGGCTCCTAACGATCTCAAACAGAGAGTCAAGAGACTCCTAAGGATTAACACGGATGGAGGAATGGGAAAATACTTAGGACTACCCGAACACTTCGGGAGAAGGAAAAAGGATGTTTTTACAAGTATAGTTGAGAGAATTAAACAAAAAGCTCTTAGTTAGTCATCGAGATTCCTCTCAATGGCGGGGAAGCAAGTGTTACTCAAAGCGGTCCTTACCTCGCTCCCAACCTACGCGATGTCATGTTTTAAACTTCCTAAGTCATTGTATAAGAGGATTCAATCCGCCCTCACTCGCTTTTGGTGGGATGATATTCCGGGTGCTAAGAAAATCAGTTGGGTCTCATGGTCAAAACTAACACTACCATACTCAGAAGGTGGCTTGAGCTTTCGCGAGATAGAGGAATTCAATGACGCATTAATTGCAAAATTAGGTTGGAGACTCTTGGAGAATCCGGAGTCTCTGTTGGCTAGAATACTTAAAGGTAAATACTTCCCCTCCTCTGATTTTATGGACAGTACATAATCTTCAACTTCGTCGCATGGTTGGACCGGAATTCTGGCTGGAAAGGAAATCATCAAAAAGGGGATGGGGTATGTAGTGGGGAATGGAAAGAACATCAATATATGGTCGGATGCGTGGCTTTCTCCATCGACACCAACAAAACCATATGGTCCACCTCCACAAGACTCAAGGCTTATGAAAGTCGCTGAGCTAATACTACCAACATCAAACACATGGAACATTCAAGCCATTAGGAGACACTTACCTCAATATGAGGACGTTATTACCAAAATCGCATTGAGTTCCTTCCCTATGGAGGACTCGTGTGTGTGGTTACCTGTACAATCAGGCGCTTATACATCGAAATCGGGATACGCTATTGCAAAGCTCAACTCCACTTCGTCGAGAGGGGAAGAATTTGATTGGAAAAGTTGTGTTTGGAGGGTAAAAACAGAGCCAAAGATCAAACTTTTCTTATGGAAGTTGAAGAATAAGGCGCTTGCAGTGGGACAAAATTTAACGATCAGAGGAGTGGCTAATGTCATCAAGTGCAAATATTGTGATGAAGATGAAGATGAATTGCACATTATCTTCCGATGCCCTCTTGCATCAAAAGTTTGGGATTTAGCCCCGATCCTATTCAAAGCAGAGCCAACAAGAATAAACAACGTTAATCAGTTTCTAATCCAAGCTCGACTCCAAATAACCCTTCCTCCCGTAGGTCTCTCAAGTCCCCTGTTTCCATGGATCACTTGGAATCTTTGGAAAGCACGAAACCAGTTCGTCTTTGAGGACCGTCGACTTTCCCCGGAATCAGTGCTTTTGACATCTATCAAAGAAGCTAGAGCTTGGCAGGATGCTCAACGAACCTCAGTGAAAGCGGCATCAAACCGACAAGATCGACCAACGCATCAAATACAAGTTGATCTAATTCATTGTTTTACGGATGCATCTTGGATTCCCTCGTCTTTGATCAGTGGCCTTGGCTGGTGCTTTAAGGATATGGGGAAGAAGATTCTCCATCAAGAAACAGCAACCACCACGAGAGTGTCCTCGGCCTTAATGGCGGAGGCACTTGCATTGAAAGCTGCACTATTTTCAGCTAGAAACCTAGGCTTCCGGACACTTGAGTGTTTCTTGGACTCCTTATCTCTCGTTACTCTTCTCAATTCGAATGGAGTGACTAATGAGCTGAAACCTATTCTTCATGACATTGGATGTCTTAGGAATGATTTCACATCTATCTCTTTTGAGGTTTAAGCTTTAATATAATTCGGTTTGATAAAAAAAAAAAAAATAGAGTTTTTACTGTTTTCTATGCACTTTTACAAATTTCAAAATAAATATTGAAATAATATTAATTAAACTTTATTAAAAATTGTAAATCGTAGAAATCAATGCGTTTTGTACATGAACTTAAACATGTAGGAAAAAGTAGTTACTAGATTGTGATTTGCGAGAGAAGAAGACAAAGACAAAATCATTTTCTCTTCATATAATAATCATTCACAATCACAACAACAACAACAAACAATAACGTTAATTTCGATGTGTCACAATTTTCTTTAACTCCTATAAATAAACCTATTTTTAACCAACACATCCCAAAAAAAAAAATCTCACAACATTAAAAAAAATAAAAAACTCCGATCATCTAACCACCGTCATCTATGGACATCCGTCGTCGAATTCCGACGAAACTCGACGGCGAAATCTCTTCTTCAAAAGCTTCCGATGCGCTTCCTCTTCCATTATACATAACAAACACAGTTTTCCTCTCTCTCTTCTTCGCTACCGTCTACTTTCTCCTTAGTAGATGGCGTGAAAAGATCCGTAACTCAACTCCTCTTCACGTCGTTGATCTCTCAGAGATCTCCGCACTCATCACCTTCCTCGCTTCCTTCATCTACTTACTCGGCTTCTTCGGCGTCGATCTCCTCTTCCGATCTTCCTCCGATGATGAAGCCTGGACCACCGATGATGATTTACTCCCGATTAAACCTAATCCGATTCACGAATCAGATCTTCTCAATTCAGAAGAAGATGAAGAAATCGTTAAATCGATAATCGATGGAATCATACCATCGTACTCACTAGAGACGAAACTCGGTGACTGTAAACGAGCAGTAACGATTCGTCGTGAAGCTATACAGAGAATCACTGGTAAATCGTTAACCGGACTTCCATTGAATGATTTCGATTACGATTCGATTTTGGGACAATGCTGTGAGATGCCTATAGGTTACGTTCAGATTCCAGTAGGAATTGCTGGACCATTGTTGCTTGATGATGTTGAGTATTCAATACCAATGGCTACAACGGAAGGTTGTTTAGTAGCTAGTACTAATAGAGGTTGTAAAGCTATTCATATGTCTGGTGGTGCGTTTAGTGTTATTGTTAAAGATGCTATGTCTAGAGCTCCTGTTGTTAGGTTTCCTTCTGCTAGAAGAGCTTCTCTTGCTATGTTTTATCTTGAAGATCATGAGAATTTCGAGAGATTGTCTCTTATCTTCAACAAGTAAGTTTTTGAATATAGTGTCTCCTTCTTGGTGTGGTGATGTTTTTGCTAACTTGTGTAATGTGTGTAGATCGAGTAGATTTGCTAAGCTACAGAGTATAAAATGCACGATTGCTGGGAAGAATCTGTATCCGAGGTTTTCGTGTAGTACTGGTGATGCTATGGGGATGAATATGGTTTCTAAAGGTGTTCAGAATGTATTGGAATTTATAAAAACTGAGTTTCCTGATATGGATGTTATAGGCATCTCAGGTTTGTAGTCTATTCTTCCTCTCTTTACCGTCTCGATTTCGGAACTAAAACTCGGCTCTTTTGATTGTTGGTGTTTAGGAAATTACTGTTCGGATAAGAAGGCGTCAGCTGTGAACTGGATAGAAGGACGAGGTAAGCATGTTGTATGTGAAGCGACTATTAAGGGAGAGATTGTGAAGAAAGTGTTGAAGACTAGCGTTCAGGCGCTTGTAGAGCTTAATGTGCTCAAGAACCTTACTGGTTCAGCGATGGCGGGTTCTCTTGGTGGTTTTAATGCTCATGCGAGTAATATAGTAAGCGCTGTGTTTATCGCTACTGGACAAGATCCTGCTCAAAACGTGGAAAGCTCACATTGTATAACCATGATTGAAGCTGATGGCGAGAATCTTCACATCTCTGTTTCCATGCCTTGCATTGAGGTAATTGTAATGAACACAAAAGCCATTATTAGTTTTTGTGTTGATCAACTAACTCATGAATTTTGGTTTTCAGGTTGGTACTGTTGGAGGTGGGACACAACTAGCATCACAAGCAGCTTGTTTGAATCTGCTCGGTGTAAAAGGATCGAGTAACAACGAAGAACCTGGCTCGAACGCAAGGCTATTAGCGAGAATTGTGGCTGGTTCGGTTCTTGCGGGAGAGCTTTCGTTAATGTCTGCAATTGCAGCTGGACAACTTGTCAAGAGCCACATGAAGTACAACAGATCAAGCAGAGACATTGGCCCTTCGTCTCAAATCAATAGATGATGGTTTGGAGCAACGAGCATGAGACATAATAAAACCAAAACAAAACACTTAATTTAGATTTTGATGTAGTTTTAACCTCATTTGATTTCTTCGTTTTTTTTATCTATGTAATCAATCCAACTCTCCAAATTATCTTTATTTATGTAAAGTCATTTTTGTCCGTCGATCTTTATGGCTTTATTCGTAGTCTTTGATAACGGAATATTCAAAAGCCTACACAAACTAGTGTTTTCACCGGAATTAACAGTCTTTTAACCAAGAAAAAATGGTAAGCAATACATAAATAATTAAATAGGAACAATTCTTGGGTTCACCCGGGTGAACCTATCTCATCCACCCCTCCTTATTAACCAGTCAAAACTTAGATAAAACATAGATTAAATTAAATTACTAAAACTAAACTAATTGTGGGAACCACTAAATCTCTCTTCCTGGTATCATCGACCAGGAACTATGACTAACCAAGTTCTGGAACCTTATTCCGCTCCTTCTTTAAACATCTCTTCGTGCGTCACTGTCAAACTCACAGAGCAAACATACCTCCTCTGGAAATTTCAGTTCGAAACTTATCTAACAAGTCAAGGTTTGCTTGGATTCATCAATGGCTCAACCCCTCAACCTCAGGCTTCGATCTTGGTTTCAGGAATCAACAACCAGATTGCTGAAGCTCCAAATCCAGACCACTTCTCTTGGCTCAAAACTGACAACATTGTCAAGTCGTGGCTCATTGGATCTCTGTCTGAAGAAGTTTTAGCTATGGTGGTTTCTTGCGTCACCGCTCAAGAAGTCTGGCTCTGTGTTGCAAATCATTTCAACAGGGTGACCTCTGCTCGCCTTCATGAACTACAACGTCGTCTCCAGACGGTCTCTAAAGGTGAGAAAACCATGGCTGCATATCTCAACGAGATACACATCATCTGTGCTCAGCTAAACTCGGTTGGTCACTCTGTCACAGAACCTATGAAAGTTTTTGCTGCTTTGAACGGACCAGGTAGAGAATATGAGCCAATCATTACAAATGTTGAAGGTTCTATGGAATCTTTGCTTTCACCTACTTTTGCAGCTGTTAGCCAACGTCTCATTAGCGTTGATGCTAGGCTTCTGCGTAACACACCCACCTTGGATGTTACCCCTCACTTAGCTTTCCACACTACCTACACCTCACAGTATTCTAATACTCGGGGTCGTGGTCAGCAAAATCGTCGTGGTAACTCCAGAGGTCGGGGTTCTTACTCCACCAGAGGTCGTGGCTTCTCTCAGCAGTTTTCTCCTGGGTCCTCTGCTTCTTCTGGCTCCGATTCAAGGCCTATCTGTCAGATTTGTGGTAAGATGGGTCATGTTGCTCTTGGTTGTTGGCACATGAATGATAATCTGCTTCAAAATGGGTTGACCCCTCAAGCAATGTCTGCCTTACGTATTACTGAGATACCAGAACAGGGTCATGAGTGGTATCCCGACTCCGGCGCTACAGCTCACGTCACCAACTCTACTCAGCACTTGACTCAGTCTCAAGCCTACAAGGGTAATGATGCTGTGCTTGTTGGTGATGGCAACTTCCTCCCAATAACACACATCGGTTCAGCCTCTCTACCTTCTACCTCAGGTAACCTCCCTCTAAAAGATATTTTGGTTTGTCCTGCCATTGCAAAATCCTTATTATCTGTCTCTAAACTTACCTCGGACTATCCATGCTGCTTTGAATTTGATTGTGATGGTGTTCGTGTGAAGGACAAACACACCAAACAGATTCTGACACTAGGCAGAACCCGTGATGGCTTGTATCTTCTTGAGGATCCACAGTTGCGGGTCTTTTATTCCACTCGTCAAATCTCTACCAGTGATGAAGTGTGGCATCATCGGCTTGGACATCCTCATCAAGAAACTCTTTCTCTTTTGCACAAGAATAAAGCTATTGGCTTCAATAAGACAACCTCAAAGATGTGTGAATCATGTCGGCTTGGGAAGAGCAGTCATCTGCCTTTTGCCCCTTCTTCTTTTATTGCTTCTAGACCGCTAGAGAGAATCCATTGTGATCTCTGGGGTCCTTCACCTGTATTATCTCCTCAAGGATTCAGATTCTATGTCATCTTCATAGATCATTACTCTCGTTTTAGTTGGTTTTATCCGTTAAAGCTGAAATCTGATTTCTTTGATATCTTTGTTCAATTTCAAAAGCTGGTTGAGAATCTCTTACAAACAAAGATTGATGTGTTTCAATGTGATGGTGGTGGCGAATTCACGAGTAAGCGATTCTCCAATCATTTACAAAGTTGTGGTATACAACAACATATCTCTTGTCCGTATACACCTCAGCAAAATGGGTTGGCTGAGCGCAAACATCGTCACTTGACCGAATTAGGACTGACTTTGCTGTTCCATAGCAAGTCTCCTCAGCGCTACTGGGTGGAGGCTTTCTATACAGCCAATTTTCTCAGCAATTTACTACCAACAAAAGCCTTTGAAGACCGGTGCAGTCCTTATGAGAAACTCTACAACAAGACTCCTGATTACTCTGCTTTGCGTGTGTTCGGATGTTCTTGTTTTCCAACTCTTCGTGACTATGAAGATCACAAATAAAACGTGATTTTCCTATTTTTTACTGATTTTATAATTAATAAAACAACTAATATTATCTAAATAATAAAACAATTAAATTAAATCAATATATCCGAAAAGACTAAACCTTAAACCCCAAATATTAAACTCTAAACCACAAACGCTAAACATTAAACCCAAATACTAAACCCTAAACCCAAATATTAAACCCTAAACCCAAATTCTAAATCCTAAACCCAAATATTAAACCTTAAAACCCAAATACTAAACAAAAATTCTAAACCCTAAATCCAAATATTAAACCCTAAACCCAAATACCAAACCTTAAACCTAACATATTAAACCCTAAATCCTTAACCCAAATGCTAAACCTTAAACCCCAATTGGATTTAAGTTAATATTTAGTTTAGTTTGAGGGTTTAGTATTTTGGGTTTAGGGTTTAGTATTTGGGGTTTAGGGTTTAATATTTGGATTTAGGGTTAACTATTTGGGGTTTAGGGTTTACTATTTGGGGTTTAGGGTTTACTATTAGAGGTTTAAGGTTTAGGGTTTTGTATTTTGGATTTATGATTTAGGGTTAAGTATGTTGGTTTAGGGTTTAATATGTGGGGTTTAAGGTTTATTTTTAGGAGTTATTGATTAAGTCTAATTGTTTTATTATTTAGATAATATTAATTATTTTATTTTGATAATATTAGTTGTTTTATTAATTATAAAATGAATTTAAAAAAAAAAAAAAAGTCATGATTTATTAAGGGGAAAAGAGAGAACTAGTGGTGCCACAATTAATATAATTTTAGTGTTTTAATTTAATCTATATTTTATCTAAATTTTGATTAGTTAAAAAAGAGGGGGTGAATGAGATAGGGGTGAACCCAAAAATTGTTTATTAAATAGACCGGAATATTAGCTAGAATAGGCAAAAGATAGTGGTAGAAAAAAAAAGTGAAATTAATTACTATTTTTATAACCTCTAAAATGTGAAATTTCTCCCAATCACCAATCAAACTTCCTAATAACAGAATCAAAACCAAAATATCAGACCTTGGTTCGGTTTGATTCGATTCTAAAGGTTTGGGTCGGTTTATTTGTCGAGACCAATCAAGATCGAATTTAGCGTCGAGTAATGCAATTTTTAACACAAACTTTGACACTATCACACACTGTCCACTTCCTCCCGGAAATAACCCATCTAAAGAACAAAATCGGATATCAACCGGAACAAAATCGGAGACTATAGACATCGTAATACTCCTCTCCATAGTAGACCGTTGGATTATCTTCCTTCGTTTCCAATCCAACGCTTCATATCAAATCTGATTAGAAAGTCTCAACCATCAGTTCTTGTACTAAAAACCTCACCAAAATCTCTGAAACCAACAAGTTCGGCGATCTTCTTCTGTGTCCATAAAACCCTAAATCCGACCGGTAAGTCTCTCTTCCTCTCCTTAATCCTCTAAACCCTTTAAAAATCATTTCCCGATTATCTCATCTAGACTGTGTGTTTTGCGTTGAATGCATTTTAAGAGATGGGAAGTGAAGAAGCGAAAGATCCATGGAAAGTAGAAGAATGGGGAAATGAGAATCAAACGGAGAAGAAGAGTGGGGAAGCTAAAACGGTGAATAGAGCGAGAAAACAAATGCCGAGAGGACTTGAAGAGAAATACGAAGCTTATTTTCTTCCTAGGAAGCCATGGCCTAAAGCTATGGCCTTTTATGGAAGTTTTATACTTGGTGGGATTGGTGCTGGTATGATTCTTGAAGCTTGGATCAATAAGAAAGTTAAAGGTTCGATTTTTTTTAATCCCCATTGATTTTAGTTGTTACCCATTTGATTGAGTGAAATTCAGAGGTTTTTGTTTGATTTATGGAGGAATTGAACATGGTTTATGGGATAAGTAATGAGCTTCTTAGGGTCCAATGATCATGTATACTTGCTTGAGTTTTCTAGTTGTTAGCCACTTGATGCTGGATGGAGAATCATGGATACAAAGTGAAGAAATCAGAGGCATTTTTCTGATTCTTTGTTTGATTTATGGAGGAAATGAACATTAAATTTGAGATAAAACATTGATCCCCTTAGGGTGCAATGATCATGTATACTTCCTTCTGGTCTTGTTGGGTGCTATAAGTGTAACTCATTAGTCTGACAGTATAGATGTGATTGTGGGTGGTATAGCTTAGCATCAAGTTGTGACATTGAGACATGATTGTGATGATAATGCGGAGTTTATCATTGTGGTGTTTGTTTCTATTGTTGTTGTGAGATTATTGAAGCAATGGTTTTGGTAACATTGTGTGTTGATTATTGTGGTAGTGTGTATGATAACAAAAGAGAGTTAGGTTACTAATAAATGTAAACATGTGTGTTTGTGGGTGTTGCAGAGGATGGAGGAGTGATATGGGAGTTTGACAAGTGAAGAAGCTATGAGTATGGAAAGTGGTGCAGTTGGGAGAGGATAAAGTCATGTATGTGTGGTCTTTGATGGATACATGTAGTAGACATGTGAAGGAATAGAGAATTGCAACTCTAAAATGTAGACATGTGACTTGTGCCTAATGCTTAGTGTATATGCATCGCTATCAAATACCACTACGAGAAGTGAAATCACTCTTTTTCAATCGCTTTTATTTTGTCGGACTTTTTTTTGCTATATACATAAATTTAAAGGGTTAATTAGGTAGATATCCTAATTTTGGAGTTTATTTACAAAAATGATATGATAGCAAAATTATACATACCGTACATAGATTTTCAAAACTCCAATAAGCTTATAAGCATTTGATGCTATTCTAAGTATTCTTGTTGCTTCAGAAACAGTGCCAGTATTCTGATCATGTCAATGCTCTGCTTCTTCTATGGTTTTTGATATCACAATTCGCAGATCTTGTTGTCTTCCCAAGGCATACTAGCTAGCAGACCGAATTATTTTGATGTTTCCATAATTTCCAAAGAAACCAAGGAATTGCATTTTTGATTCGAATCTGTTTGATCATCAATTTGGGATAAATATATGTTTAAAACAAACTCAAAAAGTGATCCATGATCAATGTACCTATGGGGGAACAAAAAATGGCACAAGCAAACCTCATCTTTTGAAAAAGTGTAAGCTAATTTTGATGTTTTTTTTTTGGTCGAAGTAATTTTGATGTTATTATGTATGAAAAATTGTGTGAATTTTTAAAATCATTGAGGGTGTAATGAAAGGGAAAACGGCCAATTTAGACCTAAACTATTCGGAATGTGCCGTTTTGAACCTGGTTTTTTGAATAAGGTCAATATCAACTCAAATACAAAATAAATTCAAATTCCGTACCCAAACTCTTTTATTTTGTGCCAAAAGGAACTTTGACTAACATTCTATTAGTCAACACTAACGGAAACTCGAAATTTGGTCACTAACAGAAATTTGGACCTTGACCAGTACATCTCGAACACAAAATAAATTCAAATTCCGTACTCAAACGCTCTTTTTTGTGCCAAAACGGATATTGACTAACTTTCCGTTAGTCAACACTAACGGAATAATGACATGGCCGATACGTTAGTCACTTGAAAAATTCGTAAATTGATTTTATCGATTTTCTTCTCCTTTTTTTCTTTCAAAATATGAAGTCAAACTTTAAAATATGCAAAAACCGTTAGTGTCCGTTAGTCAATGTTCGTTTTGACACAAAATAAAAGAGTTTGAATACGGAATTTGAATTTATTTTATCTCCGGTTAATATTAGTCTTATTCAAAAGATCATGTTCAAAACGACACATTCTAAATAGTCCAGGTCCAATTTGATTGTTTTCCCGTGTAATGAAATATTGGAAAGTTTATAGCTTTGCACGAATCCGACCCGACCCGGACCAAGATCCATAAGTAATAAGCTTCTAATTACTAGTATACCCTTATCATTCAGGTCATTCTAATTCGTGTATTGACGATCATCAGTTTCTGGAGATCTCGAGCTTCTCTCTTGTTTCCGATCAAACATGGTAACAATCGCTACTCTTATCTTTGCTTTTTCGACTACTGTGTTGTTATGTGTTAGGATTCTGGATCTAGCTTCGATCTTATGCCATTGTTAATCAAACGATGCTGCTCCTAAACAACAAATTTTGAATCTGAAATTTCGCATTTCTGATCTGATCTTTATGGTTTCGATCTGCTTTGATATTGACTGTGTTCAATTTGATTTTCGCTTGGATATGACAAGCGATTGCTCTTCTTAGGTTGTTCACGATCCATTTTAAGCTTCTTAGGTTGAGATTTCGTATGAACTACTATTCTCCTAGGTTTTGTTATGTACCTTCCCTGTGTTTATGTGACTCTGTTTTCTGAATTGGCGAAAGAAGCTTGTAGATCTTTCCATATTGATATCTCTTGTTTGTTTGATGTGTTGCAAACTGAAATATCTTTTGTAAATGGGTTTAGAATCTATAGATAAAGTTCAGGTTCAAGCTATTTGGTATCTCACAAATCATGTTTGGCCTGCCTTGTCCATTGTATGCTTGGTCTCTTCTCTACTTGAAGCTTTAGTTTTAGATATATTTGTTCTTTGTGATACAGAATTTCCTCATTCTTGATAACTTCCCACGGGCGGAAACTGATAAACCTGGAGACGGTGAAAACCAATTATGCGTTATAGATTACCATATGCATAATGTTTTTAGTTGAATGAATACTATCTAGGGTAATGCTTTCTCGAATTGTTAGGAAATGATAGATTACCATATGCATAATGTTTTTAGTTGGGTGAATACCATCTAGGGTAATACTTTCTTGAATTGTTAGGAAATGATCCTTGGGAAAAGAAAAAATTCAAAGGTGGCTCAGTAACATTGAGGTGATGTTTGTATTTTCAGATACATTTTGTGCTTCTAGTTAGTAGGCAAGGAAAAGTAAGGCTTACCAAGTGGTATTCGCCTTATACACAGAAGGAAAGATCTAAGGTATGTACAGCTCTCAAGTGTTATTTGAGCTTAGTCTGGGTTTATGCTACACATTGCTTTGATGTTTACATTGGGAAACATGATGTGGATAGGTCATACGTGAACTCAGCGGTGTGATTCTGAACCGAGGTCCCAAGCTATGCAATTTTATCGAATGGAGAGGATACAAGGTTGTCTACAAAAGGTAAAAACAATGCTGAGACATGATGTTTATATACTCTGCTTATTCTTGCGCTATGTAACAACACTGGTTATATGAACATGATGGTTGTGTTTTTGTGCAGATATGCTAGCTTGTACTTCTGCATGTGCATTGATGAGGCGGATAACGAGTTAGAAGTACTGGAGATAATTCATCATTACGTCGAGATTCTTGACCGTTACTTTGGCAGTGTGAGTAAACGCATATCCAAAAAAATTTCCTTCATTCTACCATATTACCTTACTAAACGTCTAGATTTTGATTAAGAGTTGTTATTCTATGATCCTCAGGTGTGTGAACTCGATTTGATTTTTAACTTCCACAAGGTACACATATAACAAACCCTTTAGGACCTTCTAAGTGAACAAAAAACAATGATGTTCTACTCTCTGTATGTTATTACTTCATCATGACATTTCTCGGAAATTTTGTTGTTTTTGCTATAGGCGTATTATATATTGGATGAGCTGTTGATCGCCGGGGAGCTTCAAGAATCAAGCAAGAAAACGATTGCGAGGATAATTTCAGCTCAGGTATGGTTTCTTAATCTTAATGTCAACCGAGACAAAAGGATTAGTACTATTTAAGGTTTTGTGTTAATGTTATGTGTGTTGTGATTTTTGAAGGATCAATTGGTGGAGGCTGCGAAAGAGGAGGCTAGTTCGATTAGTAATATAATTGCTCAGGCTACCAAGTAGTTTCTTTCTGACTTGTTCTTAAAACATCGTAAATGGTTTCCTGAGAAATTATCTTCTAAATCACACTTTGTTTCTCATGTCATGTGTTTATTTGTTTGATACAAAAAATGAATATCGTTGTGGGATTACAAGTAGTGATCGTTAATGACTTTTCTTTTACGTTTTAAAATGTGATTCTTTTAATTTATGACTGTTCATAAGCCTGAATCGAGGGTTCAAAGTTTTCATAGAAACATCATTCATACACCTACGATCACAACGTCGGAACAAATCTGTTTTTGAGGTTCGAAGCCGCATGATGAGGACAGAATAACTTCAAATACACACGGACTGTTACGTTTTCTCGAGTGAACTACGTTTTAAAATCAAGTTTACTGTTATTACTGGTTGATGTGATAGTTTAGTCTTCAGAATAATCTTTTTTTGTTATTTCCTCTCTTGCATATTAGTTGTCATTCTAACTTTTATTTTTTGTTTTATATTATTTGTCGTTTTGTATTTCCAATGCAGATTTATTACTATTTTTTCATTTTTTACCCTTAACTTTCAGCTTAATAATTATTTCTATCAAACAAAATAGTGTATTAATTAGGGGTAAAAAAAAAAATTTAATTATTTTCTTACTTTGTGTGAAAACACTTAGAATGACAAATAATTTGCAACGGAGAGAGTACTAAAATACCGTTTCTTTAAATGCTGCATTATCAAGTGTTAGTTTGTTGCTACATGCAACTCACAGCAGCTAATATATATACACACACTAATATTTTTTGCACACACAAACTCCATATAGTTTTATTTGAATGTAAAAAAAGACAATGTAACCAAATGGTCCAAATCCCGCTAAGTTTATGGGATTCACGATGTGTTTGGAGTTTAACAATACAAATAAAAAATTTAACAAACTACAGCTCATTATTGAAGTCATCAGAATAATTAACCCATAATGCGTCGACTTTGCAAACTAATAGTTTTTCCTGATACGATGTGATCTTTTTATTCACGACACCAAATATGCGTATCATGCATATTAAAACACTTTGCAACAACACCACGATATTTTTTCTTGTTAACATGATTCCCAAACATTTTCTGCACGTATTTTCACATTTTAACTCACGTACAAGTTGACTCTAAAACAAGTTCCCCAAAAAACAACAACTAAATATTAAAGATCTTCAAAGAATAAAATCAAATAATTAACATCCTTTGATTCATTTGACCCAAAAAAAAAAACCATCCTTTGATTCCTCAATATTTGCCGGCCTTGAAATATAATTTTAATTCTGTCTGTCTCTATGTATTCTTCTATATATAGTCTCTTCTCTTTTCTTCATCAACATCAACATTGCAATATTTAGATTTCTAATAATTGATTCAGAAAATGGCCAAGGGAATGTTCAAAGCATTGTTTTGGGTGTTTGCGGCCACGGCCTTTGCAATGGCCGAGGTGGCTCGTGGACACAAACTGCCTTGCTATTTCGTTTTTGGAGACTCAGCCTTCGATAATGGTAACAACAATAACTTGAAAACCTTGGCCAAAGTTAACTATTCACCTTACGGTATTGGATTTCCTAGAGGTGCTACCGGCCGGTTCAGTGATGGTCATAATATTCCCGACTTTATCGGTTAGTCTCGACCTTGGTTTATATCTTTGCCAATATCTTCTTCTGTTTTAATATAAACTACCAAAAAGTAGTATCTTTAAAAAAAATAGTACCATACATAACGTTTTCTTATTATATGTTCTCATTTGTAATTAGAATTTTAATGATAACTTGTTTTCAGCTAAACTAGCGGGATTCAGTGATTCTATTCCACCGTTCACGGGAGCATCGCCAAAGCAAGCTCACATCGGACTAAACTATGCTTCTGGTGGAGGCGGAATTCGGGAGGAAACTAGCCAACATTTGGTAAGAACGGGACAAATTAACTGAAGAGCAAGATATTTATATAGACAAATATATTTTCATCATTATCCCTACTATTTTAGTTTTGTTTTGTTTTTTGAAAAACAACTACTATTTTAGTTATTGGCTATACTGTTTTGTTTATATGAAGTAAACAGTGAATACATAGGAATTTAAATTTAAAATGTCATATATCTTCTAGGTGAATTAATCTATTATAAATTTAGGGAGTTCTCTATTTCCAAACATAACTAGCCTATCAATAAAGCGTAGGCTATCAAAGTTATTTTTGTTGCCAGGGAACTAATCATTTGACTTTAATTGATTTCCTTCTGCTTCTTTTTTTATCATGAACGTAAAAGTGACTCATTTATTTAATTCTACGTCCATTAGAACATTTAAATTAATTACTTATGGATTATGATATTCTTTTCTGATGATGTAGGGTGAGAGAATCAGTTTTAAAAAACAAATAAAGAATCACCAGAAGATGATTAAGAGAGCGAATGTGTCACCGGAGAAACTGAAGAAATGTCTATATACAATTAATATTGGAAGCAATGATTATCTCAACAATTATTTCATGCCAGCTCAGTACACTACCAACCAAATGTTTACTTATGATCAATATGCTGATTCTCTCATTCGACGTTATCGCACTTATTTGAAGGTAAGACTATATATGCCAAAGCTTTTTATTTAAGTAATTAATAAAGGAATTATATACCCATAAAATAGATTTTTTTTTAACTTGATTGAAATACATATAACATTTTCACATTCCTTCTTTTGTTTTGCTTTAGAAAGAAAGACTAAATCTTTAAATATACCCTCTCTTTTTATTTGTATAGAAATTGTATGCCCTAGGAGCAAGGAAGGTGGCAGTGTTTGGTCTCAGTAAGCTCGGGTGCACACCGCGGATGATTGCTTCCCATGGAAGCGGTCTAGGCTGCGCCACCGAGGTGAACAAAGCGGTTGTACCTTTCAACGAGAACCTCAAAGCTCTCGTCAAGGAGTTCAATAGACACTATCCCAATGCTAAGTTCACCTTTGTTGATCTCTTCTCTGGCCAAAATCTTGCTGCCTTAGGTAAGTACTTGTATATATCTAACAAAAAGGCTATATTCTAATTCTGTCCTTAATTATCAATTTAATCATACAAATTACATATTTTTGTAGGATTTAGGGTCGCGGACAAGAGTTGTTGTACGGTAGAACCAGGACAAGAACTATGTGCCGCGAATAAACCTGTTTGTAAGCTTCGAACACAGTACGTGTTCTGGGACAAGGTCCACAGCACTGAGGCGATCAATAACGTTGTGGCGAACGCTGCGTTTGCCGGACTCAATGCTTTTCCTTATAGCATTGCTTTACTTGCTATGTTATAGATCATGATCGTCCACTGGATTATTGGTTTTATTTTATTTCATCATTCGCATTAATTTTATTTGGCTTTTGATTTATTTTTATTCAAGATAACTTCTATGTGAGTTTATTTGTTGTTATTATCGTTTAGAAAAGTCTTGGATTTCCTCAATGTAACATCATCGATTGTATCAGAAAAACAGAGCTTTTTAAGCTTTTTCTACTTGAGTCTTTGCCTATTCGGTGTCACATTTTATGTTAGAACACATCTCCTTTTATATAATAAAAAAACATATAATAGTATGTTATATATTATTTTCTTAAATAATAAATAAATAATATTTTTTAATAATTATAAGCCGTCAAAATCTAATCAATTAGTTGACACGTGTCACGATATGATTTCATATATACTAAAAACAAAAATATTAGTGTAAAAAACATGGAAACTACTAAATTGGAAAAAGTAAAGAAAAATAGAAACTAAACAAAATTAAAATGAAATTTGTAAATCTATAAGAATACAATGTAAAATAATTAAAACAGAAAATGAATAAAGGTAGTAGATACAAGATTATGTAATATTTATCCCTAATAATATATAGGGAGTCAAAACAAAATTAGATGTAGGGAAGCACGAATGTGTGTATTTGAGAATAAATGTTACTGGAAAAGTGTTGGAAGAGAATTTGACTAAAGTTCGGAAATATATATACAGAAGACTATAAATTTCCTTTAGATTATGTTTACTGTCTAAAAGATATTACTAGTTTTCATAAAATACATGAATGAATTACTGTACCATGTTATCAGATTTAAAGGCACGCCATATAAACGTGATATGTGAATGGGATAGAGACATTAATGACAAGGTCAAAAATTATCTTATCGTACACCGCACTTGTTTTAATGGTACATTTGGGTTGCGTTATGTCCGCATTAGTATTTAATGATATGGACGATTTAGTCAATGGTCAACATCAAAAGCTAGTGTTGCAGCTCTTGCCAATTACATTCGCAGACTGCTTATGCTTATTTTTCTCGGTTTTCAGCCTCGGACGAACAATTTCCATCGCTATTACTTTGTCATTTTCATTAGCCATCGGCTTGTGTTGCAGTTTGAGTATGCGGACTGAAAATTGGTCTGAATTATAATCTCATGTTTTTACTTTTTTTGCCATGGATTATGTTTTAGGTTTATAAATTAACTTTGAAATCCTAAACAGCTTTCGGAGGTGTTATCGGGGATTGGATTTATATGGATTTTTAAAATTCTAGAAATTCAAAGATTTGTTAAATTTGTAAAGAGTTTTGTGTATTTAGAAAGTTTAGTTATAAGGATTCTAAGAATCCAATGGTTTTATAAGGTATTCTCAAAATCTTGTTTAATGAATATAATTATAGGAAATTCATTTACCAATAACAATAGATTCTAATAGATTTACAAAATCATTAAAAACCAAACTTTTCCAATAACAAGGGATTTCAAATGGAATTTGAAAATCCTTAAACGAATAACAATATATTTTAGTTAGAATTTAAGAATCCATAAACCAATAGTGATGGATTTCCAAAATTCTGAAAATCTATACAAATCCAACTCCAAATAACACCCATTTCTTAATGAAATGTTTACATTCTTCAAAAAAAAAAAAAAAAGCTACTTGGGAGATCTCTTTATGAAACTTGAAAATGAAATGTTTCAAAAAATAAAATAAAAACTTGAAAATAAAAAGAACTTTCTCAAAAATATTTATCAAAAGAACGTCTAAATCATCAGGGACAATTTGCAAACTAACACAATTTTATAATTTTATTTGTGTATTAGCTATGTAATAATTTTAATAAGGGGAGTAGCCAACGCATATGATCATTTACGATTTCCTCCTTGGCACATGAGAGAATTTAAAAGCATGTGCATCTGAAGCTGACTACTTGAAGAAATTTTTTGTGTGGTCCACAGTTTGGACAACGACATGAGTGATGTGGTTTTACGGTGTTTTGTCTATTTTATCCTCTATATATTTGTATTCTATATTACATAAACAAAATTATTTCTATGTAGTAATTTTAAAAAACTTTCAAAACTAAACCCTAAACCCCAAACCCAAACCCTACCCCCTAAAACTATACCCTAATTTTGGAATAGTTAACCCAAACCCAAAAATTTAACATTCAAAACTAAACCCTAAACCTCAAACCTAAACCCTACCCCCTAAAACTATACCCTAATTTTGGAATAGTTAACCCAAACCCAAAAATTTAACATTCAAAATTAAACCCTAAACCCAAACCCAAACCCTACCCCCTAAAACTATACCCTAATTTTGGAATAGTTAATCCAAATCCAAAAATTTAACATTCAAAAATAAACCCTAAACCCCAAACCCTACCCCCTCAAATTATACCCTAATTTTGGAATAGTCAAAGCAGAAAAACAGAAAAGCTGAATGTGTCATTAAGGGTAAAAATGTCAATATACATATTATATAAAGAGTCTGTACAGTATTTTGCGTTACAAGATTAATTATTAATTTTTTTTGCGTTATATACTCAAATATCCCAAATCATTATCTAGTGTTTGTGCTTATTAAATATACTTTTAACCCCAAAAAAGTTTTTGTAGTCAAAGTTAACTATTTATCCTGAGAAGACAAAGTCCGGTATTAACAATTAGTTAACCACGTTGGTGGGTAAAATACAAAACAAGACGTTGAAAAAAATCGTTACAAAGGTCTTTCTTGGCTAAAATATGTACAAGTTCATTACAGTTTCTGATGACATGAGTAAAACCCGATTTTTATATCGAAAAGTCCACATCAAGCTGAATTTATACATTCTGTCCAATTTATTCAATGATTTGAAACAGTGCCAAGAGTTTAAAATTAATGAGAAGTTGTAAATGACAAAAAGGAAATATCGAACTGAAAACTGATATCAAATCCGCAGGAAAATCATATTCATATAATAGAATCTCCAAAAAAGTTCAAAACCACAAAGCAAATGAAACAGAAAAATAGGAAGCATGAATGCAAACTAGTAACTCCGCCACCTCCGATCAAGAACCCAACTACGAGAATTGCACTCTGATGGAGACAAAACGAAGAAACTGTAACACAAACAAGCAACCAAATACCAAACTATAGCAATAAAACTAAAAATGTTCTCTTCTGCGGTCCATGATGATGATTGAATAGTTCACTTGGCACCCTTCTTGACGGCAGCCTTGGTAACCTTGGCTCCGGTTGGGTCCTTCTTGTCAACACTCTTGATGACACCGACTGCAACGGTCTGCCTCATGTCCCTAACAGCGAAACGACCCAATGGTGGGTACTCCATGAAGGTCTCAACAACCATAGGCTTGGTCGGAGTCATCTTCACCATACCAGCATCACCATTCTTCAAAAACTTAGGCTCCTTCTCAATCTCCTTACCAGAACGCCTGTCAATCTTGGTCAAGATCTCAGTGAACTTGACTGCAATGTGGGACGTGTGGCAATCAAGAACCGGGGCGTAACCGTTACCGATCTGACCAGGGTGGTTCATGATGATGACCTGGGAGGTGAAGTTAGCAGCACCTTTAGCTGGATCATCCTTGGAGTTTGAGGCGACATACCCACGCTTAAGATCCTTCACAGCAACATTCTTAACATTGAATCCAACATTGTCACCTGGAAGTGCCTCAAGAAGAGACTCATGGTGCATCTCAACAGACTTCACCTCAGTGGTCAACCCTGTAGGAGCAAAGGTCACAACCATACCAGGCTTGATCATACCGGTCTCAACACGTCCAACTGGCACCGTTCCAATACCACCAATCTTGTAAACATCCTGAAGTGGTAGACGGAGGGGCTTGTCTGATGGCCTCTTTGGCTCGTTGATAGCATCCAAAGCCTCAAGAAGAGTTGGTCCCTTGTACCAGTCAAGGTTGGTGGACCTCTCAATCATGTTGTCTCCCTCAAAACCAGAGATGGGAACGAATGGGATTTTGTCAGGGTTGTATCCAACCTTCTTCAGGTAAGAAGACACCTCCTTAACAATTTCATCGTACCTGCCCTTGGAGTACTTGGGAGTAGTGGCATCCATCTGTTAAAAAGAACAAACAGCAAAACAAGTATCAGCATCACAACAAAAGATGCAGATTCACAATCACAGACAATAATTGAGAATATAGTTCACCTTGTTACAGCAGCAAATCATCTGCTTGACACCAAGGGTGAAAGCAAGAAGAGCATGCTCACGGGTCTGTCCATCCTTAGAGATACCAGCTTCAAATCCTCCAGTAGTGGAGTCAATGATGAGAACAGCACAATCAGCCTGGGAGGTACCAGTAATCATGTTCTTAATGAAATCACGATGACCAGGAGCATCAATAACTGTGCAGTAGTACTTAGTAGTCTCGAACTTCCAGAGAGCAATATCAATGGTAATACCACGTTCACGCTCAGCCTTAAGTTTGTCCAACACCCATGCATACTTGAAAGACCTCTTGTTCATCTCAGCAGCCTCCTTCTCAAACCTCTCAATCACACGCTTGTCAATACCTCCAAGCTTGTAGATCAAGTGACCAGTGGTGGTCGATTTACCAGAGTCGACATGACCAATAACCACAATGTTGATGTGAAACTTCTCTTTACCCATATCTGCTTTTCAAGTAAATCTGCACATCATAAACAATACTGAAACCATCAATACAACAATTTCAAATCATCTTTCACAAAAGGTTGATTATAAATAGCAGCTATCGGATTCGAACCGATTTCTACCACAATTTTGATTTTGTGGTGCTCTAACCTCTGAGCTAAGCATGCTAATAGATCACAAACAGGAATTTTCAAGAGATATATAGCAAAAACAATCCGATAGTTTCCACGAACTTGATTACAAGACGAAGGTAAACACCGGATTTGTTAATGCTAATCTCAGATTATCCATTCACAACACAACACAACACAAATCATATTCATCTTAAAACGCAAACTAACAAGATCTAATGAACAATCAATCTCAGAAACGAATCAATCCGGAATTCAAGAACTGTAAACAACGGATCACAAATCTAAGCATGAATCAGAACAAACAAACGAGAACGGATAGATCGAAATCGGAATCAACGACGATCAATACGAGAGTAAGAAATCGGAACGGAGAAGATGAGTTTACCTCAGAGATATCGGAGAAGAGAGTAGCGGCTAGGTTGAAGAAAGAGTAAGATTGGGATACGAGCCTTATTTATACTGATGAAGCGAGGAAATAAAGTTAGGGTTTAGCATAATACCATACGTGAAAGTACAATAATGCCCCTCTATTTCGCCGTAAGTTTTTTTTTGGGGTCGGTCGTGGTTCAACTTTTTTGGTTTGCTAATTTCTCCATTACTTATAAATCAATTAAATTACGCCCCCCAAATGTATTAATTAATCATTAGCATACCTTTAAATCGAGGTTATGCAATTCCAGACAGTATTTTAGCTAAATTTCGAAACTGTAAAAAGATATTCGAACCGACATTGTGAAAATTAATTATAAATATCAAAAATAACATAGTGTTATAAACCCATTTAGTGGATGTCCATTAGAAGCCCATGTTCTAGAATATCCCTAAACCCTAGTTCCTCTCCAAATATTGTATCCCTATATATACTATGTACTTCTCATGGAATAATATACAACATAATTCTCTCTTTCTCTTCTTTACTACAACACGTTATCAGCACGAGCCCCTAACCGTCTGAGCATAAAAACCTAGCCACAAAATAAAACCCTAGCCGCCTAAACACAAAAACCTAATCGACATCGTTTCGTCTTAAACGTCTTCTTCTTTCACTTTGTTTCCATCAAGATAAGTGGATTCTCTCATGTTTTAGTAATTTATGTTATTGGTTATCAAGTCATGTTTATTATCGATCTTATTTATTGTTTTGAGAAAGCATGTTTTACTATTTGTTTAATTATTGGTTTTTGGTTAATTTGATTTACACGCTTCATGCTTTATTATTTGATTACAATCAAAGCCGGCAGATTTTTTGTTTTATACAAAAAAAATATATATATATATACATGATTGATTTATCATTAACGATACATGGTTCCTTTTCATAATATGAATATCAAAATTTGACATTTGTTGTTTTGGTTATTTGTCAGATCCATTTGGTTATATGCAAATCATTGATTTGAAAAAAAAAAAACATAAACCAACTCTGGTTTAATCCGACATATTTCAAGTCTATTCTCCGGCCGATGTTGTCTCCATCGTATCTCATATCCCGACTACTCTCTCCAACCATCAAGATAAGTATTATTTAATCACTAAAATAATTAGCATAATTTTTGGTTTGAATTGGTTCGGTAGATCAATTATATATGATACTTTGTGATTCGATTGATGACATACACATGTATGTTTGTTGATCGAGAAATACACATTGTTTATCACTTTGATTTATGCTAAACATGTATTTTATATGAATTGAGTTTATGATTCGTTTGATAGCATACCCATATATGTGTGTCAATCGAATCATAATTATGACTCTTTCTTTACAAGAGAATCTAAAGTTACATATTTTAATGAATTTGTGATGAGCATGTATGTCTATTGATTGAATAATTCTCACAACTCATATTTATGCATATTAATTATTTTTATGCTTTACCATATACTTCTTTTATTTAATCTATTTTATATCAAGTTCACGGTTTGATAATTAAACCTTGTTAATTGAACAATGATATGATTTGGTTGATCATAAGCATTTATGAATCATGCTTATGCATGTTGATTATTTCGATAATATCTTTGTTAATTGTGAGATTCAGTTTGAGATATATGAACCTGAAGTTTCATATTATGAGAAAAAAAATAGAGAATCTCACATAGACCATAAGTGACAAATCCAGAAGATTATGATCACTGTTTGATGATTATGAAAGTTCACTTCAAGTGACATATCCAGAAGATTATGGTCATTGCTTGACCATAGAGATTTAGCCAGAGCAATTCTTAAAGGAAAAGTATGATCACCAGAATGTGATATTTACTAAAGCCTAAAATGACTGAAGTCTTTAAGTGAATATAATTCACCTATGTTCAGAATTACTTGCAATTTGATATCTCTTAGAGAGACATGCTTAAACTTAATTTCATGCAAGTAATGTTGTCGTGTGGACAGCAATTTGTGAAAAGAGATTTAAGGAGTTTTTCAGAACTTATATCTTATCTCATTGAGATTGAACATATGATATATTTGTTGTTAAGCACCATTCCATGAAGCGAATGTGATATCATATACTAAAGAAGAAAATGGCAATACCACTAGTATTTGTTGAAGAAATTGCTATGGAACGAGTCATAATGTGAAAGTGGATATGAATGTGGTCATGGTCAAGATCGAGATCCAAAATCGAAAAGTCTATATCGGGAACTCATATTTTCACGAGAAGTGAGAAAATTGAGATTGTTATAAGTCAAAGATATGTGAATCATTTTGAAAATGAACGAATCTATTGAGAGTACAATACAAGGTAGTACATGGCTTATTGAATGCTCAACCAGAGCATATATATAAATGCTCCAGAAGAGCACATTGATAATATTGCATATGGGAATGTAGTTGGTATATTTATGCATTGATTCTCATAAGTCTCAAAAGTTAGAAGGATTTAAGGTATAATACATGTCCCGAGCAGGATATGTTATTGAGTCTAAAAAGGGATTCAATTTAAGATTGATAAAATCAGTGTTATCATCTCGAGGAGGAGAGTTAAAGAATCCCACATACCATAATAAGTGAAACATCCAGAAGATTATGTTCACACTAAAACTAAGTAAATGAATCCAGAAGATTCATAAGACTATGTTGATATGAATCTTTCATAACATCAATTTATGAGATTTTTAGAAAAAAAAATCATCTTGAGACAACAAGTAAAGGAAATGTAAATACCTTAGTATTTCCCAAGAGCAAAAGTATTTTTGTGAAACTACTTGTATTTTGTACTACACAAAGATTTGTAGAATGGAGATGAAAAGATATAGTAAATCAGAAGTTTATGAAATATATTTTTATTTGGCATGAATCGGTTAGACCATTACGATTCAATAGTGATGCGAAAAGTAATATATGTAGACAATCATTGAAGAACTAGAAGATTCTTCGTAATGATTTGTCATGTGATGTTTGCTGATAAGATAAATTAATATATGGTTTTCATGAGGCTAATAGAATTGGAATCTATGAATTTTCTAGAATGTTGAGATGTTGCAGGGCTGATCACTCATCGTGCATCTTAATAACTCTAGTGAATTCATGAGCCTTTGATGATTACAACATCAATTAGGATAAATGTTGAACATATGGTAGCACATGTTCATACATAATTTGCATCATGCCAATAAATAATCAATATTTGTCCCCTATTATAATTGGTTTTGGGTCATAACCAGTTATTTTCCATCTAGGATCTTGGATGTACGATATACATTCCAGTTGCTCCACCACATAATTTTGAAGATGGATCCTTAAATAAAGATGGGAATATATGTTGGATATAAATCTCCATTGATATTAATAATCTAGAGCCATCCTTGAAGGATTTAAATAAGGCATGATTTGTAGACTGTAATAAATCAGTCTTTCCAACATTAGGGGGAGAAAATAAACAGCTGGAAAATAAAATAAGCTGCAATGAATTATCATTGATCCTCGGACTAAAAAAAAATGTAAATTAGAAGTCCAAAGGATAATTCATCTCATAGCTTACAGCATTGATTGCCAAATGCTTTTATGACCCATATAGAGTGATAAAGTCACTTACCAGCTGTAATGCTCCAATTATAATTGATGTCCCAAAAGGACAATATCAAACTGCTAATGAGTCTAAAGATCGCATGAAGCGTGATAGACCTATTTGGTTCCAAATATAAGAATCCTCAAAAAGAAAAGGAGCTTAATTCACAATGGTTAGATTGAGGAAACACTTATATATACGATTGATCTCCTGAAGAGAAACATGACATAGACATAAATTCAGGTACCTGAGAATAAAGAGATCTCAAATAGTTATGTCATGTCATAAATAAAATGGAATCGAAAAGCAAAATCGACGTCGTAATATTTTTGCATGCATTGAGAAAGCAGTTGATATTATGAAAAAGAGGATCAAGAAAGTCTATTTAAAAGTGTACACAAAGTAATGATTGGCCAATCATAGAAAGGAAGAAATAGACTTATAATCTCTTGTAGAGAATTTTGGATCAGTAGTCCATACACTTGAAGTGTAAAATCAGTGGAAGATAAACAAGTCTTTATGTGAAAGAATAGTGAAAATTTCACAGGATCTTGAACTTTAGCTTATGAAGAGGTTTACTCTCATATGGTGGATGCAACTACTTTCAAGTTCATTATCAGTTTGGCAAGAAAAGGAAAGGCTTGATTTATAGTTTATATCTTATTGATATGTCCCACTAGATAATGAAATTTATATGAAAATCCTAGAAGGATATATCCATGGAGGATTAATGATTTCAAAAGTTTATTATCGAAAACTTTAGTTATTCGATCGAATCAAATATGTTACATGGGGTATAACCTGAAAGTGAATTTCATAAGGTTAATCAATGTACCCATGTATATATCAAAATGTTATGGATCGAATGGATCCTTAATTTGAAGATCATCGAAACTCCGGCAGAGTTTATCATAAGTAGTACGATGATGATAATATATGATAAAATATCACTAGATAGTGATATTTACATGAAAGTCCCAGAAGGATTTAATTGCTAGAAGCAAATTCATTTTTGGATTTTAACAATTTATACATTGTTAAAGAGATTTGCTAAATGATTTGTATAATGTATGTTGATGATTTGAACATCATTAGAACTCCTGAAGAGATCTATATACAATGAAAAATCTGAAGAAAGAATTTGGAAAGATAAAATTATCTTCATATATCCCAAATTAATCATCTAGCGAAAAGATGTTATGTTCAAAGATCCTTGAAGGATATTACAGAAAAATGCTCATATATATTTGGTCTTGAAGTACTATACATAAAATGAGATTAGAGCAATTCAATGATTTATTTCATGATTGAAATATGTATTTGACATAAAGGAAAGTCAAATATAATAGCTTTTACAAGAAGAGCATGAATATTATGTACAAGAGAAATGTTTAGTAAATTGTACATATATGAAATTTAGGCCTTAAGTCCAAATAGATCAAAATATGATCTTCTATAAGGAAAAGATGTTATGGACCAGAAGTCCAATGATAAGAGATATCATATGAGTTTGTTCATTAATGCTATTCTTATAATAATTCAAAAGAGATAGCATATATGATCGGAATTCATCTCTTGAAGAAGATGTTTCCGAGGGGGAGAAATATAATGATGTGCGTGGATGTACTCTTTTTCCCTTATGATAGTTTTTATCCCATTGGGTTTTTCTATGAAAGGTTTTTAACGAGACATCAAAGAACACGCAAATGATAGACACTTATAGAGGAATGTTATGATTATAGTGAGTTATAAAAGTCTATCAATCTCCCATAAGAATATCATACATTAATGATATTGAGATAAACAAAGAGAATGATCCAGATGAATCATCTAGAAGACTGATGAGTTGCAGAAGAATGACGATGTGCATGTTCTAGAGATTGTTCAAGCGAAACTTTGGCGGACTTATTTTTCAAGACACTTCCAGCTACTACTTTCAAGAACCAAGTTTGCATCGTCATGAAGATCTCAAGTTATGTACTCATCAGGGGGAGTAAAAACGCGTTGCACTCTTTTTCCTTTAACCATGGTTTTGTCCCAATTGGGTTTTCCTAGTAAGGTTTTAATGAGGCAACATCTTATGCGTATTAGGATTATTTTTACTCTAATGGCATCCAAGGGGGAGTGTTATAAACCCATTTAGTGGATGTCCATTAGAAGCCCATGTTCTAGAATATCCCTAAACCCTAGTTCCTCTCCAAATATTGTATCCCTATATATACTATGTACTTCTCATGGAATAATACACAACACAATTCTCTCTTTCTCTTCTTTACTACAACACATAGACATTAACCTAAAAATGTCATGACTATGGTAACAACTGATTAAAGTTAAATGTATTATAATTGTCCCATTCCACGAGCAACATGAAGAGAGCAACTTCGATTCACCAAAAAAAAAACATGAAGAGAGCAATTTGAAAGTTCATGTTGACTCGAAGATTTCTTTCTTTCAAAGATGAACTCATCGATGAATTGAGTTTTCACCATAATCTAATTAAGATGTAGCAATTTCGATCTTTCTTAGATATATGTTTTTATATTATTTTTTTTGGGAGAAAATATATGTTTTTATATGTTGAAGATGAGAAGATGATACAAATGACTTTGCATGTCCATTCAAATATTTATTAAATTTAATACAACTTCAAAGTATTAGATAAAGACACCAACGATTGTATACTATATGTAAAAATGTGAATCTTCACGCATTTGAAAAAATTATCAATTTTAACTTGTGTGTTGGAAAAATGGTGAATCCAATAACTTGAATGGTTTGGCTAAGAATTATAACTTTTGTATTTTTATATTAAAATTATTTTCAAATCTATTAAAATCTATTCTAAAATCAAATCCATGTTTAACTTTTTGATGTTGATAACACTTGGTTTTAAATATATTTGAAAATTACAGATTTGAAAATCAATGGATGAATAACATAGAATTTTGCTTGTATTTACGAATCCATTAATCCATTAATCCATTAATACTCATGAACCAATATACCATTTGAGATTGCAGTTTTTCTGCTTTAAAGATAAAATGAAAATATATTTTTGTCTTTTTATATTTTTTTATTCATTAGATAATTAGATGACAAGTGCACAACTCAACAAAATTTACAAAGAAAATTCTACACAAAGAGCAAACATTGTGCAAAAGTGAGCTGGAATAGGTTCAAAATAGAATCCACGTTTCTTGTAGAATGTGTAAAGTGATACTATAGGCTACTTTAAGTGAACAAAAAGGCAACATAATTCAAAAGCAATATTGCATAAGCAATAACTCACACGAATTGTTTGATGTTAACCTTGGTATGTTATACTCCATATATTAAACTACATTCATGTGTAAGATTTTATTTATGATCTTAGTTAGCAAATGGCATAGTAGATACGTGATTTTCCTAACAAGTTTGAATTTAAGTTTAGGAAAATGTTTCATACATTTGGGAAATTTAGATAAAGCAAATCAAATGTTTTTAACGTGTAAAAGATTGATTTCATCACGTTCTGAAGATGGTAATATTGTGTTTGCAATTGAATATGCAACGGTACTTTACAACACATGGATGTTGAAAATGACAATGTTTAATAGGAACATGTATGTCTCATTTAAGTTGATTTGTTATTTAGTAATTTTTATATTCGCTAATGAATAACTTCTATCGTATATCAATAACATATTGTCAATAACATATTTTCTATATAACTGACATGTTTTATAGCAACATTCATTATGTTTTTAGTGATAATTCATTGGAAGAATGGTGGTGTCCTTAAAGGTAAGTTTCATACTGAGTAGAGAGATTCCGAAATGTTTTCAAAAGGTAAACTTATATGTTTATAGAGAAAAACAAACTTGGTCTTAAAAACAACTATAACTGTTGACATGAAAATTGTAATATCAATCAATTATCAAGTTGGCCTTGGAGTTGATATGTGATGTGAAAATCAATCTTACAAGATGGATCATGGTAGGGTGAGAGAACCAATCATTCTTGTCTTGGATTCAGAGATCCAGGTTGGTAAACTCGTTTTCCAAGTTTGAATGCAGGTAATTCAAGTTTATTATGAATGAGAGGAAACAGTGTAGTTCATATTTGTATTCGACTTTGTTGTAGATACTTCCATGGGAGAGTAAACCACTATTGAAAAAACTAAGGAAATATTCAATCAGAATTATAACCAAAATGCATTCTATATATAGTGCATTATGATATGGTACAATACTAAGAGGAGAAATATGTATGAAAAAAAATCTAGTGACTATATATGGTTTGAAAAAGGTAACATATCCAACTTAAATGTAACAATATCATAATATCTTAGAGTTATTATTTGATTATTTATTTTATTTATGGTATATTTGGTTCTCCAAAGTCTTCTGAAGACCTAGCAAAGATCTTGAAAACCAATGATCTCTTCATTTATATATGTCATGGCAGTGGTATGATATTTCTCACGAACAAAATTTCCATTACTATATATGTTTATTAGTTTCTTTACAATATAATTCAAGACAAAAAATAGAGAAGCTAGGTAAGTATGCAGCTATGAACCTATGATTTTGATGGGATGCACTAGTATAGGGACATGGTTGAGGGGTTGCAATTGTTCGATAAATATGCATTTTTCACATCTATGCTAGGTGGTTCTCTAGTTGTTGAGGCGACTGTTTGGGTTATAACTGACATATTTGGTAGAAAATATGTTTAGAAAATACTCAATGGTTTGAAGAAAGACTTTGGGTTACCAGAGAAGAATCCAATTCTTTTTTTTTCCAAAACATAAGAAGAATCCAGTTCTTAAAGAGAAATATCAAATCTCTAAACCACAAAGACGTAGAATTGGATCATTCGTATATGAGATGTGTGCTTCTCGCGGCATATCATGCATTGAAACAATGTGTCTAGTGTGCTACCGCATGCCAACTCATATCACAAAGCAATGAGGCATGTGTGTAATGTTTATTGTTTCTAATATTATTGCGCTATATTAATATTTACTATTTAATGTCTTTGTTTTTCGTCTATTAAAGACAAGTCCTTCTTCTAAATGACATGTTTTTCAAGAAGAAATTGTCAAAAAGTGTTTAAAATGAGACACGAATGGGAGGAAGGGTACTATCATTTGAAATATTCGGGAAAAATGCAAAAAACACCTCAAAGAATCTTTCAATCGACAAAAAAACTCTAAGTAATTTTGTGCTGATAATTAAACTCTAACGTTTTAGGCAAATTAAACTCTAACCTTTTAATTTAACGCAAATTAAACCCTAAAAACAAATATTGTTCAATCATTAACGAATTTAGAGGTTTAATGGTTTAATTCAGGGATTTACGTTCATTAAACAACCATTACCAGCAAATCTATTCATATTCAAATTAATATACTTTAAAATCCACTCATAATAAAAAGTTAAGAAACCACAAACCTAGATACTTAGCATTTTTTTTGCTAGTCATTGCCATTACGACGATGAAAGAACAAACGATTATGATGGAGACAAAGTAATGGACGCTGAAGAGAATCGCCGTTGTTGTTTGATACATGCTGGTAAGTTTTTCATTGACGCTGGAAATTATAGCGGCATCTTTTGAGTGATGTAGTCACTTTAACGACGCCTTTCTTTTCCGGCGACACCTCCACCATCGTTGTTTTGTCTTATTACTTGTTTTGGTTAATGTCATTTAACTCTGACGCAGCCGCAATCGCAGAGGTGAGCCAAAAACATGTTAATTCTAAATAAAAAAATTGAACACGAAATTGTATAATTACACAGATCTTTGATAAATCTTTAAACGTGCCTTGCTTTTGAAATGAATTTGAAGTTGCTAGTGCACTTCTTCGTCTCATCGCCATACATCTTCTAAATATGCTAATGATTTAACATAATTTGTTGTTAGGGTTTAATTTGCATTAAATAAAAAGGTTAGGGTTTAATTTGCCTTAAATTAAAACGTTGGGGTTTAATTATCAGCACAAGATTCCTTGGGTTTTTTTGTCGAATGAAAGATTCCTTGAGATTTTTTTTGCATTTTTCTCGAAATATTCTAACACTACTCAATTTTTCTAAAAATACGAAAAGCTTATACAATTGAAGTGTTTTCCTCCCCATCTTCTTTCTTTCTTAAAATAAAAGGTTATAGAAATCACATGTTTTTCCCCTTCTTCTTAAGAGGGCTAGGTTTGATTTTTATGTTTTTTTTTTGTCAAATGGTTTTCATGTTTAGAGAACGATTTAGTGTATAAAAATGTGAGTTCAATGATTTTTACTTACTTTATGCTAGGTATCACATATTTTACATTGGAAAACAAAGAACCATAAGGAAATTAGGTAACTAACCAATAGCTTTGCAAAATTATCTATACAGTTTTTCAAGAGAATCCCATAATGTTGATTATTCTCCTAATTTTTCTACAATTCTTGGTTTTGTAGCTAATAAACTCATTTTTATTTTGTTGTCTTAATGTAATATATTTTTCGCTGTTTCTCTCTCTTCACCGAGAAGCTTCTGGCGATATACTACTTTCGATTCGGTCGATCTAATCTCATAAAATTCGAGCTCAATCCTTCTTTTTCTACCAAATTTCATCATCAATCTGCAAATATGGAGTCTCAGAAGGCGATTTGGGAAGATCTTAAGGATCTTAGACTCGGATCTGACGGTGAACCATGGGTGGTTCATGAAGATGTACAAGCAAAGTATATCAGAGAGCATAAACTGTGTTTGGTGGCGAAGGGGCTCAACTCAGATCATCAAAATCCAGCCGGAATCAAGAAAGCGATGCCGGGAAAGTGGGGTTTGATAGGTAAGGTTGAAGGCCAAGTGACAGACAAGGGTTTAGTTAAGTTCTACTTTCAAAAAGAGCATCAGCTTCTTACAGTCCTAGACAGAGCTCCATATGAGTATAGGGGATGGATGGTGGCGGTTGATCTGTGGAATCGAAGAAATTCTCTAACCTTTCTTCGCATATATATTAACAAGCTCCCTCAAGAGTACCGGAGATTTGATCTTGTCCACAATATTGGGTCAAAACTGGGGCATGTGGTGGACAAATGCATCATAGAACCGAATCTACTACATGACCGCCCTGCAAAGGTTTGGGTTCAAGTGGAGTTTGACATAGATAATGTCATCACTAAGACTCGCAATGTCACAATTATCCAAGGAGAGCCTCTGGTGGACCTAGAGTTCACTTATCAAGGTCTGGAGAAGTATTGTGCTATCTGTGGCAGTCTCCGACATGCTTACGACAAGTGCCCTAAAGCTTCTACCCTTACCACGATGGCTGGGACGCTAATGGAGATAAGCCATGACCCATATGCCACTGCTAATGAGAGACGAGTTGCTATAGAAGGAATTAACTCAGGACAGTAATTTGGAGAGAGCTCAGCTGGTATCACTCTCCCACCAGCTTTAGCTCCCCTATCTACATACCTACTGGGAGATGAGGGTATAGTTCCAACTAATTGTGCGGATCAAGTTGATACAGAAATGCTACAAACGCAGCATGGTACAAAGAGATCAAGCGAGGAAGCTCAATTGGAGGAACAACAAGGACTGTCAAAGAAGACTGGGGGTCTGCAAGAAATTTTATCAAGGCACCAAGAAGGAGAGGCATCTACATCTCAAGAATTACCAACACAACAGACAATTGCTAACGCTGCTGCTAAGGACTTGGTGGTTGCCACAAAACCACCAGGGGCTCCATGAGGCTTATGCATCTGAACTGTCAAGGATTGGGGAACGACTTGACAGTTCAGTATCTTCAAGATATCCGACAGTCTTCTAAACCGGATATCCTGTTCCTCACAGAAATAAAACAAGGTTATAATGTAGTGGATAGGGTGTGTAAAGAACTTAACTATGCCCATTCTTTTGTGTATCCCGCAAATGGGCTAGCAGGTGGTTTGGCGAATTTTTGGGATGTTCATATCCAGCTGAACCTGGTATCTACACCATCTTTGTATCAAAATGACATGTACATAAATGATGGTGATAATATATTTTGCTTGACGTATGTGTATGGGAATCCTATTGTTAAATATCGTTATGAACAGTGGAGAAATATGGTGTCTCAAGAGGAGTCAGGTATTTATTCAAATATCCCCAGGCTAGTTTTAGGTGATTTCATTGATATAAAGTATGCATATGAGAAAGAGGGAGGTGTATACAAATCTGATTACTCTCTTTCACACTTTCGAAATATGTTATCTGCTTGTGGCTTGCATGATGTCAAAACTATAGGAGGTCGATATACTTGGGTAGGTAAGAGAAGATCTCATACTGTTATGACTAAAATTGATAGAGTGGTTGCAAATGGGGATTGGCTAGATCTCTATCCAACAGCTTATGTTCAAATTCTTCCTTGGCATTGCTCTGACAATAGAGCTCTTATTGTTCATACTGAAACTAACTCCTGGAAAGGAAAAAAGATTTTTAAGTATGATAATAGGTGGAGATTGGACTCAGGTTTCCATGAGCACGTGCAAAAGATTTGGACTGAACAGTGTCAACATCAACCTAGTGAATCTTTTAGCAAGACCTTAGCAAAGTGTAGAAAAGGTTTGTCAGCGTGGAAGACACATCATATTTCTAACACTCAACAGCAAATCATGAATTTTAAGAAGACTATCCAAGAAGCCTATGAAGCATCAAGATGGAAGAAGAATATTGGAGAGTCAAGAGTCGGGCCCTTTGGTTACAAGCAAGGGATAAGAATACCAAATTCTTTCATGAAAAAACTATACAAAGAAGGGCATATAATCGAATTACAACATTAGTTGATGCTTCTGGTCATTTCTTATTTAGGCAAGAGGATATTACTAGACTGATAATTGATTACTTTTCTCATCTTTTTACATCCTCTTCTAAGAATGCATGATATATTGATTTTCTGCAGAACATCCAGCCTAAAGTAACAGATGCAATGAACCAAACCTTGCTTCAACCTGTTACTGAAGCAGAAGTGTATTAAGCATTACAACAGATGAATGTTGATAAGGCCCCAGGGCCGGATGGACTCACAGTTGGTTTCTATAAGGATCACCGTTATACAGTTAAGTCTTCTATGCTTAACTTTATTTGTCATTTCTTTGAAACCTCTGAGTTTGACTCATCTTTAAATCATACTCATATATGTCTGATTCCCAAGGTTGAAAACCCGGTCGATGTAAAAGATTTTAGACCAATCAGTCTAAGTAATGTAGCATACAAGATATTATCTAAAGTTTTAGCTAGGGGTGGGCGTTCGGATATCCGATCGGGTACGGGTCGGTAAATTTTTTTTTCCGGGTGAATCGGTAAAGGACTAACTCTACCGATCGGATATTATAGTTAAACGGGTCGGGTTCGAGTCGGGTGCCTTCGGGTTCGGATATACCCGACTCAACCCGACCTAAACCTGCATTTTACAATTCAAATGACACAAGTAATCTAACTTTAGCAAATGAGTTCAAAACACTTCCCATAAAACATGTGTGAAGTTTGGACAAGCCAAAACAAAAAAAAAACAATGAAAACAACAGCAAACTTAAGTTTCTCCGAGAAACACAACAAAAAAACATAACAAGAAACAAAAACAAACAAGAACAAGTCTTCATTTTGCAACCTTCTATCCAATCTTCACTCTGCAACCTTCTCTGCGGTCTTCACTTGATTCCAATCCTGTTATCAGAATAAGGATTGTGAGATGTGAGACTAAGTTTAAAACTAAAAGAAAGAGGAACAATGTGAATAAAATCAGTCGAAGTTTAAAACAAAAAGAAAGAGGAACAAGGTGAATAAAATTAGTCGAAGCCAGAAGTAGAATCCATCTGTAAACATAAAAAACAAAGAAAAATTTGTCAGCCGAGTCCATCATAGATGCAATATAACTGAAATATAAAGATAAACTTATAGCATAATGAACATCAAAGAACAACTTAAACTAATCGAATATATGAGTTAATCACATAACTCTATTGAATCTTACCTTCACAGAAACTGATATAGGTGTTCATAGAGACTCATATAACTAAACATGCGTTACACAAACTAATCGAATTCTATATGTGTTTACACCTAACTACTCGAAATTCTCTGTATTTGGTTTTATAGAAACAATAATCGATTGCGAATCTTAATTGAAGATGAAAAAGTAGAGAAAGAAACCCAATTACCCTGCGATCGGATCTGAGAATTCAATGAAGGAGGAGAAGGAGAGATTTCGTGAAAGTTGTGGATCTCTATCTTGATGCGTCTGATTTATATCGACATCTCCATTCTTCGATACCCATAAAAGCGATCTCGGAATCGCAGTCGCATACAAGAAGGCGAAGAGGCTATCGCATGCAAGAGATCTCAACATCTGAGGTAATGAGTGTAAGCCGCAGACCCCTAAGGCTAGGTTTAGGTGTAGGTTTTCTCGGGTATAGTCCGGTTATCGGGTTTTATCCGAACCCGATCGGTTATCCGATAAAATTATAAACTCTACCGATCGGTTATTTAGCTAAACCCGTACCCGTACCGAACCCGTATTTTTGGGCCGGGTTCGGGTTCGGGTTCGGGTTTCGGTTAAAAAGCCCAGCCCTAGTTTTAGCAGAAAGGCTTAAGCCATTGCTACATTGTCTTATCTCTGATTTACAATCTGCTTTTGTTCCGGGTCGATTAATCACTGATAATGTGTTAATAGCACAAGAAATGATGCATTCTCTGCGTACTAGGAAGCTTAAAACTCCACATATGGCGGTTAAGTTAGATATTAACAAAGATTTTGATAAATTCGAGTGGGATTTCCTTGATACAATAATGAGAAGAATGGGCTTTGCGGATCGATGGTGCAACTTGATAATGAAATGTGTTACATCGGTAACATACTCTGTGCTAATCAATGGCACTCCGACAGAAACTATAACACCTTCACGAGGCATCAGACAAGGTGACCCTTTGTCACCTTATCTTTACCTCATTTGTACGGAAGCCCTCTCGCTTCTGATCTCCCAAGCACAGCAAAATGGCCTTTTATCAGGTTTCCAAGTTTGTCAAAATGGCCCTACTATCACTCATTTATTATTTGCAGATGATTCACTATTGTTCTGCAAGGCTTCAATGCAGGAATGTAGCGCTCTCCTTGATATTCTCTGCCATTATAAGGAAGCCTCAGGACAAGAGGTCAATTTCTTTAAGTCTGCAATCACTTTTTCCAAAGGTATTGACTCTGATTTGAAGCAATCCTTACTACAAGCAATGCATATACAAAAAGTAGGAGGATTTGGTAGATACTTAGGTCTACACGAATATGTGGGAAGAAGCAAAGTAGATACCTTTTCTTATATAGTTCAACGAGTTATTCAAAAGCTTGAGAATTGGCACTCTAAGCTTCTTTCACCTGCTGGAAAAGAGGTTCTCATTAAGGCAGTCATCACAGCCCTTCCTATGTACTCTATGTCATGTTTTATGATGCCACGAAGACTAATAGAACGTATCAATACTACAATTAGAAAATTCTTTTGGTCTTCTTCTCAGGATAGAGCAAGAATCAACTGGATTGCTTGGGAGAAACTTACCACTCCAAAGCAGCAAGGAAGGCTTGGATTCAGAGACCTTAAGGATTTCATTACAGCTTTGTTAACAAAGCAGAGTTGGCGAATTCTACAACAACCAACCTCACTCTTGGCCAAGGTATATAAAGCTAAGTAGTTCCCCAAAACAACTTTGCTAGAGGCCACTAAAAAATGGTCCTCAAGTTATGCTTGGAGAAGCATACTTCAGGGCAATAGGTTGTTACAAAAGGGAATAAGATGGAATATTGGTAATGGTGATCAAGTCTTAGTATGGAGGGATAATTGGCTTCCAACAGAACCATCTGGTGCACCAATGCCGCTTGGAGCCATCGCAAATCCAGAACTCCGAGTAAAAGATCTATTTATCAAAGGCACAACGGTTTGGGACACAAAGTTATTGATGTCTTTAATACATCTGTTGGACATCCCTTTGATCACCCAGCTGAGGACTTCACTTACAGGAGGGTAGGATAAAGTTATGTGGAACTATACTCATCATGGAAATTATACAGTCAAGTCTGGATATAATTTTCTGCGCTTAAGGCAAGGTCAGAGTTCCTCCACTCCTATATCCCTGTTTAAAGCATTATGGAAACTTCATTTGCCTCATAAAATCAAGCATTTTTGGTGGCGAGCCATGCATAATGCGCTGCATGTGGCTACTAAGCTATATCAGAAGAAAATACTCAGGGATCGGTTGTGTTCAGTATGTGGGGAAGAGGAGGAAACCCTAGTTCATACGCTTTTTCACTGCCGTATAAGTAAGGAAATTTGGGAGCTATCTCCTCTTCCTGCACCTGCAATTCTCCCTGGACACACATAATTTTCAGGAGAACTATGAGAATCTTGTTCTTGCAAAACAATATTTAATGGAACAAATTTTATTGAGCCATTTTGTGGGTTGGAGGCTTTGGAAAGAAAGGAATGATGTGGTTTTTAATAATCGTAGATGGCCACTTCCCATGCTCATTAATAAAGCTCTCCAAGATCTTCAAATGTGGATAGGAAACTCTACTCTCCCTGACCAAGACCATAATGGACATCAAAACCGCTCTCCATCAACAACGCCAAGTATACCTCAGAGTATGGAGCAGCTCAGTCAACAACTCCACCGAAATTGCTGCTTCGTGGATGCATCTTGGACTTCGCCGTATAGTCAAATTGGTATTGGATGGAGTTTGCATGACATAACTCTCAAACAACTCCTCACTGAATCGGGGTCTTTCCCTCCTACGCAGACTTCAGCTCATGCGGAAGTGGAAGCTTTGAGAATGGCGGTGGTGGAAATGCATCGATTGGGCTATCGTGATCTATTGTTCTGTGGAGATTTCAAAGACCTATATAGCATATTCACCAACAAGGCTATCGACTGGACATACACAAAGATTGCGCACTTGCCATACATAGTCCAACTTCAGGACATTAAGGCAGTAGCACAGCGATGTAAGTTCAACTTCCAACAAATTAGTAGGACTATAAATACTCAAGCTGACCACTTAGCAAAACAAACTAGGACAGGTGCACAAAGTTATGTTGTAAAATGGTCCATGTAAAACTGGTTTCATCTAAGGTGTCCACATAGGCAAAAAAAAAAATTAACAATTAATTTTAGTTTTAAGTTCATTTATGTATATTTATTGTTACTTATAGCTACTAATTTTTTAATTAAATTAGAAAACGAAAAATAAGTCAATAAATTATAAAAGTAGAAATTAATATTTGAGTATTTACTATGAATTTATGATATCGATAAAAGTTTCTATATTCAATTTCAAAAATTGGAAATATGTATAATGAATATACATATAAGAAAAAGTGAATAAAGATATTTGCGACATCAAAGAATCAAAGAAAAAAAATCTTGAGTGTCAGAAAATTGTTAAGAGGCTATTGGTTTTTTTTGTCATGAACGCAGTTACACCTATTCGTTAAAGAAATACATGAGCATATTTGAACCAATGAGGGATGAACGTGTTAATATAAGAGGTTGTTGATCTAAAGATAAAGAATATATATTATTTCACTAAAATGATACTGAACCATCTAATTAAAGATGAGATAATAAGATGAAAATTTAGGATATACGATTTTATTTATAATGTTATATAATTTTATGGAAGTATGAAAGAAAAATATGAAAGTGTTATAATACTATTATTTTAAAGATATAAGGTATAAATTGGTGTAAGACAAAAAAATCACGCATTGCTTGAGTTATGTTCTACTAAAAATAAGTAAACAAAGTAACATAAAATTGTAAATAGTTAAATCAAATTTTTGTCGTTAAGTTTAATAAATGCATCATACGAACCATATTTTAAGATTATTTGAGTATTTGTTTTTGAATTAAAAATTACAATAATGAATTACTTTTATTTATATGGTCATTAGAAAATAATCTAAACATTACGAATTTATATATAAGAACACTGAATAGAAATGTTAATAAAAAATAATCAAAGAAAAAATAGATTCAATGATGTTAATTATTGAAGTATCGTCATAGAGTTTTAGTCGATTGTTAAGAGACTGAAGGCTTTAAAAAAAAAAGAGGATGTATGATTTCACTAAAGGATATTGAACGATTTCACTAAAATAAGAAAATAAGGTGAAACTTTAGAATATAATATTTTATTTAAAATGTTATTTTCAATCTTTGGAAGTAGAAAAGAAAAAAATTGAAAACGTTGTAATATCGTAATTTAAAATAAATTAAAAAATCTTAAATTTGATATATATATATATAGTATAAAATTAATGGTCACATTATTCATAAATTGTAGAACAAAATATATCGAGAATAATTTGTGATCTTTATGTAAAAATGTATGTAGTTCTACAAAAAGGCATTCCCCGGCGATATTCTGTAATTCAATATTTGAATCAATGATTTTAAAAATCCAGAGAAACAAAAACTATTTTCGAAATGTTTAAGAAAACGTAAAAAAAAATTATGTATAAATTAACTTTCTATAATTATATTAGTGTTTTGTGAAAAAATGACAAAAGTAAATATATTGGTTATATTTAGAATTTGTTCGAAGATTGGATGAATTTATTATGCAATAATAGATAAAATAATAAGTTCTCAAAAACTAAACATTTATTTATTTAAAATCAAATACCAAATCGAAAGAATTTTTAAAAAAAAAACTAAAAACAAATAAATAATTGAAAATATAATATAATAATGTGTAATTAAATGTAAAATATATATACTAACATAAAATATTTACTAATTAGTTTTTTTTTTGATATTAAATTTTATATAAAAAAAAGAACGAATATCCTTTTCCGTGTGTATGAATTGTGGTTTTTTCATTTTTTTTTTTTTCTTCCGTCTCTTAGCTTCTTACTCGCCTCTCCGACAGGTATCGTCTTCCCCACCACTTTCTCTTTACTTTGGACTTTTCCGATCATGTTTCATTTCCAATCCAAAGATCTTCTCTGTTCTGTTTTCTGATTCAAATCTCTCTTCAATATTGTCTCTTTTCTCTAGGGTTTTAAGTTAATTTATCCGATGGCTTCAAATTCAGACAAAACTGTTCCTCATTTAGGTAATTGTATTGATCTCAATCGCAATCAACCAATCTCGATTTTGTAAACTTTTTAGTCAGATTTACGTTTCATGTTTCCATAGATGAGAAGAATGATTCAAAGGAAGAGACTAAGAGTAGTAATAAACCAGAATCAAGCTCAGGTGGTTCACCATCACCATCACCATCACCAGCTGATTTTGGTATTGACATCAATGCTTTTGATTTCTCTGGCATGGCTGGTATTCTCAATGTAAGTCTCTTTTTTTTTGTGTATGTTTTGAGTCTCTTTGGAATAGCATAAGTCAATGTGTGTTTTTGGTTGTTTTCTTTGAAGGATCCAAGTATTAAGGAATTAGCTGAGCAAATAGCTAAAGATCCTGCTTTTAACCAATTAGCTGAGCAACTTCAGAGATCTGTTCCTACTGGTTCTCATGAAGGAGAAGGTCTTCCTAACTTTGATCCACAACAGTATATGAATACAATGAATCAGGTTATGAATAACACTGAGTTTAGAACAATGGCGGAACGGCTTGGTAACGCGTTGGTTCAGGTAGTAATTACAAACAAGCTCTTTTGGTTCTTGTTATTGTTTAAGGTGTGATACTGACTTTGAATCTTGTTTTAGGATCCGCAAATGTCTCCGTTTCTCGAGGCTCTTGGGAACCCTGGAGCAACGGAGCAGTTTGCTGAGCGTATGGCTCAAATGAAGGACGATCCGGAGTTGAAACCGATATTAGCTGAGATTGACGCTGGTGGTCCGTCTGCGATGATGAAGTACGAGATTAGAAGATGATTTGTATCAGTTGTTAGACAATATTAGGTTTATTTCTTTGTGTGATTAAGAAATTTGGTTTTTTTTGGCGGTAGGTATTGGAATGATAAAGATGTGTTGAAAAAGCTTGGTGAAGCAATGGGTATAGCTGTTGGAGCAGACCAAGGTGTTCCAGCTGAGCCAGAGGAGGCGGAAGAAGGAGAAGAGGAAGAGTCTATTGTTCACCAGACTGCTAGTCTCGGTGATGTGGAGGTAAACTGCTTCGTACTCGGATAATGATCCGAATTTTTATCCTTAACTGAGATGTGCTTGAGCTTAGCTTTTAAACGCATGTTGCATCGATTTACTGAACCAAACAGGGTCTGAAAACTGCCTTGGCCGGTGGTGGTAACAAAGATGAAGAAGATTCCGAGGGAAGGACAGCATTGCATTTCGCATGTGGATATGGCGAGGTATGATCAGTGTCTTAAAACATTCAAAACTGTCACTATCACAGAACCATGGAAAACAATTAATGTTTACAAATTAAGAATCTTTACTATCATGCTCTTGATGGATTAGGAGCTCGGCTACACTTAGTAGATTATTACACAATCTTACATGTGGTTATAAAAGTTTAGTCGTGTCTCGTGTGTGTGTGTGTGATGGTTCATGGTTGGGCTGTTTGTAGATGAAATGTGCTCAAGTTCTTTTGGATGCTGGAGCAAATGTGAATGCGATTGACAAAAACAAGAACACTCCATTGCATTATGCTGCTGGTTATGGAAGGAAAGAGTGTGTAAGCCTTCTCCTAGACAATGGTGCCGCAGTGTAAGTTTTTTGCGAAAGAAAAAACAAGTTATATTTTCAAACACTTGAAATGGATTTATATGATTCTGAGTGATTTTGGGTTGTTGTATTTGCAGTACTCTACAAAACATGGATAGTAAAACTCCAATTGATGTGGCCAAGCTTAATAACCAGCTTGATGTGGTGAAGCTACTTGAGAAGGACGCTTTCCTCTGAGAAGCTTGGAGAACAAAACATGTCTTGTGATTACTCTTGAGAGATATTTCTCTTCTGTGTTATGTTTTAGTGTTACAGGGTATTTTGTTTTCTTTCATCATTTTGTCTTCGGTGGTTTTTTCATTATTAAATCTGGAAAAGGAGAAAAATAAAGATAAAGAGAAATGGATATTTGATTTATGGTTTTGTAATGAAATATGAATTGATTTTTCGTGAGTTTTGTTCTCTCTTTTCGGTTTTAGGCTTTTACACTTTTTATTATGTCACGGGCCATATAGTTAGTAAGGGTTCTAGAATATAATTACCTTGTTCACCAACTTGATAGCTGTTTAGAGCACTAAAGAATTTTTTGACCTCTATATTTTAGTTTAGTTTAAAGTACAACTTCTGGCTAACTATGGTTGCTTGCTTCTTTGGTTTAATCCCCAATTTTATTGTTGGCTTAAATTGGTACATCTCGTTTGAAATAGTCAATCGCGCGTTTGTTATCAATTGAACTAACATTTGAAACGAATGGTTAAAACATGTTGTTGAAATGGTTTGAAAAGAGGTTTAGATACTTAAACAAGGGCATGTTTGTTTGCCAGCTGTATGCGGCTGCGTCATGCGGCCATACGCTGTAATTGTTATTCGTTTGATAGCCGCAACGTCTGGTCGCACTTCGTTAGTCTGATGCTACGGCTGCATCTGAAATTTTAGCCGCGACGCTAGTTTATAAACGCAGACGCTGAATTTAGCTGCGGCCAAAAATTCGTGACGCGAAACACAACGTCTGGCTGCATAACGCAACCGCAGGTACTTGCGGCACGCAAACGAACAACATTTTGCCGCATGACACAACCGCAAACCGCCAAACGAACATGCCACAAGTCGGTTGTGAACTGCTTTAAAATAGGTGAGCCTGCAACAACTTGTTTATCAAACTAGTGTTTAGATTTTCTTTAAATTAATATATTTTTTTCCTTTTTAATTTTATTATGCAGTATTAAATAATCAAATAAAAAATTATATCTAATTTAAATAATATTTTGATATTTTTCTATAAAAAAATATTAACTATTCTACCGTTTGTTACCAATCATAATTACTTTTTAACCGTTTACTTCAATTCAACCGTCTTTTTAATCATATCGTATTTACCCGCTTTTTCTTAACGACTTTCTTAACACTCATTTAAAAAATCCGTTAAACCGATATGTTTAAACATAGTAACCAATCAAACCCCATCAAATCTCTCAAGATCATCACTATTAATTTTCATCAAAAAATCATTAAAACAAAAATCTTTCCCGACAAATTTCTGATTACTATCATAAAGCGTGCAAAAAGTTACGATATCGATCGGGCCAAGATTAGGTCAAGCCCGTGAGCCCATAAAAAACCCGGTTTAATCAAATTGAAACCCTCGATTTCTTCTTCTCTTTGCTTCCCCTTCGAATTCGATCGCTGAGTAAAAACCACACTTTTGAGGACGACGACGAAAAGAGTGTTCTCAGTCACTGCACAAGCTTACGATAATCTTCTTCTTCTTCTCTACCAAGGTCAGCTTATAACGATAGGGTTTTGTATTCGTATTTTTTTTTTTTGGTTTTATAAATGAGTCTTGAATTTTTGTTATTGGTTTGTGAATCTTGTTCTTCTGATTGAATAAATCTGAAATTGAATCAATTGTGATGTTTGTTAGTTACCCCTTGTGAGAATTTTGTATTAATTAGGTTTTTTTGTTGTTGTGGTTGTGTGGTTGTGTTACTGTTATTGAATTTCTGGGTTTGATTAAAGAAGAAGAAACTAGGGCAAATTATGCATTTTTGTGTGTTCCTGTGTTGTGGTCTTTTGAGTCTGGTGAAAGTTAGTTGATAATTAAGTATTGGAAATAAGCTAATCTATTTGGTTATATGAAAAAGTGATACTGATAGGTGAAGAAACGATTCTTATTCTTGAACACAAAAACCAAACATATCGTGGAGATTTGTTGAAAGAATCTCTTAACTCTCCTAAAACCCTAGGGTGTGATTAAAGAACCTTAAGCTGTTATCTCTTACACTTATTTGTAGTGCCTATTAGATACCTTTGTGCTTTAATGAAACTTATGGTTGTTTTTCTGCTATTTGTATTTGATTTGTTTCTTGTATATGTGAATTAGGATAGGAATGCTGTTGAAATGGAATCAACAATCGAGAATATAACGGAAATGGAGAGTGAGAGAGTTGAACAGGGCATCGATAAGGAAATTGAGAGAGTTGAACAGGGTATCGATAAGGAAATTGAGGCTGAGGAGAAAAGTCAGGATGACGTAAAGGAAACCGAGAATAAAATTCCAGGAGAGACAGTAGGAGAGGAAGCTATCGTTGAGGAACTTAAAGATTCTCATTGGCCCATGGTTATTGAAGAAAGTACTTGTTTAGATTCTAGCAAGGGGACTCCTATTCGTGAGAAGGAGACCAACGATGATGATCCACCAGAGATTGATGATGAGAAAACTCAAGTAGAAGCAAACTCACATCTAAGTCCTTCTCCTTCAGTGATGTTTGATCCTGAAGAAGGGTTAGTCAAGCCTACTTTGGAAGACACTGTAGAACATAACGTAGAGTCCGGTGAAGTAAATTCAGATATCTTGAAAAACAACGGAGATTTTGTCATGGTTGACAAAGATAGTGCAGTAGTCCATGAAGACACGACTACAATACCTGATACGACCAAACTCTCTGACGAAAAAGGATCACCACAGCATCATGCTAATACTGTGATGGAGCTGGAGAAAGCTGCAGAAGAACATGAGATGGTATCCTCTGGAGACCATAACGAATTTCCAGTCAGTCCTGATACCAAACTTTCGGAAGGCATAGGTTCACCGAATCATCATGCTAATACTGTGAGGGAGCAAGACAAAGCTGCAGAAGAACATGAGATGATATCCTCAGGAGACCATAACAAAGTTCCAGCGAGTCCTGATAGCAAACTCTCGGAAGACAGAGGATCACCGCATCATCATGCTAATACTGTGATGGAGCAGGAAAAATCTACAGGAGAACATGATATGATATCCTCAGGAGACCATAGCGAAGTTCCAACCAATCCTGATACCAAAGTTGTTGAGGAGAATGATGACAGAATAGACGAGGATGAGGCTAACAATATGAATTTGGCTGACATTGGCAGTGGACCAGTTGATCATGGTCAAGGAACCATAACGGAGCTTGACAAATGGACAGAGGTGCCTGACTCTGAGACCGTATCGGAACTGGAGAATAAGCCATCCGAGCCTCTCACAGAAACCTCAATGAACGTGGAAAAAGAGCCAGACGTGCCTGCCACTGAAAGTTTGACAGACAATGACATAAACTCTGATGTATTGGCCTCTGGAGTTCCAGGAGACAGTGACAAAGAGTTATCAATCTTGCCTGCTACCCAAACTTCAACTGATAATACCGAAGGAATGACTACACTTGAGGCTGCACCTACGGAAGACATGAATCTTGACATCGCTGATTCTGAACTGGTTGCTGTCACTTGTGTTGACTCTACTAATAACAAAGATGTAAATGTCGAGGCTCCTATTAATGCTGAAGAGAAAGATAATTCTATAGCACCTGAGAGAAATGATGCTGATAATCAGAGTGCATCACTGAGACGTGAACCTGATCTTTCTTGTGTTGCATTTCCCAATATAAAGTCTGAAGTGGGGGTAAGTGGAAATTTGAATAATGGAAACTACAAAATAGATATGGCACCACCTGCTATTGATGGGACCATGGTTGCAAAGCGCTCTTTCCTCTTGGATGAGAAGGACGGTAATGAATCTGGAACGGAGGAGGATCAATATGATTTTATGAAAGAACTAGATAAGTTTTTTAGAGAAAGAAAAATGGAATTCAAACCTCCAAAATTTTATGGGGAGGGACTAAACTGCCTTAAGTAAGTCTGCTTCCCATCATTATTTAGTTACATTAGTATGTTATACATTGTTAAAATTTCAGAGCTGATATTCAGTTAATTTATTTGACACAAGGTTGTGGAGAGCTGTAACTAGATTAGGCGGTTATGACAAGGTACGTGGCATTGTCAATACGTCGGATGAACATCACAACATCTTTGTTGATGAGCAAATGTGGCTTTTGCTTTTCATCCTATCTCTTTTCTCCTGATTTATTTTCTTGCATGCATACTACTGTGGTTCAATGATCTAGCAGTGGCGCTTTTGGTGATTTTCTAATATGATTAGTTATGCTTTATTCTGAATAGGTTACTGGATGCAAACTATGGCGGTCAGTAGGAGAGTCTTTCAGGCCTCCAAAGTAAGAAAAATTTGGTCATTTACCACTAACGTTGTGCTTTTCTTATTAGTGTTTTGTCTTTAAGCTGGGGGGATTATGCGCATATTCTCAAGAATTCCTTCTAATTGCTGAATTGTTTTTCCAGGACATGTACAACAGTATCATGGACATTCCGAGGTTTCTACGAAAAGGTGAGATTTTATATCCATCCTCTGTTTTAGTTTTCTCATTCATGTGGCTATTGTTATTGTATAAACTGGCATGGGACTCTGCTTCATTTCTTCTGAAATGTAATTTGAATGATTGAACAGAGAACAACTGTGAATCCTCTGGATGTATATTTTCGTTTAGATCCAGTAACATCTCATAATATTATATGTTTCTTCATTTTATAGGCTCTTCTTGAATATGAACGCCACAAAGTCATGGCAGGTGAACTTCATATACCCCTTGCATCTGAACTAGAACCCATGAATATTGACAATCAGGTAAGGTCATGAAAATTATATGCGTCTATAAATTTTGTTTGCTCTTTTTATGATTAATGTTTATGTCTAACTTAACCTCTGTCTTGTAGGCTTCTGGATCAGGTAGAGCAAGGAGAGATTCAGCAGCACGTGCTATGCAAGGCTGGCATTCACAACGCAATGGCAACGGTGAAGTTAGTGACCCTGCACTTAAGGTCCGGCAAAAAATTTCTTACCAAACATATGTTCAATTCATTTCACTCTATAACTTTGTTGTCCTAGTCTGAACCGCACATTGTTTCGTAATTTGTAGGATAAGAATATAGTTCTTCACCAAAAACGAGAAAAACAGATGGGAACCACCACCCCTGGTATGAGTTCTGTTCGATGAAGAAGTGTTTGTTCTCATTTGTATTATTGAAACTTCCACTCAGTTTATTACTTACATCAGGTTTGCTCAAACGCAAGAGACCATCGTCTGCTGAACATGGTGCAAAAAATGCCATCCAAGTGTCTAAACCTATGTACGATTATTAGCTTTGCGGTCTGACTTTTTCAACAGGTGATATTTCATTATTTGAAGTCTGATCCCAATTTGTTTTTGTTTCTAGGTTGGATGTGACAGTTGTTGATGTTGGACCACCAGCTGACTGGGTGAAGGTTAACGTACAGAGAACGGTAAAATCAATCGTTGCTTTCTTGAAAATCTGAGCAATCAAGTACCTGGTTTTTTCACGTACTAATAATCTCTTCCAATGTCCGCAGCAAGATTGCTTTGAGGTGTATGCATTAGTCCCAGGATTAGTCCGGGAAGAGGTTAGCTCTCACATTTGAATCACTTTGTTTACAAATGGATTATCCTAAGATTGAGCTTAGCACTGAGGTTTGTCTTGGCAACAATAACACAGGTCCGAGTCCAATCAGATCCTGCAGGGCGGTTAGTAATAAGTGGTGAACCCGAGAACCCTATGAATCCCTGGGGAGCTACTCCTTTCAAAAAGGTAATGTTCTTTAGTTAGATGGAAGAACAAAAACATGTCCGTTCATGATTATAGAATGTTGAATGACATTTTTTATCCTCTCTTGGAACTGCAGGTGGTAAGTTTACCGACAAGAATTGATCCGCATCACACATCGGCTGTGGTAACCCTAAACGGTCAGTTATTCGTCCGTGTGCCTCTCGAGCAATCTGATTAGAATGGGGAAAATCTTATACTTTTAACAAAGCCTTGAAGATCTCAGAGAGAAAGAGAGAGAGAGAGAAGACGAATGTTTAGAAAGTAGTTGTGGAGAGGCTTGTCTGTATATTATGATTGAGATTTGAGAGCATAACACAACCTGAGAGAGCCCACTTTAGGAGATACTTTAATTAGGCCATCTAGTTTTATGGTCTCTCTTCTCTTTGATTATATTCTTATTGATTTTGTAGCACAACATCTTTAAACATTTCTTTTTAGTAGAAGCACAAAGTCTACAACTTTTTATTTTATTTTATCCCATTAAGATTCTTGTTCACATTTGGTCTCAAGTTTGCATCGTAATTTTATCCTTAATGTGGCTTAATGGGTTTAGTTTTGCATTTAGATTTTAGACCATTTTATTACATAATAAAAAGCTTGACTATTTTTCTTATTTTACTATAAAATTAGACTATATAATTAATCCTCCTTTTTTACCTTAAACGTAAAAATTCGCAAGAATCATTTTGGAGTGTATTCAAGCTGAAATTTAGAATGATATGTATTCATTCTCAATATTGTTATATACCTTGTCCACATTTTCTGATTTGCTATATACATTTTAGTCTCAAGATTGGATTCTCGTGTGTCAAATTTGCCCAAAACGTTTTGACAATGTTTTCTTTCTGCATCAACCCGAAATATATAGAGGGGTTAAGCGAATAACAAAACCGGACCAGTTTAGTTGTCCTTTGGATGAAACTTGCAAGCAGTCTTGAGCTCCCCCGGAGGCTATATACTACTTATTAAATGTGTATATAGACTCACCGCAATGAGAAGATCAAAACAAGCAAGACTTGCTCTTCCTCCAGAGTTACAAGCAAGACTTGCTCTTCCTCCAGAGTTACAAGCCTTAACCGAATAATTTTAGTTTGAGGAAGTTGTCTTAGTTATAAAATCTAAATCTAATAATTGAAAACAGAGAGAAACTAATACTCAGTTTAAATTCTAACCACGATCAGATAGTCATCTTTCTTGCAAGCAGGTGCAACTTGAGGAATGAAATCAGGATCGTAAACTATGAATTTAATTGTATTTTATTAATTATGAATTTATTACATGCCAGTTTAAAGATTATATTGGAAAATGTCAAACTCCACAAGAATTTCCTCCTGGACCACCATAATTAAACCAGAAACCCAATGCAGGACGAGTTATAAACCCATACTTATGAAATTGTATCCCATAACATTTAGGACTATCTAGCAACGTCTCCATAAAAAAAGAATCCATTCTATCGCGTGCATACTTTCTATTCAAGACTTCAATATTTGTAAACAAAGATGATTTTTGGTAGGCCTTGTAGGATCCGGATGGAAATTTGCCATTACCCATCGGAGGACTTGAACCAGAAGGTGAAGCTTGGACTACACCTCCAGCTCCAGCCGTACGTGCACCATTGTCTAAAAGATTAAACAACTCTTTTGGCCAATATCCGATATCCACTTGGCCATGTGAAGTAAATGCTGTAAGCCACCAATTTCCTGTGTTTTTATCCTTTTTGTACATATTAATAGACAAAAAAAAATTCATTTGTCAATATAAAAGTTGAAGTAAAAAGTACACTAATTACTTTAAATGGTATATAAGTATGAAGACTAGCCAAAGAGGTTATAGTCTTATACACTAGCCACTCGTTTGATTCTATAAATAATTAATTTCAAGTTTCTTAAATTTCGCTCATAAAAGAGAAATAAATCTATATAAAATTAAAAAAATACCTGATGGATGGAGCTTTAAAAAAAACTAGGTTGTCCTGGCAAAAAAACGAGGGGCTCGACTATGGGAATGTCCTTTGATACTTGAACAAATCCTGAGCATGCTGTATTGTAACATCCTTTTCCATCTCTACCCTATCAAAATTATATTGAATATTTACAAGTTATTTGATTAAGGCTATTACAATATTGTATACATAATTTACATAATAAAAATTAGAATTGTTCACATGCATACCGTCCAAAATCCATATTTCCAAACACGTCCGTCCGGAAAAAAACCTGGATTTACCTGTCAAATTTATTTTTAATATTTTAAGACTACTCAAGAAATTAAATTAGAAAATGGAGAAAGCAAAAAGAAATTAAAACCTACCATCAAACCCACTGAGATAAAATTGACCTGGTTATTTACTCCATCCCCTATATATATTTGATTATACGAGACTTGATCTTTTCCGATGTTTAGATTATGTCCATCATATGTTGCACGTACACCATGGAATGGACCAATTGGAGCACTCTCTGGAACAAGCCTTACTCCGGCAATCTATCAAAAGATAATTATATCAATAATTCAATACTTGAATTATACATATAAAAAAACAGTATTAGATTTACAAATTAGGAAAAATTGAAATGAATGCTTACATGTGTTCCAGGACGATCAGCTGATAAGGGATGCAAATATTTATCAGCGAAATGTTGCGAATTTGTAATGAATTCTTTTGTATTTCTCAATATAGGAACAGTTCCGATTGAACATCCTATTTTCTTCTTAAAAAATGTTTTGTCGTTGCTAGTATGATTTTTGAATTCAGTTCCTGAAACGGTTGGTTTCATCTTTTTACCAACAATAAATTGTATAGTTAATATTCAACACATTAATACAAATGAAAATGTACGAGAAAAAAATTCTGAGACCATGCACCTGGATTTTGTGGGTTTTAAGCAAGGGATGATCAAATGCTGGTTGCTTATAAATATCTATACAATCGTATGTTATATTTCCGCCGATCTGTTAAAGATAATTAAAAAAACACGAGACTTTTACAAGAATAAGCAAGAGATGCTAAACTAAGCTCACGATATACTCGATTAACAAAAATGTGATATTCAATTATTAAGTATGTACATAAATATTTCAAAACAATGCAAGAGATGCTTATATGTATGAAGATTTTTTTTAGAGCTTACCGTGAAGGATCTTAAAGGCACCATACTTTGATGAGAATGGACAAGGACTGCTGAGAACAAAAGAGGTAAAATATTCATAACAAGAGTCATCATAATTCCTTTAGACATTGTATTTGTTGTGTTTCCTCAAGAATGAAAACACTATGCTATTTATATTTATATACATACTACGATGTCAAGGAGACAAAAGCAATAAAATTAGTATTACATTTGGATTTGTTTAGTTAATAAATATTTTGACTACTTAAGGATATATAAAAATATTTGACTGAAAAAGATTACCATGTTAAGATAGAGTCAAATATTTGACCGAATATCTTATATAATATTTTAAGGTTCTCAAAACTTCAAGCCATGAGAAGTTGCCATGTGTCATCTATTTTTTAACATTTGATATTTTTAATTTATTTATTAAATTTTGACTATTGGTTCTAACAAATTAATAGCTACTTAATGTTCATTTCAACAAGTTACAATATAAATTCGTCATTATTTTCTTTCTTTCTTTCATATTCACCAAAACTATGTTTCTAAATTTTGCAAATTTTAAACAATTTCAAAAACATATTTTATATAATATTTTAAGGTTCCCAAAACTTTAAGCCATGAGAGGTTGTCATGTGCCATCTACTCTTTTGACATTTGACATTTTTAATTTATTTATTAATTTTTTTTAATTTTGACAATTAGTTCTAATAATTTAATAGCTAATTAATGTTAATTCATTTCAACAACAAGTTACAATATAAATTAGTCACTATTCTCTTTCTTTCTTTGATATTCACCAAATACTATGATTCTAAATTTTGCAAATTTTAAATAGTTTGAAAAATATATCTTATATAATATTGTGGTTTTTTCTTAAATTCAAGTCATGGATGCCATGTATCACTTATTCTTTTTTCACATTTTCTTTCTAATTTGTTTATTAAAAAAATCACTTTAACAATCAATCCTAACAATTAAAAAAAACCACTTTAACAAGACAAATGTTTAAAATTGTGTCTCCGTATAAATAGTTGTGATTTTAAAACAAAAATTTACAAAAAATCATTAATAAAAAGAAGTAACATGAACAAAAAAAATGTTGTGAGAAAATTAAGAAATCATTTTAGAACTTTTAAAATGGTTAGAATGCTAAAGTCTAATTATAAAAATGTATATTTATTTTTTATTTTTAAGTCCTCCAACCTTTTAACTCCAATTTGCCAATACAATTAAAATAATTTGTGGTAGACAAAGTAATGTTTCTAACCAATAATCTATGAAAAACCTTTACTCCAGCACAAATTATGAATGTAGAAAACAGATTTATTTCACCACTGAATTGATGCTAAAGACAAAAATCACAACAAATTAATAAAGATAGTGAGACAAAAATACAATCAAGGTGCAATCATTCTCTTAGTACGATTCAAAGTTCTCATGAAACAATTACAAAGATGCATTCCAATTTTTTTGTTGAGATCAAATTTCTCACTAAAAGCAAAGAATACTACAATTTATCTAATCAATCTTTTTTTACATATGTGTTTGATGCAAGAAAAAAGATGACCAATCATTTTTTAAGGAACCGTAGTGAATATTGATAAAGACATACAAGTTAGGGATTTGTACCAAAAAAATGTCTTCCATATGCTATAACTTTTATTAATGAATGACCTATTTCTTTTTTCATATAACATTATATATGTCCATTAATTTTTTACAAATGTTTAGTCTTCTAAGGTAGATAATTATTTACGATAAGCATTAAATATACAAATAATGAAGAAATTATAATGAATTTTACTTTTACAATGAATTTTAAACCCACGCAACGCGTGGGCAATCCCTAGTTATATAATATTTTAAGGTTCCTAAAACTTCAAGCCATGAGAGGTTGCCATGTGTCATCTACTCTTTTGACATTTGATATATTTTTTTTTGTTTAATTTTGACAATTAATTCTAACAAATTCATAGCTAATTAATGTTCATTATTTTCTTTCTTTCTTTCCTATTCACCAAAATTATGATTCTAAATTTTGCAAATCTTAAACAGTTTCCAAAATATATCTTATCTAATATTATAGCATTTTCTGAAATTCAAGTCATGGATGTCATGTGTCACATATTCTTTTCACATCCGGCTTTCTAATTTCTTTATTAAAAAAATCACTTTACGATTAATCCAAATAATTTTTTTAAAACCACGTTAACAAGACAAATGTTTAAAAATGTGTATCCATATAAATAGTTGTGATTTGAAAACAAAAGGTTACAAAAAAAGTTTTAATAAAAAAGAGTAACATGAACAATAACATAATGTTGTAAGAAAATTAAGAAATGATTTAAGATCTTTTAAAACTGTTAGAATGTTAAAATCTAATTAAAAAAATGTATAATTTGTTTTTTCTTTATAAGTCCTCACAGCTTTTATTGCCCAAGGGACACATGAAACTAACACACACAAACAAAAAAATTTGATTATAGAGGAAAGTGAATTGTCACTCCAAGCTCAAACCACAAAGCAAAAACCACACCAACAATCTAACCCATGAAACAAGACGAAGCCAAATATGCGCCAACGAACATAAAAAAAGAACAGCACTTAAACCTAGAGGCATACCCATAAGCCTGGAAGACTAAAACGCGGCTCTAAAACCCACTTAACCAGTAAGCAGAAGAGATGGAGAAACCCGCAGAGAGATAAGGCAAACAGCAAAGAACCAAATATTTTTTTATATAAATAATTAAAATTTAATGTTGAAAAGTAAATTCAAACAAAGTGTGAGTCCACAAAAAAAAAAAAATATACCAAATAAAGTGGTCAAATCATAATCAACATGATTAACACATGTGTTGGATCTCTATGAGCCAATTAAAGTCTATAATAAGCAGAGCACTAGGAGGAACCCTTCTTCTTGGATCTGCTCTCTTCACCACAACTCCGCCGTCTCTAGCCTCCGCCTTCTCCTCCTCCTCCTCCACCGCTATGGAAACTCACAAAACCAAAGTCTGCATCGTCGGTAGTGGTCCAGCAGCACACACAGCAGCGATCTACGCAGCTAGAGCTGAACTCAAACCACTTCTCTTCGAAGGATGGATGGCTAACGATATCGCCCCTGGAGGTCAATTAACAACAACCACCGACGTTGAAAACTTCCCTGGTTTCCCTGACGGTATCCTCGGTCTCGAAATCGTCGAGAAATTCCGTAAACAATCGGAACGATTCGGTACTCAGATCTTCACGGAAACAGTAAACAAAGTTGATTTCTCTACGAAACCGTTTAAGTTATTCACTGATTCAAGAACTGTTCTTGCTGATGCTGTGATTATTGCTACTGGAGCTGTAGCGAAACGGCTTAGCTTTATCGGGTCTGGTGAAGGAGATGGTGGATTTTGGAACCGTGGAATCTCTGCTTGTGCTGTTTGTGATGGAGCTGCTCCTATTTTTAGGAATAAGCCTTTAGTTGTTATTGGTGGTGGTGATTCAGCTATGGAAGAAGCTAATTTCTTGACAAAGTATGGATCTAAGGTTTATATTATTCATAGGAGAGATACGTTTAGAGCTTCTAAGATTATGCAGCAAAGAGCTTTGTCTAATCCTAAGATTGAAGTGATTTGGAATTCTTCTGTTGTTGAAGCTTATGGTGATGAGAATGGGAAAGGTGTTCTTGGTGGATTGAAAGTTAAGAATGTTGTTAGTGGTGATGTGATGGATTTGAAGGTGAATGGATTGTTTTTTGCTATTGGTCATGAGCCTGCGACTAAGTTTTTAGATGGGCAACTTGAGGTTGATGCAGATGGTTATGTGGTGACTAAGGCTGGGACTACTAAGACTAATGTTGTTGGTGTTTTTGCTGCTGGTGATGTTCAAGATAAGAAGTATAGGCAAGCTATTACTGCTGCTGGAAGTGGTTTGTTCTCTTTCCTAATTCTCTGTTTACATTTCTGCATAATGAGTTTAGCTTTTTTTTGGAATTATGAGTAAAAGGTATCATAGAGTAGCATCTGATATGTGCAGTGCTTCTTGCCTAATAGCATAGTAGTTTAAATAGTACTTGGTTACAACTGTTTATATGTTCTAGCATAATCATTTGATTGAGCTATTCAGAAAAAGTTGGCTTTTTTGAAGTCATTAGCTTCTTATGATGGAACCCTTTCATGTTCACGAAGTGCCTTGTTTTGTATATCATTTGATTCACTCAACAAAGTAGCTACCTCTCAAAAGAAAGTAGTTTGAAGCATGATTTTGTTGGAATTTTGTTTGCTATAGTATAGGATAGTCCTGTGTTGTGCATGTATGTGTGCGGTTGAAGGTTATCTATGTTCATTGTCATACTCTTTTGAAGACTAGTGGTGGTCATTAGTTGTTCTTGAGAGCCTAATGGTTTAAAGAGTATTTGGTAGTTCAGTATTGGGTTACAATTGTTTATATGTTATAGCATAATGATCTGATCAGAAAAAGTTTGGCTTTTTTAAAGTCATTAGCTTCTTATGATGGAACCCTTTCATGTTCACAAAGTACCTTGTTTTGTATAATTGTATATCATTTGACTCACTTAACAAAGAAGTTACCTTGACCCCCCAAAAAAGTAGTTTGAAGCATGGTTTTGTTTGCTAAAGTATAGATTAATCCTGTGTTGTGCCTTTATGTGTGCGGTTGAATGCTACTTATGTTCATTCTTATACTCTTTAGAAGAGTAGTGGTGGTCATTAGTTGTTATTGAGAGCCTGCAAGTGAAATTTAAACGGTTTCAAGTATTGTTATAAGATTTGCTATCTTAATCTGCTCTCTTGCTATAAGAAGAAGCGAAAGTAATTGGCAGTTTTATACGGTATGGCGTGTGGTCTTTGAACTCTGCTGATGGCGAAAGCTAAAATGAGATTGTTCTCGGTAGTCGAGAGTGATAACGAGTTACAGTGAAGCCCCATTTTGCATACCTTTCTAGTTAAAGATCAATCATCTTTGTTTTGTTTCATGAATAAACTTTGATAAACAAAACTTGTGGATGGTGCAGGGTGCATGGCGGCTTTGGATGCAGAGCATTACTTGCAGGAGATTGGATCTCAGGAGGGTAAGAGTGATTAGAGAAAGGTGTCGTAGGACAAAGACTCAATTTTATGAAGCTATTTTCACCAATAAAGATCAGATTGATCTAAAAAAAAAACACAATTTAAGGGATTTTGAGTAGATTATTGTTATGTGCGTTTGCAGTTGGAGTTGTTGAGTCTGGATTTTGTGCTAAGTTGTAACTCTGAAGTGGTCACAGCTTCGACCAATTCCTTACTATTTGATTTGTTCCTCAGGTGAGGAGTTTTCTTATTTAATCTGTTTATGTTACTTGAGCTTTAATAAACCCATTGAATTGGTGTCTTTAAAGCTCAAGAAAACTATCAAAATGGGTTTGCAGTCTATAAATATTATCTCAGCTAAAATTGAATAATGGATTAGGGTCTCTAGTGAAATGGTTTTTAATTTCTAGAAATATTGGTTAGTTCTTAGTTTCTGAATAATTATCAATTGATTGTAGCCTGGTAATTGTTTCAATATTTACCTAATAGTTTGGCAATACGCACATGGTTAACTCATTTTCGGACACTAGGGAACAAACCACGGTCAACGACTTTTCGTAAGTTATGTTTCACTTGTTTTTGTTTAAGCACGTTTCGAAATTTTGGTTATCAAAAAGCAAATGTAATGACTTGTTTTGGTACTAGTCAACATTGTGTTAATATGTAATGAATTAAGCCCGTTGAAACTTTTCCTCAAGTAACTTCTACTAATTAAATGGGATTAAGTTACAAATTAACCATTTGTGTTCTTGTCAATGAGAAATTACACAGTTTACTCTTTGATTTATGTGATTTCTTAAAACATGAAATATACGTGTACCTCGGGTTTTAGTTAATCTCACAATTAATATAGTCAAAATGAAAACCAATTCTTTATCTAAACACTAATATAACTTACGTTGTAATACAAAATAAGTAATTAAGAATCTCTAACATAAGCTTTAAACTCTACGTTAGTTGTATCATCCTTTCTCTCAACCTCTCTCTCTTCACTCATGGTCACAAGAAACAAGTATCAGAGATCTTTCTTATGGTTTCTTGTTCTCCACGGCGGAGCTACGGCCACCGGAGCTCCCTCCGGCGAGAAAACACTCTCTCAGACACCAACTTGGGCCGTCGCCGTAGTCTGCACCTTCCTCATCCTCATTTCTCATCTCCTCGAAAAGGGTCTTCAAAAACTCGCCAATGTCTGAATCATTTCTATTTCTTTCAAGTGTTCTTGCTCAAACACTCAATGTCTTAACTAAAAATCTTTAAACATTTCTTCTCAGTGGCTATGGAAGAAGCATAAGAACTCTCTCCTTGAAGCTTTAGAGAAGATCAAAGCTGGTAAGTAATGATCAAGATTGTGTGTCAAATCTTGATTTTTCAAGAAACTAAAAAACAAAATGGTGATTATTATGCAGAGTTGATGATTCTTGGATTCATTTCCTTGTTACTCACGTTTGGAGAAACATACATTCTCGAGATTTGTGTTCCTTCAAAAGCTGCACTCTCTATGTTACCTTGTTCATTTGAAAACACAGAGACTACTACTACTCTCGCTCCATCTCGTAGTAGACATCTTTTAGCGGCTGGTGATAGTACTGTAAATTGCAAAAATGGTTATGAGCCACTCATAACTTTGAAAGGATTGCACCAACTTCACATCTTGTTATTCTTCTTGGCCTTGTTTCATATTCTCTATAGTCTAATAACCATGATGCTTAGCAGGCTCAAGGTACGATAAATCAAGTTTTGATCGAAAACTATGTTCGATTTGAGTGAAAATGCTTTATGTTGTGTTGGATTTGTGGCAGATTCGTAGATGGAAAAAATGGGAGCAAGAGACATTATCTCATGATTACGAGTTTTCTATTGGTAATTTTGTTCATCAAGATTCTGTTTTGAAACCTTGAAGTTTTGTTCTTTTATGACTTTGTTGTGTGGAGCAGATCAATCAAGACTTAGGCTCACTCATGAAACTTCTTTTGTGAGATCACATACAAGTTTCTGGACAAACATTCCTTTCTTCTTTTACGTCGTAAATAAAACCATTTCTCTTTTCTCGTCCAAATGCATCAATGACACGTTCTTGATTTGATTGTTTTTGAGCACTAAAAAAACATTTTGTTTACAGGGTTGTTTCTTAAGACAGTTCTATGTATCCGTTGGAAGAACCGACTTCTTGACTCTGCGCCATGGATTCATTTCTGTGAGTTCACAATCATTCCATTTTTCTATTTTTGTTTTTCGGGTTCTTGATATGTGATTCTTGTGATTTGATTTAGGCTCATTTAGCACCGGGAAGAAAGTTCAACTTCCAGAGATATATCAAAAGATCTCTCGAGGATGATTTCAAGTTGATAGTTGGAATAAGGTACAACACTATCCAAATCTTGAAATGCAAATGAAATCCTGCTTCTTTATTTGGTCTTATATAACGCTTTTTTAACATTTGTTGTTCTACAGTCCAGTTCTTTGGGCATCATTTGTGATCTTCTTGCTGTTTAATGTTAATGGTAAGCTACATATCTATCTTTAAATTCAAATTCAGTTCATATACTGAAATCTTTCTATTCGATTTTCAGGATGGAGAACGTTGTTTTGGGCATCGATACCTCCTGTGCTTGTAAGACAGACTATCTAGTATACAAATATTTATTGGAAGTTTTTTATGAACCAAGAAGTCTTGTTGCAGATAATATTAGCCGTTGGGACAAAGCTTCAAGCGATAATGGCAACAATGGCGCTAGAAATCTCAGAGACCCATGCAGTAGTTCAAGGGATGCCTCTCGTGCAAGGCTCAGATCGATACTTTTGGTTCGATTGTCCTCAGTTACTTCTTCATCTTATCCACTTTTCCTTGTTTCAGGTAATCTAACATTATGAAACACATCTCTTGTTTGATTTCATACATGTTTGCAGCTTTTGTGTTCTTCTCAAATGTTTATCTTTAGTTTTTATTTTCCTCTGTGTTTTGCAGAATGCTTTCCAGATAACACACTTCTTCTGGATATGGGTAAAAGAAAAAAGCATTTTTTTTAACTTCAATCTTTTTGAATAATTACTAAGTAACATAATACAATTTTCAGTATTCATTTGGATTAAGGTCATGCTTCCATAAATATTTCAATCTTGTAGTCACCAAACTCTTTCTATGGTAAGAGGCTTATTCATGTTTCTTAGTAGGGAGGAATATTATTTTAAAAATGTGACAATGTATGCATGTAATTGCAGTCTAGGAGCTTTGATCTTATGCAGCTACATTACTCTCCCGTTGTACGCCCTCGTTACTCAGGTAACTTGTAACAAAATCTTTATCGATATTCTAGCGAAAATTTGATATTTGTTTTGATATCTTAATGAAAGATTAGAGAGAAATGATGAAGCAAATGTTGTGTGGAGCAGATGGGTTCACACATGAAGAAAGCAGTGTTTGATGAGCAAATGGCAAAGGCATTAAAGAAGTGGCACAAAGATATCAAAATGAAGAAAGGAAAAGCCAGGAAGTTACCAAGTAAGACACTTGGTGGTTCAGGGAGTTTTAGCATGTCATCCCCTTCCTCTGGAACCACTCTACACCGTTCCAAGACCACTGGCCACTCCACATTGTCTTCTAATGTCGAATACTACAAACAAGAAGAAGACGAAGAAGAAGAAGAAATGTCTGATCTTGAAGCTGGAGCAGAGGATGCTATTGAGAGCATTGAATAACATCAGAGCCAATTCTACCACTCTTAGCTGCTTTATGTCTTTTAGTCTACTGTTCAGTGTAATAGAGAACAATGGTGTTAGAAGTGTTTTATGGATTACCTCAATAGATTTATTCATGCAAATTCAATCCTATAATATGTTATTAAAATAATAGAAATTCTACTAATTAGCAATTCAAAATATATAACAATGAAAAAAAAAAAATCAATCTCACAATTTGCAATAACTCTCGGTAGAAAACTATTAGATTTTTGTACAAATTTTATATAGATATTTGGACAAATCAAACAGTAAAAATTGATTTGTTTTATTTGAAAATAAACCAATTTTTTTTTTTTATCATCTAATGATATATATAATGGTCGTTAAGAATCCAAGTGAGATACAACATCAAACACAAAGCATAAAGTCCAAGAAAACAAAGATTTTTAAAGAGATAAATCTTTGGGCAATTTCCAAAATTACCATTTTTGTAAGTTTTTTTCCAAAAATACCACCTTGAAGTTTTTTTTTCCAAAAATACCATTTTTTCCAAAGTTCCAAAAATATCACTTTTTTAAAATTCATTTTTAACATTCAAAACTAAACCCTAAACCCCAAACCCAAACCCTACCTCCTAAAACTATACCCTAATTTTGGAATAGTTAACCCAAACCCAAAAAATTTAAACTGTACACCTTAAAAATCAATTTTTTAAAAAGTGGTATTTTTGGAACTTTGGAAAAAATGTAGTATTTTTGGGAAAAAAAAATTAAGGTGGTATTTTTGGAAAAAAAACTTCAAAGGATGGTACACGAGGGAATTCCTCTAAATCTTTGTCCTCGAAATACAAAAGACCAATACAAAGAAGATAGGGTATTTGAAGAAAAGTAAAATTGTCATCCCAAGCTCAAGTCACAAAACCGATAGCACACCCACACACTAAACCAAGAAGCATGAAGAAGCCAAACTTGAGTCGACAAACATAGAAACGGAACAGAATCTAAAACTTTGAGACTCACGAGAGCTCTGGGACCAACTTAACCGGTATGGATGAAGCGGAGAAAAATGGCCCACTCGTGTAAAATGTAAACACACATTTGTTTATAATAAAAAACGAGAAAAATGCATAGAAAATAGGAGAAAGTGGAAAGAACGTGACACACTGACATACGCGAGTTTATAGATAACTGATAGACAACGATTTTCACTTTATTTAATTAATTTCCTCCAAATTTTAAAATCATCACATTATTATATCAAGATCATGTCTTTATATGATCCTGTTAATACTTATAATTACTGTTTACGCTCGATTTTCGACATTAAACAAAATTATCATTAATATAAACAGCAAAAAACAGAAGAGAGAGATATGATTATACTAATCTCCTTTCCAGAGAGAGAAGAAGAACTCACGAAACAATGAGAAAACGAAAGAGAAAAACAAAATCAGAATCAAATTTTGACAGAGAAACACAAATCATTCAAAAACAGCTGTTTTTTTGAAGCCTAAACATTTTTGTTTCTTCATAAAACTTCTCTCTTCTTCTTCATTTCTCAATCTCTATCTCTTTTTTGTACAATTTTGTAAATATGGGTTTGGATTCAAGGAACCAAGTAGTTGAAGAAATAATGAGAATTCATAAATCATTACCAACAAGACCAGACATAGACGATGTTGAAGCTGCAACTTCATTAATACAAAACGTTGAAAAAGATGATCAAAATCGTTTAATCGCCATTGATGAACAGAGAAAAACCTCCGAGATTCCTCAAGAGCTATTCAACGTGTTGCAGGAGATGAGGAAAGGTCTAGTTTATTATCAAAGCAAAGAACAAAAGAGAGAAGCCACGAAAATTCTCGATCTTGAATCTGCACACCAACTGTTCGACGAATTGATTCAAAGAGCTTCTCTTTGCATTTCTTCTCCGAATTCTTCCTCAAATGCGTCTACCGATGTGCCTACGCCGGAACCGATTGTTTCTCCGGCAAGTTTGCATTTTTCCCATCAGATTCCGGTCAAGTCAAAGGCAATGTTCACGCGTGATGATACGTTTGTGAAGAAATCAAAATCTTTGCTTTACAGTGATGGGTTATTAGCTCCGAGCAAGCCTCAGATTTCTGATTCAACACTTCAAGCTAAGAATGTAACCGGTGAGTTTGCTAGGCCATGAAAGTGTTGAACTTTAAACGTTTTTGTTAATGTTTTGATAGAATCTAACCATAAGGATTTGGTCTCTAATTGTATGTATGTGTGTAGGTAATGATGGGGAGAAGTTGAGTATGATAAAACTTGCAAGTTTGATTGAAGTATCGGCGAAGAAAGCGACACAGGAGCTAAATTTGCAGCATAAGCTGATGGATCAGCTCGAATGGCTACCGGATTCTATAGGCAAGTTATCGAGTTTGGTTAGGTTAGATTTATCTGAGAATTGTATCATGGTATTACCGGGGACTATAGGAGGGCTTGTGTCCTTGACGAAGCTCGATTTGCATTCGAATAGGATTGGTCAGTTGCCTGATACTATAGGAGATTTGGTGAATTTGGTAAACCTGAATCTTAGTGGAAACCAGTTATCATCTCTGCCTTCATCATTTAGTAGATTGATTAATCTCGAGGAACTTGATTTGAGCTCTAATAGCCTCTCTGTACTTCCTGAATCTATTGGTTCTCTCGTGAGTTTAAAGAAGCTTGATGTTGAAACAAACAATATCGAAGAGATTCCGCATAGTATCTCTGGTTGTTCTTCGTTGCAAGAACTGCGTGCAGATTACAACAGGCTAAAAGCTCTTCCGGAAGCGGTTGGGAAGATAACTACATTAGAGATTGTGACTGTCCGTTACAATAACATTCGACAGTTACCTACAACAATGTCGTCTATGGCTAACCTCAAAGAGTTAGATGCGAGTTTCAACGAGCTTGAGTCAGTACCAGAGAGCTTATGTTATGCCACAACGCTTGTGAAGCTTAACGTTGGGAACAATTTTGCTAACTTGAGATCACTTCCGGGTTTAATAGGCAACCTTGAGAAGCTAGAAGAGCTTGATATGAGCAATAACCAGATCCGTTTCCTTCCCTACTCCTTCAAAACGCTTTCACAGTTGCGTGTTCTTCACACAGAACAAAATCCTCTTGAAGAGCTTCCAAGGGATATAACCGATAAGGGCGCTCAGGTTCGTTCTTATCTCATCCTTTGTCCTTCTTCGACATATGTTTAGATTTCTCATTCGTGTCAGTAATGGATGATTGATTCATGCTTTTTGCCATCTTCTTAGGCCGTGGTTCAATACATGAATGATCTCGTGGAGGCAAGAAATACGAAATCTCAAAGAACTAAGCCGAAGAAGAGCTGGTTCAAGAGTATTTGCTTCTTCTGCAAGTCCACGAACTAGAGAATACATAGCAACATGAAGATCCTCTAAACCACTCTTGACAAAATCTGACTCTTTATCATCAGGTAGAGATTTCTTTCTTACAACTCCAAACAACATGAAAGTCCAAACAAAGAACCCATTTTCATTTGCGTGTTTCAGGTAAATCTGTTGTAACCGTTGGCAGGAAAGAAAAACCCGCCACCCCCACGACAGTTCACCGTTTATTCGCAATCACTCTTATTCGTATGTGTGTATACTTGTTGTTTGTTCATACTTCATACCTCGATGAGGACTGGATCCTGAGGAAAATGTAATTCCATTTCTATGTTGTATTTCATAGTTTTGTATGAGATTTGTATTTGAGCAAATTCTTCCAACCTTATTCGTGTCAAATATTCATTACTGGCTTTGTTGGAAAATGAGCAATAACATTCTCAATGGACACAAAACCCAAAAGTTAAAAGAGTTAAAACAAGGTCAAGAGTCAGATCCTCAACTTCAAGCTACTTAGTTTTTCAAGAGTCCATATTCCGCCTTCAGTCTCTGATCTAAACCAAATCGTTTCTTCTGATCCATTCTCTCATATGAAACTTGGCTCGGTTTCTTCTAGTTTTCTCCAACAAGTTGGTGGTGCAGTACATCGTCCAACGTCTTTCTAATTTCTTTCAACTCGTCCATTTGAGCCCTCGACGTCTTTCTAGTTTCTTTCAACTCGTCCATTTGAGCCTTAAAAGACTGAAACATGAGAATTCAGAATACATTATAGATCAACCATAACTATATATATGTCCTTTCAAAAATCAAACAAATTTTACTTGGTTTTTATTTACCTGGTTTAGATCGTCAAACTTCTTTTCCAATTCTGTATACTTAGCCATTTGAGCCCTAGACGCCTGAAACATGACAAGACTTTGTACACATATATATGTCTTTTCAAAATCAAACAAGTTTAAACACCATTGTCTTTTGCTTTAACCTCTTTCGAAGACTCAATCTCATCCTGAAACATGAGAAAATTCGAGTGGAACACATTAAAAATCAACCATTACCTTCTTGTGTTTTTACAAAACAAACAAACAAAAAAACTATCAAGAGCATTATTGGGAACAATGCGTGCTTACTTCTATTTTTTGTTTTACTTCTCTTATTCTGTTATGCGTAGAAACTGAAGCAAAAGACAAGTACCTAGAAATCCTGTGCGAGGGGGATTTTCTGTTCTTATTCCTCTTCTCTAAAGGGCAAAATATTTATATACACATACAATTCTAGGGTTTTTGGCTTCCCGGGAAAGTAACAAATTTGACATATTTTCTACAACAAATATATCAGTAGAAGATATACCAGTAATACCCCTCAAGTTGGAACATATAGGTAACAAGATTATATGTATAGTGCTAAAACATCATTTAGGAATAATGTTACTCAAAAGTTGATACATATTCAAGGATTACCACTCAAAATATCTACTTACTAACAAAACTCTAAAGTTTAAAATAAGGTCAAGTATCAACCTTAGCTACTTAGTTTTTAAAGATTCCATATTCTGTCTTCATTCTCTGGACCAAATCAGATAGTTTCTTCTGATCCATTTCCTCATACGAAACTCCGCTCACTTTCTTCCTGCGTATCTCAACACGTTGCTGCAGTCTTCGCTCCAAAGCTTCCACTCTCTTATCAAGTTGCTGATACAAGAGACAAAATTAGGTGGAGACATTACATGTATGTCTTTTCAAAATCAAAAACTTGGAGATGCATTTCTTGATTATACCTTGTAGCTAAATATAATTTCATCCGCCAACACCTTGTAGTTGGATTTCACTTCATCCCTCAGCGATTTGTCTTCGATTATGAGAAGACAGTGAGTGGTGCAAAAAATTTCTTGCTCAGTATCGTTAACACGTAATGCTGGAAACAACAAGATCAGTATCCGTTAACGTGTAATCTTGATATGCAACTTGAGATGGTAGAAGATATATAATGGATAAACATCTAAATGTACTTTTTACTAATTGGTAGGAAAATTCCAAAGTTAGGAAATAATTATCAAAGATTCAAAGGTGATTGATTCTATTCGTGTTTCTCTTGAAGTTTGATCCTTGTCACTTTCACACTTTGATAACCAGTATTGTTGGATCTAACTTCACATTACATCCGATAGACGCTATGTGAATTCTCTATGTTTGTATTTCATATTTTTGTATGAGATTTGTATTTGAGCAAATTCATATTTGTGTCAAATATGAGCAATAACATTCTCAATGGACACAAAACTCAAAAGCTAAAAGAGTTAAACAAGGTCAAGAGTCCGATACTCAACCTCAAGCTACTTATTCTGCCTTCATTCTCTGATCTAAAGAAAATCGTATCTTCTGATCCAGCGAAACTTGGCTCATAATATTCTTGTTTTCTCCAACAAGTCGATGCAGTACATCGTCCCAGGTCGTTCTAATATCTTTAAATTAAAACAATGAGAGTTTCAAAATACATTATAGATCAACCAAAACTATATATATATACGTCCTTTCAAAAATCAAGCAAACTTGACTTGTTTTTTTTTTTACCTGCTTTAGATCGTCCAACTTCTTTTCCAATTGTTTATTCTTAGCCATTTGAGCCCTATACGCCTGAAACATAAGACAAGACATTGTACATATATATGTCTTTTCAAAAATCAAACAACCTTTACTCTTTTTTTTTTGTTACCTGGTTTAGATCGTCAAACTTCTTTTCCAATTCTATATTCTTAGCTATTTGAGCCCTAGACGCCTGAAACATGACAAGATCATTGAACATATATATGTCTTTTCAAAACCAAACAAGTTTAAACACTATTGTCTTTTGCTTTTACCTTTTTCAAAGACTCAATCTCATCCTGAAACATGAGAAATATTAAAAATCAACCATTACCTTCTTGTATTTTTACAAAAAAAAAAAACTATAAAGAGCATTATTGGGATCAAATGCGCGCTTACATTGGTGCTTTTCTTGACTGAATCAACATCTGAAGCAAAAGACAATTACACATTGATCAGACTTGTTTTCCAAAACGGCAATACAATACAAGAAATCAATTGATCCGAAGACCCTTAACATCCACTTACGGTCCAGTGCTACAAATGCCAGCATTGCACTAAATACCCCCATTTCTTGATCGTCTGAAACAGAAAACTTCTCTTATTCGTCAATATAACTGGAATATCGAAAACAAACACTCCCTGAATGGATTTCACATACATTTAACAAAAACAGGACAAAATTGCACTTAATAGAGTTTTTAAGCTTATGGCTCTAATGGCCTCTAGAGGAACACAAACATAACACTTTTGATTTGCGAAAAAGACCTATAAACAACATATACCCTATCAACAAAACCGATCAAAGAGCAAACAGAGAATCGAAAGTAAGCAGAGCATACCTAGAAATCGTGTGCGAGGGTGATTTTCTAATCGTCTTCCTCTTTTCTAAAGGGCAAAATATATATAAAACAAACAATTCTAGGGCATTTGCTTCCCGAGCAAATAACCAGTTAGAGATATTTTCTAAAACAAATATACGTATATAAACTAGTCCCTAAAAGATATACCAGTTATATCCCGAATGAAATTGCAAAAAGCTTATATAGCCTTGTCCGTTTGACAGTCATGTGCGTCTGAAATTGTAATCAAACGCTGTGATTGTTGTTCGTTTAAGAGCAAACATTGCGATTATTGTCTGTTTGGCGACTATAGCGTCAAGTCTAAACAATTACAGTCAAAATTATGATTTTTTTGTAAGGATAAAATTTTTTAGACGTTGACGTTGTGATTGGCCACATGGTTTGGTCGCAGGAGTCGCGTCACGTAAACGAACACTATTTGACCTGATGCACCAGCAACCTCATGTCAGGCAAACGAGCATGCCTTATGTGTTTTGTTGATAGGCAACATTAAGATGCTAGAAGAGCTTAATTAGAGAATCTATTTCCTTCCTTAACAAAATTGGATGATTCATTCATTCTTTTCACCATCCTCCTAGGTCGTGTCTCAACACATGAATGATCTAGTGGAGGTAACAAACACCAAATCTGAAAGGGTTAACAATATAGCAAGTCCACCAACTAGAGAACACATATCAACATGACCTTTTATCATCAGGCAGAATACAACTCCACATAACATGAAAGTCCAAACAAAGAACCCATTTTCATTTTCATGTTTCCGGTAGTTCTATTATAACCATTGCAAGAATATTTCAACCATTGCCCTTACTATTCATTCTCTATTCACAATCACATTTGTTCTTCACTCGGTATGTATACTTGTTTTTGTCCGCACTTTGATTACGATTGGATCCAGAGGAAACTGACTAAGAGTTGGGTTTATTACAGTTCACCATTCATTCTTTATTCACAATCACAGTTTCAAATCACTCTTCTGCGTATATATACTTCTTGTTGTTCATACCTCGATTACTACTGGATTATGAGGAAAATGTAATTCAGTTCAATGTGATTGTATTCTTGTTTTTCTTGATGTACCTTTTTAGCTTTTTGGCACTTTTACGTTTTGATAATCAGTTTTGCTGGATTCAATTTCATATTATATCTGAGACTTTTGGGCTTTTAGAATTTGTAATTTATATCCCAACACCCTACCTCATTGAACGTTTTAAGAACACCGTGCATGCAAAGGCTAGGCTCTTCGTCTTTCGCTACGAGAGTGCTTCTCTTTCCCACGAATGTTATTTCCAAGACACTTCTTTTTTCCCGATAACATTTTCAATAAAAAATCAATATTGAATACTATCTTAGTGAACGTTTCCTCTTCTCTCTCTCCCTATATATATCAACAATCTTTTGGATCCCTCGTGTCACTAAGCATTTTTACACTACAATAATGAATTCAAACATATCTTCTACAACTATGCAGAGTTGGAGAGAACGTCCTCCTTCTTCCTATTCCATCAAAGTGAAGATCTTATCCCAACTCCAAAGCTCAACTCTCTACTCTGATGACAAATACCAATCCCGTCGTTTCTCTTCTGGTGGATACAACTGGTATGCATTAGTATATTAAATCTCCTGATATGATGCTATATATATATCATCTTACCTTACGTAATTTTGTTATATATTTTAGGAGAATGATAATATACACAAAAGGAAACGACAAGGACAATGGTAGTGGGTTTATTTCAATGTATGTTGAATTAGATAGTACAAGTCTAATTTCCACACAACAAACTGAGGTGTATGCAGATCTCCGGTTTTTTGTCTTTAACAAAAAAGAAAACAAGTACTTTACTATTCAAGGTATGTCAAATGTACATGATTATTTGCTCTCTATCTTGCTCTCTCTTTCTATATATATATATATATATTAATCAATGAAGTGTACATATCCAGATGTGGAATCAAAGCCCTTCAATACATTAAGAACGATGTGGGGATTGTCGCAAGTACTACCGCTTGATACATTCAATGACCATAAAAATGGATATATCTTTGATGGAGATCATTGTGAGTTTGGTGTTGATATCATTGTTGTTCCACCTCCAACCAAATGGGAAATAATCTCTTTTGATGAGAAACTTTCTTATCCCAAGTTCTCTTGGACGGTTAAAAATTTCTGTGAGATTAACGAGAATACTTACGCATCTGACAGATTTTCAAAGGGAGGAAAAAACTGGTAAAATTACAAATGCTATATATGTTCAAATATACATAAATCTACAAGCGTGTATTAACAAGTGCAAAGTAACGTTTTGTAGGGTTGTAAAGTTGTATCCCAAGGGCTTCTCCACACCAGATAATAAATGGTTATCCATTTTTCTGTTTTTAGCTGATGACGAAACTTTGAAAGAAGACGAGAAGATTTACGTAAAAGCAGATGTGAAAGTCGAAGATCCATTTGGATCCAATCACTTGACATACAAGAGTATGTTATAAAACACTATTTACATTATTATTTCATAGCTAACAGGTGAAATTAATCTATGGATAACGAGATTCTCATTAACCAATACTACTTACATTACACATTCTATATTATTGCAGTTAACTGGTGGTGTGAAAAACCAGGCACGGGTTTGGGTTGGGATCACTACATGTCTTTAGCTGATCTTCGGAAATCTTATTTGGACAAGGAAGACACTTTGAAAGTTGAGATAGAATTTCAAGTTGTTTCTGCGACCAAATACTCTTCCATTACCTAAACACTAATTTAATAATAGGGCAATATCTAGCATTTGTTCCCAACGCTCTTATATTACCTCGTATGTGGAGTCTAGTTTTTGTTCAATTTAAAATTCTAATTAGTATGAGATTCTATTTGAGCGAATTCATCTCATTACTGGCTTTGTCTGGAAAATATAATTCAATAATTGTTTCTTCTGATGTACTATATTCATGCAATTAAGACCAAGTCTACAACATTAATGTTTATTTTGAACATTACTACAAAAAAATTGTAGACAAGGACCGAAATATAATGATTTCTCGTTTGCTATGTGCAAGGATGTTTTGTTAGGGTGCTAAAACATCATTTAGGAATAATGTTACTCAAAAGTTGATACATATTCAAGGATTACCACTGAAACTATCTACGATTTACTAACAAAACTCAAAAGTTTAAAATAAGGTTACATATCAACCTTGAGCTACTTATTAGTTTTAAAAGATTCTATATTCTGTTTTCATTCTCTGGACTAACTCAGATTGTTTCTTCTGATCCATTTCTTCATACGAAACTCCGCTCAGTTTCTTCCTGCGTATCTCAACACGTTGCTGCAGTCTTCGCTCCAATGCTTCCACTCTCTTATCAAGTTGCTGATACAAGAGACAAAATCAGGTGGAGACATTACATGTATGGTCTTTTTCAAAATTAAGAAACTTGGAGATGCATTTCTTGCTTATACCTTGTAGTTGGAGTCCATTTCATCAGCCAACACCTTGTAGCTAGGGATGTTAATTATGGGTTTTTACCCATTGGGTATCCTAAATCCAACTTAAATTTAAAGCCCATTACCCGTTTTTTTTATTTAAAAAATTTATGGGTTTTATTTGGATGGGTCCTATTTTATTAATTACCCAATTGGATTTTGGGTATCTAATGGGTTTTTAAAAAAATCTATATTTAACATAAAAAAATAATATTTTTTAAATAATTTTACGGAATTTTACACGTTTAGCCAAAATACGTGATTATATGGATTTAACGGGAAAACGTAAATTTATAGTTTCTCGCGGAAAAATCAATTTTACTATTATGACATAAAAACGCTACGGAAAACATGATTTTACGGTTTTGACGGAAAACGTGATTTTACGGTTTTGCTTGGAAATGCTATTTCAAGATATTGGCAGAAAAAATTATTTTACATTTTTAGCGGGAAAACATAATTTTACGGTTTCGGCGGGAAAATGCGATTTTACTTTTTGGCGGGAAAACGCTATTTTACGGTTTTGACGAAAAAACTGATATTACGTTTTAGATGGGAAAATGCGATTTTATGGTTTTGGCGGGAAGACATGATTTTACTTTTTGGCGGGAAAACGCGATTTTACGGTTTAGGTGGGAAAACGCTATTTTACGGGTTTGACGGAAAAATGCTATTTTACGGTTTTGGCGGGAAAACACGATTTTATGGTTTTGGAGGAAAAACACGATTTTACGGTTTTGGCGGGAAAATGCGATTTTACTTTTTGGTGGGAAAACGATATTTTACCGTTTTGGCGAAAAAACTGATTTCACGTTTTTGGCGGGAAAACGCGATTTTACGGTTTTGGCGGAAAAACGCTATTTTACGGTTTTGACGGGAAAACGCTATTTTACGGTTTTGGCGGGAAAACGCTATTTTACGGTTTTGGTGAAAAAACGCAATTTTACGGTTTTGACGGGAAAACGTGATTTTGCGGTTTTAGCGGGAAAACGCTATTCGCAAAAATGGCAGAAAAGCGAATTAAACAATAAAAATAATTGTGATATATTAAAAAAACAATTGGGTAACCCACGGACTACCCTAAACTTGTGGGGTTTTTTTTATTACCCTAATGATACATAGGTTTATTTTGGGTTTTTATTTTAAGATTTTTTTTGGGCGGGTTTGTTTTGGGTTTGGGTTGGGTAGGGTTTTATATCCATGACAACATCCCTACTTGTAGCTGGATTTCATTTCATCCGAAAACTGAAACATGATAAAAACCAGGTGGAGGAGACATTACAAATCAACCATAAACTGTTGTATCCTTTGAAAATCAAAACTGCATACAAATCTTGCTTACCTCTTCCAAGGACTCCATTCGAACCTTGAGCCCCTTAGCCTTTGAGAAATCAGTGTACTCAATTAAAAATCAACCATGACAGTGTTCCTACTAAAAGCTAAAGAACATAATTAGGATTTATGTGCTTACCTGCAGTTTGACTTCATCAATCATGTTTTTTGAAGGACTTAAAGCATCATCTAAGGGAAAGACAATAAAACACATTTATCAATCTTCTTTCCCTTAAAAAGCAAAACAAGAACCATAAAGGAATGACACGAAGATGGATCATTTAAAGCCACATACTTGTGTAGAATCCAAGAGCAAATATTGCTGATGTTTTCAAACCTTTAACAACATGTCTCCAGATTGCAATCTTCTTCTTCTTCTTCTCCCAAGAAGAGATATCTCCTCTACTGCGATAATGCTGCAAATTTTGCCTTCAATTTTCAGTCAAGAACAAGCAAGAAAAGATGAAACCAAAGAACAAAAGAAGCAGAAAAGTGTTAACCTTTAAGAGAAGATTTCCTAGGATTCCCATAATAATCTTCTTGAACCTATGAAATTAGAAGTTTTTAGGGTTACTTTCACTATACATGGAAATGGAGTAACAAAAACAAACACCAGCACAAATTGCTTCATGGATTTCATATACAAGTCACTAAAAGTTACCCAAAAACAACAATTTCAAACCAGAACAAAGAGCATCACTGTCGCAAGATGGGTTTATCTCTTAGGGAAAAAAAAAAAACAGAGCAGACCTAGAGAAATCCTGTGCGAGATTTGACGATTTGTTTTAGGAAATGAGAAGCTAGTCTTCGATTATAACAACACTTAAAACGCAGAAAAAAAGTAAACGCAGGAAGCAAATGTTCCTGAGGTTCACAACGGGTTTCCATACAATCTCGTCCATCGGCTTTTTTCATTTCCAACTCGGCCATTCTAGCCTTACACTCCTGAAACATGACAATACATTACAGATCAAGCATCACTACATGTCCTTACAAAATCAACAAACATTAACACCAGTTCTTGCTTATTTACCTGCAATAGATTGTCCAACACCTTTTTCATTGCTTTAACCTCAGCCAGGTCAGTCCTAGTCGTCTGATAAATGAGAAAGCATTAGAGAGCAACCACAACTATGTCTTTTCAAAATCAAACAACTTGAGATACCTCTCTTAAGGACTTGGCTTCAGCCAGGGTAGCACTAGACCTCTGATAAATGAGAAGACATTAGAGATCAACCGTAACCTAAATCAAACAACTTGAGATGCGTAAACACCATTTCCTGCTTACCTCTTCTCTGAACTTGGCTTTAGCCAGGATAGCACTAGACCTCTGATAAATTAGAAGACATTATAGAGATCAACCATAACTATGTCTTATTCAAAATCAAGCAACTTCAGATGCGTAAACATCATTTCCTGCTTACCTCTTCTCTGAACTTGGCTTCAGCCAGGATAGCATTAGACTTCTGATAAATGAGAAGACATTAGAGATCAACCATATAACTAAGTCTTTTTCAAAATCAAACAACTTGAGATGTGTAAACACCATTTCTTGCTTACCTCGTCTATCAACTTGGCGCTGGCAATCACCTATAACAGGAGAAAAATCAGATGGAGACATTAAATATCAAGTATAAGTAACTGTATCCTTTCAAAAATTCACCATTTCTGGCTTACCTTTTCGGTCTTTTTAGTAACGCTATTGACATTAGGGGTGAAAGCACGATCTGAAGCAAACACAAATAACACATTTGATATCAAGCACATATCAGCACTTTATAACCAATTCTGTTGGATCCAAGACGCTATGTGAATTTTCTATGTTGTATTTCATAGTTTTGTCTGAGATTTATATTTGAGCAAATATTCATTACTGGTTTTGTTGGAAAATGAGCAGTAACATTCTCAGTGGACACAAAACCCAAAAGTTAAAAGAGTAAAACAAGGTCAAGAGTCAGATCCTCAACTTCAAGCTACTTAGTTTTTAAAGATGATGGTTTCATCTAATCCAATTCATCACATCTTCCAGTAGTACCCCCTAAGTTGGAACAAATATGTAAGCTTGACATTGGGAATAATTTTGCCAACCTGAGATTTAGTGGGATGGTCATGTTCAGAGAGAGAGTGTGGCTGCAGTGACAAGGGTGTTGCTTACTGTACTCAAAAGTTGATAAATAGTCAATTCTAAATTACTAACACAACTCAAAAGATATAAAGAGTTAAATAAGGTCATATCATCAAAACACCCTGAGCTACTTAGCTATTAAAGACTTCACATTCTGCCTTTGTTCTCTACACCAAATCAGATCCATTTCCTCATATGAAAGGCCCCTCAGTTTCTTCCAACACGCTTCCACAGAATATCGTCCCTCAGCTCATTTAATTTCCAACTCGGCCATTCGAGCCTTATACTTCTGAAACATGAAAAGACATTACAAATCAAGCATCACTATATCTTCTTTCAAAATCAACAAACTTTAGATGCATTAATTACACCACAGTTCTTTGCTTATTACCTCCAATAGATTGTGCAACAGCTTTTTCATTTCTTTAACCTCAGCCAGGTCAGTCCTAGACATCTGATCAATGAGAAGACATTACAAATCAACCATAACTAAGTCTTTTCAAAATCAAACAACTTTTAAGATGCCGCATAAACACCATTTCCTGCTTACCTCTCTTAAGGACTTGGCTTCGGCCATAATGGCCTTGGTTTGGGCCAACGTCTGAAAAATCAGATGGAGACATTAGAAATCAAGTTTCACTGTACCACCATTTATGCATTCATTGCTTACCTGTTCAGCTTCTTTAACTAGGCTTTTACGATTAGGGGTTAAAGCATCATCTGAAGGAAAGACAATAAAACACATTTGATCAAGCATCATTCCTCAAACAACAAAACAAGAACCATAAACTAAACAATGACCATTAGATCTAATCCTTTACAGTAACATACTTGTGTAGAATCCAAGACCAAATATTGCACATCCCTTGAAAGCTCTCCAAGATACTCCCTTCTGCAAATTTTCCCACACTAAAATTTCAGTAAATTAAGCTAAGAAAGATGAATACAAAGAAAACAAGCAGACGAGTTTTACCGTTATTAGAGAGCCCATGATGTTCTTCTTGTCTTTCTGAAAACAGAAAACTTCTTAATGGAGTACACAAAAGCAAACAACAGACCAAATTTCACCATGGATTTCATATAAAGATATGATTTTTAGCATGTATTAGGAGAAAAGCAGGAACCTTTAAGAATTAACAAATCAAAGCAGGAACCTTTTAAGGATTAAAAATCTTATGGGTCTTAAGTACTGCAGTAAAAAGATAACCCCAACAACAAAATCGAACAGCAAAAAACCCTAAACCCTAACAACAAAATCAACAGAAACAAACAGTGAAACGGCATTGAATAGAAAAAGAAAACAGAACATACCTAAAACCCCTGTTCGAGATTTGTCTTCAATTTTGATTCTGAGAAGACAGTGACTGAAAAAGCAAAGCATATGTCTTGCTTCACCTCTTTCAGTACCGTTAATGGCGAAAACACTGCAAACAAAAACAAAAGAGAAGAAGAAGAAAGTGTAAATAGCACCGGTTCGTTTTCTTAAATCAATTTCACTTCGGTTTAATTCGGTTTGGTTTTATCTATTACCAACCAAACTATTGGGCCGTATTTATCGTAAAGGCCCAATAAGTTTAAGAAGCCCAAACTAAAAACTCGTTTAAATAACTAAAAAAAAAAAACTCGATTTCAGAAACTGACTCTAGAGTATGGAGAAGAAGAGTACGATAGAGGTGGAGACTCTTGAGGAAGAAGATGATTTCTTACTCGAACTCGCCGCGATTGAAGCGGAAGCAGCGGCGGCGAAACGTTATAAGGTTTCCATACCGGAGGAAGGACCTTACATGGCGGCTTTAAAAGGGAGTAAAAGCGAGCAGTGGCAGTTTAGTCCGTTAAATCCTGAATCCAAATCTCGCGGCGGAGAAGGAGGAGGAGGAGGTGTGTTTGTGAATTCGAACCAACCTGGAAACTATGGATCTGATCAGGAGTTTCCGGAGAAGAGTTGTTCTTGTGGATCTGGTGTTTGTTTGATTCTTACTTCAAATACTCAGAAGAATCCAGGTCGCAAATTCTACAAATGTCCTAATAAAGAGGTTCTTAATTTCTTCTTACTTGTCTAGTGTTTGTATCTGAAAGTATGAAAATTGGCTTTAGCTTCAAAGGTATTGATGTTAGTTATGATGCTCACTAGGTGTTCGATAAAATGCTTGTGAGAGTAGTTTTCGTTTTTTGATAAGATGGGATAATGTGGCTTTGTTTATTTTCTAGATGATTATGTTGGAATCATTAGCTTACATTATTTCTATGCTTCTTATTTTCGTAAATTGGCTTTAACTTGTTAGGTATTGATGTTAGTTGTAATGCTCACTAGGTGTTTGTTTAAATGCTTGTGAGAGTAGTTTCATGGCTCGTACTTACTTTTATGTCTAGATGATTATGTTGGTACATTTTTCACCAGGACAACGGAGGTTGTGGGTTTTTCCAGTGGTGTGATGCGGTTCAGTCTTCTGGAACTCAGAGTTATGGAAACACTAACGATTCCAAGTTCCCGGAGCTTCAGTGTCCGTGTGGTGCTGGATTGTCTCGTATTCTCACTGCAAAGACAGGAGAAAATGTTGGCCGGCAGTTTTATCGATGTCCTGTTTTTGAGGTATGTTTATCAATTCCTAGTTTCTATGGTTGCTCATATCTATTAACCACGACCTTGCAATCTCTTGTATGGTTTTTGCTTGTGTAGTGTAGTGCTTGCTTAAGATCAATTGTCTGTGTAATAACATGGCTTCATCTTTATGGCAGGGCTCTTGTGGTTTCTTCAAGTGGTGCAATGATGATGCAGTAAACTCTCCTACAGTGCATAGTTTTACCAAAAGCAGCAACTTAGGTGGCTCAGATTCCAGAGGATATCAGACTGCGAAAACGGGCGCACCTTGTTATAAATGTGGAAAGGAAGGACACTGGGCAAGAGACTGCACCAACGTCCCAGCTGGTAATCCGATGTCTGAAACAGGACCTGTAAAGTCTACTACATCTGCCGCTGGAGATTGTTACAAATGTGGGAAGCAAGGGCATTGGTCGAGAGACTGCACTGCTCAGTCTGGTAATCCGATGTCTGAAACGGGACCTGTCAAGCCTACCTCTGCAGGGGGAGATTGTTACAAATGCGGAAAGCAAGGGCATTGGTCGAGAGACTGCACTGCTCAATCTGGTAATCCGATGTCTGAAACAGGTCAAGTGAAGTCTTCCTCTTCGACTGGAGAGTGTTTTAAATGCGGGAAGCATGGACATTGGGCGAGAGACTGCAGTGAGCAGCAATCAGGTAATCAACAGTTTCAATCAGGGCAAGGAAAGCCTGCCTCATCAGGTGGAGATTGCTACAATTGCGGAAAACCCGGACATTGGGCAAGAGATTGCACTTCAGCTGGTCAATCCATGAACACTCAAGGCAAGAGACCGAGGCAGTACTAGACTACTTGGGCCATGCTTTCTATTTTACTACTCCCTCCGTTATTTTATGTTTGATGTTTTAGAGTGATTTTTGTGTTTGATGTTTTAGAGTGATTTTTGTGTTTTGTTTATATTGATGTTTTCAATTTTTTTATGTAAAATTAATTGTAATTTTGAGTTTTTGACTGTTTAAATTCTCCAGTTTGTTTTTTTTTTTTTTTTTTTGGAATTGATGATAAAACATGTTTTATTTTGAAAAAATTAAAAATTAAATAATTTCTTAATGAGAAATTTACGTTCAAATGTATTTTTTCTCAAAATTATAACATATAGAGGTACTTTAGTTGGATAGTATACTTTCACTATGGTTAATAACTATTCTACCTTTCTACTCAATTTTCTAACGAAACTAAATACAAAACAGAGACAAACTTTTCCTATCTTTTTCTCTCTCTTGACTCATCTATATTTACTTCGTTTTTCGTCTCTTCTTTAAAAACAAATCTCTGTTTGATTGTTTTTATTTTTTAGATAAGAATGAGATTTGATTCCAATATCATACATCGTAATCTTAGTAATTGTGTTAGTTTTCCATCTTTTCTTGTGTAAATCTCTGGGATTTAATGTTTTAATTTGCCATTTTGATTGCTCAGATTTATTCATTACGGGGTTGTTAAGATTTGTTCACTACCCATAACGAGTTTGTTTAGTTGCGTTTCAATTGATTGAGTATTTTGTCAACAACTCATAAATTAGGGGTCAAATTCGCAATTTGTTATTGGATTGAATTTGTTAGGTATGTTTTAGAGATATATGATTGATTCTAGTATCTTGAATTATCTTTTGGACGTTGGTTTTGATTAAACCCTTTCTTTTGTTCATCTTTATGTTGATTGTATGCTCTTGCTCCATTGCTAGAGCTCTTGCTCCATTTCATGATCTTTCGAAATTCTCTATGCTCTTGCTCCATTGATAATCCAAATTCTCTATCTGACAAAGAATCTTCATTGGTTTTCTTTAGGATAGTATTATGTGAGGCTTATAAACTAATCTTATTTAATTGTGTCCACGTTAATTCATCCACCAAAATGTGGCCAGCTTTATGTAATTATAATATATGTGGATGTTGTGGCACCGATTGAAAATTAAACGATTAAGATTCGACGGCTCCAGCCTGGCATACCGGCGACGGCTGCGACATAAGCAAAACAAGACTTCTTTATCTCCGATTTGCCGTATAATGTACACACCCTACCCTTAATTTCATACAACACCATTCATCTTGTATGTGTTAACTTCTGAAGGGGAATAATTACAAAACATGGATTTGATGGATAGAGTTAGTTCGTCATGGTCATTTCTTCGTGGTCATGTATCTTATCCGTTCATGTATTTTATGGTTGTAATTTATCATCAGCAAATGATTCTCAAACTATATTAAACTCACACAAATACCATCCACACACGATCATCCACGCAAGATCCAAATAATAAATTCCTAGAATTTCAACTTTGAGAAAAGATGTCTCAGTATATGATCATTGGTAGACATTTTGAATTTGATATGCAATTAGCGTATCCACAAAATTAGCATCATAGCCGGTTCATATAAAAAACAAACGCATCAGTGAAAAAATTAAACAGGATCTAGAAAATAAATTTGAAGAGGACTAAAAGGAGAACTCATCAACACCCCCATTTCTTCGTGAACCATCGCGGAAGTCGTAAAAGCAAACGCATATGGAACCGGCATAGGAAGAAGAGTACAAGGTGAAGATTTGGTAACCGCTAGAAGAGACGACATTACTCATGAAAAAGCACAAGCCATCTTTTATTTTTGTTTCATTGTTAATATAAAAAAATTGAAACAGAAAGAGAGATTGGAGGAGACGACGAAGAGAGAGAACTGAGAAGAGATATTTTGTTTTCATACCTTAAATTAGTTGATCACAACCATTTATTCATAACTAGTATATTTTAAATGAACAGTTGTGATCGAATCCAAGCTAACTAGATAGGCTTTTTATCTCTTTTTCTCATCTGTTTCAAGGGCTTTTTAGCCATTAAGTTTTTTAAATAGTGTAAAAAGTATAGCATCATACTAAAGTATGTTGATTGAAAGGAAACTTTCAAAAAGTACCTCTACATGTAAGAAGCCCGTGCCCTTTCTTAATTTGTGTGTAGAAACATCAAACAAAAAAAACGGAGGGAGTAATAATTAGTAGGAAAACTCCAAAGTTAAAGAGTTTATTAGGTCAGATCATCAAAGTTAAGAGTTTTAACACTTTTAGAACATCCAAAACTTAGTTTTTAAAGAGTTCATATTCTGCCTTCGTTCCCTGAGCTAGATCAGACCGTTTCTTATTGTTTCTTTTCATGTACCAAAATTCTTTGCAAATATTGATGCATTTAGAGATCAATTTCCGAATTAGATGTGTTTAAAAGTAACAACAACAAAAATCATATTAGAACAAATATTTAGTCATATGTTATACTAGATTAGGACTCACATAATATACGGGTATTACATATTAAAATTTATAATCAATATAGTTATAACCCCTATAACTATATTCTAAATTAAAAACCCCTATAACTATATTCTAACTTAAAACCCGTAAAATTATATTCTAAATTGAAATCCATATATTATCAAATTATTTTTTGCCGGTTGCATAAATAATCTTTTCCAATTGCATAAATAATTTTTACATATTGTATCATTTTACTTCAAGTTTATAACTCGCTTGATTAAGAGGATAAAAGAAATTGATGACATATTAAAATTGGAAACGGTCTTGATGTATTATTTAAAATTATAGATTTTTGTTTGCTAATTTAAAATATAATAGTATACCTTTTTATTTGAATAGCAACATTTTGTTATTTGAATATACTGACAATTATATTATTTTTTATTTTTAAGCTTCATTTCATTTTTTCTGTTTGCATTGAAAATGCACAACTCTTCAAAATAACCTTAAAGTGGTTATTATTAACGAATACACAACTTTTTGGAAAAATAATTTTTACAAAATGACACAATTCTTCGATAAAATTTTTTATGATTGCTAGTATTAATAGATAAGGTGATCAGAAAGTTAATTTTCACGATTCTAAAAAAAAATTCATAGTATTTGATACACGTTAATGTTGTGTTTGATTTTTTTTTAATCGTCTAGTACATTTATCATTAGATTATTTGAGTAATTATATTATGATGATATTCAACTACATATATTCTATGCAATTAAGGTGAACAGCTTCCACGTATGCCTCCATGATGCAACTCTCCATGTACGACATCTCCATGATGGACAATGTCTCCCAGATGAACGACTCTGCATGTACGACATCTCTCATGATGGAGAGACTCTCCCCGACGAACGGCTCTGCAAGTACGATCTCCAACGATGGACATGGTCTCCCTGGACGATGGAACCTCCGAAAAGCGTCTCTCCATTAATTTGCAAAAAATTGTTTTATCTGGGACTCGAACCCCAAACCTAGTGTAGAAGCTTTTAAACCCTTAATTTCTAAAAAAATATATATTCTTAAAAAATATTTAATTACATTCGTAGTTTGTATAAAACTATGTATTCTAAAATTTATTTATTTTTAATTTATCGTAACTTAAATTATTTTTTTAATATACCAGGTGACACTCTTTTCTGAATTAATATTTCAAGACTTTGAAATTTGAATTGATCGGGTTTTAAAACCAGACCGGCAACCGAACCGGATAAGTTTTTGGGTCATGGGTCAATGTGGTCTGACCGGATCGAACCGGATTTTTATAGTTTTTTTTTAAATAGTAATATAAATAATTTTTGTATAATTATAATATTCAAATATATAATATAGACTTTAAATAAACATATTTCTAAAAATTAGTTATGAGAAAAATCATTTGAATAAGACAAAAATTATTCATAAACAAATTTTAATGACAAATAGTTAAGTTTATATGTAAAAAAAAATTAAAAACATTAAATCATAACAAAAATTAAGTAAATTCAAAACTTGTATTTGTTTTATAAATTTTAATTATAAAAAAAATAATATGAAAAATATTAAAAAAATAGAAATTTTTATAAAAACAAAAAATCTCAAACCCGGGTAGTTGACCAGTTCACGGTTGAATCCGGTCCGGTTTTCAAAAACACTGGTTCTATGATTCGGTCGACGAACGCGAGGACTCTTGGTTAAGGCAACGTATTCTATGTTATAGCTTCAGATGAAAGATTAATTATACATTAGCAGGATCCACCAATAGTTAGCTAACATCTATTTGCCTTTTTGCAATGTTAGGTATGGCTGAGTAATAAAAAGCATACACGTGTTGGTGGAATTAAACAACTTTTGTCGGATAGCCTCAATTATTGATAGTTTGAAATGAAAGATCCACCACCAGCTTGTAAAATTAAATAACTTTTGTGGGACAGCCTCATTTATTGACATCAAACGAGTGCCAAAACTGTGGGTAACACAATTCACAAGCGTATCAAACACTAGCGGTTTCTAGCCAAACTTCTTCACATTCTCCTCAAATGTTAAACACCAACGGTTTTCAACATTTGATATGGGTAACGTATGGGCGATCTTTAACCCAAGTCATGGAGTTTCTAAACCACAGAAATTGCCAATTCACCCTCATATTTTACAACCTTCAATGTTTTTAATTGCTTGCTCTGGTTGCCATGAAACTAAGAATGACTCACAAGGGTACTTTTGCTTTGAGTGCAACTTCTACGTCCACAAGGAATGCGCCGAGTCGCCCTCAGAGATCAACCACCCTTCTCATTCACACCCTCTCAAGCTCCTTTGTCGCGGACGACCTAGTTATAGTGATGGAAGTTGTTGCTTGTGTGGACAAACCCTTCAGCTTTTGGTTTATCATTGTTCTACTTGTAACTTTAGTTTAGACACGGCTTGCGCGAGGAAGTACGAGATTCCAAGCATTGACTACCCGAGAGCTCATGAGCATAGGCTTCACCTCTTGGCCAAAAGCGTCTCATTTCCTTGCGTTTGTGGTAAAGACGTCCGTGGAGCTCCTTACGTGTGTCATCAATGCAATTTCATGATCCATACAGACTGCGTCTCCTTACCGCGTGTGATATACCTCACACGCCACGAGCACCGGATTTCTCGAAGTTACTTTATTGGCCCTGGGAAATTTACTTGTGGAGTTTGTCGTCGTGGGTTAGATTGGAACTATGGAGGATACCGCTGCTCCATTTGCCTTGATTATGTCATCCATTTGAGATGTGCAACAAGAGATGATGTTTGGGATGGAGAAGAAATGGAGGGGAAACCCGAAGAAATAGAAGATACCGAAGAGCCATTCGAAGAGGTACATAAGAATGTAATTAAGCATTTCAGTCATGAACATTTTCTTAAACTCAACGAAGGTGGTACTGTTTGTCTTGAAAATATCCACTGCAGTGCTTGCGCTCTACCGGTCTACTTGTATGCATATTACAAATGTTCGACGTGTCCTTTTGTTCTTCACGAGACCTGCGCTAATCTTCGCCGGAAGTTAAGGCATGAGCTACACAAGCATACACTTACTCTACGACCAAACACTTCTCCAACGGATGAGGATGGTTATAACTTATTCCATTGTACGGTTTGTAAGCGGCTCTGCAGTGGTTTCAAGTACGTATGTATACGTTGCAACGTCGAGATAGATGTACGATGTTGTAAAATTAGGGAGCCGTTTATCCATGAAAGTCATCCGCACCATTCCTTGTTCCTTACCTCCCCTGAAGCTAAGGTTTGTGGTGCTTGTAATGAGAATGCACCATCTGTTTTGAGTTGTGTTGATTGTGAATTCGCTTTGGGCTTTGACTGCGCCACTTTGCCTCATAAGGTAAAACACAAATGTGACACACATTTTCTCTTTCTCTGCTTTGGAGAAAAGACAAGTGGGCAATACTGGTGTGAGGCATGTGAGACAAAAGTCAACCCCAATAAAAGATTCTATACATGTGAAGATTGCAGCACCACTCTTCATATCAATTGCGTGATTGGTGAATTCACATTTTGGAGACCAGGGAATATGGCCGTATCATCGCGTTATGAAGCCACAATCGTTCCCAATGATTCTGCAACTCGACCAAATTGTTACATGTGCTTTTGCCGGTGCGAAGACACATCAGGTATCATATATATCCAAAAGAATTATATATGTTCTGTTAGATGTTTAGAAAGTTTTCTCAGTTTCAGGAGTACATTTTCCGAGTCGCCCATTATGGGGGTGCCACTTTTTAGGCATATTTTTCAACGTAAACCAGAGTAGCCATAGCTAGAGCTTTCTGTAATAACATCCTTTTCACCTCTTGTGTTCTTCTTCTAAATAAACTTTTGTGGAAGAAGAAAGGATTAATTGCTAAACATACTTTCTCTTGCTTTTACAAGAAAAGAGGGTGAAAAAGTTAAAGGGAACATTAGTTTCTTTACCTTCCATGGGGATTCCACACTCAAGAGCAACCTCTAAAGAGAAAATGTAATCTCCTCTCATTTTTTTTTTTTTTAATTGAAAGTAAAATTTATTCAAGCCACCAAATTATTTTTACAACAAGTGCATTTTTGTGCGAAAATATGATAACCAACAATATTTCTTTAAAAAGAGAAAATCATCTTGAAGCAAACCGTGCTTTCATGGCACCTTCGAGTCGATGTTTCTAACAGATTTCCAACCAAATCGTCCATCCGTATTAGACTTTTTTCTTGTAGTGATTGTTGACAATCTGTTTCATTGATCATGTGTGAAGCCGGAAGAGATTTCTCTCCATGTCGTAGATAATAGTCTGGAACACGTACCTCATGAGAAAAACAATTGCTTAAAACCAAACCAAATTTCTAAAACATAACCAAAACATCTCAATTGCTTCCAAAGCTTAGCTCATGGCTTATCTACCAAACGTTTGTGAACAACGGAGACATCAATTTTATAACACCAAAATAATTGTTCTATCAACAAATGAAAACAAATTTGACGGTATGTAATGATATTTAGTAATCATTATATTTATAGTTAAGAAAACCCTTCATATTACATTCAACCTAAGTTATATAAACTACATTCTTATTACTATTTCCGTCCCATTTTACTTGATGTTTAAGGATTTATCACATATATTAAGAAAAATTTAATTCCTTTAGTTCTTCTAAACCAAATCATCATTTACAATGTAATTAAATACAATCTAACCAATAGTGAATCAAACCACATAATACAAATAGTCAAATCAAACAAAAATGCATTTACTTTTGTATTGAAAACTGGAAAAAATCATCTACAATTTAGGACAAAAAATTTCTTTTAAAACATCAATTAAAATGGGACAGAAGGAGTATATAAAATTTAAATAACATCTAACATTTACAATAATTGAACCCCTTCTATAGTTTTCAATTTTTTTTATTCTTACGATATATATTTGGGAGACTTACTAGAATAACCTTCTTAGATTTTGGTCTAACTCAAACAACCTTCTTAGATTTTAATTACTGGGGCTATTTTCGAGTCTGTTTTACCCTTTTTCCTTTGATAACAAAAAACGTATTTACGAAAATGCCATTAATGAAACGCGCCGCGGAGGCGCGAAAATTTCCCGCCTAAAAAAAATAAGTCTACCGCTATGTGATGGTAGACTTATTTGAGTTCTGGTAGACTTATTTTTTTGTCCGTAGACTTATTTGAGGAGCGGTAGACTTATTATGTCTCCTTTGGTGGTAGACTTATTTCCGAACGGTAGACTTATTTTCTTTGCGGTAGACTTATTTTCCCATAGCGGTAGACTTATTTTTTGCGGTAGACTTTTTCTTCGAATGGTAGATTTATTTCCGTAGACTTATTTTCAGCGGTAGATTTATTTTTCTTCGATGGTAGATTTATTTTGACTGGTAGATTTGTTTCCTTTGGTGGTAGATTTTTAGTCATAGTGACGGTAGATTTATAGTGACGGTAGACTTATTTTAGTAGCGGTAGACTTATAGTTTGCGGTAGACTTTTTTATCGTGGTGGTAGATTTATTTTGTGTTTAGTTGTGGTAGACTTATTGTAGTAGTGGTAGACTTATAGTTAGCGGTAGACTTATTTCGTATTTCCGGTCAACGAAACCAACCGTTGACTGGTAGACTTATTTTTTTAGGATCAATGGTGGTAGACTTATGCGTTTTTAGCGATAGAAGCGGTAGATTTGTTTTTACCCAGGTCTAGTGATGGTAGACTTTTTATCAAACTTAGTGACGGTAGACTTTTTTTCACATTAGACATTTGGTAGACTTATTTGTGATAGCGGTAAACTTATTGTACTTGGTGGTAGACTTATTTCCTGTTTAGGAATTTATAGTGGTGGTAGACTTATTTTCGAACTTAGTGACGGTAGACCTATTTATGATAGCGGTAGACTTATTGTACTTAGTGGTAGAGTTATTTCCTGTTTAGGAATTTATAGTGGTGGTAGACATATTTTCGAACTTAGTGACGGTAGACCTATTTGTGATAGCGGTAGATTTATTTCCTGTTTAGGAATTTATAGTTGTGGTAGACTTATTTTCGTTTGATGGTAGACTTATTTCCGTTTGATGGTAGACTTATTGTTGTTCGTTGGTAGACTTATTTTCTGTTTGATGGTAGACTTATTTTCTGTTTGATGGTAGACTTATTTTGGTTTGACGGTAGACTTATTTTCTGTTTGACGGTAGACTTATTGTTGTTCGATGGTAGACTTATTTTCTGTTTGATGGTAGACTTATGTTTGTTCGAAGGTAGACTTATTTTCTGTTTGATGGTAGACTTATTTTGGTTTGACGGTAGACTTATTTTCTGTTTGATGGTAGACTTATTGTTGTTCGATGGTAGACTTATTTTCTATTTGATGGTAGACTTATTTTATGTTTGATGGTAGACTTATTGTTGTTCGATGGTAGACTTATTTTCTATTTGATGGTAGACTTATTTTCTGTTTGATGGTAGACTTATTTTCTGTTTGATGGTAGACTTATTTTCTGTTTGATGGTAGACTTATTTTCTGTTTGATGGTAGACTTATTTCTGTTTGATGGTAGACGTTTTTGTTTGACGGTAGATTTATTTTCTGTTTGATGGTAGACTTATTTTTGTTTGATGGTAGACTTATTTTCTGTTTGATGGTAGACTTATTTTTTGTTTGATGGTAGACTTATTTTCTGTTTGATGGTAGACTTATTTTCTGTTTGATGGTAGACATATTTCTGTTTGATGGTAGACGTTTTTGTTTGACGGTAGACTTATTTTCTGTTTGATGGTAGACTTATTTTTGTTTGATGGTAGACTTATTTTCTGTTTGATGGTAGACTTATTTTTTGTTTGATGGTAGACTTATTTTCTGTTTGATGGTAGACTTATTTTTGTTTGACGGTAGACTTATTTTCTGTTTGATGGGAGACTTATTTTCTGTTTGATGGTAGACTTATTTTCTACTCGATGATAGACTTATAATTATACAAAAACTATATATATTATTATTTTTAAAAACAGTATTAAACCCGGTTCGACCTATATCATGCAAGTGATGATAGACTTATATACAAGTGGTGGTAGATTTAGTATGTACTATATATTTTCATATATTTTTTTCTGTCTTTTCGTATGAACTCGTACTCGTGTTTGAACTCGTACTCGTGTTTTAAGGATTTTGTAATCGTTACAGAGACATTTCAGAAGTTATGTTTTAACCATACATAAATAAATGTTGTCAATTCATTCATTACACTACAAAACAATGTTCATAAATGTCTACCATAATGTTTGAATCTCTTTGCAAAAAGTCTACCATAACAATTGTATCTTATATTACAAATCAGAACGTGTGTGTCTCATAAAAATCTACCATCTTCATGATCTTTTGGATGTTCTTTACAATCTTCATGCGGTTACGCATTGCACGTACAAAGAATACCTGTAAAGAAATTCATGGAAATTAGAACATTTTGGAAAATAAGTCTATCATCGAGTAGAAAATAAGTCTACCATTAAACAGAAAATAAGTCTACCATTGAAACAAAAATAAGTCTACCATCAAACAGAAAATAAGTCTACCATCAAACAGAAAATAAGTCTACCATCAAACAGAAAATAAGTCTACCATCAAACAGAAAATAAGTCTACCATCAAACAAAAATAAGTCTACCATCAAACAGAAAATAAGTCTATCATCAAACAAAAAGCAGTCTATCATCGAGTAGAAAATAAGTCTACCATCAAACAAAAAATAAGTCTACCATCAAACAGAAAATAAGTCTACCATCAAACAAAAAATAAGTCTACCATCAAACAGAAAATAAGTCTACCATCAAACAGAAAATAAGTGTACCATCAAACAAAAAATAAGTCTACCATCAAACAGAAAATAAGTCTACCATCAAACAAAAAATACGTCTACCATCAAACAAAAATCCAGATCGGGAAAAAATCTAGATCTAGAAAAAAATCAGATTTGTACTAAAACGTGATTTTACAAAAGTTCAACATACCCAAACGAAACCGGTTAGAATCAAGAGATTACCTCTCTACAACGCACGAAAACGAAACCTCAACACTCGCCGGAACTTTTTTTCGCCGGAATTTCGAAACCTATGAACGAAGAACATATTGAAGTTCATAAATCCGAACTCAAAACACTCGTGAATGATAGAGAGGAATATAACTCATGATTTGTTTCAAAACTAACCGTTAAAAGCAACAAATCTCGTCGCCGGAGAAGAAATCGCGATTTGAGTCGCCGGAGAGAGGAGTCGCCGGAGAGAGGAAGAAGAAGATGAAAATGTGAAATCTGATTTTTTTTTTTTTTTGGTTTTATGTTGTTTTTTTTTTCTCAAAGGATAATGGCATTTTCGTTAATAAACGGTTTTGCCATATTTTAAAGGTCTTTGTAACCTTTTTTAGAAAAAAAATAAGAGCTCAAAAATTTAAAGGTTATTTGAGTAAACACCAAATCTAAAAAGGTCTTTCTAGTAATTATCTCTATATATTTAGAGAAATTATGTCATGTCCAATTCTCAAACGGAAACACAACAACTTGTATTATCCGGAAATACATTCTCATATAGTATGAATATACAGAATAAAAGGGAAGGAACCGGACGGAAAATATGTCCACCATTAGGAATTAACTTTGGTTTATTTGGGCTTGAAGTTGTCTTTTGGTCCATTATCGCTAACCGAGTCATCATTATAGTTGTTGGGCCGTGTTTGTTGAAAAGATACAGAAAGGTCGAGAAACTCATACGCAAAATGATTAATTATATAAGTGGAGCACATTTGTTATTTTCATAAATGATAATCAACCGAGATGTCAACACTGATCAGAATCATGAAGCATCACTTTGTTATTGCAGAATTTGATTGCAAACAATTTAAGGCGAGTTAGTGGTATATATACAGAAAAAAGCATAATGAAGTAAATGTACAAATGAATAGAGAAGGTAAGTGGAACTGTGTGAGAAGCCTTGTAAATTAACTATGCACTCTCTGCCGAATTTAGGCGGCTAAAAACGTAAGTGTATATACAAGTTGACAATTGGCTGGCTAAATCTTAAACCTAAATCCTAACTTTAAACTAAATGTATATGTTTAATTCTCTTTCTTATTTTGCAAATTAACCTGAAAGTTCTACTATATGAAGTGCATTTACTCAACAATTTATCCAAAACAGTAAAGATTAGAGAAAATCACTTTCCCCTTGAAAAAGGAATTTGGTAATTTCGGAGGAACCGAGGGGACATGGGTTTTTGGCTCACATGGCCGACTCAACTACTAATGCTTAGCTGTCTAATCAATAAACCTATCTAATTAGTAAAATAAATCTTATATTCAACCCTATTTATCGCTACATCATTTAAAGTTGTAATAACAAAATTACTACTAGGTTTCCTACTTTGTGAGATAGAATTAGTTAAATTAGTTGAACAGTACTTATCAAATGTTAAATTCACTCTTCCAGTAAATGAGTAAGAATTAAACATTTCGTACTTTGAACTCCATCTAATTGATTAATCACAGTGGATTACAAGAAAAAGAACCCTTAAGATCTATAATCCCTAATTAAGACTGACTTTAATTACATACTTTTAGAATTAATTATTCAAGTAAAAAACAAAAATCAGAGTTTCAAGGAAGAAAAGTAGGAACAGAGGAAGAAGTGAACTGTGAAGATTGTTGGTGATGATGATGTTGATGCTGATCTTTCACTTGTCGCTCCGCCGTGGAAGCATGACCACACCGGTCACATCTCACCGGAGTAAGAATCCGACGACAAGAAGGACAAGAAGACCTAGATACAAGCCATTTGTCAATACACGCCACGTGGAACGAATGTCCACATAGTGGAAGTACTCTGATTTCTTCACCATCAGCAAAATCAGTGAGACAAATTGCACACTCCGACGAATCTCCACCGTCTTCCGCGGCGGCGCCGGAGGTTGACTCACCGGCGGTGAAAGTTGATCTTGGTAGAGACTGAAGAGCTTTCTTTTTTAAGCCTTTGTTCGGCGACGGCGAAGATTCTCCTCCTCCGGTGGTAAATCGTCGGAGACATGCGCAACGTACGACCGCGGCGAGGCCGGCTACGCATATAAGTGCGCAAAGAAGAGCCGACAAGATCACTACCATGTCGGATTCTGCTGCGAACATCTGCTCGGGCGCCTGCGGCGGCGTCGCCGTGGCCGTTTCGAGGAATCTTGATGGTCGAGTCATTTTTTTTTTGAGGATTTGAGATTTTTTTTTTGCTTTGTGTGAGTTTGAAGACAAAAGAATGTGAGAGTGATGAAGATAAGAAAGAATCTTGATCCACCACGTTATAATAGAGACACACAAAGAATACATACATTTATATACATATAATACTATTGCATACAAACACAATAAAGTTTTTTTTTTTTAATATGGAAACAATTAAACAAATCCATAGTATAGTATTTCGACCCAAAAAAAGAAGCCATAGTATAGTATAGTAACACGCAGAAAAGTTTGGATGAAGAGAAACAAAATAAGATATTATCAAAATTTAATATGGCTGAAAATAGTGTTTACATGCAATTTGCATCTCCTAATTAGAGTATATTGTTGTTTCGTGTGGACAAATATTCTGTTAACAAACATGTAACATTCTGTTCTTAAAGGAGAATAATTTCTCTATCTTTCTCCAACTTCTTTGATATGGATTATTGATATATCATGGTTTTTACCGGTTTTCGACCATGATATAAGTCCTTTTATCGAGTCTTTTCGTTGTATTTCGAGTCTTTTTAGTGTCTTAACAGGTTATTACACGTGAGGAGCTTATATGGTGAATACGGTGCATTTTGAAGCGTAAACAAGGTTGGAGCCGGATTTTGCAAGAAAAGAAGTTGATATGAAGCAGCCTGTCGATCGACAGCCCAAAGAAAGACGATCGATCGACAGCTACATTGAAGCTTGTCGATCGACATACACATAGACGATCGATCGACAGGCCAGCGCAGAAACCAACTTAAATACGTTTTAAAGAAGGAAATTCGCCAGTTAATGGGCCGAGAGCTACAATAGACCGTCATAAAAGCCCACCACGAGTTTTAACTCTATAAATAGTTTATTTTAGGTTTTTAGAGAAAAGAACTTTAGATTTTACTAAACAAAGTTTAGAGAGAGATTTTTAGGGTTTTTAGGGAGACAAGTTTACTTTATACTTTGAGATTCTTCGAACCCTATTGTTCTTATTCTTCTTCTCTTTATATGCATTATTATTCAGCTATGATTTGCTTTGCTTCCATGTCTGAGTAGTTTGCTTGTTAGGTTTAGGGTAGTTCGAATGGAATGATGATGAATTGTTAGGGTAAACTCACTTGTTAGGATTATCTGTTAGGTTCTTCACCTAGATTGCTTTAACTCTGGTTTAGGATTCGCGACCCTGAATTTGGATATCTTAGGTTGATAGATTGACACGAAAGTGTAATTGATTAGCCTGAACTAGATCTTAGGTGAGCAAAATTACTTATTCGCAAAGAAATTTGGTTTAGGGATTTTGTGAACAAATTGGACTTGAATTTAATGCTTGTTTAAATTGATTGAATTCGCAAAGAAATTTGGTTTTCTAGGGTTTAGACATAGTTAGTTTTCGCAACGACAGTTGGTTAATTATACATTAGTGTTCCAAGTTCTAGAACGGTTCTTAATTAAATCCTGATTTTGTTTAACCTGCAATTCTGATTCATCCTGAGAATTACCCAAAAGCCTAGCACTTTGTTTAATTGAATTTTAAATCAACAATCTTTCTCTGTTTCGATTTGCTTTTGTCTTTATTTGATATTATTTTACTTAGCCGAATTTGAAGTCAATAATCCTATTGTTTGATTTAAACTCCCAGTGATTCGACCCCTACTACGACGACCTCTTAATTTGAGAGAGTAGCTCAGGGTAAATTTGAGCATATCAAATTTTGGCGCCGTTGCCGGGGAGTCAAAATCTTCCATAGGATTTTGATTCTAGAATTCTGACTAAGTTTTTATTTTCGTTTTTACGCGTTTTTCTTTTATTTTTGGTGTTTTAGGTTTATGCCTTCTAGCAGAACCAGAAGCAACAAGAATAAAGAGTTAGCAGATTTTGTTCCAGAGTTGGGAATTTTGGAGAGGGAAAACAGACGACAAGCAAAGTTAGCTAAGATGGTTAATCGAGCTGTAGTAGTTTTTCGGAATGCTGAAGGAGAGAATGTTGATCGAGATGGTAATCGATACAACAATCAAGGAGACCCCATTGATGAAGCTGGTAATATCATCGAGTTTGAGGATCCGATTGCAGCAAAGCGTGCTGAGCTAGATCGTCAAAGGGTTGAGTTGGAACGTCAGCTAGCTGATCTAGAGCGTCAGGCTCAGGCAAATCGTCAAGCTCGGGAAGTTGTAGTGAACCGACGCACTTTGGGTGATTATAACCGACCTGAAGAGTACTATGCTAACAGGGCAGCGATCCGAGCTCCTGGATTCGCTAGGCAGGATTTTGAGCTGAAGCCTGCTTTCTTCTCATTAGTAGCTCAGAATCAATTCCATGGACATCATACAGAACATCCCATGGATCATCTTGAGAGGTTCGAAGACCTCGCATCTAGCATCAAGGCAAATGGGGTGTCTCTCGATTACGTCTTCTGTAAGCTATTCCCACACTCTCTAGCTGGGGATGCAGCCTACTGGCTGAAGCAGTTGGAGCCGGGCTCACTGACCACTTGGAACGATATAAAGAATGCTTTCCTCAGTCACTTCTATGATGAGTCACGTTCAGAAGATCTCCGAGCTAAGATCCAAACATTCTTTCAGAATCAGACAGAATCTTTCAAGGCTGCATGGGAAATGTTCAAGGGATATCAGAGAGATTGTCTTCATCACGGATTTACAGAAGTTCAGCTGCTGGGTATCTTCTACAGAGGTGTGGATTGGAAGCATCAGATGGCTTTAGATGCTGCGAGTAATGGGAATTTCAAGACCAGATTTCCAGCTGATTGCTTTGAGCTCATCAAGAACGTGTCTACTAGCAATAGTACTAAGAAGATCGATGAGGAAAGGAGACGAGGAGCTGGTCAAACAAATGGAGCTGAGATTGTTGAGAAAGATGTTAATTACATCAACCAGAATGGCTACCAGAATCAGCGGTATGGGAATCAATCGGAGAACAAGGGATACAACAATTACAATCAGAGGAACTACGGATCTTCATCGTATCAACCGACTCCTGCTAAGTCTTCAGAAAACGACATGAAGGGTACACTCGAACAGATTCTTGAAGGCCAACAAAGTCTAGCAGTAAATATCAATGGGAAGATTGACGGGCTTTACACTACTCTCAATGGAAAAATGGATGGGTTCTACACTGATCTCAATGGGAAGATTGAAGCTCTCACCATTCACTTGAAGAAGCTTGATATTCAGGTTGCTCAGACTGCTGAAAATGTAAAGAGACAAGAAGGTCATCTTCCAGGGAAATCTGACATGAACCCAAAGCACTTCTCCAACTCAATCACATTGAAGAGTGAAGAACAACTGTTTCCAACTGTTGAGAAGTGCGAAGATGAAGCCTTGCTCGTGGTTCCTGAAGAAACTTTTGACTCCAAAATTTCGGAGGGCCTGTCGATCGACAGACCAGGTGGTTGTCGATCGACAGCTACAGAAAATTTCGCTACAAACACGATTTCAGCAACCCTGTCGATCGACACACCTTGTGTTGATCGATCGACAGCCCCGAAAAATGCAGAGATATTCGAATGTCAGTCTGAAACTGCCATTGAACGTGTCTACAAGCCCAAGGTTCCGTACCCAAGGAGTCTGTACCCTTCATGCACCGACCAAGGCAGTGACAAAGCACCTAAGGAGAAAGGGAAACAAGCTCCAACATCATTGAGGAAGCTGCCAAAGTTGTTGAATCCAGGGATGTTTGTGGTTCCTTGTTCGATCAATGGTGTAGAATTGAAGGATTCTTTATGCGACACAGGAGCTAATGTGAATGTTATGTGTGAAGCTGTTGCAAAGAAGCTAGGAATCTTGGAGTTACAACCCTTAAGGACTCCTATCGAGCTCATAGATAGATCATGTACGATTTCTAAAGGCTTCATTCCTGACGTATCGATTCAAATAGGAGATTGTCTTGTTCCTACGGACTTCTACATCATTGAGAGAAAGGATGAAATCTGTAAACCATTGGTTCTTGGTGCACAGTTTCTTGCAACAGTGGGAGCAATGGTGGATTTTCCTAATAAGCGGATCTCCTTCTCGAACATCAACAAGAAAGTCTTCTATCCTTCGGTTCTTGTCACAGCAGCTTCTTGTATGAGTGTCAATGTTGGAGATACACTGGGTTTTGAAAATGAGACAAAGAAGGTTCACAACGGTCTCAAGTTGGCTCATCCCACTCCATGTCATGCCATCAACATTCCAGCAAGCTCCAAGTGCGAAGAGTTCCACAAGGTGAAGCGCAGAAAGACCCCTAAAGCATTCTCCAAGTTCAGAGTCGTCATTCCTTCGGAGTTGAGGGACAAGGGAGAGATAGTTGTCCAAGAGATGCTAAACAATACTATGATGCTCTTTCCTGGTATTGTTCCTTGCAAGTCTGGGGGAGTGCATTTCAGTGATCCACCTCCAGCCTGAACATCATCCGCAGTCAAGCTAATGACTGAAAACAAGCGCTTGGTGGGAGGCAACCCACTTGTAAGTTTTTCTTTTCACTTGAGTCATTTTTCTTTATTAGAGTTAGTTAGTTCTTTGTTTCTGTTTGCCTTTTCAAAATTTGTGGAACTTGTTGTTTGCGACTCTTTGCTGTGGTATTTGATGATATTTTGTTTCAGTGATCTTCAGTTTTTCTTTAGATTTCTCCAACAACATAAGTCGTCAAAGCCAAGATTTCAGATTGTCGACGAACCTGTCGATCGACAGACCTGGTGGTTGTCGATCGACAGCCCCAATAAAGCCCTGTCGATCGACACACCTTATCGTGATCGATCGACAGGCCAGCAGAACAGGTCCGAATTTCATTCTTCTCACAAATTTTCTGACTTTTTCTTTTCCTTTTCGCCAATCTCAGATTTAATAACACTGGGACAGTGTTGTTTTAAGTCTGGGGGAGGTAGTTACTAACATTGTTTTCTATTTTGGAGTCAAAAATTTGTTTTTATTGAGTCAAAATGTAGGGAATAATGATCTTTCTTAGGAATAAAGCTTAGTTTTTGAAACTTTTAGCTGCTGCGATGAAGCCTTTGGATGGAACGAATTCGAAATCAGATGATAGTACAGGTTCCCCTCTTATCGCAATTTGCAGAACGAAGTAGATCAAACTCCAGACTAGCACACTTGATCTCCATTTCGCTATATTCTCTTTGATGATATCACGACAGTAAAACATTCAGGACTCCTTATTCTCTTTACCACTCTTTGTTGATCCTGAATGGCCAGCTCATTTTTAGTTGGTACCCAACCCCTAACCTTAACCTTTTGTTCAAACCTCATGCAGTCTCTTTTCCTTAGTTTTATGTGCAGGCATGTGTATAAACTCCGGAGAGAAAGAGGTCCGACGCAGTTTTTCATTCACAAAAATTGCACGGAAAAAGGATTTGGTAGGAGTACTTGAAAGAGAGCAGCAATGCTAAGCATTCTTTGGGACTTAATACACAACAATGGTAATTTTCGAGACTAATATCTTTGTAAAATCATTTCCCCCCTTAGAGTCTTGAAAAAAAAAAAAAAAAAAAAAAAAAAGAGTAAAAAAAAAAAAAAAAAAAAAAAAAAAATCTTTTATTTCGAAAAATAAGTAAGGGAAAGGGAAATGATTATTTAAATAAGTCTCTAGCTTCAAAAGAAAAGTCCCAAAGAATGAAGAAGTTGGATGTGGAAAGTGGAACGTGATTATATGAAAGTGTTTGGTTCTTGATAACGTTTTGGAGGAGGGAGTGCAATGTGAATGAGAAACTGTGGGCATCAACTGGACCCGACTCTCTCTTGTGATTATGCATAATGTCTGCATCCACCAAATAGAATCCGGTAACCCTAAACACTCTTTAGCTCCACTTAAACACAAAAGCCTTTTACATCACACCTAGCCCTTTTACTTGGTTGATATCATTGGAGAAAATTCCATCATCACTTCGATCGAGTGTGCGACAGTTAGGAGAATGTGAAACTGATGGGTTTGCAGGTTAAGATTTAAGGCCCAACCTATGATGGTGTAGATTCGTGACCGCCAAAGGTACTTTGTTTACATGCAGCGAAAGGGTCGAGAAAGCGAAAGCAATGTTCCCAAAGATAAGTAAGTTCTCGCGATTTTCAAACCTCAACTTCAGTTTTAGTCTCTAGTTTGCTTGAGGGCAAGCAAAAGCTAAGTCTGGGGGAGTTGATATATCATGGTTTTTACCGGTTTTCGACCATGATATAAGTCCTTTTATCGAGTCTTTTCATTGTATTTCGAGTCTTTTTAGTGTCTTAACAGGTTATTACACGTGAGGAGCTTATATGGTGAATACGGTGCATTTTGAAGCGTAAACAAGGTTGGAGCCGGATTTTGCAAGAAAAGAAGTTGATATGAAGCAGCCTGTCGATCGACAGCCCAAAGAAAGACGATCGATCGACAGCTACATTGAAGCCTGTCGATCGACATACACATAGACGATCGATCGACAGGCCAGCGCAGAAACCAACTTAAATACGTTTTAAAGAAGGAAATTCGCCAGTTAATGGGCCGAGAGCTACAATAGACCGTCATAAAAGCCCACCACGAGTTTTAACTCTATAAATAGTTTATTTTAGGTTTTTAGAGAAAAGAACTTTAGATTTTACTAAACAAAGTTTAGAGAGAGATTTTTAGGGTTTTTAGGGAGACAAGTTTACTTTATACTTTGAGATTCTTCGAACCCTATTGTTCTTATTCTTCTTCTCTTTATATGCATTATTATTCAGCTATGATTTGCTTTGCTTCCATGTCTGAGTAGTTTGCTTGTTAGGTTTAGGGTAGTTCGAATGGAATGATGATGAATTGTTAGGGTAAACTCACTTGTTAGGATTATCTGTTAGGTTCTTCACCTAGATTGCTTTAACTCTGGTTTAGGATTCGCGACCCTGAATTTGGATATCTTAGGTTGATAGATTGACACGAAAGTGTAATTGATTAGCCTGAACTAGATCTTAGGTGAGCAAAATTACTTATTCGCAAAGAAATTTGGTTTAGGGATTTTGTGAACAAATTGGACTTGAATTTAATGCTTGTTTAAATTGATTGAATTCGCAAAGAAATTTGGTTTTCTATGGTTTAGACATAGTTAGTTTTCGCAACGACAGTTGGTTAATTATACATTAGTGTTCCAAGTTCTAGAACGGTTCTTAATTAAATCCTGATTTTGTTTAACCTGCAATTCTGATTCATCCTGAGAATTACCCAAAAGCCTAGCACTTTGTTTAATTGAATTTTAAATCAACAATCTTTCTCTGTTTCGATTTGCTTTTGTCTTTATTTGATATTATTTTACTTAGCCGAATTTGAAGTCAATAATCCTATTGTTTGATTTAAACTCCCAGTGATTCGACCCCTACTACGACGACCTCTTAATTTGAGAGAGTAGCTCAGGGTAAATTTGAGCATATCAATTATCCTTTAGATTTTGGAAAATGGTTTTTTTATATATATACGTGCAAAATAGTGTTTTTGTTGTTGTTTGTTGTGTGTAGTTCAATATTATTAGAAAATCTCTTATGACTAGTCAATTGATATTGAGATGATCACGACTTGTTTCAATTCATATACAATTTGAAAAATAGCTTTTTTATTTCTTATTGTAGAGTATATAGTTAACAACACACTTCATGATGAAATTTAGAGGAAGAGAGATATTTATATTTATTCAAATTTGTAAGAAACTTGGAGTAGGGAATAAAATAGAAAAAAAAAATGAGTAGGTGGGTGAGCTTTATAGGTTGAGTTTTGACGAACACATTACCAAAAGGTATAAGTAAGCTTCTTTCTTACCTAAACACCTAAACCTACCTTCGATTAGACCCTCTTTTTTATTTATTCGCTTACATTTAAATATTTTTGATTCTATAATTGTCTGTAAAATTAGATAAAAGGAAAAAGACAAATTAGAGATCAGTTTGTGGAAAATGGTATTTGTATAAATAGCACCACCGGCCACACTATAGGTTATTGGGCTTATTGCATTTTTTTTATCGAGTTTCCAATATTCTAAATATCAATTTAGCCGACCATCTACGAATTAGTTTAGAGTTAGTTTAGATGCTTGAACCTCGAAATTCGCATTTTGATTATAATACATATTCTTTTTTTCCGGTTTAAATTGTCTTTTACTCCCTCCGTTCCAAAAAGATAGATGTTTAAGGTTATGCACACTTATTAAGAAAACGCATTGATTTCTACTATTCACAGTTTCTAATAAAGTTTAACCAATAATATTTCAGTATTTGTTTTGGAATTTGTAAAAATGTATAGAAAACAGTAAAAGTTCTATATTTCTAGAATACATTTTTTTGTAAATTTTTTATTTTTTAGGAAGAGAGGGAATTTTATTTTTTAGGAACAGAAGAAATAATATATTTTGGATCTTGCGATTTTTGTATAAGCCTAGGTGGGATCTGAAATATATTATATTGTGGGCAAATTTTTTGGTGGGATCTGAATGCTAAATCTATTACCAAACCAGAATTAGTCTTCAAAGAGGAACCACGTGTCCATAAATTTGGTAGGGATACGTATATTTAATTATTTATATATAGCAATAGGACGCAGTTTGACATGTAATCTATTGGTGATTTTTGTAAGAATTAATAGTCGGCAGGTTTTGATCAATTTACATATGAAGTTTACACACCCTATTAACCCTAGCTACTGGAAACTGAATCTAATAGGTTAGGTGGTGAATCTATTACAGTTTGTGTTCTAAAATGTGCTTAACGTTCTCTAGACAGCGGATAAGTGTCTGACCGTACTCACGGACGTCTAGGTAAAAAATGAATGTATACAATATATTATACATTCAGGCACTAATATTTATATATGTTTAATGTTTTAGTATATGAAGAGTATGATTTGAACTATTAAGTTTAATATATTTAAAATATATAGATCATTTCATACATAAGATAAAAAAAACATACTTACGAACAAATGTATACTCCCTCTTTCTTAAAAGATAAAAACTTTACAAAAATAATTTTGTTCCAAAAAGATAGAGATTTTACTGTTTTTTATGCACTTTTACAAATTCCAAAACAAATACTGAAATACTATTGGTTAAACTTTATTGGAAACTGCAAATCGTAAAAATCAATACGTTTTCTTAATAAGTGTGCATAACCTTAAACATCTATCTTTTTGGAACGGAGGGAATATTGTCTAAATTTATTTATTAGAGAATAATTGTTTGACGATTTGTGCACTAAGTTTGAGGTCGATTTCAGAAAATACAATATTTTCAAATTAATGGATACAAATAAAATGTTTGAGATTTCTAATTTTATAAAAAGTTTGTACGTTCATTGTGGTCTCGTGTGTTATAAGTCGAGCTATCTGTTGTGGGTGGGTTTCTTGTATTGATGTTTTACAAAGAAAATGAAAATTAGTTTCTGTATTATTAAAGAAAACAAACAATGGCGTCACTTGTTAATAAGCAGAAATTGCTTCCCTCTTCTTTAAGCATTATGTGTAGCTCATTACACTCGATAGGAAAAAAATACAACTTTAACCAAATTAAAGTCATTTATTTGAGATGATAAAAATAGTAGAACTTGAAGAATAAAGACATCAGAAATGGAATCTCTTTCCGCAATGCTTTTTTAACGTTTCTTTACCTGAATGCCGGACATGTGAATGTTACTAAAAAACAAAGCAAAAAACAAAAGGAAACGAAAACAGTAATGTATTTATGTGTTTTTTTTGTTTTGTTTTTGGTTTGGTTAGTAGAGTCTATGCATCTGGACATAGAACAAAACATGGTAGCTATACTCTTAAGGGATATGTAATTTAATTCAGTTAGAAGTTAGAACATTTGGATTTACAATTCCTAGTTTTAAAAAAAAATGTTTTATGTACATTACTAGAATATTAAATTAGTAGTTGTAAGTCCAAAAATTGGAAGGAGAAGATGCAAATAATAACTCAATCTAATATCGTTTCACCTATTGAAAATAGTGCAAATAAATATGTAAACAATGAATATAAACCAATCCTATTTATAAATATGATAATTTGTAGTAACGTTTTTTTTTTTTTAGCTTTCAACCAAGTGGTAATGAATTGGTGGTTTTCATTTAAGGAAAAGTTGTTCGCTAAATCTAGACCAGTGGCGGATCATCCTAGAAGAAACGTGGGTCAACTGACCCACCTTAACATATACTCCCTCCGTATTTGAAAGATTGATGTTCTGGGTTTTTACACACATATTAAGACACAATAATTACATACTTTTTGATTTTCCATATTAATTTTATGAGCACCATTTTCTCTTTCTAATTAAATGAAAAGTAATGCATACTCAAGAGTCATAGAACCAACATGAAAAGCAATGCACGTATGATCTTCTTAATTGAACAAAAACAAAAATTAAAAATGGAGCCAAACTTAAAATTTTGTTACTCGAGACATTTAAAATCTTAAAAAATTGAAACTTGGAGCCACTATTTCGTTACTAACCAAAATAATTTTCAAATGGAGCCAAAACAAAAATGATACGTTCCACTATTTCAACTTCTTCTTGCTTCACCTTTTCTTCTTGCTTTACCTTTTCCATGCTATATTTTTGATTCATTTAGTTTTTTGGAGAAGAAAGTAACTAGTAACAAATAAAAGAAGAAGAAGATATGTTAAATGCTGAGAAGAAGTACGTGTATATAAAAGAACTTTTGCCTAAATCTACACAAGTAAAATAACTACACTTTTGACCACTTTAATTTATTTTTTGCAAAAAGCTGCCATTACTTTACTTAGTAAGACAAAAAACCATTAAATGAAAACCCAGAACATCAATCTTTCAATAACAAAGAAAAAACTCAAAACATCAATCTTTCAAATACGGAGGGAGTATAATCTATAAGGTTTACCTTGTTTACATAATACTTGAGCAACTTAGATGGTAAAATTCTCAATACTAAACCATTTTCTCCATGGTATGAAAGTATTTAATTATTAGTAATCAGTCGAATTACATCATACTTTACACACATTAAAAAACTTAGTGAATGAAATATTCAACTATATTCACTTTAAAAGATTAGTCGGATGTTAAAAAACAAATCATTCTGTAATTATGTAGTAAAAAAACGTTCTTAGTTTTTAAGTATTTATTTGCAGCGTTATATGCTTTAACATACACATAAAGTTTTGTATAGTTTTTTAGGAATAACACTACTAAATTGACTTTCTTTTCATTTTTCTTCTTAAAATTCAATCTAGATTTTGTTTGTATTATTCTTGAAAAGCAGTATGTCAGACTATCCATTTAGGTTTTCCGAGTTCATAACTTCGTCGGTTAAACACCCTATTTGAGCTTGGTTTATTCTAGTAATTCTCATTACAAAACTCCGATCTCAGCCACTGCAGTATTTAATTATTTATCTGATGATTATTACTTCCAAAAGCAATTACAAAACCTACTTATGAAAAAGATGGTGCACATGTGCTTGTCTGTCTCTTCGACTTTTTTTCCAAGTCTTTTATGTTCTGTTTAAAGCGACTACTATGCCTTTTAGGTTTAAGTTATCTGTGAAGTACCAATCACAAGGATTTTGTATGGAAACCTTTTATCATCTTTAAGATATCAAATGATATGATATTTTATTGTATATCCCATGTGCTTCCCTCTACGCATAGCTTATCCATCACCTATCTCAATTATTTAGCATGATTCTCATTATATACATAATGGCCAGTCCCAAAAAGTTTAGAGGATAAAGCAAACCGACAAAATTGAATAGTAAAAACTTAAATACCAAAGGGTCTCTCTATGTTTAAACTAAATTAACTATTAGTTTTATAAGATATCTTCCATGTACTATTCAGTATGAAACGAAAACTATAGAATGTAACGAAGTTTTTAACGTTTATAAACACTAGAGCTTACTGCTCATTATTTTGTCAAACTCAAAATGAAAATGAAGTCGAACTCTTATGCATGTGGTATTAGTAGTACTATAACTTCTCCCACGTGGTTAAGATGAGAAGGTTAAGGTAGTAGTGAATATAGAAAATGTTTTTTACTGAAATTAATGTTTTAGAAATATTTTTATTTTTATATTATAAAATATTTTCAGATTTTTAAACAAATTATAAAGTAATTTAGTACTTTGTAACAATGTGTATTATGTGGTCTTTTTTATAATAGGTTAAGATATTTTAAACTTCATAATTTTCAAGATATGCGTTTTGAGTTAAAATATTATATATGCTAAATATCATGACTTTTTGACACAATTTTGTGAACTAAAATAAATTTCGTTTTAAAAAGGACATGAAATTTTTTTTTAAACGTTTTTATTTCTCAAAGTCCAGTTTTAGACAATTTGTTTTACTAATATAATATATATATATATATAAAAGTAAATACAGTATGTAGCTCATAATGATATAAACTTTAAAATATAAAATATTACGTACAAACTTTATGTTAATTTGCTAATGTTCTTTAATATGTAACAAAGTTATTAGCTATTCTATTTTATATTATGTAAAATAAAAATTAATTTATATTAATTTACAATTGTCACATTCGATTTTTTAGAATGTACGCTCTCTTCCGTTTTATCCCCTTTATGTACCGAATTTTAAGTGGAACAACTATTTTGCTTTCCAAAATTTGTCAGGTTTATGTTCTTGTAAAATCATGTCCCAAATTTCTGTTTATCCACCTCTACAACATTTTTTTAGAATAAATTAATTAATCAGAAAGATGTTGAGAGACTTATTTATAAAAAATCTAGATTTTATAATTTATATATATATACTAATTAATTAAATAATGATTGAATTTACAAAATGTAAGAAAATATGGTGAAAATGAAGATTAAATTTGCAAAAGTTAAACTAAGTTCAATATTCATATTATTTAGTAATATTAAATTCTTGGTTACTTGTTCATAGGTTTTTATGACATGATATTAATTATTATGACGTGTCTATAATTTTATGCTTACAATGAATATAAAACATGTTCCATCTTTTAATGCGATGAAGTGACTAAGTATAGAGTGAGAGATATTCTCCTTTCATATATACTAGATTATTAATTTAGAATATTATTTTTAATTTTGCTTCCGCTGTGTAGTTTGGAAATGATATCGTGAATCATTTGCGGTGTGCTGACCAAAGATTTTCGAACTATAGTCTATAGGTCCACGTATTTTTGGATTACAAATGATTTCACACTAATTAATACTTTTCGACTACTTGAATTCTTAAACTGAAACATTCTTTACTTTTGAATGGTTAGTATGTCTTGTCCTATTACCAGGCTACTAGGTTAGTACTCGTACTTTTGCACGGTTTAATTGTAACCAATAAACTAATTTAATAAAATAATTATTTCATTTGATGTAAAAATGTTAAAAAAATTGCTATCATTTAGTTTTGTAATGTCTTTGATAACTAATAGATATTATCTCTTAATATAAATTATCGATACCAATATTTTTTAAAATTTTATGTGTATACTTATTTGATTAATCATAAAAAACAAATATCTCTTAGTATGAATTATCTATACTAATATATTTTTAAAAATGTATATGTTTATATTTTATAAAATTTGAACTTATCGTTGAAAAAAAACATGACTTATCAATAATGTTCTATATATTTCTTGTCTAAATTATTTGGTTACTTTATTAGATTTTATTTCCATTCCCAAAAATTTAAGACTTCAATATAGTAATAGTTTTCTAAATAACGATACTTGTTTAATATTTACTTAATTTTGCTACCATAAATATAAATTTTAAAAACTCAAGATAATATATAATGATGTCTTCATTTTTAGGCTTTTTAATTGATAATGTTTTAAAAGTACAGTCAAGATTAAATATAATTGAATAAATGTAGTTAACAATCCCTAGTAATTTAATATTTACTAGAATTAGTAATGCGTTGACAATTGAATTAAATGTAGTTAAAATAAGTATAGCAAGTGGAATTGTGTTTGGCAAATAGAATAGTAGATGATTGAATATAGAATGTTTGGATATGAATATAGTAGTAATTAATAATAGTATAATTAATTAAATCAAAATGCTAAAAAAAAGGAGAGCTTGCCACATCATCTCAAAATGCTTCTCCTTTAATATAAAAAAGATTAGTCCAAAACATTATTTAATTTTTAATGGTCATTATGTCTTTTAGACTATTATCTATTACACCAATTAAATTACCATAATACACGGTTGACTGACTAGTTTTGCAAGGAGTGAAGTAATTGCCAAATACCTTAGTCAAAAAATTTAATTTTTTATATTAGGCAATACACAATCTTTCTTTTCTATCTCTTTCCTTTTCTATAAATAGATTATGGTACGTGAAACATTTTATTACGACAAAAACCTAAAATATCTAATAGAAATCAAACACTTTGGCTCTTGAAAACATGTCAATGAACCAAACAAAGGAAAAACTAACCAAAGGAAAGCAAAAACTCGAGATGAAGAAGGTGGAAGCTTACAAAGATAGAATGAACACATTTTCAAAACGTAAATCTGGAATTTACAAAAAGATGAACGAAATCTTTACTTTTTACGATGTTGAAGCGGCTTTCTTGGCTTTCTCTCAAGCCGGAAAGCCTCACTCAATTGCAAATCTGTCTCTAGGGGAATTGGTTGGCCGGTTAAAGAACAGATCAAGACTTGAACCATCCACAAAAGATGATAACAACAATACGAGACCGCTAGTCGAAGCATACAAGAAGTAAAAGAGAGAAAATCTAATGAAAAAGTATATGGAGCTCCTCGAGGAGCTTGAAGTGGAGAACGAGAAGGTGAAATCATGGAAGAAATCTAATAACGAAAAAGAGAAAGATAAAATGTGGTGGAAGTTTAATTTGGAAGACTTGAGCGTAGAGGGGTTGGAGAACAAGCTCCAAATGTTTGTCGACTTACTTAATGACTAATGCGATTTGGGTTTCTCACAGTAGGAAAAAGACGATGATTCCGGCTGTAGGACGTAGACATTGTGGTGGTGGCAACAATAATATAATTGATGATTTGATTTGCTTGTTTTCTGCTTTTTTTTATTTATCGTTTTTATGGTTAATTTAGTTATATGATTGAGGATATGTGATGAAACTATTCATCAAACTCTTTTCTATTTTTTTTAAAATCGCTGGTCTTATAATTACACCATCTACAACTGCTTGATGCTAATCAAGATTCAGTTTCGGTTACTGCTAAAGCATCTCCTGAATCTAGTCCATAATCCCATTTGATCTGCTACTTTAAGAGGATCTTTGAAATCTGCTTTTGTGCTAAGTTCCTCAAAGGCATTTACAACGTTCTGAAGCCTCGCAACAAACTCGATGAGAAGGGAAGCAAACGTAGCCAAAGACAAAGAACTCGCACTTTCGTATACTTTACATTCTATTTCATTCACCATAGAACCACCAATGAAAGACACACTTGGCCACGTCTCGCGGTTCCTTAACATCATACTCTCTGTAGATATCCATATCTGAGATTCATTACCACTAGCTGCATTCTGATTGTTGCTACTATTGGTATCCCATATCTGACTTAGCGATTTAATCACTTTAGTCTCATCGTTTTCTCGAGCTTCTTCTGCTTCAGATTGCTCTTTAATAGCTGCCCAACTCTCTGAGTTAACAAGAAGGTATGATTTACTGTCTATTTTCATCTGAAGTTCCTCTGCTGCATGTTGAACGTTCTTTAGAATCTCTCTAGGGTTTAGCTTCTCCATTTTTTCAACTTTTTCTCCGATCAAACGCAGAATTTTTGCTCCTTCATTTCCAACTCTTTCAAGCTCGAGACGAAAAGCCTGTCTTTTCTCGGGAGCTGCCTACCAAATCACAGAGCTAATTACCTCAACATGTAAGGGGAATACCGAGTTCTCATATCATTCAAACATCTTATTGGGTTTCAAGAATTAGTATTAAAAGGAACCTGTATCTCTGAAAGAATGCAACCATGCATTGCCATGACCATGAAAGCACAATGCCTTACTGCACCACTAAGTTTGACATAGTTTTTCCAGGGATGGTTAAAGCTTCTGTAAGGTCCATGTGGAGGTTCCCATATTGCAAACTCGAGCTGCAAAAAAATAGGTCTTAATGCTCTTATTATCCAAATTCACTTTAGCTAGTTGTCTCAACTACAAACATACCAAAGATTCTTCTTGACTTGTAGATTGAACAGCGGCTCTGTATCCGCTGTATAACGGATCATCTGAAGCTTGGTATGTGAGTATCTTTGAAGGAACTCTCTCGTATTCGACACATTGCAAGTAACCATTAACACATCCTAAATTGATATAACAAAACCTGAAAAAATCAGTTCAAATCCCAAAACCAAACAAGGGCCAAAGACCAAGTTATGTTTGTTTTACCTTCTAAGGAATTGGCAACACTCTTGAAATTATTAGCCACCAGTTTATGGAGATCTTCACCAGCCCATGTTGGAAATATGAATATATTCAAAACCAAACATATGGTTGCACCAAGCACTATAAACAAAAATCTGTAGTACGCAGTGCTGAAGAAATCTCCGGTGTTGTCCCCCGAAACAAGAACGAGACAATATGTTAATAAGAACACCCTGAATGCATATTCATATGGCTTCATGGCCGGGTGGAGTTTCAAATAACTAGCACCGAAACCTGATGATCAATGTATATAAAAAGAGAAAATGTTACTATCTTCTAATCACTGGATGATGAAACAAGAAAATGCGGTAACCTGCAAGAAAAATGCAAATTATGATGATGATTTTCTCGACATCCCCTGATAGAACAGAGAGCCTCGCGATGCCAAGAGCAAGCCCTCCAGCAGAGAGTGTGCCTATAGCCCTGTTGAATCCTTTTACCAAAGTAGCTCCTGCAAATTAAACATGAGTTAAGGAGATGAATGAGTGTCACAAAAGAGAAATTGTACCAAAGACCTCAAGCTGAAGAGAAATTTGAGTGACCAAACAATCAAAGAAACGGTCAAATACAAGTCAATAAGTAGTTTTCAAAAATTCGCTAAGCGTTAAGCATGATTAACCCATCACGTCACCCCTAAGAAACCTAAACAGAGTTTAACCGATCTAGGAAATATCATAGACTTATAAATCAAAACTTGAACTACATTAAAACATTTCCAAAAAATTAGAAATACTAAAACTAAAACATTAAAAGAGTATATCATAACTGAAGCTAAATTTCAGAAGAAAATAAATCAAAATTAATTTATCTAAGCAAAATTATTTGAAAAAATCAATTTCTTATCCTTGTTAGAATTCAGCATAGACAAAAAAATGAAGGAAAGTTTTTAAAAATTGATTAGCGGTTGTATGAAGCCGCCTAGTTCTGTTTGATACTAAACAAAACGTTTTCATTCCAACACATATGACATCATTGATAACTCGTCTTAAGTTTACTAGGATTGGTGCAATTATCACTAAATGGATTCCATAAACAGATAACTCGAAACCTCGAAAAGGATCCAACCAAGAAAAAATAAAATACCTACGGAATACTCAAAAACGACGACGACAGTAAGTATGGCCCATACAGAGAATTTACTAGCATCATGCAACGGCCCTTTGAGGAAGATGACTACAGAGCATAAGGCAAGAGCCATTCCCATCTTGACGGCAAAAATGAGCTTACGATGATCAGAACATCCCATCTCGTACAATTTAGCGATCCCGCAATCGCGGAAACATCGATGATTGGAGTCATCCAAACCGAAATCAGAGTTTCCTTTCTGCGAGACAAGCCTCTCTCTGCTTTGATCTTGAAACGACCTCAATTTGCCTACCATTTTATCCCAAATTACTTTGGAGAGAATCTTGTTGTCTTTTGAATAGATAGAGATTTTCCTTTTTTGTTTAGTGGTTCATTAATTTATACGTACGTCGCAATAACTTTCTTCCCATTAATGCATTGCCTTTATTTCTTATAAAAATCTCCAATTTTCTGAATTTGCCTTAATTAGTTGTTCCTTTTGTTTGGCGTATTAATACTTAATAAAGATCCGAGAAAAGGGACCAATAATAAGAGGTGATTATATCACCCAAGTATCTTATAATCTCAATACGTAGGAGACAGTTTAGGAAAATGTCAAAATAAAAAGTTTTATGGTTAGTGAGTCCTGTGACTTGTGAGTGTGACATTTTGAAAGCGTTACAGTTTATTACACATCTACCGCTCGCTTACCGTTCTTCTAAGCCTACCCAACTTTCACTTGATTTTTTTCCTAGCGATATTTTTTTGGAAGAATCCATTTTTTCTTTAATTATGATTTGGTGAATATGGAAAACATCATCATACTATAATGATTCTCTTATTAATTGTTTTTTGAGATATGATTTTGTTTCAATTGTATATAGAAGAAAAAATTAGTAACAAGAGTAATAAAAAGTATACAAAAAAGAGGTAATGAAATGTGAGGTATTGAATCACTTGATACTAAACCAAGGTAATAACAACTCCGAGCATGTAAAAAAAGCTCTCAGGCACTCTTCCCGAGATTGGTTATGGACCAAAGTATACTTGTTGCTTCTTACAAGTGTCCATTGGTTTCTTTCCCTCTTTAGTATGTTTTTCAAATTTAGCTTTTCCTTGTTAAGCTCAACCACTAATGTATACCGTAAAGATCAAGAAACAGAGCTCATTTAGCTAGATCTGAGCACCTTTGTGATCTTGCATCAAGAGATTTGACTCATTTCCTTCAAAGCTTCTTGATTTTTCAACCTTCTTTTCCCTTGCTAGCTACTTGATCTATTGATCCACCTTTGTACAACTTAGATTGATCCTCTCTACGGATTGTTTTCAAGTTCTCAAGATATCAAGTTTTCTTGTTCTAACTAGATATCTCAACCTTAGACTGATCCCCTCAAAGGATTTCTTGTGCTGCTTATTAAGAGTTGATCAATTTACCATTATGAATAGAAGACTATCAGCAGCAGAGAAAGGAAAAGGTCTTGCCTTACCTGCAGAACCTCCTCGAGCTGCTAGAGTCCAAGTCCCAGATTTTGACCCATCAGAACTGGTACACAACCATGACTTACTGCTGGTTGGACGTATCACAAACCCAAAGATCCAGAAGATGTGGGCTCTTCTCCCCTTCTTCGCAGATCATTGGAAGGTCTCCTTGCGTCCAGTAGGAGCAGATCTGGGGCAAGGAAGATTTCAGTATCAATTTACTTCGGAAGAAGACCTGCAGAAAGTTCTGGATAACAGACCTTATCATTTTGCGCATTGGATGATTATCTTGCAGAGGTGGGAGCCGACTGTTGCACCTTCCTTTCCATCCCAAATCCCCTTCTGGATAAAAGTTCAAGGGGTCCCAAGCCATCTATGGTCACAGGTTACACTGGTTAGCTTAGCTTCTAATATAGGACACTATGAGTCCTCTGATATTATAAAAACTGCTGCTAAGATGAGGGTTACCATTAATGGTCTATTACCTCTTATTACCTCATCTACTCTGGAATTTAGAAATGGTGATGAGGTTAAAGCTGAGTTGGTCTATGAGAAGCTGGAGAGATATTGTACTAGCTGTTTCATGCTTGATCATGATAAGAAAGACTGCCCTGAGACTGATAGTGCTCCTCCACTGAGGGGTGTTAGCCCGTTGCAGCTGACTGCAAAGCGTGGTGAAAGACCCTATGGGAGAGAAGAAATGAACTCAAGGCAGAATCCAAAGTCTGTTCCACATGGGGAACATAGAACATCTAGAAGATCTGAATCTCTGGTGTCTTCAGCTCAAAGAAGAAGAAGAGAGGACACTCAACATTACCAAACTGAGAGAAGGAGAACTCAGGTAGAGGAGGGGAGATTTCCTCTTAACCCTGCAAGACCTCGTAGTCCCCGTCCTCCTATAAATACTCAAGAACATGTTTCAAATTTAAAGGACAAGTCTCCTCAACAACCAATTTGGGTGGAAAAAAGAAGGAAGGAATTACCTAGAGCATTACTTTCGTCTTCAGAAGAAAGGACTGAAACTCCAAGAGAAAGACGCCCTCCTTTGGAGCGTGTGTCCCCTGTTCTGCAGGATCCCAGTCATATCCCTCTGGAGGCCTTCCATACTGCGATTGGAGAAGTCAGAGATGTCATGGAGAGATACAGTAGCTGTCCAGACCCATGTGAGAGCGCTGCAAGAAAAGAAAGAGCTCGTTTATCCGAGGCACAAGGTGAATATGATGAAACAGCGGCTCATATGGTCAGGGCTGCAATAGAATTTGAAGATAGGGAGAGATTGGCTTTCTTAAGATTGGCAGAGGAGAATGAGCATGCAACACCTGAGAATGTTAGCATATTATCCCTGGAGCTCACAGAAAGAGAATCACAGGAACGCATCCCAGTCAGACTGAGATTGGGACCTTTGTCAGCCACACAGGGGTTGTCTCCCCCTACCTCTATCAGAATAAGCTCACCTCCACCTTTGAGGAGGAAGCCTGGAAGACCTCCTGGACAGAAGTCAGCTTCTGGCAGTGGGGCAGTGGGACCTGGACCATTGAGGAGAAAGGTACATGGGGTTAAACCTTCACCAAAAAGAAGAATCACTCAGTCAAAAAGAAGGGTTGGAAAGGCTAAGGAAGCTCAAGCAGGGCCTAGTGGGGTGAGAAAAAGCTTATTACCTAAGTCTCTGGGTCTTCCAAGCTCAGCACCAAATCAGTCTACAGAGAAACAGAGGACTACGGATTTTCAGAATCTGTCTTCTCCTCTTCCTTAAAAATTGTATGCTGGAACTGTCAAGGGTTGGGGAATCCCGAGACAGTTCGTCGTCTCAAAGTGATTAAAAGAAGAGCCGATCCAGATATCTTCTTTTTATCAGAGACTAAAAACCCTGATGACTTTGTCCTTAAGAAGGTTGAAGCGCTTGGTTATCAGAATAGAACTTTAGTGTCTCCACATGGACATGGTGGTGGTGGCCTAATCCTCCCGTGGAAATCAGAAATTAACTTGGAAGTTATATCTTCTTGTCATAACTTCATTGACACTAAGGTAACCTATGAAAGGAAATTTTTTTACTCTACATTCATCTATGGTAATCCAGATAAAGCCCTTAAAAAAAAAGATTGGAACTACCTTATTGATATAGCGACGCTAAGGGATGCGCCTTGTTTTTATCTGGATTTAATGATCTATTGGGCAATGAAGAAAAGGAAGGAGGAAAGGAAAGAACTGAGGCGTCTTTTGGAGATTTAAGATCCTTCTTTGTTGAAGGAGATCTATATGATCTTAGTCACTCAGGTCCATGTTTATCCTGGAGAGGGACAAGAAAAAAACATAAGGTGTTTTGCCGGCTTGACAGAGCTGTATCTAACAGTGCTTGGGCTGAGTTGTTTCCCTCTGGGAGGTGTGAATACCTCAGATTCGAAGCGTCTGACCATAGACCGATTATTTCCTTCTTTGATCCTAAGCGGAAAAAAAGAAAAGGAATGTTCAGATATTATAGAAGACTGAAGGATAATCAAGAAGTGAAAGAGTTAATTGCTAAAACCTGGCAGGAAGGGCGTAACATGTGTGTTACGCAGAAGATTACAAAGTGCAGACATGCTATTGTGGCTTGGAATAAACTACAACAAAGAAATAGTCAAGCTCTTATTGAATCCCTGAAGCAAGACCATGAGGAAGTCCTAACTGACATGGGAAGTGAGGAGGCTAAAATAATTGAATTAAAGGAAAGATTAAGTTTAACTTACCTAGCAAGAAGAGAACTACTAGAAGCAACGAAGCCGTCAATTGTGGTTGAATTTAGGTGATCAGAATACAAGCTTCTTCCATGCTTCTGCAAGATCAAGATTTGCAATCAATAAATTTTCTGTTATAGAGAATGCATTAGGTCAACCAGTGTATGAAGAGCAGCAGATCATAGAAGTAATAGTTGACTACTTTGGGAAGCTATTTACCTCACAAAAGCCAGGCTGGAACAACATTAAGGCGGTAACTGACTCTGTGTTGAAACCTGTGATCTCATCTGAAATGAATCAAAGGCTCATCAGAGAACCTACTACGGAGGAAATCAGAGAAGCCATGTTCTCCATTCACCCTGATAAGGCTCCTGGTCCTGATGGGTTCTCTTCTTGCTTCTTTCAATCCAACTGGGATGTTATTGGTGGTGATCTGGTCTCTGAGGTGATGACGTTCTTCAGAACAGGCTGCCTGGCTAAGACAATCAATGAAACACATATTAGATTGATTCCAAAAATCAGAACACCAACAAAGATTGCAGATTATAGACCTATAGCTTTGTGTAGTGTTTACTACAAAGTTATCTCTAAGATGCTTGCTAGACGAATGCAACCTCTTTTACAAGACATGATATCAGAAAATCAATCTGCATTTGTTCCTAAGCGAGCTATCTCTGATAATGTCCTTATCACACATGAGGTACTTCATTTTCTTAATACATCTAAAGCTCAAGATAGGTGCTCTATGGCAGTGAAAACTGACATGAGTAAGGCGTATGATCGTTTAGAATGAGATTTTATAAAGTGTGTTCTACAAAAACTAGGATTTCATGAAATCTGGGTGAATTGGATTCTCCAATGTATAACTACAGTCTCCTTTTCTTTCCTGATTAATGGCTCGTCTAGTGGTTATGTGCTACCTAAGCGTGGTATTAGACAAGGGGATTCTATTTCACCTTACCTCTTTATCTTATGTGGAGAGGTTCTTTCTGGTCTGTGCACCAAAGCACAAAATAATGGTAAACTGCTGGGTGTCCAAGTTGCTAATGGCTGCCCAAGGATCAATCATTTGTTGTTTGCGGATGATACCATGATATTCTGCAAAGCAAACAACAAAAGCTGTCAAGAACTTAAAAGAATCCTTATCACATATGAAGCTATATCAGGACAGTCCATCAACTATCAAAAATCAGCAATATCTTTCTCAAGACATACTCCTAAAAGACTCAAAGAAAGAATGAAGAGAATCCTACAAATCAACAATGAAGGTGGTTCAGGAAACTATTTGGGACTACCTGAACATTTTGGAAGGGCTAAAAAGGATTTATTTACCTTCATTGTTGACAAGATCAAGCATAAAGCTGCGAGCTGGTCTACTAAGCTTCTCTCTAGCGCTGGCAAGCTTGTGATGCTGAAAAGTGTCTTGGCTGCTATGCCAACTTATGCGATGACTTGCTTCAAGCTACCACAAGCTCTCTGTAAGAAAATTCAGTCCGCTCTCACAAGGTTCTGGTGGGATTCATCTCCTGAAAAACAGAACATCAGTTGGGTGGCTTGGAGCAAAATGGCTAAGCCTAAGAGTATGGGAGGACTAGGTTTCAAGGATATTATCAACTTTAATGATGCTTTGTTGGCTAAACTTACATGGCGATTTTTGACTAAACCAAATAGTCTATTGGCCAAGATGCTACTCTCTAAGTACTGTAAAGATACCTCTCTGTTAGAAGCTTCAGCTCCAAGGAAAGCCTCGCATGGCTGGAGAAGCCTTCTGGCAGGTAGAGACCTTCTAATAAAGCAAATGGGATGGGCGGTTGGTGATGGACAAGATATCAGCCTCTGGTATGATTCATGGCTCTCTTCAAATGAGAAACTTTCACCTATGGGTCCTGCCCCTGAACATTACCAACACATTACGGTTAGTGAGCTCATTGATACCCATACAGCTACTTGGGATGAAGTTAAAATAGACCAAATCATTCCAGCCTATAAACAGATTATACTATCTCTAAAGCCTAGTTTATTGGAGCTAAAGATAAACGTATATGGCTGAGAAACCCTTCTGGAGAATATTCTTCAAAGTCAGGCTACTTTGTAGCTGCAGAATAACAAGAGATAAGGAACCCAAGGAACCCTACCTTGGAGTGTAACTGGTATGACCAGATTTGGTCAATTAAAACAGCTCCAAAGATCAAGTTGCTTATCTGGAAAGCAGTACATGGTGGAGTACCTGTTGGTGACCAATTATTGATTAGAGGGGTGGTAAATGACCCTAAGTGTGGAAGATGCAATGAAACAGAGACAATCATACACCTGTTTTTTCAATGCCAATTTGCACAAGATGTCTGGAGACTGCTCCGTTTACTAGCACTTTTGATCCGCTACAAATCACAGGTATGGTTCATGGTCTAGATACAATGAATCGTCTTGTCCCAGCACCTCCAATTGGAATTGAGAAGAGTGCGTTAGCTCCTTGGGTCTTATGGACAATCTGGATTACGAGAAATCAGAAAGTGTTCACCAATCGTAGCTTCACGGCTTCGGAGACGATCCTTAAAGCGATACAGGATGCCCGTGAATGGAACTCTGCACAGAGTATTCCACCAAAGTTGATTGTAACACATCAATCAACGTCTATTCAATCCCCTAACATCGAAAGGGAAGAATTTATCACCTGTCACACAGATGCAGCTTGGATTGCGGCATCCGGAAAGGCAGGAATTGGCTGGTCTCTTCGACTTGGTCGGAATCGAAGATCAGAACTCTCCATGGCTCTTCTAAACGTCTCATCGGCGTTAGCTGCGGAAGCCCTTGCAGTTCGGTCGGCGATCCTTCAAGCGATATCAATGGGAATCACCAAGCTTCGGATTCATTCAGGTTCGAAACAGCTAATGGACTCATTCAATCGGAACCAAGAGATCTCGGAGATACATGGAATTGCTTCAGATATTGCTATATGTTCTTCACCAGCCCATGTTGGAAATATGAAAATATTCAAAACCAAACATATGGTTGCACCAAGCACTATAAACAAAAATACGTAGTACGCAGTGCTGAAGAAATCTCCGGTGTTCTCCCCCGAAACAAGAATGAGACAATATGTTAATAAGAACACCCTGAATGCATATTCATATGGCTTCATGGCTGGGTGGAGTTTCAAATAACTAGCACCGAAACCTGATGATCAATGTATATAAAAAGAGAAAATGTTACTATCTTCTAATCAATGGATGAGGAAACAAGCAAATGCGGTAACCTGCAAGAAAAATGCAAATTATGATGATGATTTTCTCGACATCCCTTGATAGAACAGAGAGCCTCACGATGCCAAGAGCAAGCCCTCCAGCAGAGAGTGTGCCTATAGCCCTGTTGAATCCTTTTACCAAAGTAGCTCCTGCAAATTAATCATGAGTTAAGGAAATGAATGAGTGTTACAAAAGAGAAATTGTACCAAAGACCTCAAGCTGAAGAGAAATTTGAGTGACCAAACAATCAAAGAAACGGTCAGATACAAGTCAATAAGTAGTTTTCAAAAATTCGCTAAGCGTTAAGCATGATCAACCCATCACCTCACCCCTAAGAAACCTAAACAGAGTTTAACCGATCTAGGAAATATCATAGACTTATAAATTATAGAAATAAGGTTCAAAACTTGAACTACATTAAAACATTTCCAAAATATTAGAAATACTAAAACTAAAACATTATAAGCATATATCATAACTGAAGCTAAATTTCAGAATAAAATAAAACAAAATTAATTTATCTAAGCAAAATTATTTGAAAAAATCAATTTATTATCCTTGTTAGAATTCAACAGTACTGTTCTAAAATACGCTATACGCTAGTTTTATTAAATGGATTCATATTTAATTATATTGATCACTTTTCTCATAAGGTTTCCAATAACACTTCATATATGATTATTTTTAAAAAGAAGAAATAAACCATATTATTTAGTGACGTTCTAAATAAATTGACGTCCCTTTGGTTCATAAAATCTACCTACGTTACTCTTTAGGTAAATTCCATCAGGTCTGAAAATCCATACCCGTAATTGTTCACATCGAGATTTGGCAGCTCCTCTGTATGCTCTCCATATCGTAAAAGAATTCTCCATTTTCTTGTTTTTCCTTAAAGTACAATGCCATACTATTATTTTGCCTACACCTTTTGAAACATATTATTCGTATGAATGATTGGATTTTACATCTTTGGGACTAAGAAACATGCCATTATTTGATGAACAATTGACTTTGAGAGTAAAATCAAGTTTATTTCGCACTTCTAACATGACTGGAGGGCAAAATGATGTCGACAAACCATAACATAAACCAATAACCAAAGTAAAAACTATGAGATGATTCATATTTTGAATCCAATATATTTTTTGAAATATTATGAAGTTAAAGACACTGAAGTGTAGTATTTATATATATAAAAAATGATTATCTAAATCCAAGAAATATTTATTGTTATTCAATAGTTGATTTGAAATATTTTATTTAAATCCAATGTAATTGGTTCTTGTATTTACCATATATTTATTAAAATAGTTTAAAATCTAGTGTTATTAATTCTTGTATTTAAATATTTTTTATCAAAAGATTTTAAAATCTAATATTATTCAACCATTTAAGTTTAATATAGTGTTATTTATGTTTGATAGATTTTAACAAAAACAAGTAATTAACTTGATTGAGTTTGAATAGATTTACCTCGACAATCAGGTGCATATTGTTGGAAAGTCGTAATCATATATGTTTTAATTAATCGTATCTTATAACTAATTTATTTTCATTATTTTTTTTATAATAAAAAAGTTATTATTTTTACTCATAACTAATTTCTCCATGCCTAAAATCAAAATACATTAGTTAGTTCCATTTCTGTTTCCGCTAATTTTTCTTTTAAACTTCATCATATTAAAAACATGATTGCATCTGTTTACATCTCTCTCTAGTAAACTTTTTATTAACTGATAAATGATTCAGTCATTTTTTTACTTGAGTTACTCTTTTATATATGTTCTATTCGACCAAAATTATTCATTGTCCAATACGAGAATGCATCAAAAGAATATTCGAGTTCATTTTCCAATTTAGTTTAGAGCGACCAAAACATTAATGCTTGAACCAAACCAAAATTCATTACTACCAGTGGTAAAATTAAGATGAAAGAAATCTTTTATTTTGTTTTAATCATGTCTGATGTATATATAATAAGCTATATAGTCATTGATTAATCAGGTTGCAGCTTGCTTTGAATATGATTGTTTACTTGTTAGGCAATATAATCATCCGTAGCCTTGAACTAAATCAGAGTTTCCTTTCTACGAGACAAGCCTCTCTCTGCTTTGATCTTGAAATGACCCCAATTTGCCTACCATTTTATCCCAAACTACTTTGCAGAGAATCTTCTTGTCTTTTAAATCGATAGAGATTTTCCTTTTATGTTCAGTGGTTCATTTATTTATACGTACGTCGCAATAACTTTCTTCCCATCAATGCATTGCCTTTGTTTCTTATAAAAATCTCCAATCTTCTGAATTTGCCTTAATTAGTTGTTCCTTTTGTTTGGCTTATTACTCCTTTCGTTCCTTAACGATAGATGTTTAAGGTTATACACACTTATTAAGATAACACATTGATTTCTACAAAATAAAGTTTTCAATAAAGGTTAACCAATAGTGTTTTAATATTTGTTTTGAAGTTTGTAAAAGTGCATAGAAAACAGTAAAAGCTCTATCTTTTTGGAACAAAATTTTTTTGTAAAGTTTTTATCTTTTAGGAACAGAGGGAATACTATTTAATAAAAAATACGAGAAAAAGGGATCAATAATAAGAGTTAAAAATACTTAAGATAGATAAACCACACATCTTCAATTGCCAAACTTCTTGAAGGATCCCGAGGAGATCTTTGTGGTGGGTGAACAAGATTTGCAGCTTCACAAGCATCGTGAGCGACTCGAACTTCAAATAGAACTCGAACCCTTCGGTTGAGGTCGTTAAAGACTCCGTAGAGGAGGATTGTGATGGTAAAAATGTCTCACCATACCGGAGAAGGGTGGTGATAGTATGATGATTCTCTTATTAATTCTTTTTTGAGATATGATTTTGTTTCAATTGTGAATATATAAGAGAAAATTAGTAACAAGAGTAATAAAATACAAACAGAGGTAATGAAATGTGAGGTATGATCTTATTAAATGGATTCATATTTTCTTATTTTAATGACTTAGCTCATAAGCTTTCCAATAACAACTTCATTTATGATTATTTTTAAAAAGAAGAAATAAAACATATTATTTAGTAACGTTCCAAATAAATTGACGTCCCTTCGGTTCATAAACTCCACCTACGTTACTCTCTAAGTAAATTCCATCAGGTCTGACAATCCATACCCGTATTTGATCACATCGAGGTTTGGCAGCTCCTCTGTATGCTCTCCATATCGTAAAAGAGTTCTCCATTTTCTTACTTTGCCTTAAAGTACAAGCCACTACTATTCTTGTGCGTCCACCCTCTGTAACATATGCTTCATATGATTTATGGGATTCTACATCTTTGGGGCTACCAAACTGGCCAGTATTTGATGAACAATTGACTACAAGAGTAGAATCAAGTTCATTTCCCACTTCTAATACGTTTTTAGCACACAATGCTGTCGACAAACCAAAACACAAAGCAATAACCGAAGTAAAAACTATGAGATTATTCATAGTTTGGATCCAAAATATACTTTGAAGTAATATGAAGTTAAAGACATTGAAGTGTAGTATTTATAAAAAAAATGATTATCTAAATCCAAGCAATATTTATTGTTATTCAATAGTTCATTTGAAATATTCTATTTAAATCCAATGTATTGGTTCTTGTATTTACAATATATTTATTAAAATAGTTTAAAATCTAGTGTTAGTAATTTTTATAGTTAATTTTTTTTTATTAAAAGAGTTTAGAGTCTAGTGTTATTTAATTAAAGATTTAAGTTGACCAATTAAAGATTTTAACAAAAACAATTAGAAGCGGTACTTTTTAGAAGCTGTTAAAACAGATATGAGCAAGGCCTATGATAGGCTGGAATGAGACTTTATAGAAGCGGTACTTATCAGGTTTGGTTTCCACCCAAAATGGATACAATGGATAATGCAGTGTGTTTCTACTGTCAGCTATTCATTCCTCCTCAATGGTACTGCTAAAGGAGAAATTATCCCTACAAGAGGAATCAGACAAGGTGATCCCCTATCACCCTACATATTCATTATGTGCAGTGAAGTTCTTTCTGGATTGTGTAAGAAAGCTAAATTAGATGGAAGTTTACCTGGAATCAAAGTCGCAAAAGGAAGTCCTAGCATAAACCACTTGCTTTTTGCTGACGATACAATGTTTTTCTGTAAATCAAACACCAAAAGCTGTCAAACTCTTGTGAAGATTCTTAAGGAATATGAGGCAGCCTCAGGCCAACAGATAAATTATGAGAAATCTTCTATAACTTTCTCCAAGAAGACACCAACAGATATCAGAAGAAGGGTCAAGGAACACTTAGCTATTGCAAAAGAAGGAGGCCAGGGCAAGTACTTAGGCCTTCCAGAACATTTTGGAAAGAAGAAGAAGGACCTTTTCACTACAATTGTAGACCGTATCAGGCAGAGAGCTGTGAACTAGTCTTCAAAGTTCTTGTCTTCAGCTGGGAAAATGACCCTCCTAAAATATGTCCTGTCTGCCATGCCTACATATACCATGTCCTGTTTTAAACTCCCAGCAGGTCTCTGCAAGCGCATACAATCAGCTCTTACCAGATTCTGGTGGGACTCAAACACAGAGAATAGGAAAATTTGCTGGGTGGCTTGGGAAAAACTCACCAGAAGTAAAAAGTTTGGTGGACTGGGCTTTAGAGATATCCAACTCTTCAACAATGCACTGCTAGCAAAGCTTAGTTGGAGACTCCTCAACAATCCTGGCTGCCTTCTATCAAGAATTCTTCTAGGCAAATACTGTCGAAAGCAAGATTTCCTACAAAGTCATGCACCTAACTCATCATCACACGGCTGGAGAGGAATCATAATTGGCAAAGAGCTCCTGAAACAGAAACTGGGAAGAGTTATTGGCAATGGCAACAATACAAAAATATGGAAAGATCCTTGGCTATCTTTTGAGGAACCTGTTATTCCTACAGGACCAACAACAACCCTAGAGGAAGATATGCTAGTCAGGGAGCTCATAGACCCAACCACTAATACCTGGAACAAAGAAAAGATAAATACTTTTATCCCACACCTCAAGGCCGTCATTCTGGGGATCAAACCAAGTATTACTGGAGCTGAAGACTAATACGCCTGGCTGGGGCATTCATCAGGAACCTATTCAGCAAGTTCAGGTTATCACCAAGCTATGTCCCTAGCATCTCCGATTATACCTACAACTACACCTACAATAAACTGGAATGCTCTGGTCTGGAATGTGTACACAGCGCCAAAACTGAAACTGTTTATGTGGAAAATACTAAACAACGCCATACCTGTGGGAGAGAACCTCCTGTCAAGAGGAATTTCAGAGCCACGCCTCTGCCCACACTGTAACGCACCAGAATCTCTATCACACCTGTTCTTACATTGCAATTTTGCACAGAAGGTATGGTCTCTTGCTCCTTTTCACTCCCTTATAACACCATTCTCTCACACCGGTCTAGCTAGCCTCTTAGAAAGATCTAGTCGCATGGTTTGCCTTCCACCTGTTGGAATCACGAAGGGGCCTCTCCTTCCGTGGATACTATGGACTATCTGGATAACACGCAACACAAAAATCTTCAACGATGTAACTTTTTCAGAGGAGGAAACGATGACAAAAGCGATTAAAGATGCAAAGGACTGGATGGAAGCACAAACCTCCCTAAGCGCTGATGTGATGATCCCGACTTCTCAAATCGACCTGTAGCCTCCGTCTGTCTTGACATGCCATACATATGCGGCTTGGCGTGTAGACACAAAAGCTGCTGGCCTGGGCTGGGTAATACGCGCAACAGACAATCCAGATGACATCATAATACAAGGATCTAGCTATGCGATGGATGTGACGAACCCATTGATGGCTGAATCACTCGCAATCCGGTAAGCCTTGATGCAGATCAGGAACCAAAACCTATCGAGTTTGAGAATCGTCTCCGATTCCAAACAACTGATAAACCTCATCAATTCAAGAGGATATCACACCGAAATCTATGGGATCCTGCAAGATATTGCAAGGTTCTCCCTTGATCTCTCTATCTGTTCTTTCACTTTTGTCTCTCGAAATTGTAATGGAATTGCAGATGCAATTGCAAAACGATCCATGTATTCCGGTTTGGCACAAACCGGATCTGAATCTTCTTTGGTTTAATTAAATTGAATTTCTGACAAAAAAAAAACAAAAACAATTAATTAACTTGATTGAGTTTGGATAGATTTACCTCGAAAATCAAGTGCATATTGCTTCAATCAAAATCTTAACATTATCCTTAAATTTTCTTATCTCAAGATATAGTTGACACACTCACAGAGCAAAAAAAAATCTAACATACACACACAGAGCTCGTTCACCGTTCTTCTAAGGGTAAGCCTACCCAACTTTCACTTGCTTTTTTTCCTAGTAATTTTTTTGACAGAATCCATACTGTTTCTTTAGTTATGGTTTGGTGAATATGGAAAACATCATCATACTATAATGATGCTCTTATTAATTGTTATCAAATGTATGATTTTGTTTCAATTGTGTGTATGCGTAAGAGAAAATTAATAACAAGAGTAATAAAAAGTAAAAAAAGGAAGTAATGAAATGTGAGGTATGATCTTATTAAATGGACAAGTCAAAAACTGCGTTTTTTTTCTCTCAGGCACATTACCCCAGAAAAGTCTTTAACCAAAAGATAAACCTAAAAATCAACTTTACCTAACGGTTTATCCTTGGTTTTTACTTTTTTGCTAACCCCTTTTCAAATCTTATCCCCTTACCAACCTTTTCCCACCAAAAATAAGGAATCTTGGAGGGGAAACTCCTTTCCAGCGAGATTTAGGCAGGCCAACGGTGACCTTGTGTTAACCGGAACCTAGCCTTCGACTGTTCAGACGTCTCCAAACTTCAGCGATGCAATTTTCTATATTTTCCACACCTTCACCGCATCTCTCTCAAACCCAGCCTCTCTACGCAAACAATGGCAAGAAGACTCACCTACAACGAAAAAGGGAAAGCTATCAGCAAAGGAGATGACACTCCAAAGATCAGAATAAGAGCACCTAAAGTGGATACAACTTAACTCATCAAGGAGAACAAACTGACATTGATAGGCAGACTCACAAACCCTAGGGTTCAAAGAGTTTGGTCTATGATCTCATACTTTTCCAGGAAATGGGAGCTACGTGGTACTACTATAGGAGCTGATATGGGGAATGGAATCTTCCAGTTCAGATTCACCGAACAAGAAAACCTCCTGAAGATCTTGGCAGACGGACCTTACCACTATTCTAGCTGGATGATCCTTCTCCAGAGGAGGGAACCTGTTATCTCACCAACATTCCCTTCCTTGATACCATTCTGGATCTCCCTAAGAGGAACTGGAACTTACTCGTACCACTGCTAGAATCAAAGTCACTATTAACGGATTACAACCTCTCATCCAAGAAACTATAATTGATTTTGAACATGGAGAGGAAGCTGCTGTTACCTTGGTCTATGAAAAATTACAAAGCTACTGCCACAGACTCACCCAAAGGAGACCCAAGAAGCAAAACAAAGGAAAACAGAGGTAACACCTTCAGCTAACAAAGAGGTAGAAACAGTTTAGAGGATCAGAACTCCAGTGGGAACACAGTCACGTGCTTACCAGGAAAGGAGGGACAGACATGGTTTGCCCTTTGGAGAAAGACTCTCCTCTAGACCCCCCTATCGTCCTAACCAGGCCATGTGGAGAGAGAAGATAACATCTGCTTGGGCACCTGAACCCCAAAGGAGTCATGGGAAATTTACCCCAGACTCGCACTCTGTCCAGCGTAACAAATCACCTATACAGGCTAAGTCCCTCCATAGAGACAGAGGTGAGAGTAGGTATCAACCCATACCTGCAAAACCAACTGAGGAAGTCAGACCTATCCAACTTTGGAGATAGAAAGAGCCTATTGACCAAAGTTTATCTGAAGTACTACCTGAACCACCTAGACAACGATGGCCACCACTGGAGAGGAACCTGGATGAAGTAGACTTTCCAGGCCCATCTCTCACTACGGAACAAGTAATGCTCCAACTCCATGAAGGAACTCTCCAATATTGCAATACTGAGAACCCCATAGAGAGAGCAGCTAGACATCAAAGGGTCTTTGAGGGAGAACTGGATGGTATGATGGCACAAACAGCTGAAGCCATCGTGGCATCCTCAAATTACCCTCCTCTGGCTTCTGTTGATGAAATGATGAGAGCATTTAACCCCATAATCCCACATCCTACTATCACACCTACGCCCAGAGAAGAAAACCAGGATTTACCCCTGTTGCAAACATCAGAGGTGATCAAAAAGAAAAGGGGTAGGCCACCTCTAAACAAGAGGAAAAGCTCTACTCCAACCCAAATGAAAGGGGCCAACTCCAGGAAAAGGAATGCTATGACCCTAAACTATTCCCCTGGAGGAGCAGGATCCACAAGAAAGAAAAAGAAAACAAAATCGAGCACTAGAAAGGAACCTACCCAGAAAACAACCTCAAATGTAGCATCTACTAGCAGAACACCCCCTCCAACTCTGCCTTTCCCTGCTATGACAAGGCCAATATCATCACTACAGGGCATTCCCCCACTCCAAGGACCAACAGACAGGCTAACACCAATCTGGAATCGACTGAACAACATGGGAACCTGCCCCCTATGTCATTAAACAATCACCAAGGGGTACTACAAAACTCGTCACCTACAGTTGCACTAAGAGGAAATACAGGACAGGTGGATTTTCACAATCCACCAGACTCTCTTCCTTAAAAATAGTCAGCTGGAATTGTTGTGGACTGGGGAACACCACAACAATCCAGCGATTAAAGGGAATACAAGCTAGTATAGCCCCTGAGATTTTGTTCCTCTCAGAGACAAAGAACTCAGATGAAACAATTGTGAAGGACCTGAGCTCCTTACCTTACAGCTCACACTTCTTGGTGAGCCCACATGGTGTAGGAGGAGGAGGTCTGGCCCTTCTATGGAAACAAGAAGTTGAGTTAGAAATCATCTCTGCAAACCAGAACTTAATTGACACCAAAATAGAATATGAAGGAGAAAAGTTCTGTGCAACCTTTGTGTATGGAGAGCCAGATAGATCTCAAAGAAAAGGGGTATGGGAGCAAATCTCCAACTTGGCAAACTCAAGAGCTTCATCCTGGTTCCTCACAGGGGACTTTAATGAAATACTGGACAATACAGAAAAGATTGGATGAAATACTGGACAATACAGAAAAGATTGGAGGTCCTATGAGAGCTGAAGGCACTTTTAGCGAGTTCAGAGCCCTGCTATCTGAATGTGATCTATATGATGTCCAACACACAGGTAATTTTCTATCCTGGAGAGGAACAAGAGGAATCCACACTGTCCTATGTCGACTAGATAGAGCTCTAGGAAATTGTGCTTGGTTCGATCAGTTTACAACAGCAAGAAGTGATTACCTGAACTTTGAAGGCTCAGATCATAGACCAATTGCATCTTACTTCTCAAATAAACTCCAAAAGAAGAAAGGCCTCTTCAAATTTGATAGAAACCTGCAAAACAACCACGAGATCAAGAAGATAGTGGAAACTACCTGGAAAGTAAAACCATATCAGAATGTGGATCAGAAGATATCCAGTTGCAAAAGAGCAATAATCAATTGGAGTAAAGAGAAACACAAAAATTCCAGAAAGATTATCGAGGAAAAGAAGAAAGCCTTAGAAGAAGCTATGTCCAATACCACAACATCCACAGAAAAGATTCAACAGATAAACTCTGAACTTTCTGCAGCCTACCATGCAGAAGAAATCTACTGGAAACAAGGAAGCCGGCAACTTTAGTTGAATCTTGGGGATAGAAACTCAGGCGACTTCCATGCCACCACCAAAGCAAGAAGAACAATCAACAAAATCACTATGCTACAAAACCAAGAAGGTGAAACAGTGTATGAGGAAGAAGAAATAGAAAAGGTTATATCTAACTATTTTAGAAATCTTTTTACCTCACAACCAGGAGACAGAGCAAACACAGTCCACAAGGCTCTGAAGAAGACTATCTCTGATGAGATTAACTTGAAGCTGATTAAGGCTCCATCGGCTAGAGAAATAAAGAATGCAGCTTTCTCCATCCATGCAGACAAGGCTCCAGGCCCAGATGATTTCTCAGCAGGTTTCTTCCAAGCCAACTGGACCATTATGGGACCTGATGTTATACATGAAGTCCAACACTTTTTCTAAGAAGGAACTCTCCCTGAGACAATCAACCAAACACATATCAGACTCATACCAAAGGTAAATAGGGCTAAAACCTTACCGGAATTCAGACCTATTGCCTTATGCAGTGTTTTTTACAAGATCATCTCAAAGATCCTAACAAAGCGGCTGCAACCTGTCCTGAAAGAGATCATATCAGAAAACCAGTCAGCCTTTGTTCAAGGAACGGCTATTGCAGACAACGTGCTGATCACGCATGAAGTTCTGCATTACCTAAAAAACTCAAAAGCTACAAAAAGATGTTCAATGGCAGTTAAGACTGACATGAGTAAAGCATATGACAGGCTTGAGTGGGACTTCATCCAACTAGTCCTAGAAAGACTAGGATTCCATCCTAAATGGGTTCTTTGGATCATGCAATGCGTTACAACAGTGACCTACTCTTTCCTACTCAATGGAACAGCTAAGGGATCTATCAATCCTACAAGGAGAATCAGACAAGGTGACCCTTTGTCACCATACCTCTTCATTCTTTGCAGTGAGGTTCTTACTGGATTATGCAGAAAAGCAGAGCTTGAAGGAAACTTATCTAGACTCAAAGTGGCAAAGGGAAGCCCCAGTATCAACCACCTCCTCTTCGCAGACGATACCATGTTCTTCTGTAGAACTAACACAAAGAGCTGCAAGGCCTTGGCAAACATCCTCAAGGAGTATGAACTGGCCTCCGGACAGATGATAAATAGCCAGAAGTCTTCTATCACCTTCTCATCAAAAACTCCTCAGGAAATCAAGTTAAGAATGAAGAATGAATTAGCTATATCCAAAGAAGGAGGTCTTGGAAAGTACCTAGGATTGCCAGAACACTTTGGAAGAAAGAAAAAAGACCTTTTTAACTTGATTGTAGAACGCATCAGACAAAGAGCAGTGAGTTGGTCTTCCAAATTCTTGTCCTCTCCTGGCAAGCTAGTCCTACTCAAATCGGTTCTAGCATCAATGCCTACATATACCATGACTTGTTTTAAACTCCCTACTGGCCTCTGTAAAAGAATTCAATCTGCCATGACAAAATTCTGGTGGAACAAGAAATAAGAGAAGAAAAGTATGTGCTGGATATCATGGGAAAAACTGACTAGGAACAAAAGTCAAGGTGGATTGGGATTTAGAGATATCCAAGTGTTCAATGATGCCTTATTGGCAAAAGTAAGCTGGAGAATACTTACTACGCCTTCCTGCCTGCTTGCTAGGATACTCATGGGCAAGTACTACAAAACAAAGTCGTTCCTGGAATACTCCACTCCCAAATCTGCCTCACATGGATGGAGAAGTATTATCATAGGCAAAGACCTGCTAAAACAAAATCTCGGGAAAGCTATAGGTAATGGGAAAACAACAAAGATCTGGACTGAACCCTGGCTTTCTACACTCTTACCAGAGAGACCAGTTGGACCACCCAATAGACAGGATGCAGGTCTATTTGTCTTAGACCTCTTCTTGCCAGAGAAAGCTGAATGGGACCTCTCAAAGGTTGAGGCCCTCTTACCCAACTACAAAACCAACATACTTAGCATTAAACCGAGCTTAATTGATGCTGCTGATGCACACGTCTGGTTGGGACAAGCGTCTGGTACCTACACTGTAAAGTCTGGCTACCACCTAGCCAGAGAGCTCAACCAACCTGCAATAGTCCAACCACAAACAATTATTAATTGGAATGCGTTGGTTTGGAACAAAAAAATATCCCATAAGCTCAAACTGTTTCTGTGGAAGCTGTTAAGCAAAGCCCTATCAGTGGGTGAGAATCTAGCAGCAAGAGGTGTAACTGATATGGTTACCTGTACACACTGTGGGGAGCCTGAAACTTCCAATCACCTATTCCTCCACTGCAGATTTGCCCAAGAAGTATGGTCCCTTGCACCCTTTGCAGAACCTGTCACCTCCTTGAACATCACAGACATAGCTGCGGCTCTATCAAGCTCGAAGAATTTCGTCTGTCTCCCTCCTACTGGAATCGTGGAGGGACCTCTACTCCCTTGGATCTTCTGGACTCTGTGGATTACGAGAAACAACAAAGTTCACAACAATTGGACCTTTACGGCGGAGGAGTCTATCAATAAAGCAATATCATCAGCAAAGGAATGGATCGAAGCAAACAACTCACTAATTGCAGGGACCTCGATCGTGACCCAAAATCAGCCGCACGTCCCACAATCAAAACTAACCTGCTACACCGATGCAGCTTGGCGACCAGGCGATCGAGCAGCAGGTTTAGGTTGGATTCTTCGAGATAGTAACTCAATCATCGCCCAAGGATCTCGCTATATGGAGAATGTTTCGTCTCCACTATTAGCGGAATCACTAGCAATCCGAGAAGCCCTGTTTCAACTCAGGGATCGGAATTTCAGAAACCTGAATATCGTTTCAGACTCAAAATCCTTGATTCAGCTCATCAATACGAGTGGGAATCACCTCGAGCTGTTTGGGACCTTGCGTGACATCGCAAGCCTCTCCCTCGAGCTCAATGTTCTCTCTTTCAATTTCAAACCTCGAGCCTGTAACATCGAGGCTGATGCTTTAGCTAAGTCAATTTTGTATCAGAGGCTGGTTAACACCAGTTTACCTTAAAACCTTTGCTTATGAATGAATTTTAATTTGATCCCAAAAAAAAAAAAGATCTTATTAAATAGACTCATATTTTATTATTATAATGACTTTGCTCATAAACTCACCAAAAAAACTTCATATACGATTTTTTTTTAAAAGAAGAAATCAAACATATTAATTAGCAACGTTGCAAATAAATTGACGTCCCTTCCCTTCAATAGCTCCACCTTCTACAGTAGTTCCTAACTAAAATTTCATCATGTATGATAATCCATTATCGATCTTATTTGACCACATTGAGGAATGGCGGCTCCTCTGTATGCTCACTATATGGTAAAAGAACTCTCCATTTTCTTACTTGTTCTTAAAGTACAACCCCATACTATTTTTTTTGCATAAACCCCCAAAAACGTATTGTATGTATGAATTGTCGAATTTTACATCTTTATGATTGGGAAACTGACCAGTATTTGATGAACATTGACTTTGATAATAGTTTTAAGTTCATTTTGCACTTCTAAAATGCCTCGAGGGAAAATTGTTGTCGACAAACCAAAACACAAAGCAATAACCAAAGTTAAAACTACGAGATGATTCATATTTTAGATCTAGAATATTTTTTGAATGTAATATGAAGTTAAAAACATTAAAGTGTAGTATTTTCAAAATAAATATATGATTATCTAAATCCAAGCACTATCTATTGTTATTCAATCATTAATTTGAAATACTCTATTTAAATATAATGTAATTGATACTTGTATTTACAATATATTTATTAAAACAGCTAAAAATCTCATGTTATTGATTCTTGTATTTAAAACTTATTAAAAGAGTTTTAAATCTAGTGTTATTGGTTTAAGTATTTACATTCCCTTTACTAAAAGAGTATGAAACCCATTGTTATTCAATTAAATAATTAAAATAGCCAGTTAAAATCTTGTGTTACAATTAATCATGTTTAATAGATTCTAACAAATTGTTTTAACTTGATTGAGTTTCAATATATTTGCCACTAAAACTACATGTTATATTGTTTCCATTAAAATCCAAACATTTTCATTGGATTATAGTTTACACAACAGAATTTTTGTTTGTGAAGATATCACAGACCTTCAATGACACATATTTTTATTTTTCTTTAAGAATTACCCTGTTCTTTTGCAAAACGCTGCGGCAGCGATCGTCGACTCCAAATTTAACTAACTTATGACGCAAGCATGTGGAGAGTGACACGGGTGTTGCCGTAGAAGTAGTCGCAGCGACTATTCCAACTGACGCTGCTTTTTTCAGCGTCTATGGTGACACCGACAACATCCACGAAAGTGATCGCAGCGGCAACTTTTTTTTATCCTCGATGGTTTCTTTTGTCTTGGTGATGTTTTAATTTTGATCGCCGGCAGTGGACGCAGCGTTTTCAGAAAGAACAGGGCTAATATCTCCAACCCATCTTTATTCTTACCTCTAAAAAAATTCAACCCACTTCTATTTTCAAACTCTAAAATATGGAAAACAATATCATTATATTTATAATAACTATAATGATTCTCTTACTAATTGTTTCTGAGATCAATCCCCTAAATATTATTAGAGAGGTGATTTTTTTTTATAAAAAGCTTATGTGTCTTCCTCTCATCCAAAATTAGACTTAGCCCACTAATTACATATCGATAATCCAACAATTAACTTAGTAGCCCATCTCTATTTAGCCCTTAATATTACCTTTAACAAATATAAATTTTAAAAGATTTGAATGATGTTACTCAAATTTTGAATAGAACACATATATTAAATTTTTAGTAATTTCAAAAATGACACACTTGAATGACATTGTAAAAATGATACAACCAATTGTCCATTTTAAAAAATGACACAAATTATATATAAAAAAGCGTTAAACCATAGAATTTTAAACTTTAGAAAATGTTATGACCCTAACCAACTCTAAACCCTCAAAACTAAACCATAACATAACATAGTTAACCCATATAGTTAACCCATATATAAATGATATTTTGAGTAAATGGTATTTCAATGTGTCATTTTTGAAAAAGATCAAGTGTCATTTTTGTAATGTGTCATTTGGCTTGTGTCATTTTGTAAAATTTCTCAATTTTGTTTAAATGAAAATATAAACACTTCTAAAGAATATAATATTTCCATATTTTAAAAGATTTGAATGATGTTACTAAGATTTCAGATTAAACAAACATTTAATTTTTTAAAATGGAAATAAAAACACATATATTTTTCATAAAAGTATAAAAAAACTAAGTAAATACATTAAATTGAAATATCTTTTATATATTATTTGGGAGGTAATATATTTAATCTCCATGATATTATAAAATAAAGGTAAATATATTACATATTATAGAAATTGTTTTACATAAAAGTTAGGTAAATATATTCATATTTGATTATATATGTATATATATAAAAGACTATTCAAAATTTTATATATGCATTAATTATGCTAGTTAATTTATTGTATGGTATATTTACCATTTGGTGTTTTGTTTTTATATCATATACTTCAGTGTAACAAATTATACATTATAATTTTTAGTGTAACTATGTCTACATATATAAATAATAAATGGAAAAATTAAACTTTTAAAAATTTATATATGCTACTATAAAAAGTAACAACAATAATGTCTATAGTAAAAATCAAAACTAATACATATTTTCACATTCTAAAAATTTAATTTAAAAATGTAATACAAATAATATAACGTGTATGACGCGGGAAAATCACCTAGTTGTGTATATATAAGAGAAAATTAGTAACAAGAGTAATAAAAGGTACACAAAAAGGAAGTAATGAAATGTGAGGTATGATCTTATCAAATGCAGTTATATTTTATTTTATTTATCTGTTTCATATTTTAACCATGAATTACAATGATGACTTTTTCATAAATATGATTAATTTTAAAAGAAAAAACAAAGCATATTATTTAGGAACGTCCCAAACAAATTGGCGCTCCCTTTCGGTTCAATAGGTCCATTTACATTACTCTCTAATGAAATTCCATCAAGTCTGGTAATCCATATCCCTATTTGATTATATCGAAGATGTTCGGCTCCTCTATATGCTCTCCATATGGTAAAAGAATTCTCCATTTTCTCACTTTGTCTTAAAGTACAATGCCATACTCTTCTTCTGCGGAAACACTCTCTGATGTCTTGTTCGTATGAATTATTGAATTTTACATCATTGGCATTAGGAAACTCGTATGCATTGGATGAACAATTGACTTTGAGAATAGTACAAGAATCAAGTTCATTTCGCACTTCTAAAGTGCTCAAAGTGCAAATACTGTCGACGACAAACCAAAACACAAAGTAATAACCAACGTAAAAATTATGAGATGATACGTAAAAACTATGAGATGATTCATATTTTGAATTTAAAATACATTTTTTAAAGTGATGTGAAGCTAAAGACGTCAAAGTATAGTATTTATAGTTTTTTTTTAATGATTATAGAATTTCAATCCAATTTTTTTATTGTTATTCAATAGTTGCTTTAAAATACTTTATTTAAATATAGTATAATTGATTATTGTATTTACAATATCTTTATTAAAAGAGTTTAAATCTAGTATAATTGGTTATGTATTTGCAATATCTTTATTAAAAGAGTATAAAATCTAGTGTAATTGGTTATTGTATTTACAATATTTTTACTAAAAAAATATGAAGTTTTGTGTTATTGGTTCTTGTATTTATAATCACTTTATGAAAAGAGTTTAAAGGGTTATTCAATTAAAATGACTTCAACCAAGGATCTAGCCATACAATTGGAAGCGACCATACCATCAACATAGCAAAGTCTAACGGCTGATGTCTGAATCCCTTAGATTCTTTCAATAAAAATTGTTAAGAACATTCAACTCGTTGAATTTCAAAGATCATATATAGATCAATAAAGAATATTTTATTCTTATCATTCCGTAAAACTATCAACATATGAACCGGTTAAAATTTGCCCAGACATCCATTATACAAATTATAGAACGATTTAAAAAAAAGATTGAGAAGGATTTTGAGATTTTCATGTAATTGGTTTATACTTTTTGTCCCTCATGTTCTTTTTTTTTTTTTGGTCGAAATAGTACTAACATTAAATTAAACCGGGATTAAACCGGGAGACAATACAGTAGTGTGAGCTGATTTAGCCAAGCGGTCTACATCAGAAATTTGGAAAGTAGAAGAAAGTGAGATAATGTCGGAGACGATTCCATAGATCTCCATGGATGGAATCTTCGAGTTGATCTGTTGGATCAAATTACAAGAGTCAGAGGCTAATCGGAGACTCCTGTATCCGCGGGTCGTCGCTTGAAGGAGAGCTTCTCTAATCGCCATTGCTTCAGCCACAAGGTCCCTCATGTTCTTAAGCCCCAACTCTAATAGCAGAACCTGAGAGGGCACTATAACAATGGCAAAAGCATAACTTAATTAATATGGTCGTCCATACTTTCTTCACCACATCACTTATTTACAAATCTAGGTGCAGGCTACACGGCTAGTCTCACCGGTCTTGCGATGGTTCTTTACTTGGTTGAGGCTTGACAAAAGAGAACTCTTATAGAAATAGTTTCATCATCACCACGGCTAGTCTTACCGGTCTTGGTCTCTAGCTTATCTTGTTCAACCTTCACAACAAGCTCGATGTTTGGACTCGGAGACATGGGAGGAGTCAAAGCTTTGTAGTCTGTGTCGAGGTCCGATGTTTCAGGGTCAAGTCCTTCGTTTCTCATCGAATGTCCAGTAGTTTTATGACGCTGCAATGATCGTACGGAAAAAGTGTTGGAACGTTTGTTTTTTTATAACATAAGGCCTTTGAGCCTTATTAAAAAATATGTTGAGTGGTGAAGAGAAATGGGTATTAAGCCTGTGGGCTAAATACAAATTGGAGTAAATAAAAGGGATATGTATAAATTTGTCTCACATCTTTTATGTGCAAAATATTCCTCTAGTATATAAGAGAGGAAGCTCATGTTATAGTTTAAAAACATGGAGCTTGGGTGGAGATAAACTCACGCGAGCCAACCCGGACTGAACCGAATCTAACCGGGCGTGGGCGTGGGCGTAGTCGTGGTCTTTATTTGACATTTAGGACACATGGGTCTCGTGGTCTTTGATCTGTAACATGTCCATTAAGTCTGGCCATAAACTCACCCATTTATTTCACCTTTTAATTGATAAAACGTTACAAACGTTTGGAATTCTAAATCACTCCTTAGGTTATAAATATGACCTCTCTGATTCTCATTCTACTCACTGAGAAACGAAAATCAAAAAGAAAAGCTATCCAGCAATCTCTCTCAAAGTAAGTTTGTGTCTTGAGAGTATCATAGGTATTCAGTTCGTTAGAACCGTGATTTGAGTGATTGCAAATACGGTTAATTTGTGGTTGTATCCTGGGATCCTTGAATCAGTCATCTCGTCGCACTACGGGTGATTCAAAGGGTTAAGGAAAGAGATTCGTCTCGCCTCCCCAACTCTCTTCTTCCCTTAAACGTCTTTCTTATCGCAGTTTATCACTGATTCGTAGTGTTCTATAATTTTGGTCCTACAAAAAGAAGACATAACCGTTGTCGATGCTGTAGGGCTCAAAGTGAGAAAATGGAAAATTCTTTTACCATATGGAGAGCATACAGAGCTGCCGCCAATTTTCGATGTGGTCAAATAAAAAAGCATATAATTTAGTAACGTCCCAAATAGGTCTTCTTTTATTATTCTCTTAGTAACTTCTATTGAATCGAAGGGACACCAATTTATTTGGGACGTTAATAAATAATATTCCCTCCGTTCCAAAAAGATAGATGTTTAAGGTTATGCACACTTATTAAGAAAACGTATTGATTTCTACAATTTACAGTTTCCAATAAAGTTTAACCAATAGTATTTCAGTATTTGTTTTGGAATTGGTAAAAGTGCATAGAAAACAATAAAAACTCTATTTTTCTGGAACAAATTTTTTTTATAAATTTTTTATGAACAGAGGGAGTATGCGTTTTTATTCGACCACATCGAGGATTGGTGGCTGTTCTGTATGCCTTGCATATGGTAAAAAAAATTCTATTTTCTCACTTTGCCTTAAAATACAATGCCATACTATTTTTTTGGCCTAAATCGTCTGAAACGTAATGTATGTATGAATCATTGAATTTTACATTTTTGGGATCAGGAAACCGGCTTGTATTGGTTGAGCAATTAACTTTGACAGTATTACGAAAATCAGTTTATTTCACACTTCTAAAATGCATGGAGGACAAATGTCGTCCGTTGACCTCAAAACCAAAACATTACCAAAATAAAAACTACAAGATGATTTATATTTTGAATCTAAAATATTCTTTGAAGTAATATGAAGTTAAGGATATCAAAATGTAGTATTTATAGCTTTTTTTTTATGATTATCTTAATCCAAGCAATATATATTGTTCTACTACAGTTAATTTGAAATACTCTTTTTAAATCTAATGTAATTGGTTCTTGTATTTATAATATCTTTAAAATCTAGTGTTGCTGTTCTTATATTTACATCTCTTTATTAAAAGAATTTAAAATCTAATATTATTAGTTCTTGTATTAAACAATCTCTCATAACCCAAATATTTATTACTCACCATAATTCAATATTCACCATACAACACATTTCACATCTTATTATTCTTTAATAGCCAAATTTGCTTTTTTTCACAGTTATCAACACTTGTATACATCACATAATTCTGAGATTGTGAAAACACTTCTATACAACACTAAAAGTCTAAAACAGTTTTAAGTCGAAATTTCACTCTTAGCCATCTTCTCAACTCGATTTTGGTTCAATTTTGTTTAGTAAAAAACCAAGCAAACGTTATCATTTGATTTGGTTATTTCGATCATACATATTACAGAACAATTTAACAAAGATTGAGAAGGATTTTGAGATTTTGATGTAATTGGTTTATACTTTTTGTCCCTCATATTCTTAAGATCTCTACTGGCAGAATCTCGAGGAGGAACTATGGCAATAGCAAAACCTTAACTTAACTAATATGGTCGTCAATATTTTCCTTCACCACATCACTCATTTACAAATAATCTTTAGATAATAAAACAAATCTAGGTGTAGGCTACACGTCTAGTCTCACCGGTCTTGCGATGGTTCTTCACTTGGTTTAGGCTTGACAAAAGAGAACTCTTTAGAATGAGTTTCACCATCACCACGGCTAGTCTCACCGGTCTTGGTCTCTAGCTTATCTTGTTCAACCTTCACAACAAGCTCAATGTTTGGACTCGGAGACATGGGAGGAGTCAATGCTTCGTTGTCTGTGTCGAGGTCCGATGTTTCAGGGTCAAGTCCTTCATATCTCCTTGAATGTTTTGTGGTTTTATAACGCTGCAATGACCGTATGGACAAAGAAGACCTAACAGTTGTTGATCCCGTAGGGCTCACGCTTCCATCTCCACCTAGTCTCTTTGTGGTGCTAGCTTTACCGCCTATCTTCTTCTTCACTGCCATTCTCCATTTCTTAAGAGCCTTTGATGTTTGTTCATCGAATACCGATTTCTTCATCCGCGAACCCATCTGGAATAAGCAAAATTCTTGGTTTAAAGTCTGAACGGGAATGGCCAGTTTAGTAGATTATGAACCAAGGAAAGTTACCTGAGTAACGAGTGCGTAAAGAGGAAGTGTGATGTAGCTGCAAAGGCACAAGACTCCCACGCTGCAAGAGAGGAAAAAAAAAAAAAAAATTACAAGATTCATGTAAGTCCATATGGTTGTGCACAATTTCAAAATCTTTAGTCATTGAGGTTAGATTCTTACGCAATTGCTACTTTTACAAGGGCTATCTTGAAGTCAGGATGGTAGCATGAACCTTTCCCAAAGGAATACTGCATTACATCAGAAGGAAACAGAAGGAAAGTAAGTTTAATTGTAAGAACGAAAAGTGAAGAATAAGCTATAAATTGTTACCCATATCCAGAAGAAATATGTGATTTGAAAAGCGTTCTGCAAAAAGAAAAGAAGAACCATTTAAGACATGTATCGAAACAGAAAGGAGAGAGAGGTTGTAGTTCTGATGTGTGTGTGAATACTCTGTTTCTAAATACCTGAAACAATGCGAAATGCATGAGATGGAGAATCAACTGGGGACGACGGAACCAGAAGTACTCGTCGTTTCCTTGTACAAGCGGCATTCCTTGAACTACTGCGTGTTTATCAGTTATCCCGAGAGCCATCCTAGTCAAGATAGCTTGAAGCTTTGTCCCAACAGCTAAAATTATCTGAATAAAACAAAAATTGTTAATGAAGAGCTCTTAAAGATATTTCTACTTGGATAATTTCAATGAATTGGGAGAGATATCTTACAATAACCGGGAGTGCAGTGCCGACGTACAATGCCTTGAAGCCTGAAATACAAAGTAAGGAGATTAGAATACAGTCCACTCAAGAATATAGTATACAGTATACACTCAGATTCTCACCATGAACATTTAGGAGGAGGAATAACACAAAAGATCCCCACAGGACCGGGCTGCAATAAGACGCAATCATTAGTGTTGTAAGAAAAAATCTTTACTGACTTGTCTTTAAGAGTGGTAAGTTACCTGACTCCGACGACCACCTGGAAATCATCCTCCAAGGATCTTTGTATGTATTTTTGGAAGTTAAATTGACTTCCTGGAGCTAGATGAACCTTCATAAACCACAACAGAGAGATTCAGCAACGAGAACACGGTACTAAATCAACAAATGGACCATCAGTCAAGAAACTCACAGCAATGAATCCATTTCGCAATGTCAAGTAGTCAGTTTTCCCAACGGACCGGAAAAACTGTCTAAAGAAACATCCCTGCATCGAATTGTATTTAGCAACAGTAAGATTCAGGTCACAAAAAGCTTTGAACTGTATCTTTTGTATGTGTTCTGCATTATCGAGAGTTGACTAAGAAAAGAGTAGGAGCAGATGATATTTCTTACAATATAGAAAAAGACTGGAATCCGAGTCCAGAAACTGGTGTGCGCTCTTACAAACGATGTTTCATGAGTTAGCCTGAATCTTGAAGTATCTGCACGAAAGAACAACAGAGTCGCAAATCAGAGCTCAAGACACCACACAAAGATCCAGACAACAAAATTATAAACACCAGAACTGAGATAAAGAAGCCTCAAGGTAAGGGAAGAGCATAATTACCTACTGAAAACTCGTAATCATGGGACAATGTCTCTTTCTCCCAATGCTTCCATCTGCGAATCTGAAAAGACACACAATCTTTAATACAACCAGGATTTCTAAAAACGAAACCGAGATGCTAAACTATAAACTGAATACGATTTTCAAAATACCTTCAATCTCCCCAGCATCATGGTTAAGAAGCTGTAAAGAACATGGAAAACAGCTAAGAAGAAGATGAGAATGTGCAACTGATGAAGTGCCTTTGCAGAGATAAGCCTTTCATAGCCCTGCAAGTCATAGCATAACACAAATATCTCATTGTTTCATTTTCTCAATCTTCATAACAGCAAGACAATATGTGATTCAAATAAACAAACACAACTCTCACCTCATGGCATTTTGAAGAAGATTCAACTTCTGATAAGATTCTGTGATCATACCACAAGAGTTTCCTGTGATTATCCCCTTTGTCATCTTCCTCCTTTTCCTTTTCAAAGTGATCAGGAGCAGGACACGGTAGCATAGTACGAGCAACATTTTCAGGGATACAAATCTTCAAAATGAAGCTTTGTCCAAATGTCAGAAGCAAAGAGATGAAACCAAGAACCATCAGCTCTACAACACAAAAATCAAAAACTTTCAGACTCAGAATTTCCGAATTACAAACAGAACAGTTCCAAAGTAATCAAAATCATAGCAATTTTTCACCTGATTTGATCTTCTCCAAAGCATCAAGAAGAGCTTTCTTGTGCCGGTCCCATAAAACCTAAATCAAGAACAAATTTTCACTTCAATACAATAAACATGAAACCCAAATCTCTCAAAGACAAAGACAGTTCCTTTTCTCAAACCCATCTCAAACTTAACATAAACAGACTTTACACAAACAAAAACCTCACCTTTCCAACTTTGTGAAGCAGTTTCTCCAGAAGAACAGAAACAACTATGAAGAAAGTACAAACACCAGCAACAGCCCAAGTCGGTGTCTCATAAAGCTGTCTATCTTTCACTTGCCTCTCTTCCTCCGCCGTAACCACCACACCACCAAGTAAACACCACCAGAGACCAAGACAAATCAAAGAACCGTCGATGATTCCAAACATAACTCCGCGTTTTTCTTTTCTTCAGACCAAGTTGTTGGGTTTGTACCTGCTTCGTTACTTAAGTATACAGAGTGATTAGCTGTCTTCACAATGACATTTGAGGTAACTAAAACAAGTTTTTAGTGTTTCACGCGTTTGCAAAAAAAAAAAAAAGTCTCGATCTTTGTAGCTGTTTCAAGAAACCCAAATGAATGAAACGAAATCTGTATACTGGAAATTCAAGATTCGTCTTTTTGGATTAATTTAGAGTAAGAAGAAATGGTAGATTTGTTTAGGTGACATTTATGGTTTTAGAGTGTAGGGAAGAGGAAGAAGAGAGGAGAGAGTGAATTAAAGCGCGTGAAAGAGTTTTTTTTGTTTGAAGTTGAAACAATCGTGAAATGTGGCTTTGATTGAGAAACTTTGATTGAGAAACTTTATGGGATTCTTTGACATCAAGGAAGATTTGGAAAATGAAATTTCCATAAATTTACTATTTTGTGTATTTGAATATCTTGCTAATTTCGGTAAGATTGGATTCTCAAAATTTTAACTGATATTGAAGAAGTTTAAGTTTATTATGATTTGGTTAATTTACTAAGGGACCCTTATTCATTGATGAAATATGTAGAACTTATGGATTTTATCAATTTTTATGGATTCTTAAAAATTATTCTCATGGATTACAATTGATTCTCATGGATTCCTGTAAATTATTATCATGGATTTGTAATAATTTGTTTTCCACAAAAGGTAATATATATTCATAGTTTTCTCTTAAAAGTTCAAGTAGTATAGTTGTCAATATTCTAGACTCCACTTTAGACGTAAGACATCACCATAAAAAGACGTGAGCTAATCAATCCACACCATTGCCATCATCATTTTCAAGCATTGCCATTAACATTACATAATTTGTTCTTCAGACTTGAGGTAACTTTTCGATTGTTTCTTTTCGTTTTTTGTAAAACTTTCTTTGGAACTTGTTTTTGAATTTTGTTTTGAGATTGCTTTATTATTAATAAAATATATTTGGATTTTGAATTATAATTCTCATAATGTGTTCTACTTCTTGACTTTGTGATGTCTTTGTTTCTAGTTAACTTGAACGTCTTTTCCATGTTTGTGACTTGATTTTATTTATAGTTATGTGTCGTGAAATTTGCTATTTCTTTTTAAGAATAATGAGTTCTTGCTTTCTTGGTGTTCTTATACTACGTTGAGTTTTTCAGTTGTTATTCTATGATTTGTTTATGTCTCTTTTATAAATTCTGGTTTTCGTTATGATTAGATATCAAAAAATGTTGTATGGATCGTTGGGTTTTTTTGTTGGTGTTGTGTGTTTTTTTTTTTAACATGGATTTCAATAATATCATGTATATCTCTAGTATTTTGAAAATCATGTTGTATGAGTAAAACTATAGAGATTCCATCTCCCAATAACAATGGACTTTAATTGATTTAGAAAATCAACAAAACATAGATTTTTTTAATAACAATCTATTTCAAAAGGAATGTAAAAATCCTCAAATGAATAACAATGCATTTGATTTAGAGTTTAAGAATCTATTAACTAATAACAATGGAATCTTAAAATTTTAAAAATCTACATAAATCCAACAATGAATAAGCCCCCTTTACTCTAATTTGGTGTTATGTTTTAAACTTTTAACTAAATTTAAGAAAGAAAAAAATTGGTTTGTAGTTTTTTTACAACTATAACATCAATAAAAATAATTTTATTTAATTGGAAAGTGAGTGAATTGTTTACAAACGATTTAAAAGAAAAATACGGTTTAAACGTGTTGGTCTGATTGGTAATCGAAAGCGGTTTAAATGTAAGTTGGATCTGTATGCATAGTGTAAAGCTATACAAATTAGCTGTAAAGAAAAGTTATACAAAAAAAGTTGAGTGTAAAACTCTTGATAAAAAAATTAGTATAGTTTTTGTGATAGGTATTTGAACCAATATGTAAAATCGATGAATCAAAATAAAAATAAAAAAAAGTCTGACCTAGCACGTAGCTTAACGAATCTGCAAGGTCTATTTGAGATGGTAAGTTAGAATCAGACCAGTTCAAACAGTTTGTCTCAAAAATCTTGCAAATTATAGGGTCTTTATTCAAAATAAGAGTGACATTAATTTCTCTCCTCTATGCACACACGTTCCAATTCCAACGTCGAATTTGACTCTTTCCACGAAGTTTCACCCGTTTATTTAGTTATTGAGTTTTTAAACAAAGTTTTCACTACTAGTAATAATATATTTGATTAATCTACTTTTATTCATTCTAATTCTATTTCTAAATAACAAGTAATTATGCTAAATAGTACTATTTTTGTTTGCTAATCAAAATATTAGTATTTGGCTCCTTGATACATAAAGTCAGTAGTATAGACTGACAAAAGACTAGTGGTGTTTCTCTTTAAATCTTCTTTGCTTTCTGTGCTTTATTTTATTTTGTGGCTTTCTAATCGATTTCACATTCTACGTGGAACATAAATCTTTAGCATGTTATGGCTTTCTTTTTCTTTTAACAAAATCTTTTTTTTTTTTTGGTCAAACGCTTATATTAATTTAAAGATCGGAGGTTGATACAATTTCGGCCGGAAATAAACTCGACGGCGATACAAATAAAAACATTATAGCGATAAAAGGATAGATGGATACGCTAGGGGACGAGGTTAGCTCGACATTGTAGACAATCCCAAGAGGAAAATCTACACGAAACCCTAAGACGAGAGCTCGAGCGAGCAGTAGATAGTCGGGTTTTGTACCGACGTTGAAACGCCCCGTTGGAGGGGTTGGAGATCGGGAGTGAGGTACCGTCTCTGATGATAAGAGATTGTTGACCGGCATAGATGGTTGTAAAAAATCTGTAGCTCCGTAGACAACATCACTGATAAAAGGCCTTACTTGCCTATATTTAGCATTAACATCCAAGTAGAAAGCCTTGTCAAGTTCGACTAGCCGAGAAACGAGGTCAAGTGGTATACTCCGGTGACTGATGGTGGTGTTTGGCGGATTTCGGTAGATGTCCGAGTGCTCAAAGACAGAACCGCTAGGGTAACTGCTTGAGTGGTCGATAAGCACCTCGCAGGAGGGCTGTAGCCATCGGATCAAATGTGGAGTTCGGATTAATGCACACAGAAAATATATCCAATTCTCAGATTGGGCCAAGAGGCCCATCAGCAAAGTTTCATAGCCCATTAGCTGAGAAGAAGCAAGGCTCAGCAAACTCATCTTGTCTTTTAACAAAATCTAAAGTCTCTTTCTTACAGTAGCGGTCTCCTACTTGGTTTGAACCAATGATTGCAATATGGTTTTATACTTGAAGTATATTCAAAGCAGATATAATTATGAGATCTTACAACGATAATTTTTTTAGCATACCTTTATGCTGGGATATTCCTATGCGGATTTGTGGATGTCTTTCATATAATGCAATAGATAAACATTAATATTCTTATGATATCAAATTTAAAAATGCAAGACGGCAATATTGCTTTTTTCTTTCTCACCTAACCAAATAAAGCATTGCATGTTGATAATTACGTCTTCATTCAGTAATAGAATATTTCTACCTGCTTACACTGACGTATGATAGAAATAAATTAGATTTTTGGTCAAAGAGATATATGATTAATATGATTATTGGATATAAAGTTGCAAAATTAGTCAAGAGAATAATATATACTAAAATACCATGTAGGTAAACTTATGTTGTACATATCCAATTCATGTTCAAAAAATCGATAGACCATATCGAAAATTTTTGATTTTTGTTTTGATAATTGGATAGTGAGGATGGGTTTAGCACCTAATCAATTAATCAAAGGTACATGTCAATCATGTTTATTTTTGCTTTGAGCAAATCAAAATTAATATGCAAAACCTTATTCGCATCATGTTTATTTTTTCATATTTTCATCATTTTCTCTTGCTTCTCTTCTTAGCAATTTATCATAGATTAATCAAGTTACTATCCATTTCGCACTTCAAATATCCAAAAGATGACAATCTTTTGCCATAATATATGGCCACTATGTATAGATGTCTCTCTCCTATTGGCCATATGAATTAAGTGTGCTAAATAAGCTGGTGAATGTATAAAGCTTGTATCGCTTCATATATATTCTTTCTTTCTTCGTGTTCATTGTTGTCAAAGAGATAGAGTTTGTTAGAGAGAAAAATATTGAGATGTGTTACAATTCCAGCGAAGTTTACCACCAAAAATAGTGAATTATGAAGAAGTTATCTCCAACGAGAAGTGGGGTGCGGTATTTAGTCCTGCATTCGTTAATTATTTCGTGTCGTTCTTTCCTTGTTTTATATCTCTTTTGCACGCGATTAGTTTAGGGATTGAATCGAGTTCGTGGTTTAATCGAGTAGCGAATCAGAATTAATCACGGCAAATACGTTAACATATATATATATATATATATATATTTTGATATTGATAAATTTGGTCCTTTCAAGATAGTATGAGGATCATTTTACATATCGAAAGTATGATCGTCTGGCTATTGAGTGCCTAATCATGCTTACCCCAGATGTTATGTAGTGATGTCGTCATGTCATCTGTTATAAGTAGAATTAGGCATTTAATGACCAAATGATCATATTTGTGATAAATGGTCTAGCGTAATTTTTTAAAACAATGTAATTTTGCATATGATTTTAAATATATCATGCTTTTCAATTGGATGCTATTTTGAAGGAAAAACATATATGAGAAAATATATCAATTATTTATAAAAATATCACTGTTTTCCTGCTTTTTTTCTTTCTCCAGTTTGGTAATATAGCAAACTAACCCTAAAAACTGACCAAACAAGCATCAAAGAAAATGATCGTACGTACATAAAATGAATCTCTATTTGAATATTGAAATATTCACATTTTTTTTCTCTGAATAACGTTCACATGTACTTATAAATTTAAATTTATATAGCATGCATCAAGCTTAGTTTCGGGCCTCTCGACTCACCGCGCCGACACAAAAACAACTTTTTCGGCGATTCGGGTTTTGGCTCCGGTGTGCGGCGGCTTTCATAGCGCCGACGCCAGAGCTCCTGTTTTTAAGCTTAGTTTCGTATTCTTCTATGTTGTTAGCTTCTAGTTTTCGTCTATAGGGTGTAGCTCAGATCTGAAGTTGAAATTTTGGTCCAAAGGGTTAGATGGTTTAAATCTATCTTAGATTTCGATAGTGTTTGAGGTTGTTTCGTGTCCAGGTGCTTGACGAGAGGTTATGTTTTGTGGATCTCGTTCTCCTCTTCCTTTCGGCTCAGATATGGACTCGTCTTGGTCTGAGTAAGCCACTAAAGGCAGAGCTTGCTCTCGTTTCCTCTGTTTGAACGATCTGCTCCTTGGATTTGTAGTTACCCTATTTGGCTTGCCTTGCCGGCTTGTATTGATTTCTACTATTCCCTCACTTGGTCTTTCTTTGAACTAGTAATCTCTGTTTTGGGCGGTATTTGTGTGTGTGCTTTCTCTGCTCTTTGGTTTTACATTGGTAAGGATTGTGGAGTTGCTCGTGTGTCTCAGTTTGACCTCTTGTTGGTGATGATGAAGATAGTATCGGGTCAGGTTTTTCCCCTTCCAACAGCTCAGGTTCTTTGCTCTCCGTCCTTATCGAATAAATCTTCTTCTTGTGGCAATTGCTTTTGCATCTCAACAGCTTTCACTCGATGATATTGGGTTGAGTATATTTGTGAAGAAGCAACGGATTTGTTAGGTTTCTGTGTGTGTCTCTTTGTTGGTCGTCTTCTATGCCGTGGTCTCTTATTGCAATGGTCATACGTGTTGACTTTATCCCAAGTCATGGTCCGTGGAGGAGTTTAGCTATGGGAAGTTTCTACTCTTGAACTCTGGCCTGCCTTTGTTTGTGGTTTACAGTTTCAGAGCTCGTCTTACTTTTTTGCGGTTTGGTTAATTGAAGTCTTGCAGAGTTGGCTATAGTTTAATTGGAATTGTCTTAGTTCGGGGTTATAGTAAGGTTTAATTGTTTCAAGCTTGGTTTAGGTTGTAACTTGTTAGGTTTGTTGGCTTTGCCTCCGTTGTCATTTTTGTTGACATCGGCTCCCGTATTCCACTCTTGTATTTCAAAAACGCATTTTACCTAGTTTTAATATAATATTCGGATGACAAAAAAAGGACTTATAAATTTATTTATGTATATGCAATATTAGTTTAAATACATTAAATATGACGCTGATTGATTTGACTAATACGACTTTATATAAAAAATATATAAAAATTGATATTAGCTACTGTTGTGGAAATTGGAAATATCCAATTCAGGCGGGGCTACTTCCCCATGATGCATGATCTATACTTTGTTGCCATATTTTTGTTTTGGCGACCCACGATTAAATACAACGTTCAATATATATACTATAACCTATGGATTGATTATTCAGAAATTGTAAACTTTAGAAAGAAACGGAAATCGTATACAAATAAATAAATCTTCGACCAACTTTTTTTTTTGGGCAACATCTTCGACCAACTTTAATAGAACTTTTTATAAGCCATTAATTAAAAAAAAATTGAACGGTGGATTTCAGGTCATATTTAAGACTCATATACAATTTCAGACTACGTAATCTATTTCAAGTCAAATTGAACGGTGGACATTGTCAATTCCTTGTAAATGGCCAATGATATGTGTCTAGTGTCTAGTGACTAGTGAGAATAGAACCCATCTATAGTTTTTTTATAACCAAGAAATTCAAACTCTTCAAATCCATAATCTTTTTGGACAGGTGATCAAAATATGTTATTTAGGTTTTGATTTCTCGTCATCAGCCTATAGAATCATTGAATCAAGACCGGATTTATCATTTTAATACTTGTTTTGAACAGGTCGAGTCGTCGAGAATACTTCAAACACTTTAACAAAAAAAAAAGAGAATACTTCAAACAAGTATATCTATTTATGGTAAAACTGTATATTGTGTAGATCATTCTAAAAATATCCAAGGTTGTCAAACTAGGTTGAAGGAATAAAAGATTTGTCCAACATCAATAAAACGAAATATATCAATCGTAAGCTTAAGGTACTGTCTATAGTTGTTCTTACATTGTTATGGTCTAAAATGGATTTGAAAATGCTATTACCAATACAAGCATTCTTCTGTAGGCCCAAATTGGAATGTCCGAATAGATTAACAGTAACCAACCAGGTAGCCATGTATAATGTATTGGCCCTATAATGAACATTATAGTCCATCGTCCAACTTACGATTTTGACGATTATAGAAGATCTTAAGAAAATATACTTCTTGGTTACTTGTTGTTCAACAAAAAATATACGTCCATTGGAAAGCACTATATTAATAATATACTTGTCTCTGTTTGCCATTTTTTTGTGTTTTGTTTTTGCTGAAAGATTGAAAATAGGGACGACTGATAAATCAATTGGCATTTTACTTTTGTTTCATTGCCCACGTGAATTTTCCTTTTTGGCTACCTCAATTATTAGTTTTGGGACGTATGTCTTCTATTGCACCCGAAAAAGGAGGGTATAAAAAAGATCCTTGTTAGGAATTCCTGCAACAGAAGTAAAAAATAATCAACACAACACATGTATAAAATGTGTATATAGATGAATTAATATATCGATTGTTATTGGTTCGTATTAGAAGCTCATATATATCTTCACTTGATCATGATATCAAAGTTTAGTAAGTCCAAATATGTATACCCTATCTCAAAAGAAAGGTAAATTCAATCTAAGATAAACCAACCAAAAATGATATTGAGGATTATGTTTCATATTCTTACTTGGATATTGTTCATACAATTCAGACACGTGTCTGAATAAAATGAATTTGTCACCATTCTATTGTAATGTTTTAGAATTCGTATTATTTTGGTCACAATAAAAAATTTGTGACAAAATATTCACATATTGTGACTAAAAAATTGGTAACAATATCCTCTTTTTCTTGTAGTGCACAAACGGCAAGCTTTGTAAAAGATAATTTTGTTTGAATTTTTTTTGGGTTAATAATTTTGTTTGAAATTGGTTATATGCTTTTTTCTTTATTAAAGTTACGTATAGTTGTTAAAAACGTATAAATATATAATTTTATATTAATTAGAAACAAGCAAATTAATGGTTCTAGTAGAGGATGTTAGCTGATTCTCAACGATATGATCAAAATGATTGGTGTATTTATAATTTGTCTGTTGTCCAATTAACGTGACGTAGTCCACTTTATCCTCCAGCTCTACACAAAGACACACATACGCATCTATGCATGTGTCATGTGTACATCTTTACCATAATACTACCATGTGTGTATTTATTTAGGTAAGTTTGATGATGACAAAAAATATTACTTTAGAGTTTTATTTTAATATGGTTAAGACGATTTCTTCGCATATATATATACTGAAAACTGTATTTCATATTATCTTTTTTTCTGAAAAAAAATGTATTTTATGTTATCAACATATACATGTGATCATTCTAATAAATATGTCAATTAAATATGATAATTTATCGAAATAGTTCGCATGATAGACAGATAAATTCACATATATTATCATATATTCTTTTTAAAAATATTGACGATTTCTATACAATTTTAATTGATGATATATGTTTATGATTTTTCATTAACCACTAAACTTTTGCACAGTATTTTACATTATGACTGAACTAGATGACTAAGTCTTTCATACCACACTTTGAATGAACACTTACGAGCATGATTAACCATGAATATGATTGGGTGTTATTTGCATTAAATTAGTAATAATTGTTAACTTTAATACTTGATTTAGTTTTTGTTAATTTTGAAGGTTTATCTATGACACTTAATTGGGGTTTATATGGGAAAAAAAAATTTGAATAAAAAAAAAGAAAGAAAATGAAATTACTATAAATAAATATACAAGATTTATTAAAAACACTAATTTCATATGTTTTATAAAATTATAGAGGTTTATTACAATCTGCAAAAAAAAAAAAAAAAAATTTAATTATTATAGTAGATTCTAAAGCTTTTGGCAATAAAATCCATTTTGATCGCAACTGAGCTTCCAACTCTATGGTTTCCACCAGCCAAAACACCTTCGCCTATTCCTTCTCCCCACATGAAAACGTCTACCAATGCGTCTCCATCATCATGACCAGAACCATGGCTCGAAGAACTAATAGCACTTGACAGACTAACTCTAAAAGCATCCATACCCATACCTTTCATGTGACCATGTATAGATTCAGAGCCTCCAGATGACAGAGAATGAACTGAAATAGTTGCCGAATCTGAGGGAAAAAATCCTTTTGGAAGAACTGCATATAATGACATGTCTGAAAATGCCTTGTCAATACCATTCTTAGGCGGGCTTCCATGTGGACTGTGAAGGCGGTGATTAGAGCCATCCTGTAAGATAAAAGAAAATGATGTTAGTTACTACATGCCCAAAATGAAGTGGGATATTTGATTCTAGTACCTTCTGGAAACTTTCATTGCTGCTAAATGGAGAATGTAAAGGGGAGCTTCTCCGGGTATATGTTCTTGGACTATTAGCTTCGGATGGCGTCCCATCACTTCTCGATTCGGTCCTCCATTTCCGTTGATAACAACGAGAGACCAAGGCTTTTAAACCACTAAACCACACTTCAGCCTCATCTTTATCCTTGCATATCTATGTATTGTAACAACTAATTAGCAAACTTTCAATCATAACAGACATTGTAATGATGGAATAATGATTTCCTAGAGGAGCTTAGAAAAAATATACTACAAGAAATATATCTCACCAAATCCAATGACCTCTCGTTGTATATTAGGGAAAATGACTGATATTCCTTCTCGGGACGTGGATATCTCTGAAAAATAGGCTGCAAGAGAAACACCATTCCACGATTTATCAGAATATTACACTAGACTAGATATGCAAGATCCGAATATGCAACCTACAACTAAGGAAATTGGGTCATACAAGAGATGCATGAACGATGCAAAGTCAAATCAAGACCGACCTGCGTCGCTCAAGTAAGATGAAAAGATGATGAATACAATTAAGCGTAGCATTAGCACCAATTCTTTCATTTGAGCTTATGTTGAAGAAACGACTCTAAGAAAAGAGCCTTGTGCATAACAACTTGGGGCAATCATAAACAATAATGCAGATCACATTTGGAGGACAATCTGCTTCACAACCATGACAGTAGAACTTAGACACGACTAAAAGAAGATACTTCTAGTATGTAGAGATTCAACCAAACAAACGCACTGAAAAATAGATATGACTACTTTATTTTAGACATTTCATTGCCAGCTCAAGGGAGAAATAAATGACATCATCCATGGATGTAAAAACTTACAGTGCGCTGGCCAGATATGATCCTAGAAACATGGCTCAGCTTCAAATGTTTCTCCTCCTTTCCCGAGAACCATATCAAAACAGATTCATCCTGAAATGTACATGACAAACTATTTAATTACACACATAACAGTGAGACCCTGCACAATTCAAGCAGAAGAGAGGACATATGACAAAACAAAAGAACTATACATGCTCATACAGAGACCTCAAATAAAAACGAGACTGGCAAGTTAACTGCCAAAAAACTCTTATATAGGATAAGGAAATGGAATCAACACAACTTACATTTGAAAGGACTTAGGCTTTCCCCTTCTTCCATACTTAAGCAAATAAGCTCCTTTTTTTTAGGAACAATCTGATAAACAAAGAAACCAATATACGAAATAGTACACACCAAGGAACAATCTGATAAACAAAGAAACCAATATACGAGATAGTACACACCAAAGAACATTCTGATAAACAAAGAAACCAATATACGAGATAGTACACACCAAGGAACAATCTGATAAACAAAGAAACCAATATACGAGATAGTACACACCAAGGAACAATCTGATAAACAAAGAAACCAATAATCGAGTACATCTCATATCAACAGAGAACCAGGGACTTTTCTACAGAGACATGCGTCATGAACAGGGAAGACGACGGCGAGGACGACGCAAAGAACACGTCGACGAAATCACCACAAAAATCGCCTCAGAGCAGAGAAATGAGAGAGAAAAAATGTTTTCGTGAAAATGAGGTTTCGTCTTTGGTTTGGGCCACCACAAGATTTTTCGGTCCAACCAAAATGTGACACGTGTATCATATAACACGGCTCTTTTGCATCCACCTTCTTTTAAAAGCAAACCAAAAATAATGTTTCAAAATTAATTTGGACTTATGAACCCAGTTATAAACCACAGTTATTCATGCTCTTAAATATTGGGATTATAGTAAAATATGTTTCATACTTACAGAAAATTTCATATTGAACATTTTATCTTGAATCCATAATTGCATTATTAGATATAATATTCATGTATTCGATGAAGTCTTTAATTTTTTTTTAAGTTATATTTAATATTGTGTCATCTTACCACTGTTTTGTTAGACATGTATGTCTATTGTGATTCTTAAATTTTAACATTTGTCAAGATTTATTGATAGCGTATGAATATATATATATATATATATATATATATATACCTAAATGGTGTTTTGTATAATAATAAAAAGATCCTTTTGGAGTTACTATCCGACTAATTTTTTAAAATAAATATAGTCGTCGAGTGAAACGTGATATCATTTTGATTTAGCAAAAATCGAATTCAAATTAAAAGAATTTATTATTTTTCCTGAATCACTACAAGAATAAGTTAACATAGTCACAATTTTTGTGACAATAAAATTTTGTAACAAAAATTACCTACAAAATGTTACAATTTTGTGACTAATTAATGAAGTTAGCCAATTGTAGCAAATTTATAGTTATTTGTGGGTATTTTGTTACAAATGTATTACAAAATTAATATTCTAGCTAATTTCCTTCAAATTGTAACAATATTATAGTGGAAAATAGTGCTACAGTACAAACACACCCGAAGAAATATGTAAGAAAAGCTACAATTTACTTCACAAAATATTGTGGGAAAATGCTTATATAAAAATTGAAAGAAAAAATAGAATAATTTGTGTATTAATGACAAAATAGCTACAATTTTTCTTGTTGCAATAGTTATTAATTGGCTACAAAAGTTATATTATTTCAATTTACATTTTTGAATATATATTTTCAGTTCAAAGTTCTTAAAATTTATAAAAGTATTATTGTTTTTATTACTTTAAATAAGTTATATTTTCAAATTTCAGAATTTTAAAGATGACTAACTCAAATATTCCAAAATTAAAATATATAACCACAAATAATCACAAATAAATTAGTGACAAATCTGAAACCCTAGATATTTATTTCTTTATACTTTTCACTTTCTTTGCCTCCTCTCCTTTTACATTTGCGAAAATCTCATCTCCTTTTTCCTCCTTCGGCTTCTCGCCTCCGTCGATCTCAGTCTCACCATGGTTAGTTGCCAACATCTCTATCTCTTTTTCTTAGAATCTCGCTTTCCCTAATCTCTATATCTTATTCTCCGAGAAAAACAGAGAGTGTCCTAATCAATGTCGAAAATCGACAAAGATCCACACTACTTCCTCCGTTGTTGGACAAGTCTAAGCTTAGGTAACTTGTATTCATTTCTCCCTTTCTTTCTCGCTTTCTTGACCCTTGTGCTTCTCTGACATTTAATACCGTTGTATGGTTCATAGATTAGTGGTGACTCCCGAGTCAAAGTTCACCAGTTTTGTTGAGGTTCGTGGTTTTTTTAGCCTGATTCTGGTTTTAATTTGTTGCTTTACGAGATTAGGGTCAGAGAGAAGTATCATACTCTGTTATTTGGCTTTAGAATCATATTGTTGTTAGAGTTTGTAGCGACATAGTCTATGGCATTAACACTAAGCAATCAAGCTGATTAGGATTTTAGAATCAGTCTTATATGCATTGCACTGGTTTTTATTCTCTAATTTTCAACCTTTTTCATGTGTGATTGACTTTTTCTCATTTTTTTGTAGTTTTGAACACACAAAGTCATATACGACCAAGCTTCACACCATGGTTGCTTGAAGTAAAAGATGTATTATTATCTACTCTATAGCCTTTTTAAGATCCGACTTTTCTTTGGAATTCAATCCCTAGTAGCCCTGTTTCCGGGCAATCACAAACTGATTTATGTTGTATGTCTGCTGTAACAGGTTAATTTGGATAACTTACCACCTTGGTAAGAGAAGAAAATGTTTAATAGAGTATGTACTATGATTTTTGTTCTGATATCTCCATACTTTATCTTCATGTGAAGCTCTTTTGGTTTCTGATAAAATGGTGTTCAATTGATTCTTCACAGTTTTATGAGGGATCACAATATCCATGTAAGTTGGAAAAGGAGATGAAAAGGGGTTTGAAGAAACTAGGCACAGTGAACATAGAAGAGTGAGAGAGAAAGATAAGAAAAAGTCCAAGAAAGGAATCGGTGTTGTTAGGAAGAGAAAGGAGAAGAAGACATAGAAAGGATCTGTCATTGAATATTGGGGAAAGTATGGAATCACCAGAGAAACTCATGGTAATGATTCTATCTCTTAGTCAGTTTTAACCTTGTTATGGGAAGATCTCGAGCTCTTACATGGAGCTATACAACTCTTATATGTTCTTTTAATTCGATATTTTGTTGATTATTAGCTGGATTTATACTTGTTTTTAGAAAACATTAGATAAGTTTGTGTATATTTTATTTTCATTTTTGTATTTTATTATATGATTTCATTTATTATACATTCCAAAATATCAATGTAATAAATCAATTTTTTTTTTTTGAAACAGACCACCGATTAGTCACAAATATGTTGTAACTAAGTGTGGTTATTAGTTATACAAAAAATGTAATTATGTGTGGCTATTTGTGGGTGATTTGTTTCAATGTTGTTGTAGCTTTTTGTTTCTAATTACTACGTATAAGTTGTAACTAATTCCATAACAATTGGTTACGTTATATTTGAAGCTAATTTGATTCAAATAGCTACACTATACCGCTGTGGGTTTTCGTCCCTAATTAGCAACAATTTGTTACTAAATTTCATTTGCTACCACTACATTGTTTCAAAGACAAAATTTGTAGCAACAAGATTTTGGCTACAAATATCATATCATAGCTACACAAAAATATGTGGCTATAATGTCTATTTCTTGTAGTGAATTATTTTGCCATTAGGTCATCAAGAGGACCAACGCTTAACATGATGTAATTTTTTTTGTTCAGCAACAACAATAGTCATACCAAACTAAAAGTTTTACACATTTTGTCCATTTTCACAAAGCTTTATATCCAATTTGGCACTATCTAATACAATTTGGGAACACAATTCTTAAGGGAAAGAGTCTCTTTTGCAATTTTACCGGCCATTTTATTAATTTTTCGATGAGAAAATTCCATCTTAGCAAATTCGAAGAATTGGAACTGCTTGATAATGTCTAGTATTATGAGATTGATTGTCGGTCTAAGATCTTGCCCCTTAGTAGTCTGGACCAAAATCAGAGAATCTGATTCGAAAATGACTTTGTTATATCCTAGAGATCTAACTATTACAACTAACTGCCCATCTTAAAGCTTGATCTCAACCTTAGCTCGTATCCGAAATCTTACCTAGCTGTGGTCTCTCAAGACCCACTCCAACCTACTGGTTGTCCCATCCTGTGACCACTATGACCACGGTTTAAATGATGTTTGATAATAAAGTTAGTGAGAGTATAGAGAAGGGAAAGAAAATGGCAAAACTTTTATTACTTTTCCACTAGACAATTTTCATTTTCACTTCTCATTCGCCTTACATACATGTTTTTTATATAGGAAAACTTTTAGAATATGACAAAATGAAATTACTTGGATGAGAAATAATTTACTTATAGATTTTATTGGTGACCTAACATTGTATAAGTTTTTTCAGATATAAATTGGAGCAGTAAACAAATACATAATAATGTTAAATTGTAAGAAGTAATTGTAAAAAAGTTGAACAGATAAGATTGAAAATAAAATTAAAAAAATAAAATAAAGTGGCGTTAAGTATAGCACTAAGTACTAACTAATCAAACACTAGAACTTTTAATGATACTTCATACTATGATTTAATCATTTAAAACAACTAATTATCCAAAAGTAACATCGTGGTAGTTGTTAAATAAATAAATACAGTATAATCATATATAGTCCACAAAGAAGACGTTTTTCCAGACCAAATATAGAAAAAAGGTAAATATAGACGACCGTGTCAGTGTCTTTTCACGTGTCACCATGAAGACGGTCTCATTGGTCTTTTTAACATTTTTTGGTGTATAGAAACGCTTAAGATACGGGAAATGAGAACAATTGTTTTTTTTTTTTGCTAACCAATGAGAACAATTGTTTTACGTTTTTAGTTTTTTTTGCTTTCAACATCAATTATTTGGTTGCCTCTCTCTCTATTATCTCTCTGCGTAAATTTTCTTCTAATGCATCGGAAAGAGCTAGATCCTTCTGAGTTCTTGCATGGTTCAGGTACTTTTGTTTCTTCGTTTGTTTTTCACAATTAATCCGTGTTCTTTTCTTAGTAAAAAACTTCGAGTTTTTTTTTTCCCAAAGGTAATTTGCATTTGGGAAAACTGAGAATAGGCATTATGAAAAATCAATTATTGATTTTGATCAATAAAATGATAAACACATAACATGTTACACGTATTGAATCACATTATTACAAATTTGAGGTGTTTGAATGTGCGTGCTTAAGAATCAAATATCAATAATTAAGTTATAAAGAATCTTGATGATATGGTTTAGCCATGATTGATGAAGATGATGCGTTGATGATAATATGAGTTGTGGGAAAAACATTTTGCCCATTTAGATCCATTAGAGACGCATCTATGCATGTGTCATGTCCATTGTCCAATTTGTTCACATCTATCTACCCTGTACAAGCTCAATTATAAATATTTTGACGAACAAATTATTCATCTAAATTTTGTTTCATATATGCATGTACCAGTACCATATTTCCATATGTATTATTATTCTATAATGGAAAAATGTAAAAAAAACTTCCCTTTAACTACCAAAAAAAAAAAGCAAGATTCAACCTCGATTATAAAAACAATAGAAAAAATCTCGATATAATTTTGGCTAGGGTCAAACAAAATTAAATTTAAAAGTGGATTTGTTTCACAATTCATAGAGGCACAATTTGCATTAAAATGATTAATCATTTTACTCTAACCAAAACGACAATGTTCTGATTCCGTTAAGGAAAACGATGTACTTAGTGGTTTTTATTAGATCAAAAGTTTGATAAGAATGTTTTGATTTCCATTAAAAATACCATGTTTTTTGAAAATTATATTTTTTAAGGGTTTTTTATTAGATCAAAAGTTTATATAAAGATTGATCTTGCATTTTTGGTTTTGAAAGGATTTTGTTTTTTCATTAATACACCATGTGTGATATAGTATAATATATTATCTAAAGTTTATTTTAATGCATGGTCACCAGAAAATTAATATTATGGAATACGTGTAGTGAAACAAGTAGATCCAATCATAGAGTCTACCCATCCCCCTGAATCTTCATAAATTTTAGGTCCATCTATTCAAGTATTGATATGCTTTATTTCTTAATTACGTGAAATTAGATTCTTAAAACGACAATTGTCAACAATTTTTTCAACCATACTATGCCAGTTTAGGTAGCAAACTGCTTTTAGATGTCCACAAATTATTTTTTGTTCAAACGTAAAAGTTCACATTGTTTCACGTCACAAAACACCTCTTTTTTTTGTACCATTCATACACCGAAAATGAATCGGATTTTTATAACATGTGAATCTTTTCTGTACACGTAATATGCCATAGTTGACTAGAATTGGTTTTCATTTATCCAAAAAAAAAAAATACTGTAGTAGTTGTAGATTATCATTTACGATAATTAATTTATATATTTCATTTTATATAATTCTTGATAAAAACAAAATATATTTTGTCCTTATCGAAAATCAATGAACTAGAATAATAGAATATTTAATTAGTTTCTAAGAAAGCTGACTGCTGGTCAAACAAAAATTCACATAAAAATGGAAAGAAAAGTAACATTTTGCAACGTGAAAAGAAGCTTCTCTTTTTACTCCTCTCCGATGATACGGGTCTCATCAAATGACTCTCAACTCTGGCTTATTATCTTAATTCTATGAATTTTAATTTAAAACTTCTTCTATCATTGTCACAACTTAACTAGGATGTAAATATATAACAGAGATATGTGATTACCTCGTACCTTGCTTCTCTTCTCTTCTCAGGCTTTATATTTTCTATGTAGAAAAGAAGAAGAAGCAGAGACCAAGAGAAATAACATCCGAGCTTGAACCACATAAATAATCATCATCAGTTTGTAAAAACCGCGTAAAAAGATGGGGTTTTGGTCATTGTTGGAGGTGGCTTCTATGCCAGTGATTCAAGTTCTCATCATAAGTCTTATTGGAGCTTTCTTGGCTACTGATCGATGCAAGCTCTTCCCTGTCGAAGCACGCAATTCCATGAACAAGGTAAAAACCGATTTTAACCCGATATTTCTCATCATTCCAATGCTTGAATCTCTTGCCATAATGAGTTCCAAAATTGTAGGTTGTGTTTGTAATATTTGCACCAGCTCTCATGTTTGCAAATCTAGCTCAGACCGTCACGCTTCAGGACATCATCTCATGGTAAAAACTAAAAAGTCCCATTGTTTAATTTTACTCCTTTCTGAATCATGGTAAAAGTGTTCTCAACTTATAATACTTTTTTGGTTCTATTGAATGAAATGAAAGGTGGTTTATGCCGGTGAATATGGGACTTACATTCCTAATCGGAGGAATACTTGGGTGGATAGTTGTTAAGATTGTGAAACCACCTCCTTATCTTGAAGGTCTTATTGTTGCAACTTGTTCTTCAGGTATGTGCCAAATTTATTTGGACCATTAAACGTCATTATCATCATATGCGTTATGTTAGATATCTGTTTGTATTTGTTCTCATTACAAACTCAATTTTTGGTTGAAAAGGGAATATGGGAAACCTACCAATTGTACTTGTCCCAGCGATATGCGACGAGGACAAGAGTCCATTTGGTAACCGTAGTGTATGCAGAACCATTGGCTTCTCTTACGCGTCTTTCTCCATGGCGGTATGTAGCATAACATTAAACAAAAAAGTTTATAGGTATGTAAAATTGAATCTTATACTGCTAATGTGCAGCTAGGGGGTTTCTACATATGGACTTACACATTCCGGTTAATAAAAGGGTCCGCAATGAAACTCAGAGCCATGGAAGAATCTGAGAGTTTATCGATTAAATCATCCAATAGTGACTTAGAATCTGATCACAAGACTCAACTACTCGGTGCACCTGAAGACGAGAAACAAATAGTGGTAAAGGAAGAGATAGGGTTTTGGAGAAAAGGAGTAGAGTTCCTCCATGAGATACTAGAGGAGCTTCTTGCACCACCTACACTTGGTGCAGTAAGTTAAATTTACCAAACTAGCACTTTAGGAATGTACGAAATAGTAAACTCGATGCTTAATGTGACATGTTTGTTGTTTTTCAGATAGTCGGTTTCATATTCGGTGCAGTTGAATGGCTTAGAAACCTTATCATAGGTGAAGATGCTCCTTTACGAATAATCCAAGTCACTGCAAAACTTCTTGGGTAGTTACCACAAATCTTTTTCATTGATAACCATTTGCATATATACATCTTAAGTTACTAACTTTACCGATAATTGTGCAGAGATGGAACCATTCCTTGTATGACGATCATACTAGGGGGCAACCTCATACAAGGTTTACGCTCTTCGGCAGTCAAACCAGTGGTTGTACTTGGAATAGTCTGTGTTCGGTACATAATTCTCCCAATTATCGGCATAGGAGTTGTCAAAACAGCTGCGAGTATGGGATTTCTTCCACCGGATCCTTTGTTTCAGTATGTTTTAATGCTTCAGTTCACCCTCCCGCCTGCCATGAATATCGGTCAGTAATATATCATCAGAGCTCAGTTCATGCAAATCTAGAAAATTTAAACAAAAATGTTAACAAGGAATGAACATTTGACAATTACAGGTACCATGACACAGCTGTACAATGTCGGGCAAGACGAGTGCTCGGTGCTCATGCTTTGGACATACTTGATCGCAATTCTGGCCCTCACCGTTTGGTCCACAATCTTCCTTCACTTGTTAGTCTAGAAAACCAGCAATTTTGTGCAAGCACAACAAGATTCTATCCCTCTATACAACTACAGAGACAATGAGGATTACAGATGCGAAAGTCCTCTCGTCAAGGGATTGTACCATTCTTTTTGTCTACTGAGTAAAAATTCGCATTTGTACCTTCCTAAACGTATTTATTGTACCATTCATTTTCCCCCATTGTAAACGTATTTATTGTACCAAGTTAAATGAAAAAGCATATGGTTACCAAGAAAACGAGGATCACAAGTGATGCACAACCTGACAACTCGCATCCATTGATAGATAAATGAAATGATGATACAATGTCTGAGACTTCGACAATGAACACAACATAGAAAGTACATAGGTGAAAGTAAACAAAACAGACGTAAAACCACCTGAACTCTTTGATAATCAATTCCCTATTACAAGTGAAACTGAGACTTAAAGGTTGAAGAGTTTTACAAGAGGGTTAGTTCGAGTTTCGGTCGGTTAGGCTGAGGCTCCACTACTTCCATGTGAATCTTCACTGTTTGCAAGACACTGTAGGATAAACTTCCATCCATCTTAACAATCTTCTGCTTCTCCTCATCTACGTACCAGTCACCAGCTCCTTTCTCACCCTTTGCTGTCAAATAAACAGGGCCTTCGATTCCATACCTGCATACGATTTCCAAGTTATTGTAAATAAAAAAAAAAAAAAGTAGGCAATCCTTTGATGGGTACACTTCACACCAAAAATGCTAATTGTGAAAACCGTTTTTCGTGTATTGAGTTAAATCTTTAAACGCAAAACATGGTGGCTAGGGAAGTAAGAGGAAAAGATAACGACAGTCGGCAACACTTGCTACAAATACTAATGGAATTATTATGGTAGTCAAATAAGCAAAGAATGGAAACCGTACTTGGGGACGAATACTATAAAACCATTGGATCTTATTTTCACCACTCTCGCCTCTGCATCTGTGGGTCTGCAGCATAAAATACAGATTTTTCTCTTAGTATTTAATAGTCCATGCCTTTAGAATCAAATACGATTCAGGAAAAAATAGACGGATCTATACCGATTTCTAAAGTAGATGAGAGTGTGCAGCTCTACTGAAGCTCGACTTGCCATCTGGGCGTTCCTATGCCGATAGTTCAAATCTGAAACCAAGTCAATGAGTTAAAAAACCAAAACTCCGGTGCATTAAAGAAAGGAAAAAAACAATAAACCCATGAATAGAGGGGGTAAGTGAAATCTTACTATCAGCAACACTAGTAAGTTGAGGTCTGTCTTGGAACACTGTTGGAAGCTTGTATATTCCTAAAGACGCGGCAAGTAACCTGTGCACAAAAACATCTAGAACCAGGGAAAGAAGCAAAGTTATAGCATCTAACAAGTGAAAAAACAGACGATCTATACCGATTTCACTTACCGGCATATCTTCGGATAGGGGATGTAAAATGAGTATATAGGGGTGCCGCAAGCCCGTAATGAAGATATTCTGGAGGAGTGAGATCCCCACTACAGAAGTACACAGCCTGAGTAATAATAAATTTAAAATGTTAGATATCTCAATATCCTGTGAAAATCACCAGCAATTTAACTACTCAGTCATCACGGAAGCATTACCTGTGTCATACACCTAGTTGCCAATATCCTGATCAGTTTATTGAAATATGGATCCTCACCCTGAAGAATTACGATTTCGTTAAGATTGATCGAAGAGAACGAAAGATATTTGAGACAAGGAAGCAAGTTATTTCTTCTAAGAAGTATAGCATTCAAATGCTAATGAAACAGAGGTACTCAAACTGGCTAAACAGTGGCTGCGAAAAAACATAATGCATAAAAAAGCTTACCACAGCTCGGTCAAGTGAATCAGCCAAAGCTTTAGATGACGAGACATCTAAGGTAAGACCAATAGCTGCAGCAGTACGCAACAGTGGTCCAAGCATTTCTCTTGTTGGAGTAGGATGACGCCTGCATAAAGAACCAAACCAGAGTATGATAAACTACTAAAAATGAACAGAAACTGCAACAAATGTCCGTAAAAATAATAAACACTTCTCAAGAGCTACTTGAGTCCCATAATATTCATTGTGTTATATACATGCACTGATGCACAACAAAATCAAATCTAACCACGCATGACCAACTTTTGAGAACACAACAGTAAACAATTCATGTAACCAGTATAGCGGTATCAGCATCTTTGGTAACAGTGAAAGCCAATTTGGTCACAGAATGATTGTCATCTTTGAGAAGCAGACCACCAATGTAAGAGCAAGCCAAATAAACTTTCAAGAACTATCGCAAACTTTACCTTAATAGTGAACAAGAAGGGAATTGATTAAGGATTTGTTCAGAGACTGAAACATTTGCAGCAAGCATGAATTCCTCAACCATTTGGTTTGCTTCCCGTATCTGATACATGCCTGTACAATTGAATATGACAAACAAATCAATTAATTGAATACAGCTTTCGAAAGGATAGAGGAGGATTTACTTCAAGGGTGTTTGAGAGACATAAAGACTAAGAAAATATCTTTATCTTCGTCAAGAAGAAGCAAATTTCGTAGCACACATACCAATATCAAGAGGATCATGAGTCTCGGTATCAATCTGAAATTTGACTTCAGCAGAAGCAAGAGTTAAGGCTCCCCTATCGATACGCCTTTGCCTCATGATCTACATGTTTCAAAAACAAAACACAGGTAAACTTATTGAGTTCTTTCTATGATTTCTGGAGCATATGACAACATGTGAGAGGAGTGTCTTAAACCTTTGCCAACGTATTCATGTTCCTCAGATCAGTAGTCACAGTGTCCGTCAATCGGCTGCATAAAATAATCAAACTTATCAATCTTGGGCATAATGTAAAAGAGGGAATCTGAAATAACTCTACAATTCAAAATAACAGAAAGTAAATTTAATGAATACATTATTAGAAAGGTTAATTTTCTGAATAAAAAATGCAATAATTATTTGAGGTTTCCTAGCTACCATTTTTCCACTGTCAAATCACTAGAGAGCATGAATGAAATAATTTTGTTGTAGCAACAAATCTACGCAAAGAAACTACTGATCCTCAAACTCTATGGTAAAACAGAATGTACCCGTCATCCATCCGAGCCTGAGCTTCAACATAGGACAATGCTGCAGAAGACTTGATTATGCTCTTTGTAAATCTCGTTGAGATAATCTCAGCTTCAGGGCTCATTTCCTAAATATATGAATTATGATTAAGCTAACCTTTTACCAATTTGCTACTACGTGTAAAGTAAATTTTTGGGCTTCACAGTGGCAATTTAAAACGGACAGAACATACCCAAATAACCGAGAATGCAAGCCTTTCCACATCAGCTCTAAGCGAGCAAATATCTGCAAGCAAAAACCATGTTTCTTGAGTGCATAAGAATTCCAACACAAAGGGGATGTATACTGCAAGAAGATAATACCTTCAGTTAAAGGCTTGGGAAGCATGTCAATACGGCGGTCAACAAGGTAGACAGATGTGCCTCTTTTTGATGCCTCATCATCCAAAGGTGTACCAGGGTGAACAAAATTTGTTACATCAGCAATGTCTAATTAAACATGGTCAAGGATAAGCATCATAAATTCACTCCCTAGATATGAAGAGAATACAACAGAACTGTTCAAAAATTCTGGAAGAGACTGAATACTAATAGGCATAAAACAGATCACTTCAAGAGCACTTTTGACTAAATAATTATGATATAATCGAACTATGAAGCAAAACTCTAACAGAAGCCATTTCAATGCTTTGGTTAAATATACACCACAAAGTGATTTGTAACTCATTCACTCTTGACATGCCCTACATTGAAAGCTCAGTCATGTATAAATGAGATTCTGTGGACTCAAGGATACGGACTCCAACTTCAAAGTTCCCGTTCGGAAGCGATGTACAGTGCAATGCATCATCAATATCCTTGCAACCTGTTAGCACCACAAACAAGTTAAGCTGCTTGTACACAACTAACTGCAGACTCTGAAAGATATTAAAATTGGCTAAACTCATATTATTGTCAATTTGTCAAATGAGTAAAGCTTAAGGTACATACCTGGAGGATCCACACTAAAGACAAGCAAATGTCGTAAGTCTTGCCTAACAGGATTGGATACGTCTTCAGAAGATACAGACCAGGGTAAGGGTGGCAAGCATGACAGAACTTGAGAAGAGAACGGCGAGTAGTCAACATCATTCTCTATCAAGACAACCTGCAACATCCAGAAGAAAGAGTATCGATGTTATTTCCAATTATCTATGTTATTAACTTCCCTGAAAAAAAGGAAACCAATATACTCGTTCCTAATCTTGCCCTCCCACCTCCAACCAGAACAGAACCCAGTGCTTTCATTTAATGCCCCTACCTCTGTTTCAGTTTCCCTGTCCCCTATTTTGCCAATTGGTCGTACATAATGGCCAGAAGGATATCGAGATTGACGGTCCCAAGAATCAACTGCCACTACTATCCTCATATCCAAAAGGTTCTGCAGTTGTCGAGTATTAATCCGAATCTTGGGAATTCTGCGATCTTTAGAGACAAATAAAGCATGTGCCGTTCCACCACTACCAGCAGGTAGTGACATTGGTTCAAGAGATCCACAATAGCTGCATGATATCATGGAAATTAGGAACTGACGTCCAGAAACCAAGTCTTGAAACAGATTCTCAAAGTATGACAAAAATCAGGAAAAGCAAAGCTAATTGCACAGACAAAAGACACTAGAATCGTCAATTTATATATGTAGTCACCAGAAACAGGCACCTCTAAGGAGAGTATATTGGCATGTCTGTCAACATGATCTCATATGATGCATCAATGTGCCAATCAAGCAGAAAAAAAAGATCAAGAAATGAACTCACGAATGCCAATTTCTTCGGATAACACCGACTACACGGCCTGATGGGCGAGCAGGGATAGCATTTTTATCCCCGGAAGTTTCTTGGGCTAAATTTGAGATTCTAGGAGCATCATCAGCACTGTTGGGAGCCAAATGAACAGTATCATCTTCTTCTTCATCTACATTTGAATTTGATATGTGAAAAGAAAGATAAGTTTGACACAACTTCATGCAAGCAGATAACTAGTTTTAAAATATATGTAGATGTATAAAGAAACCTTCTTCAGCTATAGATAGTGCTCTCTCCTCTTGCCATTGATCACGAGGCAAGAGTTCTACCGCAACAATGTCACCATCAAAAGCCCTGTTCATGTTGCTGCGCCCGTAGATAATTATCTCTTCACCAATGCTCTCACTTCCAACATAAGCTTCAAAAGGATTGAAACGATTAACACGGAGTTTTCCTTGATGATATATTCCACGGTGTAAGCCAGCAGTAATCTCAGACATAGGCTTATGCTGCAGGCAGGAAAAAGAACATAAGTTGTTTGATGGCATTAGCTAGTTAACCAATCCTGCAACTGACAAACAAGTATTTGTCTATCTCTATTACCTCTAGGTATACAAGTTTTCTCTTAGATGGTCTAGAATCATCTGCATCTTCCATGGTTGCGTCTTCACCGGTTGGTTGGGCAAGCAGATCCAACAACTCAGGTTGTTCAAGTGATTTAACATAAGCCTCAACTGATACATAAACATTCATTGGTTAAAAACTTCAACATCATGTAGGAGAAAAAACAAACAATCATGCAAAAATCGAGATGTGATATCTGGAATGCTGGAAAGTAAAATGATTCACATACTTGTCTCTGCAGATATTCCCTCTTCAGTAGCCTTCCGTTTATTCTCCCTGTCATTAGTTACAAGTAACACCTGAGACATACCACCTAAATGCTTCTGGTACCATAGCGTCGCAACACGAATAGCTGAATTCCAAATAAATTTAAAGGTTTAATAACAAATGCATATGAATTGATATATCATCAAGTAACAAGATGTTAGCAAAAACCTCTATCATTGTGGTCATTAGCACTCTCTCTCTCCATGGCCTGCACATAAGTATCCCTGTGGAAAGAAAGTTTAGTAAAGGCAAGAACACAAAGATAAAGACACAAACAAAAGCTCGAAGTTCGAACAACGGTCTTACTTGTGAACATGATTGGAGAAAACATAGAATTGCTTGGCTGGATTACTGCAAAGAGATCTAATTCTATTGTAAACAGATTTGTTCCTGTTTTTAACCTCATCCAACACCACAGACAAAACAACAACATTGTCTATAGCTTGATTCTCCAACAAATCAATCTACCAAAACAAAAAAACAACAAATCAATAAAACCCACAAAAAATCTAAAAACAAAACCAAACTCAAAAGGTTTAAGCAATTACTTGGTGAAGAACAACGTTGGTGTCTACAACAATAATCTTAGGTGAAGACAAACGAGCAGCTGAAGTATCACAAGACTTGCAAGAAAAAGCTCCACAGTATATGTCATCTCGTAGATAAACCTCTCTTACTTGCTGTCTCAAACAAAAGAACAAAACTATAAAACCTCGGAAAGAAGAAGAAGAAGCATATAGAGAGAGAATAGAAACAGACCTTTTGGATTCTACCTCCTCTGGTTTTCTTATTGAAGACTTTACTCTGCAACATCTTCTTCTTCAAGCTCTGTTGCTGAGAAATTTGTTTCGCCGGTGAAAAGATTTCAGAACGGAGAAGGAAGCTTTTTTAAATGGCTTAAACCTAACTAGAATGAAACGACGTAGCTTTTATCAACTGGTTTGGTTACTTTTCTCCCAACCGGTTCGGTTTGATTAAACCGAAGTAAACACAATACTCACTGTATTTGTTAGACAATCCCTGAAATTCCGAAAATTGCAAACCAGCAACAATATTCTTCAATGTTAGCCAAATATGAAAGATTTTGAGAGAAAAAACGATGCTAGTTGTATTTTTTTGTGCTAGCATAATGTTTATCTTTAACCAGAGGTCTAACCATAATAGTTTGATTTGAGTTTCTGAAATTAATTTTTAAAATGTTTTTTAAGTCTCGTATCCAAAATTTTGAAATGATTTAATTTACGTTACAAAAGTCTAATTAAACCGAAATAATCACAACACACTTCACTATTTCTAGATGGAAGGAAAAAATCCTTCAAACTAACCGATATTTGCAAAACAATCCTTGAATTCTGAAAATTGTAAACTAACAATCCATCTAGTGATAATTTCGTAAAATTCTTCAATATTAAACTATGCATATTTTGTTAATCAACTATGAAACGACACTGTTTTAAAAACAAATGTTGATAGTCATATATTTTATGCTATCAAGATGTTATATGACTAAAGTTACTAAAATTAATTTCGAAAGTGCTTTTCTAATTTCGGATACAGTTTTTTTTAAAGTTTATAGTTCACATTACACAAACTAATCAATTAAAATTATGATCTTTTCGATTATTGGTAACTTTACTTAACATAAAATGTATTAAGCATTATTTAGCACAAACAATGACAATTGATACAAAAAGCAAAAATTCAAAGTTGCCTTAATGGGTAAGAGGACTGCTTTGTAGCATCAGTAAGTTTCTAGGTAAATTTCTAAAAGTATAGTTAGTATTACGGCTTTTCTCAAGAATATTTTTTCAGACAAAACCAATCATAACGCGTCGGCTCGGTTAGAGTGTGGGACAAGGAGAAGAGAAAACTCTGCCGTCACGGAGATCCGAAAACCTCAGTCCTCAGACGAAGCTTCGTATCTCTCTCCTCCATTGTTGACTTTGTCTTCTTCCTCAGGTAAATTCCAAAACCTTTACCATATCTCTTTAATTTTCTTTGATCTATCGAATCAGATCATCATCATCTATATCTCCGTTTCGATTCTCTTTGCATGTACAGATGATCCGGACGATGACGAGATTTCGCTTCCTCCGACATCTTTTCTTCTTACTATTGCTTCTGTGCGGCGCCGTCATTGAAGCAACCAATCAGATCGCAACATACACACGAGCAGGTGGCAGATCGCTCTTACACTCTTCGTGAGTTTCTCTCCTCTTTTGAATTACTTGGAATATAATTTTTTTTTTTAATTAGCCAGCCCGAAACCACAACCTGTAATATTAGTTTCGTCCCAAGCGTCACTCGAACCAGCAAACTCTAAGCTTTGTCTGGAATATTGATTAGGTTTTTGGTGGCTATACTCTCTAAAACCTACTCCCTCCATTGCATATTAGTTGTCGTTCTAGGTGATTTCACGTCAATTAAGAAAACACTTAAAAAAGTCTGTTTTACCCCTAATTAATGTGTTTTTCATTTGATATGTGTAGTTAATAAGCTAAAAGAGTATGGATAAAATCGGAAAATCAATCATAAATTTGCATTGAAAATGTAAAACGACAACTAATTTGATACAAAATATAAAACGTAGAATGACAACTAATATGAAACGGAGGGAGTAATTTTTGTGTCGTCTTAATGTTTAATTCATTAAATTAATTTGCAATTTGTTTATATATTTGGTTAGAGAATTTGGTGTGTATTTTGAGTTTTGTATGTGGTTTAATGGTTATGATATACTCTTGTTTTTTTTAAGCAGTGTGACAAACACGAAGTTTGTTGTTGATCTTGCTGGGAAAGTATCCTTAAGACATCATTCAAAAGAGACACCAATCTGGTCTTTTTCAACAGGATCACCGATTTATACCTCATATGAAGCTCCTCTAATAAGTGTTGTGAACAACACAGAAAATGCTACTGAAATAAGTAGAAACTTCGTAGTTGAATATATGGACAAGGACAAGTCAAAGGCTATTACGGTTGATAATGAGTATACTTTATGGGTATGAAATGCTTAAAGACTTCGATACTCCATATCTAATTATATTTAAACTTTATCTGATACACTTGCTTATTATATGCAGACTATGGATGAAATGCTTAAGAAGATACCACTTGTAACTGATGATGGTGTGATTCTTGGGTCGAAAACAGCTACTGCTTATTTGGTAAATGGTGGAACCGGGGAGCTACTGCATGTTTATAAATCCACAGATTCTTCGGGAGATACTAAGAAGACTAATGCTTTGGTGAAGCCGACTAGTACTGATAATTTCGTGAAGTTTCCACTTCTTATCACGCGAACAGATTCCAAACTAGAGCATTTTGATAAAGCCACTCGGAAGCTTGTGTGGAATGTGACGGTTTCTCACTTCAAAGCTGATTTACTCTGTGATCCAGTTTTCGATGCCGGCGTTAATCTCGGTCCTGAAATTTTCACTGGAGTTTATTTGCCATTGCAATGTGGAGCACAAGCTGAAGTTCACGCCCTTGTTAAATCAGAACTTTTTATTAGGGGTCCTCGTGATCAGTCAATGAAGCATAGGGAGTTACAGGAACAAGACGGGAAAAGCCATACACATGTGTCTAGAAACATTTTTGGACGGTCTATGGTAAAATTATTGGTCCCTTTGTTGGTTCTAGGTGCTGCTCTCTCTGTTTTCATAAAAAGATTTTCATCCAGGGGTGGTGATTTAAATTCGAAATCTGGACCTTCCAAAAAGAAAAGAAACCGTAAATCGGGAAAGGATGGTATTACAAATGGTCATAAGTACGAGCTCATTGAAGGAGGTCAAATGTTAGTAGGCTTCAATAACTTTCAAAATGATGCAGCTGATGGGCGAAAGATTGGTAAGTTGTTTGTGTCAAATAAAGAAATTGCAAAGGGAAGTAACGGGACTGTGGTGTTTGAGGGTAATTATGAAGGCCGACCAGTAGCTGTAAAACGACTTGTTCGATCCCATCACGAGGTTGCTTTCAAGGAAATTCAAAACCTCATTGCCTCTGACCAACACTCGAACATCATTCGATGGTATGGTGTGGAGTATGACCGGGATTTTGTTTACCTTGCTTTGGAGCGTTGCACTTGCAGTTTAGATGATCTGATCAAAACATATTTAGAGTTCTCTATGACAAAAGTATTGGGAAACATCGAATCTAATCAAGCTGTACCTGCGTATAATATCCACCTGGATTCTTTGTCGGAAGTTATCCAAGGAAACAGTTTGTGGAAAGTGGGAGGCCATCCGTCACCTCTCATGCTAAAACTAATGAGGTTAATTTAGACTTCAAACTTTGTGCATCTCATAATATTCTAGGATTAAGAAATGTGTTGTTTCAATTGAACATCAATGGTAGTAACCTTGGTTAGATGGTTTGGATAAGTCTAGGCTACGTCCTATATGATATTATAAAAACTAGTTTAATTTAAACCTTGTTTGTTGATTTATTACTAAAATGTTTGAACTGTTTGTGTTGTGATACAGGGACATAGTTTCTGGGCTTGCACACTTGCACGAATTGGGAATAGTTCATCGAGATTTGAAGCCACAAAATGTGTTAATAATTAAAGGGATGACTTTGAGTGCAAGGCTTTCTGATATGGGCATTAGCAAACGTTTATCTGGGGATATGTCATCCTTGGGTCCTCTTGCCACAGGTAATTCTTTTCCTCTTTTATCTTTGTTTGATCTCGCATTAATTGATAAACCAAACGTATCTTTAAAACAAATTAACATAAGAATAGTACTACATAGTGGCCTAGATTGATTAGGAAAATGTTTGCTACTGTCGATGGATGATTGTTGGGTTGAATCTCTGGTTATGCTTATGAATTGAGTTTCAAACCAATATTTAGAAATGTTTCATTTGAAAATTGCAGGTTGTGGTAGCTCGGGTTGGCAAGCACCGGAGCAGCTTCTCCGAGGTCGTCAAACTCGTGCAGTGGACTTGTTTAGCTTAGGTTGTGTCCTATTTTACTCCATTACTGGTTGTAAGCATCCATTTGGCGACGATCTTGAACGTGATGTCAATATCGTGATGAACAAAGTCGACTTATATCTAGTTGAGCATGTTCCCGAAGCTTCAGACCTCATTTCCCGTTTGCTGAACACAAACCCTGATTTGCGGTAATGTATTTTTTTCTTCTATGGCGTATCAAAATTTGATTCAACAAAACCCAATTTCTTATCGGATGCTTGCTTTTTTTAGTCCTAGTGCAACCGAAGTTCTGCTCCATCCAATGTTTTGGGACTCAGAGATGAGACTATCTTTTCTTCGGGATGCTAGTGATCGAGTAGAGCTTGAAAATAGAGAGGTTGATTCTGATATCTTGGAAGCAATGGAGAATACAGCTCCAGTAGCTATAGGAGGAAAATGGGATGAAAAACTAGAACCTATCTTCATCACAAACATCGGGCGCTACAGGCGTTACAAATATGATAGTATTCGCGATTTGTTACGCGTCATCAGGAACAAACTGAATCACCACCGAGAGCTTCCTCCAGAAATCCAGGTTTGTTTTATAACTAAAAGCCCTCAAACAACGTTACACAAGTGTTCTTAAACTTGGTATTTTGAAACTCTTGATGTCGTAGGAACTTGTGGGAACGGTTCCAGAAGGATACGACGAGTACTTTGCTGTTCGGTTTCCGAAACTATTAATTGAAGTCTACAAAGTCATATCTCTACACTGCAAGGAAGAAGAGGTATTCAGAAAGTACTTCAAATCCAACCTCATCTAGAAGACCGTTTCGCTTCCCGCTCTTTATTAATTATTGTAATCTATGTTTGTTATTGTTATAACCTAACTGCAACATGTATTGCTAATCTAATGTATATATATATATGAATGATATATCTCAATGTAATATTACATGTTTCATATGACGTATTCTACAATGAAATAAGATTTGTATCTCAAAACGTTTCATTTTCTTAGAAACTAGTTTCAGAGGGTGCTTACAAAACCTATCAAGTTGCGACTGTTTTGTCTCCTTGATGCTGAATCTTTCGACATCTTTTCTATATGTGCCAGTGACAATAAACCAATAACGTCTTTAAGACAAAAGGAGCAACAAGATAAATAAAAACATAAACCCTTATTTATTTGATGGACGATACAGAAGTAGGGATGTTAATTATGGGTTTTTACCCATTGGATATCCAAAACCCAGTTTAAATTTAAAGCCCATTACCCGCTTTCTTTATTTAAAAAATTTATGGATTTTATTTGGGCGGGTCCTATTTTATTAATTACCCAATTGGATAAACCCAATTGGATTTTGGGTATCCAATGGTTTTTTTTAAAAAAATCTATATTTAACATAAAAAAATAATGTTTTTTAAATAGTTTTACGGAATTTTACACGTTGAGCCAAAATACATGATTTTGTAGATTTAACGGGAAAACGTAAATTTACGGTTTTGGTGGAAAAACTGATTTTACGTTTTTGATGAGAAAACGCGATATTACGGTTTTGGCGGGAAAACACGATTTTACTTTTTTGGCGGGAAAATGCTATTTTACGATTTTGGCAAAAAAACTGATTTCGCGTTTTTGGTGGGAAAACACGATTTTACAGTTTTGGCGGGAAAACGCTAATTTACTGTTTTGGTGGGAAAACGCAATTTTACGGTTTTGACGGGAATATGATTTTGCGGTTTTAGCGGAAAAACGCGATTTTACCTTTTTGGCGGGAAAACGCTATTTTACGGTTTTGGCGAAAAAACTGATTTCACGTTTTTGGCGGGAAAACGCGATTTTACGGTTTTGGCGGTAAAACGTGATTTTACGGTTTTGGCGGGAAAACGCAATTTTACGGTTTTGACGAGAAAACGTGATTTTGCGGTTTTAACGGGAAAACGCGATTTTACGGTTTTGGCGGGAAAACGTTAATTTACGGTTTTGGTGGAAAAACGCAATTTTACGGTTTTGATGGAAAAACATGATTTTGCGGTTTTAGCATGAAAACGCTATTCGCAAGAATGGCGGGAAAGCAAATTAAACAATAAAAATAATTGTGATATATTAAAAAAACAATTGGGTAACCCACGGATTACCCTAAACTTGTGGGTTTTTTTTGGATTACCCTAATAATACATGGGTTTATTTTGGGTTTTTATTTGAAGGTTTTTTTTGGGCGGGTTTGTTTTGGATTTGGATTGGGTTGAGTTTTTTTACCCATGACAACATCCCTATACAACATCCCTATACAGAAGGCAAAGAAGATACCAAATGTAGGAACACCACACCATATATACACAAGAAAGACTCATTTCAAAAGACTTGAAACATAGGTTAACCCGCAGTAACTGATTGAGTAAGCAGCAACGACTTACTCAAACTATAGTGGTATTGAAAGAGAATTCAATACACATAGGATGTCCGGCATCCGCAATCTGTACGTGAAAATCGAAGTGATTCTGTTGAATTCAACAACAACAAAAATGGTCTTGTTAGATCATCAGTTAATCAAGGATTGAAATGCCAGCGATTATTGAGGAATTTGTCTCAATCTAGTGCAAATGTAAAGAAAAACATACAATTAAAAGTGAAGCCTTTATTCTACCCAATATCTTAGGTATAATCATTTTAACGTCGTGTACAGTAGGGCATTGCGTTACATCACACAGCGGAGTTTCAAACCCTTGCTCTGTATTTTTGCTGTATACGGAGATAGATACATCATCAGGGATGCGTGGACCTGTTCCCACCAAATATTTTTATCAAGAAACAAAATATTGGTAAATTATCAAAGAACAATATTTGAAATGAAAAGTTAAATTGGAAAATCAACGAAAGAATCACTAAGGGAAGGGATTACTTACTTGACCAAACGTGTATCGTAAGGTTTGCATCACGGAGATGACTAACCGGCCATGGGGAGATATCCACCCCTTTGACATTAATGGGGTGCCCGGACGTATCTATTTAGAAGAATAGGATGTCACTTGACCTCATTTAAATACTCAAATCCTTTTATTTTTTTGTAAATTTTGGAAAAATAGTATAATATTTAGTCTCTTTTAGCCGATTAAACCCACTATACCCAATGTGAAATTTATATATTTATGTTTAGTTCGGGTATGACCCCGATGAAAAAAAGAAATAAAAAACAAGGAAGACATAATTTGAGTTGGGAAGACACCAAAGAGAAGTTATCTAAACCACAAGGACATGAGGTTTGAAACTTTCTCTTGTTCCTTCGAGCTGATATGATGTTTCAGATATCTCGATCTATGCCTTTGAAGATGACTTGCGGAGGCCGAGATTGTGAGTTGTGAAGAACATTGTTTCTTTGCTTCCAAATGTGGAAGACCACAGTCTGAGTAACAAGTTTCCTGAGAAGGGTAGGAGCTCGAGCTGTGGATGCGCTTGTCCAAGATAGAAGCTCAGTCCAAGATCTAAGCATGTGCTGAGAGGGACTTAGCTTCAAGAACACAATTCTCCAAATTTCCCAGCTAAAATCACAAGAGACCAAGAGATGATCCCTTGTTTCATCCGCCACTCCACAGAGACAACACTGAGGTGGAACATTCATTCCCCAAGCAACCAGCCGCATTCTAGTTGGTAGACGATTGAGGTTTGAGACCCACATGTTGAAGGCATGTTTGGGGACACAACCCTTGAACCAAACCAGCTTGTACCAATCCTTTGGCTCTGCTCTGGGTCTCACAACATCCCAAGTTGCAGGGGATGAATACCCATTACAGATAACACCATTTGTGACCCACAAAGGCAAGTCATGATGGCTTGACTGAGAAGGCAGCGGAATAGTGGTTGGTGTGTAAAGAGCTGCAGCTGAGAATCTGATCTAGGATGGGGTAAAAGCCAAGCCTGGGAGGAGCAACAAGTAGCTACTGAAGCACTTAAGGGAGTTCTCAAATCTCTAGGACCATTTGCACCAAGAAGATCGATGAGAGGTCCAAGAGGTGTCCAAGAGTCAAACCAAAAACTTGTGCGCAACCCATTTCCCACCTTCTGCCTTAGGAAACCCTGGGCTAAGGGACGGAGATGAAAGAGCGAATTCCAAGTCCAAGAATCCTGAGAAGAAGGATGAATTTCCAAGAAGCTTTTGTGTTGTAAGTGATGATGGATTTGCCATTTAGCCCAAAGAGAGTCATTTTCCGAGAAGAGCATCCAAATAAAACGGAGGCACAAGGCTTTGTTCTAATGGGAGAAGCTTCTCAGTCCTAAACCACCTTCTTTCTTTGGCAAGCAGACAGTGGACCACGAAACTTTGGCTCCTTTACCATTCTCAATAGCTCTAGACTAGAGAAAACTTGCACACATCTTTTCAATCTTTTTTAAGCAACCTTTAGGCAGAATGAAAGCTGAAATCCAGAAGTTCACTGTCCCTGCAATCACTGAGGAAATCAACTGTGTTCTGCCAGCGAAGGACAAAGTCTTCACAGCCCAAGATCTGAATGTATTTGCAAGCTTTTCAAGGAGAGAGTCGTATTCAGAGATTCTCAGCTTCCTATACATCAGGGGAAGCCCTAAGTACCTGATGGGAAGAGAACTAATAGTGAAGCCCTATCTAGACATAGCACCAGCTTCAGTTTGGTTCACACCAGCATGGAAAAGCTCAGTCTTTTGTCTGTTCATGTGCAAACCAGACCAGGAAGCAAAATCATCGAGGGCCTCAGTGATGCCATGAAGGGACGAAGAGCCACCATCGAAGAAAATCATAATGTCATCAGCAAACATTAAGTGAGAAACGTTCAGGTCTTGAGCCTTTGGATGGTAATGGATGTACCCTGCTTGGAATCTAGAGTGGAGGAGCCTTGAGAAGACCTCCATAGATAGAACAAAGAGATATGGGGACAAGGGGTCCCCTTGTCTCAAGCCTTGGGTGCTTTGAAAGAAGCCACTGGGACACCCATTCACTAGAACTGAAAAAGAAGGCGTTGTGATACATTGAGCTATCCAATTCACAAATTCAGTAGGGAAGTCAAGAGCATGCAGAGCAGATAACAAGAAGTCCCATCTCACTGAATCGAATGCTTTCCTGAGGTCAACCTTTAGCATAGCACTTGGTTCGATGTTTCTCCTATTATAACCATGAACAATCTCTGTTGCTAGCAACACATTTTCAGCTAGAATTCTTCCAGGCATGAAAGCAGATTGGGAAGAAGATATGACCTGAGACAGGATCTCCCGAAGCCTAGAGGCCAGAAGCTTGGAGATCACTTTGTACAAGGTATTAAGGCAAGAAATGAGCCTAAACTCAGAGGGGGTTCCAGCATTACTAACCTTTGGGATGAGCACAAGATTGGTGGCATTCCATTGCTTAAGTAAAACACCTGAAGAGAAGAACTCTTTAATAGCATCAATCACTTCAGGCCCTATTACAGACCAACACCCACTGAAGAATTCTGCTGAATACCCATCAGGGCCACTGGTCTTGTTTCTTGGAAGCGAGAAGAAAGCCGCTTTGATCTCCTCATCAGAAAACATCTTCACCAGAGATTGCTTTTGGGAGCTTGAGCATCTAAACAGTAAAAGAAGATCCATATCCTCTTGAATTAGCATCGATGGGCCTTGAACACCACTGAGGAGGTTTGTAAAGTAGTCAACACACAGATCAGCAACTCCATTATGGGTATCAATCTGAGTCCCATCAGGCGCTTGCATGGAATGAATGTGGTTTATTGTCTTTCTTGTTTCAGCCATTCGGTGGAAGTAAGCTGTGTTTAAATCCCCATCTTTGAACCACAACACCCTTGATCTTTGGCAAAAGAAAGACTCCTCAGCTTTGATAAGAAGAATCCACTGATCCTGCGCAATAAGCTCAAGGGCAGCATTCTCATGAGATGGATCAGCTAGAGTATTGTTCTGAAGGAGAAGCAAAGCATCGTGAGCCTCAGATACTCTTTTCTCAAGGCTTGAGTAATTCTCTTTACTAAAGTCCCTGATGGCTTTCTTCATAAACTTCAGCTTTCTGGAGATTCTAAACATCGTTGAGCCAACAACGTTGCAAGAGAACCATTGTTCATACACCATTACCAGAAAATCTCTGTTCTGCAGCAAAAAGTTGAAAAACTTAAAAGGCCTCTTCCTTTTCTCTGAGTGAAGCTCGAGGACCACTTCACAAGAAACATTATCTGAGAAATCTGGATGGCCAAAAACAGCATAGGACGAGAAGAAGGTTGATAACCAAGCATCATTCACCAACACTCTATCAATCTTCTTTGCAACTGGTCTTACTTTGCACTTATTCCACCAAGTGAAGGTATTTCCCCGGAAGTTGAGGTCTTCAAGTTCTGCGTTTCTCAAACAATCCCTAAAAGACCTCATCCCAATATCAACATTTAGGGAGGCAGGCTTTGAGTGCTCATGGGGATGACGAACTTGATTGAAGTCCCCTAACACAATCCAAGGTCTGCCATTAACAAGCTGATCAGAGGCTAACTGAATCTCATTCCACAACTCCTTCCTTATGTCACCATCATTTGAAGCATACACTATGGACACAATAATCCAAGACTGAGCCTCCGGAAGTAAGACTTCACAAGATATCATTGACAACCACTTTCACACTTTGGTGCCATAGCACCCAAATCTTTCCCAACTCAGAGAAACCATAATTGTCTTCAAAATTCCAATTAGGGAGCAACTCATTTATGAATTTCGATCTCTTATGCTGCTTGACATGTGTTTCCACAATCCCTCCAAAAAGAGGCTGATGAGCCTTATGCCACTTCTTAAATCCTTTACGATGACTTGCTATATTAAATCCCCTAACATTCCATCCAAAAATTTCTGTACACATAAAAATTATGCAGAGATGGGGCTCTTGCCCCTAGACTTCTTTGCCTTTTCTTTCTTCCTGGCAGTTACCTCCACATAGCCTTGATGATCTGAGCTCTCACGTGAGCTGTTCTGTGAGTCAGTAGAATTTAAATCTGATGAGTCTATCTCCGCATCTGAGACTCTCGCATTATCTGTCTCTGAGTTTAAACCACTAGGCTTTGATCTGCTAATAACCCCTGGTTTCCTGCTAGGTTCTCCCAACAAAACCATATCAGATTGTCCCAGGCTAGAGGTACCAACCTTCACCAAAGTAGATGATCCCTCTTTGATCTCATCTACCCTATCTGGAATCTCATCACGAACCTGGGCTTTGGCTCTGCGAGACTGAGCTTTACCCTTCCCTTTCGCGGTAAGCTTAGGGCATTTGTCTGGTTCATGATTTGTGTGAGTGCTAGAACCTACACAATAAACTTGTCAAGGGTTTCAAGGAAAACAGAGAAATCTTAGGTGAAAACACGTAAGCTAAGATCAAAGAATAAGTAGTTCTTTATTGCTGTTTGCGTAAGAGCGTATGTGAATTAAATTGCGGATCCCTTTGAATGAGGTATACAAGATATATATATACAAGTCTTAAGTCGGCTAGGCCTATTTCTAAAAAGATAAGGAAGATTTCCTAATTCTTCGGGATTTCCTTCTTGCGTAGTCGGCGGTCGCTTAGGGTTCTGTCCTCGTCGTTGTCTTGGGCCTAGACCTGAGAAGTCACCTAGGCCCAACTTGAGCTAGACGTGTCAAAGGTCGGCCCAATTTGTCTTTGTCTTGCTGCCCATCGTCCTGGGACTTTTAGCCTATTACCCTCTCGATTTGGGCCTCCTAAGCTCGGCCCAGTTCTTTGTAGTGAAATAAAGGAGCTGACTTTAACTGTTAGTGGAAAGTTCTAGTCATCGTCCAAAAGAGGCAATGACTATAGACGTCGTCCCAAAGATAAGCAGGCGTCGTCGCAAAGAGACATTGTTCCAGAGACAAGCAGGCGTCATCCCAAAGAGACATTGTCCCAAAGACAAGCTGGCGTTGTCCCAAAGACAAGTAAACCTCGTCCCAAAAGATAGTTCTCGTCCCAGAAGACAGTGCTCGTCCCAGAGACTGGCAGTGCTCGTCCCCGAGACTGGCAGTGCTCGTCCTCGAAGACAGTGCTCGTCCCAGAGACTGGCAGTGCTCGTCCCCGAGACTGGCAGTGCTCGTCCCCGAAGACAGTGCTCGTCCCAGAGACTGGCAGTGCTCGTCCCAGAGACTGGCAGTGCTCGTCCCCGAAGACAGTGCTCGTCTACATAAGCGTAGGTCCTCCCAGAAACTGGCAGCGCTAGTTCCGGTGTCCTGCGCGCGCCTTTGACACTTAGCCATTTTCTTGATAATCTCAGGTGGGGTGAGATTTGACCCCAACAGTTAGCCCCCCAGCTCAGCAGTACCAGTTTGGATGATGCTGAGTTTAAAGAGGAGTAAGGGGAAATAAGGTTCTCAAGAAAACGTGACCAAGTTTGGAACGAGGTTATATCCAACAATATCGTTCAAGTTACTGAGCTTTCATGGTTATGTCTAATGCCTAGCTCAGTATAGACCTAACAGGCCTGGTTTCTTTGAAAGGATTTGTAGAATTGGTACTGCGAAGGTTTCCGGAGCTTGTTTCATTAAAGCGTTCCGTCGTACGTAAAACTCTGACGAGTTGTGCTTCGAAGCTTGATTCGTACCATTTGAAAGGTTTTTTTTTTTTTTTCCTTTTGATGCTGAAAATCCGGACCGAGGAGTTTTCCGCCGAAAGCTTTGATTGTTATCCAATTGAAAGAATCGCGGCGGCGTTTATTCCTTGAGAAAGAGTCTCGTCCTCGGCATCATTCGGTCCACGATCGAGCTAGTCCTCGGCGTCATTCGATTAATGATCTAGTCCTTGGTGTCTCGGCATCACTCAATCCACGAGACGAGCTAGTCCTCGGCGTCATTCGAGTCACGATCGAGCTAGTCCTCGGCGTCATTCGATTAATGACCTAGTCCTCGGTGTCTCGGCTTCGAGTGCTAGGCCTTGTTCTGGAGAGCGTTCGGCCTAATCCGCCTCATTCTAGGAGGTGCTCGGCTTCGAGTGCTCGGCTTTTTTCTGGTGAACGCTCGGCCTAGTCCGCCTAGTTCAAAGAAGAATGCTCGGCCTTGTTCTAAGGAACGCTCGGTGTAGAATGTAACGCTTCCGCACGGAATCAACGCTGAACCAGAACAAGTTCTCTTCCTGTTCTAACCGAGCCAAGCAGAAATGGCAAGTTGATCCCGGGCCTGGTCTAGGTACGCCGAGGACTGTCTAGAACAAGGCGGACTTGGCCAAATTCTTTAGATCAAGGCGAACAAGGCCGAGCACTCTTTTGATCAAACCCGAGCACTCTCTAGAAACTGAGGCCGAGCACTCGTTAGAACTCGGTCTAACTTAGTGCTGATTTTGCTAAGTTCTCTCGATGTCTGGCTCTTCATCATCATTTGAAAGAATTTTGGCGAGCGTTTTGAAGCCGAGGTCACGGTGACTTGTGCCCATGATTTCTCTTGACGAGAAGTCAATCTAACGATTTTGCAGAGCTATTGTCGATAGGTTGGCTATAACAAAATCTAAGTTGTGTTTTGTCGCCGAGCACTAAGCTTTGAATTTTTACAAGCCGAGCGCAAAACTAGTTTTAGACTTCACATTTTGAGACGAGGTTTCTAGCTGGGATTGCTTTCACTGAGGTCTCGAAGGCTGATGACAACGAGCTCAAGGCGGTTATTGCTGAAGAGAGGAGCGGCAATGAGATTGGCGCGGAGTTATTTTCTGTGCTTTAGTTTTATGGAGGATGATAATGAATGCGGCTTTTCCTTTTTGTCTTTCTTATGAAGCAGGTTCGTTTTGTTCTTGTTAGATCATAAGAACTTGACTACGTCTTTTCTTGACGAATTCGTAAGTCAATGGTTATTTGGTTTACATCTTAAGACATCTCTTAGATGCTCCGACCATGACTGCAGAGTTTTAGTAGCAAAGATGTAATTGCGTTTGCTGTTTATTTTTACCAACGATGTTGCTGGGTTTCTGGAGTGATCATTTTGGTTTACGGACGTGCTGCTTTTTGAACACGCCTGCTCCAAGAATGAACATATACTTGTTTTTACCAACGATGTCGTTGGGTTTTCAGAATGACCACTATGATTCGGAGGTGTCTGCTCCGCGATTGAACTCATTCGATTCTACCAACTTGTTGCTGGGTTTTCAGAATGATCATTAAGGTTTACGGACGTGCTGCTCTCTGAACACGTCCGCTCCTATAATGAGCATTGGCAGCTGCATTTTACCAACGATGTTGTTGGGTTTTCGAATGATCATTTGGGTTTACGGATATGTTTCTCCTTGAACATATCCGCTCCTATAACGAATCATTAGTATTTGTATAGCGCGCTTATCCGATGATGGATGTTATTGTAAAATCTGCAGAGTGTTATATAAAAGATCGTCGCTGTGGCCAGCAGCGACGGTGAAAGATAGACTGTCTGTTTTATCAAGACACTGAGTAATCCGTAAAGGATGTGATTGAGTGTCAGTTTTGTTAAGATATTGGTAATCCCTGTAGGATGTTATTGAGACGTCGGTTGTGTTACGACTTAAAAGTTTGCAAAAAATAGCGTTTCTAAAGAATGGGAGTATATGTGTATACGCACCCACTCCCCCTCCTTTTTTTTAAGGAAGGGGGCAGCTGAACTCCTCCGAAGAAAAGCTGCCTACGTACCCTTTACAGGGATCAAGCCACCTCGTAGTTCATATTTTGTAATGCTCAAGTTACTACGCGCTTTCGTCCATCTCGAAATCCGCTAGACTAAAGTCGCCTTTGAGTGTTCCATCTACCAACTTGGTAGCAAGTTTTTGTCCCAAGATAGGACAGTCTATGGTGGAATGTCCGGAGGCACCGTGGTACTCACAATAAGTTGTTCCATCGTCGGTGCTTGGTCCTATGGTACACATGTTGGAGCTCTCCAACTCGACTTGGTAGTTGCGAGTTCCTGTGAATCCTTTTTCGTGCGGAATGAAATCAGGATTGTTCTTTTTCAACGCAAGGAAGGCCGACTCGGTTGTCTGCTTAGTCTTTGAAGTTTTTTGGGTTCTCGCTAGAATTGTATCTTCGACTCTGACGTAGTCGGCGGAGCGGTGGAGAGCGTCCTGGATACTAGTTGGTTCGTGTACCATCAACTCCTGCCAGAAAGCTGAAGGGCATCGGAGTGCTTCTTTCAAAGCTGCCAGGGCGGATTCGCTGGTCACCCCCTCTACCTTCGAAAGCATAGTCCTAAATCTCTTCATGAAGTCTCCCAAACTTTCGCTCTCGCCTTGTTTCGTAGTCCACAGTGCTCCGTCGTAGACCCTACGTTCTGCGAATATGCTGTAATGAGTCACGAACATCTCCGAGAGTTGGTAGAAGTTGTTAATGGAATTTTTCTTCTATCGGTAGAACCACTGGAGTGCAGGCCCCTTTAAGCTCTCTACGAACATCTTACAGTAGCCGGAATCCTTCTCGTGTTCTTTGAAGTTTGCTCTTCCCATGGAAACTTCGAAGGCTAAGAGGTGGTCTTGGGGGTCGGAGTTCCCCTCATAGAGAGGAAGCTTGACTCTTCCAGGATCGGAGATTTTTGTTTTCGAGATATGTTCAGCGAACGGCGCGTTGCGCGCCTCCTGGAGCACGCGGTCGACATCCGGTGCCTTCCCGGCGGTATGATACATCTGTGATTTCATGCTCGAGAACGTTTGTTCCATCAGTGCTCGCATCTGGGCCATCTCAGCTTTGTGTGCTTCAAGTAGCGCTCTCCGTTCTCGGTGGAAGCTAGATGGTTCGGCCCCGAGGGAGTTTTCCTCTTCTTCAGCAAGGTGTCTGGCGTATTCTGCGTCTGCCTCTTCTTGGTTACATGGTCGAGTCCTTCTCGCTGGTGCGTTGTGTTCTTCTGTTTCACGAGGGTCGTCATGTGCGCGGGTGCCTTCTCGTGACGGTAAAGGGTTGTTATTTCCGCGGACGTTGACGCGTTCGGGAGTCTGGTCTCCAGCCTGTAGCGTCGGCGGCGGGGGTAGGTCTCCTCGGGTCCTCGGCTTAGCGCGCGGTGTTGAGAAGCGGAGGGTATGAGGTTTGAACTGCCGAATCGATCGCCGCGGCCTCGTTGTCTTTCTGCGGGCGAGGAGTGTCTCGAACATCTTCTTCACCTCGGTTAAAGGCTCCGGGTTCGCAGTGGGGTTTGTGATAGCGTCCTCTCCTTCAGGGTTACCTTTGCGCGGCGAAGACTCGTTTTCTGCTTCGCTGGCCATCATCCTGGATCTGATGCGTAACGTGTTTTCGGGTTGTGTCAGAAAGTCTCTTGGTCCCCTTAGTCGGCGCCAATTGTGAGTGCTAGAACCTACACAATAAACTTGTCAAGGGTTTCAAGGAAAACAGAGAAATCTTAGGTGAAAACACGTAAGCTAAGATCAAAGAATAAGTAGTTCTTTATTGCTGTTTGCGTAAGAGCGTATGTGAATTAAATTGCGGATCCCTTTGAATGAGGTATACAAGATATATATATACAAGTCTTAAGTCGGCTAGGCCTATTTCTAAAAAGATAAGGAAGATTTCCTAATTCTTCGGGATTTCCTTCTTGCGTAGTCGGCGGTCGCTTAGGGTTCTGTCCTCGTCGTTGTCTTGGGCCTAGACCTGAGAAGTCACCTAGGCCCAACTTGAGCTAGACGTGTCAAAGGTCGGCCCAATTTGTCTTTGTCTTGCTGCCCATCGTCCTGGGACTTTTAGCCTATTACCCTCTCGATTTGGGCCTCCTAAGCTCGGCCCAGTTCTTTGTAGTGAAATAAAGGAGCTGACTTTAACTGTTAGTGGAAAGTTCTAGTCATCGTCCAAAAGAGGCAATGACTATAGACGTCGTCCCAAAGATAAGCAGGCGTCGTCGCAAAGAGACATTGTTCCAGAGACAAGCAGGCGTCATCCCAAAGAGACATTGTCCCAAAGACAAGCTGGCGTTGTCCCAAAGACAAGTAAACCTCGTCCCAAAAGATAGTTCTCGTCCCATAAGACAGTGCTCGTCCCAGAGACTGGCAGTGCTCGTCCCCGAGACTGGCAGTGCTCGTCCTCGAAGACAGTGCTCGTCCCAGAGACTGGCAGTGCTCGTCCCCGAGACTGGCAGTGCTCGTCCCCGAAGACAGTGCTCGTCCCAGAGACTGGCAGTGCTCGTCCCAGAGACTGGCAGTGCTCGTCCCCGAAGACAGTGCTCGTCTTCATAAGCGTAGGTCCTCCCAGAAACTGGCAGCGCTAGTTCCGGTGTCCTGCGCGCGCCTTTGACACTTAGCCATTTTCTTGATAATCTCAGGTGGGGTGAGATTTGACCCCAACAATTTGTTGACTTGCAAGTTGAGCACAGGATTGGAGCTTTCTTACAGCGCTTCAGATTATGTCCCACTTCCTTACAGTAATCACAGACAGGCGGCATCCATGGGCTAGAGACCAAGACTCTTTCAATTTCTCCAGATTCGAATTGAACATTTACCGCCTCCGGTAACGGCTTTCGCGGGTCAATCATTGTGAAAACCTTTGCCACTTCAAGGTTTGTCTTGTTAGCGGTAGCTGGATGGAGGAATTTAGGAAGTCCAACCAGTCCCGTAATGCGTTCCAAACCATCTTCATTAAAGAATTGGAGAGGGACCTTCCTTAACTCAAGCCAAATAGGAGCGGAAGTGAGCTCTGGCTTTACCGGTACGACTCCAGGTTCCCAGTTTGCTACAAACATCGTTTGTCCTTCTATCTGCCAGAGTCTTTGATTGAGGACCCTGTTTCTAGTATTAGAGTTTGGAATCCTAAACAAGAACGCATTTCCCTCCATCTTTGAGACAACTACATCACGATATTGCTTGCTCCAAATTCCGTTTACAATATTGTGTAACGTCCCTTGAGAAGGAGGGTCCGAGTAGAATTGACCCAAAATGAAACACTCCCAAGATTTGCGATTCTTTTCAATTATGGAGTTAGGAATCTTGACACAAGCCTCGCCAGATGGAAGTGTGAAAGCTTCACCCTTTTTCTCGAGGCTCTTTGAGTTTCCTTTAAAAAGATTTGACCATGAGTCAGCCACCATGACTTTAGGCGTGGTATTAACCGGAGTAACCATAGGGATGGCCGTCACGGTTTCATCAGGTTGACTTGTAGCTACCTTAGAAGCTTCAACCATGTTAGATATGTCCTCTGGAGTGGTTGTTGTAACAACATTCACAGAGTCGATGATTAGGTCAGAAGGATTCTGGATTCCTCGATTGAGGGCAGGTTCCAACATTTGAGTCACATCTTCTGGAGCGATTGCGTGAGCAATTTTCACAGAATCAGCTAATAGGTCAAGAGATGGCGGCGCAGCTGAAGCCATCAAATCTGAGCTAAGAACGGTTTTTGATTCGCTCTCAGCTGGAAGACCTAAATCTAGAGGAGCCAAGGTCGAAGGTGACTCAGCTACAGCAGGAGGAGTGTTATTGTCTCCGACATCGGAATTTTGGGATGATGCAGGAGAAACAGTAACAGGTGAAGAGAGAAGATCAAATGCTTTTGTAGGAGAGCGTTTTTTAGGCTTTTTCGGGAGCTTTGTCTTCCCCATAAGGTGGGAAGGGCCTGTGAGGAGCGGCGGCAAAGGATTCCGTCGCCGAGCTTGACTCCGGCGAAGGAGAGAAAAAGAATTCACTTTTCCACCTTAGAGAGAGATTTGAAAAGTGTGTGGTTTTTTTCCTTTGAAAATCAAAGATTTGAAATCAACTTTTATTTTCGTTTTAATTTGCTCCATCAAATCTTCCAACTCTGATTTGTCGAAATAAAATAAATTCAAATTTAAGTCTTAAGATTAGTTTCATCGAAAAAAATTAAATTAGTTTTCCTAATTGAAGACAAATTCTGTGTTGGAACTATATAAATAAAAATCAAATCTTTACAAAACATAGAAGATGGTTTCAAACGGTTAAACGATTCCATGATATGTCTTTTCGATTTGTGCCAGTGACAAGATCATGGCTTCAACTACGTTGTTTCTCCTCATCTTCATCGTCGTCTTCGCTTTCTGTGCCTAGTGATGACCATATTGTTCGTCTCATTCTAGACCAGAAATCAGCTTCAGGAGCTTTGGAAACTTTTCAATGGGCTTCGAGTTTTCCTGGGTTTATCCATTCTCGTTCCACTTACCGTGCTCTGTTTCATAAACTCTGTATTTTCCGACGTTTCGATACTGTCTACCAACTGCTCGACGAAATGCCTCAATCAATCTGTTTACCTCCTGATGATGCTATCTTTATAACTATCGTCCGAGGATTTGGACGTGCTAAATTGACGAAACGTGTGATTAATGTAGTTGATCTTGTTGCGAAATTCGGGGTTAAACCGTCTCTGAAAGTTTATAATTCGATTTTGGATGTTTTGGTTAAAGAAGATATTGACATAGCTAGAGAGTTTTTCAGAAGGAAGATGATGGCTAGTGGGATCCAAGGTGATGAGTATACTTATGGGATTTTAATGAAAGGTCTTTGCTTGACGAATAGGATTGGTGATGGTTTTAAGCTTCTTCAGATTATGAAGACGCGAGGCGTGGCGCCAAATACTGTGGTGTATAACACTTTGCTTTATGCTCTTTGCAAGAACGGGAAGGTTGGGAGAGCTAGGAGTTTAATGAGTGAAATGAAGGAACCAAATGATGTAACTTTCAACATTTTGATATCTGCGTACTGCAACGAGGGTAAGTTGATTCAGTCAATGGTGTTGTTGGAGAAATGCTTTGGTTTGGGCTTTGTTCCCGATGTTGTCACGGTAACTAAGGTGATGGAAGTTCTATGCGATGAAGGTCGTGTATCTGAGGCACTCGAGGTTCTTGAGAGAGTGGAAAGGAAAGGAGGTAGAGTCGATGTTGTAGCTTGTAACACATTGGTTAAAGGCTATTGTGGAATAGGGAAAGTGAGAGTTGCTCAACGTTTCTTTAAAGAGATGGAGAGGAAAGGTTACTTGCCTAATGTGGAAACATACAATTTGTTGATTGCTGGATTTTGTGAAGTTGGAATGTTGGATTCAGCTCTTGATATTTTCAACGATATGAAAACAGATGCGATTAGATGGAACTTTGCTACGTTTAACACGTTGATCAAAGGGCTTTCGGTAGGAGGGAGGACGGACGATGGTTTAAAGATACTAGAACTGATGGAAGACAGTGAAACCGTTCGTGGGGCAAGAATTGATCCGTATAATAGTTTGATATATGGCTTTTACAAGGAAAACCGTTGGGAGGAAGCTCTGGAGTTCTTGCTAAAGATGGAGAAATTGTTTCCAAGGGCTGTTGACAGGAGCTTCAAGTTGATAAATATATGCGAGAAAGGCGGTATTGATGATGTAAAGACGGCGTATGATCAAATGATCGGAGAAGGAGGAGTTCTTAATGTTATAGTATCCCATTGCTTGATTCATAGATACAGCCATGAAGGCTACATGGAAGAAACACTAGAGCTAATAAACGACATGGTAACTAAAGGCTATTTGCCTCGATCATCGACATTCAATGCCGTGATTACCGGGTTCTGTAAGCAAGACAGAGTCACGAGTGGCATCAAGTTTGTGGAAGACATGGCTGAGAGAGGTTGTGTACCTGATGGAGAAAGCTACAACCCGTTGCTCGAAGAATTGTGCTCGAAAGGTGATTTTCAAAACGCGTGGTTGCTTTTCTCACGAATGGTGGAGAGGAGTATTGTCCCTGATTCTTCTATGTGGAATTCACTGATCTTTTGTCTCAGCCAGAAAACCAAGATCCACTCAAACACCTTATTGCAGGACATAATCCAAAGCTAAAGCTAGTAAGGCTTGAACTTGGGGTCTTGATACAGAGTAGGCTTTAAACTGGGGGAAGCAGAGAGAATGGTTCTTTTGAAAATCTGTTAAAAGCCAAAAGCCAAGATCTTTGGGGGAAAGGGGGGAGATATGTACCTAAAGCAGAGGCACAAGATTACAAGGACCATGAGAAGAGGGCAAAATGGAGAATTTGACAATGTTAAAAAAAGGACAAGAAGAGCAAAAAGTGGAGAGAGTCTTATGTTTCGAGGACACAACGCAATCTGAGTGCTATTCCTCTTTCTCTTGTCTTTCTCTCTCTCTGTTCAAGAAATTAAAGAAAAGAGACTCTTTTATTCAAAGATCCAAACTTTGAATTCAGACAAGAAGAAAGAGATATGTCGTGTTCTTCCTCATCTGGATCAGAAGAAGAGGATGAAGGTTTCGATGCATACCGTAAAGGTGGATATCACGCTGTGAGAATCGGAGACCAGTTTTCTGGTGGTCGTTACATTGCTCAGAGAAAGCTTGGTTGGGGTCAATTCTCTACCGTTTGGCTTGCCTATGATACTCGCACCTCTGTACACATCTCTCTCTCTATATATCTCCTTATACTATGCAAACAAGATCTTGAATGCATACATTTGATTTCTTAGATTGTAATGTATCCATTAGTCTTCTTATATTCATTTTCATCTAGGCTCTGATCTGTTTTGATGCAAGATCTTAGCTTCTTGTGAATCAATCTTTCAAGAAAACAAAATTCTGAATTTTAGGATCTTGATGGTTCTTGATTTTGACACTGTTGCTCTGTAGTTATAACCAACCATAGCAGTTTGGTTCTTGAAATAAAATGTGTATTTATTGGCCTTGTTCCTTAAATGCCATCTTCACTTTATGAGTGTGTAACATCAAGTATAGGCTGAATTTAATGTACAAGCTCCATCTTGTTTGTATAATAACTGTGTGTTTTTCTACAGAACTATGTTGCTTTGAAGATTCAGAAGAGTGCCCAACAATTTGCACAAGCTGCACTTCACGAGATTGAACTTCTTCAAGCTGCTGCTGATGGGGATCCTCAAAATACTAAATGTGTTGTTCGTCTTATCGATGATTTCAAGCACGCAGGTCCCAACGGGCAGCATTTATGCATGGTGCTTGAGTTTCTTGGCGATAGCTTGCTCCGTTTAATCAGATATAACCGTTACAAAGGGATGGAGTTGACTAAAGTACGGGAGATATGCAAATGTATACTGACTGGTCTAGATTATTTGCATCGTGAACTCGGCATGATTCACTCCGATTTAAAACCCGAAAACATTCTTCTTTGTTCCAGCATTGACCCTGCCAAGGATCCCATCAGATCCGGACTAACACCGATACTAGAAAAGCCAGAGGGAAACCAAAACGGTGCAGCAAGCCTGAATTTCATTGAGAAGAAGTTGAAGCAGAGAGCAAGAAGAGCGGTTGCTAAAATATCAGGAAGAAGAGTTTCCATTGTAGGTTTAAGTGAAACACCGACAAAGACCAAGAGAAATTTGGATGGGATTGATATGAGATGCAAAGTTGTAGACTTTGGGAACGCTTGTTGGGATGATAATAAATTTGCAGAAGAAATACAAACAAGACAGTACAGAGCTCCTGAAGTAATACTTCAGTCAGGCTACTCTTTCTCTGTTGATATGTGGTCTTTCGCTTGCACCGCTTTCGAGCTTGCCACAGGCGATATGCTCTTTGCTCCAAAAGATGGAAATGGTTATGGAGAAGACGAGGTAAATATGCATTTCAAGAAAATCCCATATCGATGTTAACCGAAGAGTTTCTTTCTTATACATTCTTCGTCTCTGGTTTGTCTTTAGGACCACCTTGCTCTTATGATGGAACTCTTGGGAAAAATGCCTCGGAAGGTACCTGGAAAACACTTGGTTTTAGTCTCTTTTTTACTCGGTTATAGTCTCTTTGATACTTCTGATTTGATTAGATTGCCATTGGAGGTGCGAGATCAAAGGATTACTTTGACAGACACGGCGACCTAAAGAGGATCCGAAGGTTGAAAATTTGGCCACTCGACCGTTTACTGACCGATAAATACAAGTTACCTGAAGCAGAAGCACGTGAATTTGCGGATTTTCTTTGCCCGATTCTTGATTTTGCGCCTGAGAAACGTCCTACTGCTCAACAGTGCCTGCAACATCCATGGCTGAATCTAAGGACACAGAACAATGAAGAGCATATAGAAGGTCAGATGGGTAACTTGCAGATCAGAGGTTGAAGAATTGGAACTTTCTCTCTTTTTTCCATTCTTTGGTTGGAATAATTTTGATTATGTTTATTTGTTTGTTCTTCTTTAATCTTTACTAAATTTTGGGGACATATGATCAGTGACTAACCCACTGGTTTCATATATACGTATAATATAACACATTGCGATGTAATGATTGAATTGAGTTGAGTAATAAGGTCTGATCCCAATCTCGTTATCTATAAAATGTTCCGTCTATAGTACTGGTGGCCTGATGGGTGATGCATTTGTCATATACGCCAGTAAGCTATGTGTAACTTCATTTGTATTGTTGCATCGTTTTCAATATGTATACATGTTGTTTATGTGATAATTTGCATTTCGCAAATTTTGTATTCATGATTTAAAATTAATGGAGTAATTGCCAGGAAAAAACTATTATATATCTATATATATATAAACTTCTTGTTTAAAACCTTGAGGAACAAATCCATAAAAAAATTAACAACCTATTTCCAAATTTATAAAAAAAATTCCATTAAAAATATGATGTAATTTTTGTTTTTTTATCTTCTTAGCATAGAAGAATTTATGATTTACTGTTGTTTTGCTAACAAATAATGTTTTATTTTGTGTTGCGGCGAGTAAAGCTCGAAAATATGTGGCAATGAGATAGACGGACTTTGGTTCCCTGCAAGTAAAACAATAGTTCATTGTTATTATTAGGATTGAAAATTCATTTATCAAACACAATTTTTAAAAGACGTTTACGCATCAAGAAACTGGTCATTATCTTATTTGTAGAGCTAATGTATCGCAGCCTAGATCGCATATAATGGAAATGAAGAGTTATTTTCAATTATCAAATATTAGAATTCGCATTTGTGTCAAACTTTTTACTAAACCACATTTAAAGAATATAGACTAGTCAAAATGGTGAGAAATAAATGATTAATGTGGAAATGGACGTAGGCATGGGCATAAAAACCGAATCTGAATTCCCGAACCTGTACCCGATCCAAAACTTTACAAGTACCTGTATGGATATCCTTAACTACTAAATCACAAGTCACTTCCCCAATAATATTTTGCCATGTGGAGTTTTATAGCTTAAAATATTAATAAAATAATTAAGCAAAATAATAGAATGCGAACGTAACTATTAAAAAAAAATCATAATCTTATTAATCCCTAAATTTGTGGCTCAACCGCCCACTACTCCTTGATCTGTAATTTCAAAATAAAACCATCGATTAGTTCATCATATATATTGTTGCATTAACAATTGAAAGAGAATCACCCTCTCCATATTGTTATCCGTCTCGCTGAAAAAATAAAAAATTGTACAGTTACTTTCACAATCTTCTTCATATCTTCTCTCAAAGTAACAAATGATCATAAGCTGCTCAGCCCTTTACCCACAAATATGGACGATATTGGCATAAGCAATTTGAAGCATCAAGCAAGTGCTCAAACTTTCGAAACGGTAACAAACTCACTCAGATTTAAAATAAATAAGTAAAAATTTGTTTTCTAATATGAGCGCATTAAAAGAACATGATATTTACAGGAGATACAAGAATGAAAAGAGAGTTGGTGCACTTGATGTAAGTAATAAATTTTTACTTCTAATTTCAATATTGTTTGTGTGTTACTCAAATAACTACATGAAATATTCGATCATGAATATAGAAGACTTGACTAATTGAAAAATGCATGTTCTAACTTCTAAAGTCAAAATGCATGTGGGATTTTTTTTTTAAAGAAAAAGATGTGGGATTCAATCACGAACAATTTGAAGGTTTATTTTGTTTGTCGCATGAATCCTTATTTCCTTTGTTCTGTTTTTTTTGAGATAGTAAGTTCCATTTTCTTTGTCTTTATTATTAACATGATGGTGGTGATAAAGTCAAAATAAATTATCCTAAGAAAGATGATATCTGCGCTGTGGAGATCTATGCACAGTTAAATCATATTTCATTATTTTTCTCTATTTGTTGGTTTTGTCTCCACCATTCTTATATTTCTTTTTATGCCTATTCAATATTTCAAGTTCTCTCCCTAAATAAAGATTTATTTGCACGTAAACAAGATTGCTTTACTCTTTTCTCACATACTTTATAAAAAACAATTATCATTCAACTTTTTCTGTGTGTTTTAATCATTTTTGTTTTACTTGGGAGGTGGAGAATGCGGAAATAATTTCCTCAAAAACGTTGCAATTCGATAAGATACGAGAAGAGAAAGAATTACAAACATAATTTTATCACAATAAGGTGAAGATCAAGTGGTTTGAGGTTAAACGAAGGGAGTGGGCGCTTGCATGACTACGACTCCATGATTCAAACCAGAGCTGGTTCGAACTATTTTTGGTATTTTCGAAGAGCAGCCAATTTTTCAACGTGCCCATCTAATTTCACAAAGTATTTTTATTTGAAAATACAAAATCATTTTGTTTCGTCAATTTTATAAATTGGTATTTCAATATTTTTAATAAAGAAAAATGGATTTCTATATTAAAAAAAAGAGAGAAGAATGTCCATGGTCATGCCCGTAAAATTTATAAACCCGATAGAACCTGTACCCGAAAGGACCCAACCCGAACCTGTATCCATAAGCTCATGCTTATATATCATTTGTCACATTTTTATGTAGTTTGAAATTTACATTTAGTATATTTTGTCACATTTTTAAGTAGTTTGATATTTAATTTTGGTATTTCAAATGTTTTGTGTTGTTTTTGGTTCAAATATTTTTCATATTCCATGTTGTTTTTTTGTAGATTTGGAGAGAAAAAAGAGTTTAAAGCACAATTGAACTTAAAAGAACAAGAACAACCCGAACCTGTACCCGAGAGAATCCGAACCTGTATTCGACCCGAAACTTAATAGGTACCTGTATGGGTATAAAATTTATAGACCCGATAGAACCCGACCAGAATCCGACCCGAATATCCGTTTGCCCATGCCTATCTCATAGTGCACAACATTTTTTGAAAATAATAATAATACTACCATTACTTTTTTCTCCTTTTCAAAAATATTAAACTAGATTTCTAAATTAAATGACAATAGACTGAATATATTACAAATCAGAAACAAAATATTGAAATAAAAATATGTTAGAATTTTCTCTTCAATTTGAAAAGAAATTAAGAGGTTAATATAAAACTAAGTAGATAAACAAAAATCGACAACTAGAAAAGGAGTAAAGGTTGATGCACATTACTGTGATTAATTTGTATGTCGATTTAACCTCTTCTCGTTTTAGAAAAATAATAGTGGTGGCCGATTTTGGTGAATAATTTGGATTTTGGTTATCAAGCAAGAAAAGAAAAATAAATGTTTATGATAAACTCATGTTTAAAAACTGACTAAAACTTATCTAACTAATTGAATTATGAATAAATATAAAGAGCAGAAATAGTATATGCGTGGATATTCATCTAGTAGATATAAGTTGCTTAGAGATTTACTATTTAGTATATATGACACATGATATTCATATAAACATTGTGTTTTAGCTGAAACTAAGTTCTGTTAAACGACAATAAAAAACAATTCATCTCATGTTTGGTGACCCTAACCTTGATTTATGGTAATACCATTTTTACATAAGTAGAAAATGATTAAACCAAACTAAACCAATTTCTCAACTTACGGATTGGAAATCCATGATGGCCACTTGCCAACATAGTTTAATTCGCCACGATACAAAATGATTTTATATTTTGATGAAGATCATTATAAGGTAACATTGAGAGTTGCTTCCTCCTTTAACATTTTTATGATGTCAAATTTAAAATCATTTTGTTCTTGAAAACAATCTAAAGTTTTCTCCTTTCTTCTAGTTTATTATTCTTTAATAACTATTTCAGTTTCAATCTATTTGATCAGTTTTATTAATTTGAGCATGAATCTATCTTGATTTGGATTTACTTACATAACTCACAAATTTTTTTGTAACTTGAAGAGTTATGTATCTACGTGGAACTGACCAGACATTTAATCAGTGGCGAATGTAGTGAGCATTTGAGAGGGGCACTTGCCCACCATGATTTTGTAGAAATTAGTGTAATTCTTTAAACATTTTTCTTGATGCCCCTCCTGTAATTGTTATTTCTTTGGGAGAGGCACTTGTCCACCATGATTTTGTAGAAATTGTTATAGTTTTCGATTTTATGCAGCCTAGATATAGGGTTTGTTAGACAATAAGTGTGTTTTACAGTGTGTTTAGATGGCAGGCTAATTCAAAGTTAGATGGTGGATTTCTCAATTAGATCCAAAGTCCAAACTATAGGCGCAAATAATCACCAACCATGCTGAAACACAGCTCACCATATCATAAGTCAATGGCCTATCAATAATGTCGATAGATTATTCCCACTAACTATTGCGTATTTCGAAATAAGCAGACTTTTCATTCTATTTGATTTCTAAGTAGATCGAGAGTCGAGACAACGAGTAACTCTTTGGTTTAATATTGATAATATCCTAAGAAAATTGGTGATGTATAATAAGTTTTATGTCCATAATTAAGAATCTAATACTAAATACAGTAGAACCTCCATAAATTAATACTCGATAAATTAATAAACACCATAAATCAATAAATTATTTTGATCCCGAGTCGGACCAATGTAAAAATCAACTCAATTTGATAAAATGATAAGATAATGTGTAAAGTTTGTTAAATAATTAAGATAATTAGATGAAAGTGTTAAATAATTAAGATAATTAGCCATGAATAATGAAGGAGATGGTAACGGCTGGATTTTGAATCTACGATGAACAGGACCACCGGATTATGTCTCATCCGATCGTGGATTGGGTATGCCACGCCGAGGTATTATCATGGAACACTGCTGTGTCTTTCCCCTGGAGTTTTGAGACAAACTTCTGAGGAAGGAGGTTATGGATCAATAAAGGAAACCAGAGATTGTGGGGGTCTCAATGGAAAAATCTCACAAATTAATTTAGATCTTACCTTGGACAGAGGGACTCGAATCAAATCCCTGGATTATCGACCTCTTACTGGGACAGGATTGATTTATGGAAAGTGTAAATCAATTACAAACCTGATTGAGCAAGATCCACTCCCCCTCATTATGAGTAAATCGGACTGGTGGTGGAAAGATCCCTGTAATTGCTCCACAGAGGATGTTTTAAACCAGCGAAATTACATTTGTCAAAGCTCACACACCTCAGTGTATCCCATTCACAGAAATCAAATTCGTGTCTCTTACCAATTTTGTGGAAACATTCCAATGGCTTTCTGTGGACAATTGGTTGCTGCAGAGCACAATGCCAAGAAGGGACAACCCATCAAGCTCCCTCCTCTTGATAAGACTCAGATCCTTAAGAGATTTGAACGGACCCTGGTTGGGCGAGTGTTGCTTCGTGAAGCACAAGAGCAGAATCACAAAGCTCTGATAGGCTTCCTTCCGACGGTGTGGAGATGCGAAGGCCGTGTCCAGGGGCTGGACATGGGTGACGGCAAAATCCATTTCCGATTTCAGAATGAAGAGGATTTGGAGGCGGTGATGACTCATAGACCTTATCACTTTGATGGGTCTATGATTGCTTTGGAACGCTGGATTCCGACTGTGAGAAGGGATTTCCCTAGTACTATCCCGTTCTGGATAGTAATCAAAGGATTACCAGACTATAGAAGGGATGAGGAATCGGTGAGGAGCATTGGGGAAGCTCTTGGTGAATGGTTGGATGTGGACGTCTCTGAACCAACACCACGCGTTCGAGTGCTGCTTGAATGTAATGCACCTCTTGTTATGCGGAGGGAATCGGATGATGAAGGGATACTGGTGAGGCTGAATTTCAAGTACGATAAGTTGCAGAAATACTGCAACCGGTGTCTCCGGATGACCCATGAAAGCCAGTCATGCCCGGAGCGAGTTCAGGACGCTCAACTCCACCAGAGGGAACAGAGGCGAGACCCCAATAGGAGGAGGGAGAACGAAGCTGGGAGAGGCAGGACGAGAAGCAGCCGAGAGGACCGAGGAAAGGCGGTGGTGAAACCCTCTACAAGGGGTCCGAGTGGTAGGGAAGTGACGGAGGGGGGGTCAATTCCTCGACCTAAACCGGTGCGCCGGGATATACTGGAGGAGCTCAACTCCAGTCAAGCCACTGTGGAAGCTCCAACCACAGCCTATAGCTCAACAAAGGAGTGGGTGCGGAGAACTTTCGTCACCACCGAACCGGTACGATCACCTACCCCCGGCCGGGAGGATAACAATAGTGGATTGCTACCGGAGACCAAACGTGCCAAGCCACGCGCACCGTGGTATCGAACCACGGTGGAAGAAGCAGCAATTGCCAACGAGGTGTTTGTTCAGGAGGAGAAATGGAAAGGAGTGGTTAAAGTCCCGGCTCCGGTGGAACATCACGCGGTAACGCAGGTCGGAGACGAATCTCCTCAGGTGGCTAGGGTTACGATCACTGAGGCTGAGCAGAAACAAAAAGGTCAGGTGCGGGCTTATGGGCCTGAGGATCGTGAAGCCCATCAGCTGGATGATAGCTTGGAGCTGGGGGATCAAGATTTAGGTTCTACGGATTTGGGCCTCCAATCTGGGTTGAGCCCAACGGGAGTCATTTTCTCCTCTTAAGGGCTTGATGCATAGGAACAATAAGGACATGAAGACTGCGCAACGGACTAATAAAGCACTTGGCGTTAAAAAGAAAATTGAGCATAACGCGTTTCATGGGAAGCGTATTCATCAACACATGGCCTTAGCGGCTTTGGAGAATCCAAAAGTTTTGGCTGGCATGTTGAACCCGTCGTCCTCGAAGACGGGCCCGGATGAGGGAGAAAAGTCGACGGAAATCAATGAACCGGTGGTTAAGGAGAAACCACCGACGGACGAGTAAATGATCCTAAGTTGGAACTGTCAGGGAGCTGGTAGTTTCTTGGCAGTTCGTAGATTGCGTGAATTTCGTAAGAAGTTTTTCCCGGGGATTCTCTTTCTTATGGAGACTAAGCGTGATCATCAGTTCCTTCAAGATTTACAAGTTGAATTTGGTTATGATTTTCTTTTTACTGTTAACCCTTCTGGTCGTAGTGGAGGTCTAGCCCTTATGGCTAAGGCCGAATTCCGTGTGCAAGTTCTTTTTTCAAACAAAAATATCATCGATGTAATGGCAAGCATTAGTGGTAATAAAGTGTTTCTGTCTTTTGTTTACGGAGAGCCTGTTATTACAAATCGTGCTTTTGTTTGGGAACATCTTACCCGTATTAGTACTACTAGATTTGCACCCTGGTTCATGACAGGAGATTTTAACGAGATTACGGGTCATCACGAAAAAACAGGGGGTCGGAGGAGACCGGATAACTCTTTCCTGGAGTTTAATCTCATGCGACAAAACTGCGGAATGGTAGATTTCCCATACGTGGGAAATTGTCTATCCTGGTTCGGTCGACGTGGTACCAATGTTATCCGATGTCGGTTGGACCGTTCAATGGGAAACGAAGAGTGGTATGCACTTTTTTCCCATTCGAAGATGGAATATCTTCGCTTCATGGGATCAGACCACCGGCCTGTTCTGACCCATATTGTGAACACTCGAATGGGTGGCACAAAAAAGTTCAGATTTGATAAAAGATGGATAACCAAACCAAATTTCGAGGATGTGGTACGAGATGGCTGGATAAGTGGGCGAGCAGGAGAAGCGGCAACTCTGGGAGATCGGATAGCCAATTGTCGGAAAACCATTTCCCGCTGGCGAAGAAAGGATCATTTGGTCACCGAGGCAGAGATAGAATCTTTGAAGAATCGCCTTGAAGAGGCCCAAAGCAATGACCAGGCTACAACCGAAGAGATTGGGGCCCTACAAGAATTGCTGTGTGCGGCCCTTCGAGAAGAGGAACTTTACTGGCACCAAAAAAGTAGGGTTACCTGGCATCAAGAAGGTGACCAAAACACAAAGTTTTTTCAGGCCTCTACGAAGCAGCGGAGGGCGCGTAACAGGATTCTAGGCATTCTAACAGAGTCAGGGGTGTGGACAGAAAAGGAAGATGAAATTGAAAAAACCGTAACGGATTATTTTGCGGAAATGTTCACTTCTACGACCATTTCGGATTTGGAAGTGTCACTGTCACATATTCAGAGCTGTGTTACTCCTGAAATGAATGAAATCCTAACTAGGGAGGTTTCTGACCAGGAGGTCAAAGCGGCAGTTTTTTCCATCCACCCAGGGAAGGCCCCGGGGCCAGATGGAATGACAGCTTTGTTCTACCAGAAGTTCTGGGAGTTGATTGGTCCCCAGGTCGTGGATATGGTTCGGAACTTCATGAATACTGGAGTCATGGAACCAGTCAGCAATATGGTAAATATCTGTTTGATTCCAAAAGCAGAGCGCCCTCGGGAGATGAAGGAATTCCGTCCAATTAGCTTGTGTAATGTGAGCTACAAGATTATTTCTAAGCTTCTCTGTCAGAGGATGAAACGTTTTCTTCCATCTTTGGTATCTGAAACCCAATCCGCCTTTGTGGCAGGAAGACAGATTACGGATAATATTCTTATCGCACAAGAGGTTTTCCACGCCCTCATGACAAGCTCGGTGGGCAAGAAGGAGTTTATGGCTATTAAGACAGACATGAGTAAGGCTTATGATCGGGTTGAATGGGCCTTCCTGGAGGCCCTACTGAGGAAAATGGGTTTCTCAGAGAGATGGATCTTATGGACCATGACTTGTGTCAATTCCGTGACGTACAACATCTTACTGAATGGTGAGCCAAAAGGAGCCATAACACCCACGCGCGGCTTACGCCAGGGGGACCCGCTTTCTCCGTACCTATTTATCCTGTGTACACAGGTGTTAATAGCGAATATTAATGCTGCTGAGGCAAATGGGAGTTTGTGTGGCTTTAGAGTAGCACCGACATCCCCCACACTGACCCACCTATTGTTTGCGGATGATAGTCTTTTCTTCTGTAAAGCAACAGTGGACCAATGTGAAAGTATCCTCAAGGTGTTAGAGGTGTATGGGAACGCGTCGGGTCAGCGCATAAATTTTGATAAATCAGCAATTACGTTTGGGAAGGAGGTGCCGAGTGCCTGTAGATTGGAACTCAAGACGCGGCTGAACATACCAACAGAAGGCGGGTCTGGAAAATATTTGGGAATCCCGGAACAGTTGCAGGGATCAAAAGCGGAAGTTTTTGCCTATGTACAGGAACGTTTGAATCAACGGATAAATGGGTGGTCGGCTAAATTTTTATCCAAAGGCGGAAAAGAGGTTATGATTAAATCAGTGGCGCAAGCATTACCAAATCATGTGATGTCCACTTTTCTCTTGCCCAAAAGTGTACTCCGAAAATTATCGAGTGCGGTTGCTAGGTTCTGGTGGAAAACTAAAGAAGATTCAAAGGGGATGCATTGGATAGCTTGGAAAAAAATGTGTCTCCCGAAGAAAGTAGGAGGTATGGGTTTTAAGTCTTATGAAGAGTTCAATAAGGCGCTGCTAGCTAAGCAACTCTGGCGACTTAACCATTACCCAAACTCTTTAGTGGCAAGAGTTTTGAAAGGAAAGTACTTTCGTTTCTCGAACCCTTTGGAAGCTCGACAACATTACCGTCCGTCCTACGGATGGCGAAGTTTACTCAGTGCCCAACCTCTCCTACAAGAAGGTATGAGACGTACTATTGGATCGGGTGCGCAAACTTGGTTTTGGACCGATGAGTGGCTTCCTGATGAATATCCACGCAGAGTTAGAAGTCTGGTTCAGAATCCTAATAGATATGAACGGGTATCAGATTTCATTGACGCCCCTACAGGAAGATGGAAGATGGAAAAGCTACGAGAAAGTGTCCATGCAGAGGATATCAACCTAATCCTAACCATAAAACCATCGGTGCGAGGAATTCAGGATGGGTATAGTTGGCATTTTACAAATTCTGGTCTGTACACAGTGCGTTCTGGATATGAAGTTGCAAGGCAACAGTTAGATACGGAGCTGGTGTATGCGCAACAACTACCATCAGTAAATCCACTAAAGGAAAGAGTTTGGAAACAGCAGACTTCCAGTAAAATCCGCCATTTCCTATGGCAGGCTATCTCGGGAGCAGTGGCGGTTAATGAGAGACTGGCGAATAGACATCTCCAACTTGACCGTAAATGCCCCACATGCGGAGACTGTGATGAGACAATTAATCATGTTTTGTTTACATGTCCGCCGGCTCGACAAGTGTGGGCGTTGTCAAACATCCCAAACCCCCCAGCTGTATTCCCCACGGATAACTTATGGGGCAACATGGACTATTTGTTCTCTAGGGTACCTGGACAAGCAGATGGAGAGGAACATAGCCGGTGCTTTCCCTGGATTATTTGGTACCTTTGGAAGGCTCGAAACGCCAAAGTGTTTAACAATTTCGAACAAGCACCACGGGCAATCCTGGACCGGGCTCGAACGGAGGCCAGAGAGTGGTTTTTGGCTAACCTTGCTATGGTAGTGCCGGCCCAGGGGCATAATTTTGAAGATGCAGCCTCGCATGGGGATGCGGTGTTCAGGTGCTTTGTGGATGGTTCGTGGAAACAGGAGGATGATACGTGTGGATTAGGTTGGATTCTCCAGCTTCAAGATGGGACATCTGACGTATTGGGAACAAGAGGAATGAGGCGAACAATATCACCATTACATGCCGAATTGTCCAGCCTCCTCTGGGCTATGTCAAGTCTGCGTAAGTATAACCGATATTGTTCGGCGTTCTATACGGATTCACAGGAGTTGGTGCGTATGGTCGAAAGCCCGGCGAGTTGGCCACGCTTCAGGTCAGAGCTTGAAGAACTCCAGGAGTTACGTATTTCTTTCCCAGACTTTACTCTTACGTATTGTCCAAGGGGAAAGAATGAAAAAGCAGATTTCCTAGCGAAATACGCTCGATCTCGTAACATGATTTTTTCGTATGTTAGCACTTCCTTTCCGCCCTGGTTCAGTAATGCTTCTGTATTTCTGTAATTAGTAGGAATTTGTGCGTCCGTGACAAAAAAAAAAAAAAAAAAAAAGATAAGATAATAATTTTTTTAAAACTCCTATGTAAAATATGGTCTTAATAATAGCATAAATTAATAATTGTAAATCTTAGACATATATTGATATACATCTAAGGTAATTTAGTAAAATATGACTCCAATGTTGTTTGTCTTTTCTTAAAGTTGGAATCACGTTGGAGCTCATCTCTAATTTTCCTTATTGCATCAGCAACTCATGGTGTTGTCTTCTCAACCTGCATCCAAAAGTTATGAAGAGTTCTAGAAGCGAGAATTGCTTCCTTACGCGTAACTGGTTCCAAGGGTAATGCAAGATCTTCTTCACCTTCTTCTTCAACATTAAGGATAGTAGCCGCAATTTCTTCTAAACTCTGAACTTCTGAGGAAGCATCGTTTTCACCTGGATAGTCTAGTAAGGTCTTGACATCCATTTTGTTCCGATAACAGAGATTATTAATCACAACTTCAAGTTCATGAATGTCGTTAATTTGATTCATCTTCTAAATTCCTTGATACATCCTCTGTTGAGCGAATTTTGCAGTGCCGGAAACAATTTGCTATTGTCTCTTGACGAACATCAGTTGTCCAAGCCAATACTGCAAAATTGATAGCATTCAAAACGTTGATCTTACCTGGATCAGATTGTCCCAACTCATAGCCTTCTAAAATCTCACGGTAAAATCTCATACGATAATGCATCTTAAAAGCTCTTATTATTCCAGCATCACAAGGTTGAATTTTTGATGTCATGTTGGGTGGCAAGAAGTACAGCTCAACATTTTATAGTCCTTCAATATTTCTTGGATGTGCCGGACAATTATCTACCACAAACAAAACTCTTCTTCCATGCATTCTCGTATCAAACCAGCGGATATATTCTTCAAAAAGCACACTTGTCATCTAAGCTCTTTTGTTGGCACGATAGTGACAATTCAAGCTACTCATGTTGATATTCTTGAAACAACGAGGCTTTGCATATTTTCCAATAATCCATCGAAGAATTTTTTCAGATCCATCCTCATTACAACAAATAACAACAGTTAGTCGTTCGTTGTCTTGCTTTTTTCCTTCAAGTTGTTTCGTAGCAAGAGAATGATCAGCTTGTAACCTGTAAAATAAACCAGTTTCATCCATATTGAAAACATCTTTCATAGGAAATTGATTTATTTTTTTCCTTATAGCTTCTCGTTTCTTCTCCATGTCTTGTACATCAACCGAACCACTCTCTCCAAAACGGCGGTATGACTTGATGCCATGTCGTAACTTGAATCTTTCAAGCCATCCTTGAGAAAATTGGTGCTCTATATCTTGCTCAGGGTACACAAGTTTCATTGTTTCTTTTGCCTTCGTTAAAATTAGCTCTCCAGTCATATTTACACGATCTTGGTATTGTAAAAACCACTCAAAAACAACTTTCTCCACGTCTGAAAATTTTGCTGGTTTGTGCCTCTTGATATCTCTACTTGTTTCAAAATTGATAGAAAGATAATCACTTGATCGTTTGAGTGTGTTTGAGATTGTAGCTTGACTAACCTTTAGATGAAACTTTTTTTTTAACCCACGTTTGCAAATCTTTCTGGATGGATGACGCATGATCTCTTTTATGCTCACATAACTCTTTGCGTATTTGATCCGTCATTGGCGATTTCCCAACACCTTTTAGATGGGAAGCCATTGCTAAATTTGATTTTGAAACAAGCGATGAAAAAGAATGTTTAATCAAAAACCTAAGATGAACATCAAAACAAAGTCACGTACATAAAAAAAATGTAAGGAAATGAATCATTATGGAAGCAAATTGAATAAAATATGTAAAAAACAAATCATTATGGAAATTCTAGTGAATATATATATTGGTAGAATATGAATTCTGAAGAAACTTTCTTATTTTAAATTAAAGAATCTTAGATTAGAGATTTAACAAAATCTCTTTCTAAATTAATAATTATTAATTTATCGATAAAATAATATTCTCTCTAAATTAATAAATTATTTCGGTCCCAACATTATTAATTTATAGAGGTTTTACTGTAAATAAAAATTAAGTGAATAACATTCATCTCAAACAAAATGACAATATTACCCATCATTAATTTATAACTATTATTAAGAAAATAAAAAATAAAAAATTAAATTTACCAAAACCTAATTTTCTTTTCTTCCTCTTCCTTCCACGCCTCTTTTTCTTCTACGTGAGCCATCTTTTTTCTGTCTTTCTTCCATTGTTTCTTCCTCTTCTTCTTACTATTTTTTTTCTTCTTACACAAACATCATAATCGATTTCATCTCTTTCAAGTAATCTATAAAATCAATTATCATTATACAACGTTGAAAAATCTTCAGGCATGGATTAAGATTTTATGTCTTCTCGTTGTCCAACGTTAAACTTCCCATTATCGTCTCATTTCCTTGTCAATCTGAGCCGCCGCTGAAGATCAATAGAGTTAACTATTTTAGAAAATCAGGTAACTATGGTTCTCATAATAGTTAACTGTATATGTTATTTTCATTATACAAACTATAATACGTAACTACGTTTCTGATAATAGTTCACTATGTATTTTATAATTTTTCATTATGCAAACTATAATGGACAACTACATTATGAACATATAGTTAACTATTTTTTTAAAATAAGTAATTATTATAACAACGTTTTCATATAGTCCACTATGTTATAAAATATGTAGAGTAGACAACTATGTTATAAAAATACTTAACTATATTTTAAAATTATGATTATTTCCTGAAAAATAGTTAACTATCTTCTCAAATCATAGTTACAAAATATAGTCAACTATCTTTCCAAAAATCAATAATATATATAGTCTCGAAAATAGTCAACTATATTAAAATAGTTATGTAGAACTGTTTTTACCCATATTTTTGTTTTTGCAGAGAGTACATCTATAAAAATCATTGATGAGAAGAATATTTTTTAAGGAAAAAGATTTTCACAGATTTATTTTTTATGTCAATAATTATCACATTTAATATTGGCAAAATTGTCCATTATTTTATTTTCACTGCTACTTACCTAATTTTCTCTCATATGATGTTAGATACTTGATTTTGTACCAAAAACTTATTATTGAGCAAATTAACTCAATATTCTATTCACTAATCACTAATTAACTCAACATTATTTGAAATATGGACAGCCTGGAGACATGTTAGGGGGAACAAATCAATGATAATATATCATAAATTGCATATAAAATTGTATCTTCTGTCATCTCCGATAATATAAAGTCGTATCGTGGGTCATAGTTTATAGGGAAATAACTTGTGTTCGCTTTTGTATAAGTTCAAGTCAAGATGAGGAAAGTAGAAACATAAATGTCAAGACACACACGTTAATTTGATCCATAACAAACAAAAAGTAAAGAAAAAAAAAATGCAATCTGATGTAGAAGAAGAAGAAGAAGAGCCAGTGTGCCGTCTATCTCATCCAGCTCATCCTCACACCCTTTCCCGTCGAGTCGGCATTAACCCTCTGGCTGGTTGCTTTGCATCCAGTGAAGAAAGGACGTCTTGCGATACTTTCTACTATTCATGTACCACATGTGATGTAGAGTTCCATGATCGTTGTCACATTTCGCCAAGGAAGATGACACACCCTTTCCACCCGCAACATCCTCTCATTTTCTGTGTTCTGAACTCTGAAACCGGGATCGTATATGAGTGTGACATACATGACTTATATGATGAGGAAACCGGGTACATATACTCCGACATGCATGACTACTCAAAAGAGGGACTCATTTCTGACTCTGGCATACTTGATCCTGGTAACATTTTCGATAATTGCACTTGGTGTGGAGGAAATTTGAAACTCTATAGTTTTTTCTACCGTTGTTCTGTTTGTAACTTTTGCTTGGATCCTCCTTGTTCCAAAAAATTTCCACTTTCTACTATCCCAAATCCCAAATGCCATCACCATTCCCTCGTTTTCCTTCCTCGGCCATTATTGCTTCCATGTGATGCTTGTGAGTTGGTAGAAAGGTCTGAGCCAAGTTATGCTTGTTTCCAATGTAATTTTGTGGTCCATAAGAGTTGTATAGATTTACCACATGTCATAAAACTCACCCGTCACCCTCATCGTCTTTCTTACACTCCTTTTCTTTCAGCCACAGTTTGCTCTTGTCGTCTTTGCTACAAGACAGTTGATGTCAAGTATGGCCATTATTCTTGCAATCATGATGATGACTGCTCTTATGTAGTTCATTCCAAATGTGCAACGCATACGAAAGTATGGGATGGGAGAGAACTAGAATGGGAACTCGAAGATGTTGCACCATTCAAGAAAGTTGGTGATGATTTAATAGAGTACTTTTTTCATGAACATCATCTAAGGCTTGAGAAGTATGATATTGCTCAAGATGCAGAAAAGCAATGCCAGGCGTGTACCCTTCATATCGACTCTCACGATTTCTACAACTGCATGAAATGCGATTTTTTCCTCCACGAGGTATGCGCCAATCTTCCTCGGAAATTAGATCATGCATTGCATCATCACCCTCTTGTCCTAAGCCCGTCTCCTTCAGAGTACAAGATGGACTGTTTGGTTTGTTCACGAGAGTTCACTGGTTTCATGTGTTGGAACCAATTTATTGCTTAAACAAATGGGCCTTGTATTGGACATTTGTCTAACCCAATTTTGGTAGAAAAGTGAATGAGAAAAGCCTTTTGGTTTAAGTGAGTGACATGCAAAAATCTCACATCTAAAGTTTGGGAATTTTTCAAGTGGTATATAAGGAGCCACACATATACCTTTGTTCAAAACATAACAAAGCTATACACAATGAAAGAGAGGAGGGGAATCCCCACACGCGCGACCGACCGAACCGAGCCGGGCTTTGGGCCGTTGCCGGCCCAATTAAATATCTTTTTGGACCATCTAAATGGGCTGAAAAAAGCCTTTCATTTTTGGGCCCAAAACGTATAAAAGCCCATCTCGTTTTGGTTCGTCTGCGGTTTCGCTAAACCGGAAACTGCTAAACCGACGACAGTTTGAAAACAAACCGGAGATAACCTCTCTACGGTTTTAAAACCGCCTCTCCGCCAGTTTTAAAAGGAAGTCATCTTCCAAAGAAGGTTACAATAGGCCCAAAGACGGTAGATTGCATTTTTATCGGATACGCGCATAATAGTAATGCCTATCGGCTTCTTGTTCATAAGTATGATATTTCAACTATCAAGGTCAACACTATAATGGAGTCCCGAAATGCTTCATTCTTTGAAAATGTGTTTCCCTGTAAAGATAGACAAAGTAATAAACGGACTCGTGAACAACGAGATGTGGATATCCCTGGAAACGAAGCAAGTTGCTCATGCACTGCTCTCAATGACGAAATTGAGGACGCAGAAGAACCTATACGCAGTAAAAGAGCTCGTAAAGAGAAAGATTTTGGCTCATAATTCTTAGTATTATTTCTAGCAGAAAACGAGCCAAAAACATATATGGAAGCAATGTCCACTCCAGACGCGCCTTCTTGGAAAGAAGCAGTCAATAGTGAGATGGATTCCATCATGCAAAACAATACTTATGAAATAACTAATCTACCACAAGGGTGCAAAGCTCTTGGAAACAGATGGATTTTTCGAACAAAAATGAAATATGATGGAGCAATAGACAAGTACAAAGCTCGACTTGTGGTGCAAGGATTCAGGCAAAAAGAAGGCTTGGATTTCTTTAGCCCTAGACTATGGCTAAAGGGCCGTTGCCGGCCCAATTAAATATCTGTCTGATCTCTTCCCTTAACGCTTTTCTTATCGCGATTCATCTCCAATCACGTAGTGTGCCAAATATGGTCCTACAATCTTAACTCTAAGACAATCCTCACGGATTGGATTGTGATAATATAAACGTTTTTAACAGAAACCTTGTATCGCGATCATGTTAAAACGTTCTCGCTGATTGGTTTCTGTCGGGATAGAATCGTTTATCGTTTGCGAACGGTTAAACATCTCTGTTTTTCGATAATATTTCTGAATTGCGATTCAATCTTATTATCGAAAGTTTTCTGATTTATCTGTGTTTACACATTAAATCGTTCTAACAAATTTTTGTTTTCTCTGTCTTTTTGGTTTTTCAGAAATGGAAACCGAAAACGAAAACACCAATGTCAACGTTGATGCTGCGGCCAACGTAACTCTCGGGGCTGAATCTTCTGAGACTCCTACTGCTCAAGTGCAGTTTGGGAATCAACCGCTTGTGATGGTTGCAATTCCGGTTGCCACACAGTCTAAAACTGTGACCACTGCTCAGTTTCCACCAGTGCAGATGCCATCTGCAACTTCTGTTGGATTGCTTCCTGATAAGTTTGATGGAAGATCCTTCAAGATGTGGCAAAAGAAGATGCACTTCTATCTGACCACGCTCAATCTAGAAAGGTACATCCGTGAAGACTGTCCTTCCCTACCAGCGGACAACACTGATTTCCATGCACTTGCAAGTGTTGATGCGTGGAGACACGGTGACTTTCTGTGTAAGGGCTACATCCAGAGCCGTCTGGTCGACTAGTTGTTCAACGTGTTCAGTAACGCTGCCACGTCTAAGGAACTGTGGGACTCTCTGGATAAGAAGTACAGTTCAGAAGATGCTGGATCTCAGAAGAATGCTGTAGCAAAATTCGAGAACTACAAGATGGTGGATTCTCGTCCCCTGATGGAACAAGTTGACGAGGTGCATAGCCTTCTCCATGAGATTCATGCCGAGGGTATGAGGCTGTGTGAAACCTATCAGGTTGCTTGTATGATCGAGAAGCTTCCGCCACGATTCACAGATTTCAAGAACTACCTCAAGTTGAAGAGTAAGTGGATGAGCATGGAGAATCTGATCATGCGACTTCGGATTGAATCCACAAACCGCATGAACCTCGAAGCTGCAAGTGCTCAGAATCGTGAGAACAAAGCGAATTTGGCTAAGCACCAGACTGCTAAGAAAGGAAACTGGCAGAACAAAGGGAACCAAGACAAAGGCAAGGGTAAGGTTGGTCCTCAGAACACTCAGAAGTTCAAGAAGAAGGCTGGTGGTGAACCTTCAAAGCCGAGGTTTTCTGGAACCTGTAACTACTGTCACAAGATGGGACACAAGGCCTCTGAGTGTCGCAGTAAGAAGGCAGACCAAAACAATGCTAAGTTTGAAGCCAATCTCACTTCCACCATCACTGATGATGACATGTGTGCGGTGGTCACCGAGGCAAACGTAGCTGAAAGCCACCCAAAGACTTGGTGGTTTGACACCGGTGCAACCAGGCACATTTGCATGGATAGGGAAATGTTCTCCACCTACAAGAAGAACAAAGGGAATGAGAAACTCTGCCTGGGTAATTCTGCTACGTCGAAGATCGCTGGATATGGAAAGGTTGTTCTGAAACTTACCTCGGAACGTGAGCTGAGCTTGACCAACGTGGTCCACGTGCCGGACATGCGTAAGAATCTGATTTCGGGATCTCTCCTGAGCAAGCACGGATTCACTGTCAAGCTGGATGTTGATAAGCTTGTGTTGTCCAAAAATGGAATGTTTCTCGGTAAGGGATTTGTTTGTGATGGTTTATTTAAAATGTTTGTTGAAAATGTAATTCGCTCTTCTGACGTTGGTGTCAGTAATGTAACCGAGGCTTCCACCTCGAAGAACAAGTTTAATGCTAATCATGTTGCTTATGTTGCGGAGTCCTTTAATTTATGGCACGAACGTTTAGGACATGTTAACTTTAAATCTATGAGTAGATTAATGAACATGAACCTGATTCCAAAACAGAAAATAAGCAAAGATAAATGTGAAATTTGTGTTCAAGCGAAACTCACTAAAACTCCATCACCAAGCGTTGAAAGAACAACCGAACCTTTAGGATTGATTCACACAGACTTGTGCGATTTAAAATTTCTTCAATCTAGAGGCGGAAAGAAATATTTTGTAACTTTCATTGATGATTGTACAAGATTCGGCTACGTATATATGTTACATAATAAAGATGAAGCTTTGGAGAAATTCAAAGAATACAAGTTGGAAGTCGAAAATCAACTTGGAAAAACAATAAAGATGATCCGCAGTGATAGAGGACGAGAATATGGTGAACCGTTCAATTCATTTTGTCGAGAACACGAAATTATTCACCAGACAACTGCTCCTTATTCACCGGAATCTAATGGAGTTGCGGAACAAAAAAACCGAACTCTTAAAGAAATGATGAATGCAATGTTGCAGGAATCTGGGTTAGCCCAGAACATGTGGGGGGAAGCTTTGCTTACCACAAATTATATCCTCAACAAAATACCTCATAAAGTAACCGGGAAAACTCCATATGAACTTTGGAAAGGTAATGTACCTTCGTACAAATACCTGAAAGTGTGGGGGTGCTTGGCAAAAGTAGCAGTACCACTTCCAAAGAAGGTTACAATAGGCCCAAAGACGGTAGATTGCATTTTTATCGGATACGCGCATAATAGTAATGCCTATCGGCTTCTTGTTCATAAGTCTGATATTTCAACTATCAAGGTCAACACTATAATGGAGTCTCGAAATGCTTCATTCTTTGAAAATGTGTTTCCCTGTAAAGATAGACAAAGTAATAAATGGACTCGTGAACAACGTGATGTGGATATCCCTGGAAACGAAGCAAGTTGCTCAGGCACTGCTCTCAATGACGAAATTGAGGACGCAGAAGAACCTATACGCAGTAAAAGAGCTCGTAAAGAGAAAGATTTTGGCTCAGAATTCTTAGTATTATTTCTAGCAGAAAACGAGCCAAAAACATATATGGAAGCAATGTCCACTCCAGACGCACCTTCTTGGAAAGAAGCAGTCAATAGTGAGATGGATTCCATCATGCAAAACAATACTTATGAAATAACTGATCTGCCACAAGGGTGAAAAGCTCTTGGAAACAGATGGATTTTTCGAACAAAAATAAAATATGATGGAGCAATAGACAAGTACAAAGCTAGACTTGTGGTGCAAGGATTCAGGCAAAAAGAAGGCTTGGATTTCTTTGACACTTATTCTCCGGTCACGAGAATAACCTCTATCAGAATGATCATAAGTATTGCTGCACTACGAGATCTTGAAATTCACCAAATGGATGTAAAAACTGCTTTTCTAAACGGTGAGTTAGAAGAAGAAATTTACATGAAACAACCAGAAGGGTTCATTATCCCCGGACAAGAACAAAAAATGTGTCGACTTGTGAAATCTCTATATGGTCTTAAACAAGCTCCTAAACAATGGCATGAAAAGTTTGACAACGTAATGATGTCAGATGGCTTCAGCATAAATGAATGTGATAAATGCATATATTACAAGAGTACTCCGACAGAGTATATCTTGTTGTGCTTATATGTAGATGATATGCTTATCGTTGGAAGCAACAAAGATATCATCATTAGAACAAAAAACATGCTCAAAGGGAAATTTGACATGAAAGATATGGGCTTGGCAGAGGTAATTCTAGGAATACGAATCATAAGAACTTTTGAAGGAATTACATTATCCCAAGATCATTATGCTGAAAAGATTCTAGAAAGGTTCAAGACTTACTCAAATGGAAGTGCAAAAACTCCAATGAACTCTCAAATTCATCTGACCAAGAATTCAGGTGAACCAGTGTCCCAAGTGGAGTATGCAAGAATAATTGGAAGTCTAATGTACTTGACAAACTGTACTAGACCTGATTTAGCACACTCTATAAACGTCCTCAGTCGTTATACGAGTAATCCCGGCCACAATCATTGGAAGGCTATAACAAGGGTATTGAATTACCTTCGATACACCAAAATTACGGCATCCACTATGGTAAAGAACCAGCGGTTCTAAAAGGCTATAGTGATGCCAATTGGATTTCGGATTCTAGAAACTCGAAATCAACAAGCGGATATATCTTCACGCTTGGCGGTGGAGCCGTATCCTGGAAATCTTCCAAACAAACTCTACTGGCTAGATCAACCATGGAGTTAGAGTTCATAGCTTTAGACAAAGCTGGAGAAGAAGCAGAGTGGCTTCGCAACTTCTTGGAAGATATCCCAATGTGGGAAAAACCAGTGCCAGCATTACGTGTACACTGTGATAGTCAATCAGCGATATCAAGGGCACTGAATAACTTATACAATGGTAAATCTCGTCACATCAGAAGGCGACACAAAACCATTCGGCAACTAATCTCAACTGGAGTACTCACGATAGACTATATCAAATCGGCAGAAAACTTAACTGATCCGTTCACCAAAAGTTTGCCTCGAGATCAAGTTGTTAAATTATCAAAAGGAATGGGTTTAAAGCCTATAACTTGAGATGACGTTTGATGGATACCTCACCTATGTGACTGGAGATCCCAAGATCTAGGTTCAAAAGGGACAACAAAATCAAACTTATTCAGAACTGTACACTGTAAAGATAATGTCTATATCCAGTTCCTAGGATAATGAACAGTGTTACGCGTGTGTATAATAAGGCTAAGCTATGGCTTTTAATGATTCATTAACTTTGAGATATCTGTGGCATGATACAGAAAAACATCTTAGAACAAAGTTAATGGCAGATCACCTAGTGAGTGTGAAATTGGGCCGTTTCTAGGGGAATGAAGGTCAGGCTATATTCTCCAAGTTCACTCATGATAACCAGGACATGTTCAAGGCCAAAATGAACACAATAGAGAACTGAGCTCTACGAGAAAATGTCGCTATGCAATTTCTGTTGTCTAGGTTTACATAAAAATCCGGTTGGTTCAAGACACCATGTTCACCAACTGGCCAAGTACACCCGACAGATATAAAAAATGATTGGTTCAAAGCTGGAAAACGTTACCTCTCAGATATAGTTGCATTTTCGCATACTCTCGAATGTCTGTCTAGTCTAGTCCAGTCAAGTCTAGTCTAGTCCAGTCATGTCTAGTTAAGTTAAGTCGAGTCTTCATTTGTATAGAGTCATTCTATTCATGTGGGGGATTGTTGGAACCAATTTATTGCTTAAACAAATGGGCCTTGTATTGGGCATTTGTCTAACCCAATTTTGGTAGAAAAGTGAATGAGAAAAGTCTTTTGGTTTAAGTGAGTGACATGCAAAAATCCCACATCTAAAGTTTGGGAATTTTTCAAGTGGTATATAAGGAGCCACACATATACTTTTGTTCAAAACATAACAAAGCTATACACAATGAAAGAGAGGAGGGGAATCCCCACACGCGCGACCGACCGACCGAACCGAGCCGGGCCTGGCTCGGGCTTTGGCTTTGGCTAAAGGGCCGTTGCCGGCCCAATTAAATATCTTTTTGGACCATCTAAATGGGCTGAAAAAAGCCTTTCATTTTTGGGCCCAAAACGCATAAAAGCCCATCTCGTTTTCGACCCAAAACGCTGCGTCGGTTCGTCTGCGGTTTCGCTAAACCGGAAACCGCTAAACCGACGACAGTTTGAAAACAAACCGGAGATAACCTCTATACGGTTTTAAAACCGCCTCTCCGCTAGTTTTAAAAGGAAGTCATCTTCTTCCTTTCTTCTGACATTCTGATATACCGGAAAAACTCACAGAAACTTCACAAAAATTCTATCAAACAGATTACAAACAATCTCTCTTTCGTTTACAGTAAGTCTCGAGAGTATCGTAGATATTAGTTCGTTAGAATCGGTATTCGAGTGTTTGTGAATTCGATTATCAGTGGTTTTATCCTGGGACTCGTGAATCTATCAAAAACCCGTCACACTGCGGGAGATTCTTAGAGTTAAGGAAATATATTTCGTATCTCGACTCCACTCTCTGTCTGATCTCTTCCCTTAACGCTTTTCTTATCGCGATTCATCTCCAATCACGTAGTATGCCAAATTCTGGTCCTACATCATGTACAAGTGCTCCAAAAATGATTGTAAAGATGAGGATTACAGAAACTTTCAAGTAGATGTCCGATGCATCTTAGTTCCTGACTATTTCACTCACAAAAGTCATGCGCATCCCCTATTCATCCCCATCTCTACTGGCGACGACGAAATGATTTTCTGCGACGGTTGCAAGGCGAAGTATGCTCGTTCCTATCTAAAGTGTACTCTTTGTGAGTTTGCTCTATGTTATGAATGTGCTACTATTCCAGATAAGTTACACAACAAATATGACATTGCACATCCGCTCTCCCTTTGCTATGGAGAAGTCTCAAGTGAAACATACTGGTGTGAAGTATGTGAGGAAGAACTAGATCCACATGAATGGTTCTATACATGCAACAAAACTTACATCACTATCCACCGTCGTTGTGTATTTGGGTTCTCTGCTTATATGAGGTCAGGCTATAGTTTCTATTATCACAAATCTTTAAGTGTGAAAGTTGTTGCCAACAGTAGTAGCACTCGACCGTTTTGCTATGAATGTTACTGCCGCTGCTTGAGTTCTGTATACTTTGAGTTGTTTGATGAGTGGCACTCGAGGGATGGAGCCCGTATTAGAGAGATGAAAAAATCGAGGTTAGGCATATTTGCTGTGTAGTTTATGTAAGAATTAAAACTCCTGGTTAGGCTTCTTTACTGTGTGTGGTGTTTAAACATTTAAATTGTATTTGAATATTACTTGTCATCATTGTATTTGATTTAGTTGTTGAATAATATGATTAGCTTTTGCTTTAAAATTAAATATGTCTAAAATATTCTAGGGAAATTATGCTCTATATTACTTATTGACAATATATTTAATTATCTAACATCACATCAAATGAAATTTAGAAAGTAACATCCACTATACTGATCGACACCTTCAACTCGAAGTCTTTTCACCTAGAAATCTATTTGATTCTACAAGACATCTATGATATCGTAGGAACCCTAAAATCAATCGTCTTCCGCTTCGTGCCCCGTAGTGATTGTTTAGCCAAAAGTGTGTTATTTCTCTATTCAAGCCCGGTTAGAACCGGTCCTGCTGTAATCGAATTTTAATTTTAAATGAATTAAGTCTTTTGTTCAAAAAAAAAAGTCATCTTACCAATACAATTGCTATGTATTCATTTAACAGGTAGGTCAAGATGACCCTAATACTAATACTAATACTAATACTAATACTAATACTAAATCAGTGAGCTGGGCCGATCTATTTCAATCTAAAATAAATTAAATATAACAAAAATGTAATTATATATTTTTTTTTAACGTAAACAATGAAGAGAATTATCTAAAAAGCTAAATGGCAAGATGAGTGGGAAGATGAGTTTCACATTCACGTCACAGTACCACATGTGAACATGACAGGGTTTTTTTTACTATTATTATGGCAAAGCTTTGTCTTTACTATTAGCATTTTTTTTTGTCATTTTTTACATCTCAAGTTACGTATCTGCACGTGGTACTGCACGTGACCAAGTTGTATCCCATTCCACAAAATAAAAATAGTAAAGTTATTTTCATTACTTTATTTATTTACTGTCCAGATGTTATTTTTTTTTGTCATTACCGTCCAGATGTATATTTCTTCTTTTGTGACAATGCATTTTTTTCTTAATTAACAAAGAAAGAACATATGTTTGATTGTATAAAATAAATTTAAGTGCTTTTTAGCACTGCAAAAAAAAATGAATTAAAAGTTTAAAACAAAAGACATCACTTTATTAAAATTCGATTTTGATCTACAAATCACAGTTCTCAAAAAAAAAAGATCTACAAATCCCAATAACTAGAACTTGTTCAACAAACACTTACACTGATTCAACAACAAACATATTATATAAAAAATCTATGTATCTAGATATTATTCCCAAATATACAAGTAACATAAAAATTCATAAACACATTACCCAAAATAAACCAAACAAGATCCAAGAAACAAACATTCGGATTCTAACTGAAAATAGCAATGCTGCTGAATCTGCACTATCTTACCTCATTTAGGTGTAAAGACTTTTGATAATAGAGACTATGAACGTACAACTTTGTTCTGCTTCACACAATGATGGTCCTGTCCTCCTACTATGATCTGACCTGAGCCACACCGCCATTAGAACCTTCCGGCTGAGCCAGCGGGTTACTGATCTTTTCCGCGGTGATCCCGTTTTCTTGATCCTTAGAGGAACACATGCTTAATGGTAACTTCTTTAGCTTCACTCTTCCTCTTCTTTTCCCCAATGAGCTACTATCTTCTCCTGTTTTCTCCTTGAGCGTGTTATCGTATAAAACCAGCTTCCCGTTTACTCTAGTTCTCTCTACTTCTTCGTCGTCATTCGAGCTGTCTGAATCCACAACACCCGCAACATCATGCCCATCATACATAGTACTAGTTACCACACTATTCTCATAAGAAACCACACTCTTTTGCTTCTTGTTTCTATGACCAACACAATTCCTCGAAACTCTAGGGGAATTGTTAATAGCTCGATTCAACCTACGCGTTAAATCCTCATCCGCAACAACTCCTTTCGAATACAAAAGCTGAACAGGTACATGTTTCTTCTGCTTGTTCTTCCTTGGAGATCTCTCCTTTGCCTCAACGGGAAAAGAAGCAAACATTTCCAAAGCACTTTTAGCTGCAGCTACCGCCTTCGAAGCAACAATAGCCTTCTCATTAGCAGTAGCTCTCGCCGCCTTTGCAACCTTAACCGCTAAAGCAGCAGATGCTTTCGACGCCTGAGCTAACTCCTCTGGAGTTCGGCTCAGGTCATCATTGAGTTGACAAGTTAAGAGATTGTCGAGATGGGTTTGCACATCTGTTGAAGCAGAGGAGGAACCATTTGAATGTGAAGTCGACGAGGAAGAAGCGAAGCAAGGAAGAGGAGGACTTGGAGATCCATTGTTCTGTTTCTTGAATCCAGCTAGTAATCGCTTCCTTGGAGGTAGTAGTGAATCCGAATCGAGCTGATTCACATCGCAACCATTTGTCGCCATTTTTCGCCAAGTCTTGATCAGCTAAAACCCGAAAATTGAATTCACAAATATCGCAAATCAATACCAATTCAGATCGGAATTCAAAACATGGATCGATTCGTAACAATCGAACCTTGAAAACAAATCTCAAGAACAAAGAACATCTTGTACAATTTAGAGAAATCCTCAAAAAACCCATGATCTAAATGATTCACCATCAACCACCACTTGATCAATCAAATTCTCATAAGAACACATACAATTTCAGAAATCAAAAGCAGAATTATTCAATTACAAGGTAGTTGATCAAAGAATCAGAGATCATTGCTCAACATTCATAGTACAAGAATCAAACATAACAAAGAGTGCTAGATTAAGAAACAGAGAACAAGTGTTATTATTATTACAAGGCTTTGAAGTGTTGTTGTTACCTTTATATCATCTCTGTTCTGTTCCTTGAAGAAACAGAGAAGAAGACAAGACAGAGGTTAAAGATGAGAGAAAGAAATTAGGGTTTTCAGAAGAAGGAGAGAAAATGGGGAAGATAGAGAAGAGAGATTGTTTGTTTCCAATCTCTGATCCATTTTCGTTTTTATATGTAAACCCTACGAATCAATTCTAATTAATCTCTCTTTAGTAAACTAATTAATCGTTGTTTTGTCTAATTTTTCTTATGTTTTTAATTTTTTTTACATTAACCATGTCTTTTTTCTTTTCCCGTTTTATTACATTCTGTCCAACTGTAATAACGGCCGTCATAATAACGGAGCTACTTAATAATATTGCAGATGTAGGCTTTCTATATCTGGAATTTAGAAACTTAAAAAAAAAAAAAATAACTACTAAAAATAATTTAAATTAAAACTCACATTTTTTTTTGACACAAATGAGAATATAATTAGAAGATTTAATGACGCATATATAACTTGAAAAAGAGTTTTTTGATTATGTAATTTTAATATAGATAAATCTTTTACTTAGATAGGTATTACTATAGAAGTGTAGAATATAGACTTAAAGGGTTTAAGAAAAAAAATGTGATTAGGGATAATTATCTGATATATGCTATAAGATAAGGATGTCACTTTCAAGAAGAAGAAAATCTATGTGAGATAATTTGATCTTTAACGGGCTGAATCTGCACATACACAAGTTGACGTGCATGTTGTATATTTTAGAGTATAAGCAGTTAAGCACTAAATAATGATCTATGTCCCATTTAGATTTATAATTTATTATATACATTTTAAGAGCATAAAAGTGTTATTTGGATTAAAATAATATTATTTTTATTAGTAATTTAATCTTTGATATTTGATATGATTTTTGTAGTTTTTATACGTTTATTGGTAACACTCAATGTGGGATCAAAAGAATAAAAGATAATTTATTTTTTATAAAAACTAAAATGAAAGAAATCAAATTACTATATATATAAATATACCAATTTTTTTTAAAACACTAATTTATTATGTTTTATAAAATTATAGACAATTATTACAATTCGTAAAAATAAACTGAAACATAAAATCAGTTACCACAAAATGAATTTTCGTCTTGCTTTGGGTCACCACAAACTAATCGGCCCAATAAAAAACTGACACGTGACCAAGAGCTAATAGTTAGCTCAACCGGTAAAGATCTCATGCAAAGTTTAGAGGTCGCTGGTTTGAATGGCGCTTGGGACGAGACTAATATTACATGTTATGGTTTCGGGTTTGGAGGGATTACGGGGTTCGGTCTCGAACTTCTTGGTAAAAAAAAAAAAAACCTGACACGTGTCCTAAAATGATCCGTTTCTTTTGGATCAATGCATTGAAGTGGTTCATACGAAATCTCCCTGAAACTACTATTATTAAAATAATTAAAATTAATGAACCCCAATATTCATGCTCTACTACTCCTAAGGTTTAGTATATTTTTCACTCCTTATTCTTACATTTTTCGTGTATTGTTGTGCATTCCACCATTTACGTTTGTATTTTACTTGCAAGCTGCAAATGTAAACAAATGTTTTTTCAAGAATTTTTGTTACTTTTTAAATTGAAAATGGATCTACAATCTAACCATTTTAGTCTTTTAGTTGACGCAATATTAAATATTAACACGTCTGGCCACAGGTCGAGAACGTTTTGGTGAAACCGTTGTGCAACGAGCAAATGATACCTACGGTTAATCGAACCCTTTCCGGTCCAACGATAAACGTTAGAGAAGGAGACACACTTGTGGTTCATGTCATCAACAACTCAACTTACAATATAACAATCCATTGGTAATAAAACTAACATATTGATATGTTAAGAATTTCAATTGAGAAGTTAAAATAATACTAACCCATGAACATTAACTATTTCAATATTATTTCATCAAATAATTTTTCAATGAAATTATTTGCTAATGGTACATAAATATAATATAGGCATGGAGAGTGCCAATATGATAACTCAATGTCCGATTCAACCAACTAATAACTTTACTTATCGATTTGATATCACCGGACAAGAAGGTACATTGTTGTGGCATGCACACGTCGTTAATCTAAGAGCCACTCTTCACGCTGCTCTAATCATCCGACCCCGGTCTGGTCGTCCTTACCCTTTTCCTAAACCCTACAAAGAAGTTCCTCTCATTTTTCGTAAGCATATTGTCTTTTGTAGTTAATAAATATTTACGTTTGAGTATATACATTCGTTTATATTATTCAAAATTTTAATTAATTTGTTTGAATTTTTTTTTTATTGTGCAAGAACAATGGTGGGACTTAGATGTTGGACTTCTCAATTTACGGCCAGCTCCGCTTTCTGATGCTTACCTCATCAATGGCATCGCAGGAGATTCATATGCTTGCTCCAAGAACAGTAATACTCATTACTCTTTGCTTAAATAAAAGTTTATTTTGTTGATATACAAAAATTGTTTACAAATACATATTTTGGTTTTTGGCTTCGATAGGGATGTTTAACCTCAAAGTAGTACAAGGCAAAACATACATGCTAAGGATTATAAACGCGGCACTAAACACTCACCTCTTCTTCAAAATAGCCAACCACAACATGACTGTTGTTGCTCTAGATGCTGTTTACACAACGCCTTACGTCACGGATGTGATGGTCTTATCCCCGGGACAAACCGTCGATGCACTTTTCACTGCCGATCAGTCCACCGGATTGTACCATATGTCCATTAGCCCTTACACTAGTGCCCACGGGATACCGGTCCCTGCTAACAACCCCATCAATGGCTTAATCATCTACGAGGGTGCCACATTATCATCATCTCCAGCGTCGCCTTTGATGCATGTGATGAATGACGTAGCCACCGCCAGTGGCGAATCTAGAAAATATTTTTACCAAGGTCAAAATTTGTCAGGGGTCTTGCCGTGATTTGTCAATGCAATTTTTTTTTTTAAATTGTTATTAATATTTAATAATTATTGCATATACTATTTTAGTACTATTATTTAAATGATAATTTTATCTTAATCAAAATATATTTGTTTAAATTGTTATTTGTATAACAATTCAATTTTAATTTTTAAAATTAGTGAACATATAAAAGCCGAAAAAAGAAGAAAAAAACAAAATCTTAAGAGAAACGTAAGAAGAAATTTTAGCTCTTTTGTTACAAAAGTTTGAAGATTTTATAAGGAAAAAAAAAAAGATAAGTGAAGGTCACAAAATTGCAATCGAACCCACGGAAAGGAGGTCAAATTGTATTAACTTAAACCAAATTAACTAAAAACTATTGTATGACTAAGCATATATGTTTAGTTTATAATATTTACCATAGGTCAGGTGACCTCCTTTTCTTTCAAATGGCTTCGCCACTGGCCACCGCTCATAGGTTCTCCTCGAACATCACTGGCCTCGTGGGTGGACCCCACTGGAGGCCAGTGCCTCGTCGTGGACGAGAAGATGTTTGTAACGATGGGGCTTGGTTTAGACCCATGTCCATCGGGAACCAAGTGTATTGAACCGTACGGTCATAGGTATGCTGGCTCTCTCAACAATCGCACTTTTATGATCCCCGATAGACTTTCCATGCAAGAAGCTTATTTCTACAACATTTCTGGAGTCTACACTGATGATTTTCCCAACCAACCACTGCGCAAATTTGACTACGCAAATTTTGAAGTCCAAACTCATTCTGACTTCAAGTTGATGTTTCCAGAAAGAAAGACTAGTGCCAAAACAATTAAATTTAATTCAACAGTCGAGATCGTTGTGCAGAACACATGGATAATCAGCGCGGAGAGCCACCCTATGCACCTCCACGACTTCAATTTCTATGTAGTGGGTTATGGATTCGGTAACTATGATCCAATCCGCGACGCAAGAAAGTTAAATCTAGTTAACCCGCAACTACGCAATACCATCGGCGTACCACCAGGTGGATATGCTGTCCTTAGATTTATCGCCAATAATCCTGGTTAGTATATTTTGGTTTGATTCTCATTTACACCCACTACATACAAAACATTTGATGATTTCATTTAGAAAAACTTATATATTTGAATATTTGTTTTGGGTAGGTGTATGGATGTTCCATTGTCACATGGATGCACATTTACCATACGGAATTATGATGGCTTTCATAGTTCAAAATGGACCGACTCCAGAAACGACCTTACCACCTCCACCGTCGAATCTTCCACAATGCACTCGAGATCCAACAATCTATGACTCTCCCAAGGCTAACGTTGATTTGTCTTATTAGATAAATTCAATTTTTTTTATTTGACCATTCACGAAAAATCGTGGTTATTGGTTCGTTGTATTTTTGAAATTGTTCTCAAGTTTTGTAGATGCTTGAACATATCAGTAATGAAGTTAAGATCTGTATTGGATTATCTATCGTTGTCCTCACACATAGACATTTGTTTGTCTTAATTAGGATAGTGATAATGTAGTTAATGAAAAAGATAATGTGGGTGGACACATCACATAGTGACCAGAATATATTCAATTGTTAACATTCGTGTATAATTGTTCAAATACAGTTGTCCAAAAGAAATGGTTGTGTTAAACAATTCATAACACTTCAATACACATTCACGTTTTTGACTGACTATAAAAAAATAGCCACGTGAGTAATATATTTTTGTTAACTAGTACTGCAATTTTGAAACATAATTAGATGTTCTTTGTTAGCTGAAATAATCTCTGTATGAAACAATTAAGTAGTTAAATGAATAACATATTTTTCACTTCTTTCAAAATATTTCTCGTGTGCTTTAGTTAGCGAACCGTTGAAAATTCATAATGTAACTATAGTAAATGTCCATGAACACATTAAATTAGATCAATCACTTTAGATTTGTGTGTTGGTCAACGGAAGGTCCGTCTTGTGCGTCGGCAAGATCACGTGGCTCGTCGAATCGAACCAAGCCGGAGTATGAGCACTTCCAATCTTTCACACTGTGATTCACTAAATGATGTACCTAATAAGTCTGGTTCAAGAATGCATACTAAACAATAAAATTTCAACATATAAGTTGTGTATAGCTCAATTAAAATAAATGCTATAATGTTTAAACTGAAAATGTTTTATTTGAAAAAACATAAAGAGAATACATTCTTATATTCCATATGAATGAGCTCAAAGCAACCATGCATTTTCTGCATGGCGTTTGGACCAATAATCTTATCTCCCTAGTTTCCTCTAAATTTTCACTTATGGTGAAAAGTGTTTAAACAATAAATATTATAAAAGTTTTTTTTTTTTTTTAGAAAAGTTTTTTTACAACTTTAGCTGATCTGTTGTTCTCTCTTCAATTTGGCAAAATCATTTTGCGAGACCTTAAAAATGTTTCACTTTGTTTTCAATTCGACATTTGTTATTTGTATTTGTACGGGCCTTAAAAGTGGGTTCCATGGTGACCATTATAAACTTAATCGGCCTATTAAGAGATTAACTAAGCCCACATTTAGGCCTTATTGTTATTAAACCATTAAAGGACAAAATATCCTATATATATTAATTGAGGAGACACTAGGCGAAAAAATCATAAGTGTCATTCAAAGAGGGTTTTAAAAGATATTTAACCAATCAAAACATTTCAATTAATATTATATGTCATTATGGAAATCTCTACATATTATCATTAATTTCATAACATAAATTCATTCATACATATTTTACCAATTTAAGTATAACTTAATATAATAGTTTAAATTGGTAAGTGTAAAAATGTCATCTTAAAAATATTAGATTATAAAGTAAGTGTAAAAATGAATAAGATTTTTATTATTACTTATAGCAAAATGATCTATTGTTTATATATCTAAGTTAGTAAAATATAAAATTACTTTTATTGTGATGTAGTTTATGATACATAAATAATCACAAATACAAATATCTATACATTGGATCATTGGAAATATATATTATTATTATTATTATATTCGACAATTTTTTTTTATCACAAATACAAATATGTATATATGATCTATAATTTACTAGAATAATGAAGATTAATTTTACACTAAAAATAAAAAATATTGCATATGTTTTGATCCATTTTACACGTAAAAATAGCAAAACTAATGACACTAACATATGTTTAATCAAAAGTATTTATTTTTATTACATCTATGCGCACAAGATATATGTTTTTATACATTTTAGATATTAAAAATATTATGGTTTATCATACATATTTAAATATTAAAAACTATATATGTTAAAACGATTAAATTATTTAATATTTAATCCCGTGTTTTGGCACGGGTCAAAATCTAGTTATTTTATTAATGTAATAAAAACAAGAGATCAAATAGGAGCATAGGTTGGGTTCTTAGAGATTCTTCTTCACGTAGAAGAGCTTTCNAAGAGCTTTCTAAAGATTAGCAAGTAAAAATGATGCCAAGCATAAGATTTGACTTTAGAATATTGAATCCATGCTTCACCATAAATAGAACAAGGTGGTCTAATTTGGTTTGGAATCATTAGAGCTTGTTGCACAAACCTAAAGCATGGGTTAAAGTTAGTTGTGAAGTGGAAATGGGTTATTTCGCATAGAGAAACCTCTCTCGTTTCACAAAAATGTAGACAATGATGGGTGTTTTCAGTCTTATGTTACTACGGGTCATCTTCTTTGGTTAAATGAGATCTTTGTGAGTGAGAGACCCCTTTTCAAGTGAATTATAACAATTCTTTTTCCGATCTGGTATATATAATTTTTTTCAGTGAAAAAAAGGCTAAAAGATTTAGTTTAGATAATTATTTTTTAAACGTGACTTTTCAAAAATGCTACCAACACTACAAGAATGGTGAAGCATAGCCACATATATTTGTGTAGCTATAATATGTTATTTGTAACCAAAATAATCTATCTAAATCATTAAATGTGACTTTTCATAAATACTATCATGCAAATATCATTTACTCAAAATATGATTTAAGTTTGAATCACTATTTTATATATTATGGTTTATAATTTGTTAGAGGTGATAACTTTTTTTTAGGCTTTTAGAGTTCTAAAAGTAAAGTTCTTAACCGATTAACATTTTTTAAAATGAACAAATCATGGTAAATTTTTTGAAAATAAACATATTATAATTTTTTTTTTGTTTTCTGTAATTATCTCAAAGATTTAGATTTAAGACATCATTTTTTTTTGTCAACTATCATATGAATATATTACGTCTTCTATGCACGACGCTTGAGATTGCCTTATGTTAAATATTTTTATTTTCTTCTACGAGTTTTTTACCTTTTTCTTGTCTATTCTAGGATAGTAGCCGCGTTTTACGCAGAATAATATATATATATATATATATATATATATATCAAGTAAAGTTAATATATTTTTACAAAATTAATCAATTATAGTTACTAATAGATTTATTATACAAACTTTAAGATCATTTTTTTTTTACATATTTAAAGTTGCGATTATTTTTTTATAAATGTGTTCCACCCGTGAAATAACTATAACCATCAAAATATTGTTTTCTTCAAATATACGGTATATGACTCAAAGATACAAAAATGGAAGACTGCGTATATAACCAAAAATTTGTCTCCAATTTTTAAACATATAACTTAATTATTATTTTAATATTTATTTAGTAGATAATACGTGTTTCCAAAACTGTTTGGTAATAATATGCATTATAATAGCCAAGTTAGTATTGTGGGTTCAAATAATATTTAGGTAGTGATATTTTATATGTAAAAATCAATAATATTAATTACGTTAATTAGATGAGTAAACTTATTTAGTTTTTATTTGAATATAGAAATCAATGTATTTAGAGTGTTTGGATATAAATATAGTAGTAGTTAATAATAGTTATAGTTTGTTTGGGTATAGAGATTAAGTTATTTTGAAGTGTTTGGATATGAGTATAGTAGGAGTTAGTGATTTTAATTAATGAAATCAAAAATATAAGAAAAAAATGAGAGCTTGACACATAAACTATATTTCTCCTTTAATATATAGAAGATACGAGGCAATTTTTCCAAACTATATTTTCCAATGTGGTTTATTATATTACCAGGAAACTACAACAAGATCCCGTGGTATTTAAAAATTTCCATCGGCTTTATATCTCTTTTAATTTTTAGTAAAAATTCCAGATTACAAAATCAGAAAGATCTCGTGGTTCACACTTGACAAATTCACATAACGTGGTGGGAAAAAATCGTGCAAAGCACAAAACTAGTTTATTGGGGTTTTATTTGGAAATCCTTAGAGAAATTTGGTAAAAAAGACAAATTAACTAATTTAGTGTCCCAATAAACTTTATTTTTTGGATGATTTTACTCTTTTTGCAAAAATGGTATAATGAATTATCCATTTCAAAAGTCTCACAAAATAAAAACATTTAAAATTCTAAACTTTAGAATTGTAAACTTTAAAAAAAATTATGACCCTAACAAATCTTAAATTCGAATATAACATAGTTTTTTTCTTCTTTATAATAGCTTCGAAGTTCGGGTCTAAACTATAATCTTGGTGGGTCCGGAGTCAGCTTTCAGTCTATTTTCTTTAGAAATATCTCTCCACCGAAATGGACTTGAACTACTTTCTTACTTTTGAATATAATATAGTTAACCCAAAATATAAATGATATTTCAAAAAATGTCATTTTTGTTGTGAATAAGAGATGAGAAAGAGAGAATTGTGTTGTATTATTCCATGAATAAGTACAAGGTATTTATAGGGTACAATACTTGGAGAGGAAGTATGGTTCAAGAATATTCTAGAACATGGGCTTCTAATATCACTATTTTATATATTATGGTTTAGAATTTGTTAGAAGTAATAACTTTTTTTAGGCTTTTAGAGTTCTAAAAATAAAGTTCTTAACCGATTAACACTTTTTAAAATGAACAAATCATGGTAATATTTTTTAAAATAAACATATTAGAATTTTTTTTTGTTTTCTGTAATTATCTCAAAGATTTAGATTTAAGACATCATTTTTTTTTGTCAACTATCATATGAATATATTACGTCTTCTATGCACGACGCTTGAGATTGCCTTATGTTAAATATTTTTATTTTCTTCTACGAGTTTTTTACCTTTTTCTTGTCTATTCTAGGATAGTAGCCGCGTTTTACGCAGAATAATATATATATATATATATATATATCAAGTAAAGTTAATATATTTTTACAAAAGTAATCAATTATAGTTACTAATAGATTTATTATACAAACTTTAAGATCATTTTTTTTTTACATATTTAAAGTTGCGATTATTTTTTTATAAATGTGTTCCACCCGTGAAATAACTATAACCATCAAAATATTGTTTTCTTCAAATATACGGTATATGACTCAAAGATACAAAAATGGAAGACTGCGTATATAACCAAAAATTTGTCTCCAATTTTTAAACATATAACTTAATTATTATTTTAATATTTATTTAGTAGATAATACGTGTTTCCAAAACTGTTTGGTAATAATATGCATTATAATAGCCAAGTTAGTATTGTGGGTTCAAATAATATTTAGGTAGTGATATTTTATATGTAAAAATCAATAATATTAATTACGTTAATTAGATGAGTAAACTTATTTAGTTTTTATTTGAATATAGAAATCAATGTATTTAGAGTGTTTGGATATAAATATAGTAGTAGTTAATAATAGTTATAGTTTGTTTGGGTATAGAGATTAAGTTATTTTGAAGTGTTTGGATATGAGTATAGTAGGAGTTAGTGATTTTAATTAATGAAATCAAAAATATAAGAAAAAAATGAGAGCTTGACACATAAACTATATTTCTCCTTTAATATATAGAAGATACGAGGCAATTTTTCCAAACTATATTTTCCAATGTGGTTTATTATATTACCAGGAAACTACAACAAGATCCCGTGGTATTTAAAAATTTCCATCGGCTTTATATCTCTTTTAATTTTTAGTAAAAATTCCAGATTACAAAATCAGAAAGATCTCGTGGTTCACACTTGACAAATTCACATAACGTGGTGGGAAAAAATCGTGCAAAGCACAAAACTAGTTTATTGGGGTTTTATTTGGAAATCCTTAGAGAAATTTGGTAAAAAAGACAAATTAACTAATTTAGTGTCCCAATAAACTTTATTTTTTGGATGATTTTACTCTTTTTGCAAAAATGGTATAATGAATTATCCATTTCAAAAGTCTCACAAAATAAAAACATTTAAAATTCTAAACTTTAGAATTGTAAACTTTAAAAAAAATTATGACCCTAACAAATCTTAAATTCGAATATAACATAGTTTTTTTCTTCTTTGTAATAGCTTCGAAGTTCGGGTCTAAACTATAATCTTGGTGGGTCCGGAGTCAGCTTTCAGTCTATTTTCTTTAGAAATATCTCTCCACCGAAATGGACTTGAACTACTTTCTTACTTTTGAATATAATATAGTTAACCCAAAATATAAATGATATTTCAAAAAATGTCATTTTTGTTGTGAATAAGAGATGAGAAAGAGAGAATTGTGTTGTATTATTCCATGAATAAGTACAAGGTATTTATAGGGTACAATACTTGGAGAGGAAGTATGGTTCAAGAATATTCTAGAACATGGGCTTCTAATATCACTATTTTATATATTATGGTTTAGAATTTGTTAGAAGTAATAACTTTTTTTAGGCTTTTAGAGTTCTAAAAATAAAGTTCTTAACCGATTAACACTTTTTAAAATGAACAAATCATGGTAATATTTTTTAAAATAAACATATTAGAATTTTTTTTTTTTTTCTGTAATTATCTCAAAGATTTAGATTTAAGACATCATTTTTTTTTGTCAACTATCATATGAATATATTACGTCTTCTATGCACGACGCTTGAGATTGCCTTATGTTAAATATTTTTATTTTCTTCTACGAGTTTTTTACCTTTCTCTTGTTTATTCTAGGATAGTAGCCGCGTTTTACGCGGAATAAAATATATATCAAGTAAAGTTAATATAGTTTTACTAAAGTAATCAATTATAGTTACTAATAGATTTATTATACAAAATTTAAGATCATTTTTTTTACATATTTAAAGTTGCGATTATTTTTTTATAAATGTGTTCCACACGTGAAATAACTGAAACCATCAAAATATTGTTTTCTTCAAATGTGACGCCCGTGAACCATTTTTTTAGGAAAATGGAGGGGCTGTCGATCGACACACGTAGTGTCTGTCGATCGACAGGGCTCTTAAGGGCTGTCGATCGACACACCTAGTGGTTGTCGATCGACAGGTGCTCGAATTGGCTGGTTTTCTGGTTCGATTTAAGTTGTTCGATTGGACCGGGTCGGTTTGGGTAAACCCTAGGGCTTCGTATTTAAGGGTTTTTGGCCGCATGTGAGCGAACAAAAGTCCCAAAAATCAGAAACAGAGAGTTTGAGAGGAGTTTCTCTTGTTCCTGATAGTTTGTGGATTAGGGTTTCGTTCTTGATCGATTTGAAGAGGAATTTCGTGGTGATTGTAGCTGAATCTGTTTCTAGCCTCATTATCCAGCAAATTCTATCCGAAAATCTAAGGTGAGTGCGTGACCATGGCTTCTGGGCCGGTGGATTCGTTAGGGTTGTATGGTGGTAGGTTAAAACTGGTTGATTGTGATGATTGATGTTGTTTCTGTGTGTTTTGTGGTGTATGGATTGTTGGATTGTGTTTGTTGTGCAGGTTTCGTGTTATCGCAGAGGAGGAATCGATCCGAGAGGATAATTGATCGATCTCCTATGAATCTGCGACGACCTGTCGATCGACAGCCCTTGGGTGTGTCGATCGACAGGGTCACACGAGGCTGTCGATCGACACCTAGAGGTTGTGTCGATCGACAGGTGATCGAGGAGCTGTCGATCGACACCTAGAGGTTGTGTCGATCGACAGGGTCCCGTGGAGCTGTCGATCGACAGGCACCGTGGGTGTGTCGATCGACAGGGTCCAGTTGAGCTGTCGATCGACAGGCACCGGGGGTGTGTCGATCGACAGGCGTGAACAGGGCTGTCGATCGACACCTAGTGGTAGTGTCGATCGACAGGCTGCCTGTTGGGCTGTGGTTGAGCCGTGTTGTTGTGTTTGCTTTGTGTGTTGTTTGATGCGTGTTTGCCTGAGCGGATCCATCGCGTCTGTGTGCGCAGTCGTAGATGGGAGGACCGTCTCACTGGGTATTTGTGATAATACTCACGCATCTCTTTTATCCATGTGGTGCAGGTAAAGGCAAATTGTGATCGTGGAATCATGGCAACGAAGAGGGAGATGATCTAGGGTCTCGGTTTTCGTGCTGTGTGTTGTTGTTAATTTCATTTCTGTTTTAGAACTCCGCTAGGTTGCTGGTTTTATCGCATTGGAATTTGTTATTGGAATTGTTTGGTTTAGATATAATGGAATTCTTATTTTGGTTATCCGCTGTTGTTTGATTGTCTGTGTTGCTTAGTTGTTGAGGATAGCATTTATGGGAATGCTAGTCCGAGACCAAGGGTTTATTGTTAAAAAAAAAAACGGGTCGGGTCGCTTCAGTTTGGTATCAGAGCGATACGGTTTTAGGACGGGCTAGAACTGCTAGGATTGAATTTGGTAAATTGCAATTCTGTGAGTTTGGGGGTTCTAGATCATCTTCCTTCGAGCCTTCAAAGAGATTCCACGGTAAGTGTTGATTGTTGTGTTTGAGTCTTTCTAGTTCTTAGCTGGTCTGCGTGTGAGTGCAGTGAGATGGCTAGAGGAGCTAGAGGGCGTGGTCGTGGGGGCCGAGGCCGAGGGCGTGGACTCGTTGAGGAGCCAGTCGTGAGCGAGGTTCAGAGTTCCGCGCATGGGCCTGCGGCAGGTCAGCAGTCGGTGCATGATGGACAGACTGCCAGTGTGACTGCCAGTGTGGGGGCCAGTGTGGGTCCTGTAGGGGCTGGTTTGGGTCCTGTTGAGGCTGGTGGTGCTGGTGGTGCTGGTCCAGCTGTGGGTGCGGTTGCGGCCGCGGGTGTAGCCCAAGCTAGAGATGACCGTTTGGCTGACCTGCTGACACAGTTATTGGAGCGGTTACCGGGTGCGGTGCCAGTGCAGGCTCCAGTGGTGCCACGAGTGGCAGAAGTGCAGCCGAGGGCTGCGGTTGCTGAGGAGGTTCCGTCGTATATCCGTATGATGGAGCAGATGCAGAGGATCGGTACGGGTTCTTTTGCGGGTAGTGTGAAGCCTGAGGAGGCTGATGAGTGGCGGATGCGAGTGGTGCGGAACTTTCGTTCGATTAGGTGTCCCGAGGGATACAAGGTTGATTTGGCGGTCCATTATTTGGACGGTGATGCACATCTCTGGTGGAGGAGTGTGGCGGCTAGATGGGCCGGGACTGCGATGGCGTGGTCAGATTTTGTGACGGAGTTCAACTCCAAGTTCTTTCCTCAGGAGGCGTTGGATCGTTTAGAGGCGAGGTTCTTGGACTTGACTCAGGGCACGAGATTGGTGCGGGAGTATGACGTGGAGTTTAACAGACTTTTGGGTTATGCTGGTAGGAGCTTTGAGGATGAGCAGGCTCAGGTTCGGAGGTTCTTGCGAGGACTTCGGCCAGATTTACGGACTCGGTGCAGAGGCATCAGGTTCGCGAGTAGAGTGGAGCTGGTAGAGGTGGTTGCGCAGATCGAGGAGGATCTGAGGGAGCAGGCTGCGATTGTAGTTCCAGCTGTTCAGCCTCGGAGGCCTCAGCAGCAGCAGGTGCAGCAGGCAGGTCCTGGCAAAGGCGGCAAGCCTGCGCAAGGACAGAAGAGGAAGTGGGAAGGTGCTTCGGGATCGGGCCAAAGTGGCCGAGGCTGTTACATTTGTGGGAGTCTAGACCACCAGAGGGCGAGTTGCCCGAAGCGGAGTGAGGTTCGAGGAGTTCGGACGTGCTATCAGTGTGGGGAGTCGGGGCACATCAGACCGAACTGTCCGAAGTTGCAGCCGTTGGCAGTGGCAGTGGTCCAGCCAGTAGCTCAGTATGGGCCGGTGCAGCCTTTGGATCAGATCGCGGCGATGGAGCGTCCGCCGGCTATTGCAGCGCCGGGAGAACCGAGCTCTAGACCGATCACAGGTAACTTTCTAATTCAGACTTTGTAAATTAAGTAGTGTAGAATGCTTAGTGCTTGTGTTAGATTGTTTGCCTGTGATAGAAAGTTAGGTTGCTTAGCACTTGGGAATTGTGTAGGGACCTTGTTTGTAGGTGGGTGTGAATCCCACGTGTTGTTTGATTCTGGAGCATCGAATTGCTTCGTTACTCCGGACCATGCCGAGAGAAGTGGTATCCGGAGTGACGCTGGTGAGCGGACTGGACCGGTTATGGTTGCTGGAGGTGAATTTCTAGCTACGCACGGCCGGGCGAAGGAGGTGGACATTCTGGTAGCGGGAGAGTTGATGCCAGCTGACTTAGTGATTAGTCCGGTGGAACTGTACGATGTTATCCTGGGTATGGATTGGTTGAATCGGTACAGAGTCCATCTGGATTGTCACCGGGGTCGAGTGGTATTTGAACGTGAAGGTGGCAGGTTGGTTTATCAAGGAGTAAGACCGACTTCAGGAAGTCTCGTGATCTCCCTTGTCCAAGCTGAGGCGATGATTGAGAGAGGTTGTGAGGCTTGCTTGGCCACGATTGTAATGCCGGAAGCTGTTGGTGGGGTTGCTGTGAGAGATATTCGGGTCGCTCGGGATTTCGAAGATGTCTTTCAGTCGTTGCAGGGATTACCACCATCTCGGTCGGATCCTTTCACGATTGAGTTAGAACCCGGAACGACGCCGTTGTCAAAGGCGCCTTACCGAATGGCTCCAGCAGAGTTAGCGGAATTGAAGAAGCAGTTGGAGGACTTATTGGAGAAGGGGTTTATTCGACCAAGTACTTCACAGTGGGGAGCACCGGTGTTGTTTGTGAAGAAGAAAGATGGTAGTTTCCGGTTGTGCATCGATTATCGAGGTCTTAACCGAGTCACTGTGAAGAACAAGTATCCTCTTCCGAGAATTGATGAGTTGTTAGATCAGTTGAGAGGGGCTACTTGGTTTTCTAAGATTGACTTGGCATCCGGTTACCACCAATTCCGATCGACGAAGCAGATGTTCGGAAGACGGCTTTCAGGACTCGGTATGGGCATTTTGAGTTTGTAGTGATGCCATTCGGGTTAACGAATGCACCTGCGGCATTTATGAGGTTGATGAACGGAGTTTTCCAGGAGTATCTGGATGAGTTCGTAATCATCTTCATTGATGATATTCTGGTCTATTCGAAGAGTCTGGAGGAACATGAGGTTCATTTGAGGAAAGTTCTGGAGAAGTTGCGGGAACAGAAGCTGTTTGCGAAGTTGAGTAAGTGCAGTTTCTGGCAGAGAGAGATGGGATTTTTAGGCCACATCGTTTCTGCAGAAGGGGTTTCGGTGGATCCGGCGAAGATTGAGTTATCCGAGATTGGCCTAGACCGAGGAATGCAACTGAGATCAGGAGTTTTCTTGGGTTGGCAGGCTATTATCGGAGATTCGTCAAGGTTTTGCGAGTATGGCTCAGTCCATGACGAAGCTGACGGGAAGGATGTTCCTTTTGTGTGGTCGGCGGATTGTGAGTTGAGTTTCGCGAAGCTGAAAACGATGTTGACTAGTACACCAGTATTGGCGTTGCCTGAACCGGGTGAGCCTTATGTGGTGTACACAGATGCTTCGGGAGTTGGCTTGGGTTGTGTGCTGATGCAGCTGGGAAAGGTGATTGCTTATGCTTCAAGGCAGTTGAGGAAGCACGAAGGCAATTATCCTGTCCATGACTTAGAGTTGGCGCAGTGATCTTCGCGTTGAAAATCTGGAGGTCTTACTTGTATGGTGGCAGAGTTCAGGTGTTCACTGATCATCATAATCTGAAGTACATTTTTACTCAGCAGAATTTAAATGTGCGACAGAGGCGATGGTCGGAGTTGTTGGCTGATTACGACTTGGACATTGTTTACCATCCGGGTAAGGCTAACACTGTAGCAGATGCTCTTAGTCGGAGAAGGTATGATTCATCTCAGGAGCGGGATGTGGAGAATTGGTGAGTGTGCTTAGTACTTTGAGGTTGTGCGTTACTTCAGAGGAACCGTTAGGGTTAGCGGCGGCAGATCAGGCGGATCTATTGAGCAGGATCCGGTAGCTCAGGAGAAGGATCCGGTGTTGTTAGATCTCTCCAAGGCTACGGGTTCCGAATATCAGGCTTCTGCTAATGGGACTATCTTAGTGCATGGACGAGTCTGTGTTCCTAAGGATGAGGACTTGAGGCAGGAAATTCTGAGAGAAGCTCATGCGAGTAAGTTTTCGATTCATCCGGGAGGACTAAGATGTACCGGGATTTGAAACGGTATTATCATTGGGTCGGGATGAAGAGAGATGTGGCAGATTGGGTTGCAGCTTGCAATGTGTGTCAGTTAGTGAAGGCTGAGCACCAAGTTCCTAGTGGCTTATTGCAGAGTCTACCCATTCCAGAGTGGAAGTGGGACATGATCACATGGATTTCGTGGTAGGGTTGCCGGTTTCTCGGACCTATGACGCGATTTGGGTGATTGTGGATCGTCTGACTAAGTCAGCACATTTTCTGGCCATTAAGAAGACAGACGGAGCGGAGGTCTTGGCTAAGAAGTATGTGAAGGAAATTGTGAGGTTGCATGGAGTGCCAGCGAGTATGTGTCGGATCGAGATCCGAGGTTTGCTTCAGTGTTCTGGAGAGCTTTCAGGCTGAGATGGGCACTAAGGTGCACATGAGTACAGCTAATCATCCGCAGACGGATGGGCAGTCCGAAAGACGATTCAGACACTGGAAGATCTGTTGAGGATGTGCGTGCTAGATTGGGGTGGTCATTGGGCGGATCACTTGAGTTTGGTGGAGTTCGCATATAACAACAGTTTTCAGGCGAGTATCGGAATGGCTCCTTTTGAGGCGTTGTATGGGAGGCCATGTCGTACTCCGCTATGTTTTACCCAAGTGGGGGAGAGGAGCATCTTGGGGCTGATTTTGTTCAGGAGACGACGGAGAAGATCCGTATTGTGAAGCTGAACATGAAAGAAGCTCAGGATCGGCAGAAGAGTTATGCCAATAGGAGAAGGAAAGAGTTGGAGTTTACAGCGGAGATCGAGTGTATCTCAAGATGGCGATGATGCGGGGTCTGAACAGGTCCATATCCGAGGATAAGCTGAGTACGAGGTACATGGGTCCGTTCCGGGTTGTGGAGCGTGTGGGACCAGTTGTTATCGGTTGGAGCTGCCTCCGATTATGGAGAAATTCCATGATGTGTTTCACGTTTCGAAACTCAGGAGATGCTTGCATGCTTCTGAGGAGGTAGCAGTGACGATTCCTGCAGATCTTCACCAAATCTGACTGTAGGGTTGAGGCCGGTTAGGATTCTTGAGAGAAGTATCAAGGTTCTGCGCCGGAAGAGAGTGCCGTTGTTGAGAGTCTTGTGGGACTGTGACGGTATTCAGGAGGAGACTTGGGAACCAGAGGCAAAGATGGAAGCGAAGTTCAAGAAGTGGTTCGAGAAGCAAGCAGTAGGTGAATTCGTTTTTCTTTGTGGTTTCCAGTTTCAGTTTTTGTGTTGGTGGGATTTTTGTATTTTCATTAAAGTTGTAATGATTATGACATTTTTCCAGTGAATAAGAAGTGTTTTCTTATGTGTTTGACTTTGAGAGTCATGTGTTTGTGGTTAGAGAACCCCGAAATGGAAGTTTTATTGCGGATAGAACTTGCCAGTTTCGGTGGAGACTTAGCGGTTTGTGTGTGTGTGTGTGAGAGAGTCTCGGAATAGAAGTTTTACGGTGGTTAGAACTGTCTAGTTCCGGGTAGACTCTGCGGGACATCCGGGTGAGGGATGGTCCGGGTGATCTGTGATGATCACGTTAGTGATGGGTATTCCGGGAGGGGAATATCATGGAGACCTTAGGAGGTAGTTCCGGTCAGAGGTGCATTATAGACGTTAGGAATTGATTGCATAGCTCAGAGATTGACCATCGTCTTTCTTGGAGATTAGTCTCCGGCAGATCTTGAGAGATGCGTCTCTCCGGGGGAAGTGGGTTCCCCGCATACCGATCGTTCGTCAGGACTGCGCGGACTGAGATCGTGAGGGTATGGGGATAGTTTGGGAGGTTGCGACCTCTGGCAGATCTCTGCATACCGAGAGCTTGATAGACTGTGTGTCTTGATGGATTGAGGTGTGTGGAGATGATTGAGTATCGAACACCGTCAGGACTGCGCGGACTGAGGTGGTTTGATACTAGACACCTAGAGCGAGGGGTGACGATCCCGAAGCTAGATGGTGGTTATGAGTTATGGGCAATCAATGTCTGAGACGGATCTATGTGCATAGGACGGATGAGAACCTCGAGAGGTCTGGGAGATGTAGTCTCCGGTGTAGTTGGCGGGTTAGGCCAGGGTAGATTGGTGAGTAGTGTTAGAGGATTCGAGGACGAATCCGTTTTAGTGGGGGAGAATTGTGACGCCCGTGAACCATTTTTTTTAGGAAAATGGAGGGGCTGTCGATCGACACACGTAGTGTCTGTCGATCGACAGGGCTCTTAAGGGCTGTCGATCGACATACCTAGTGTTGTCGATCGACAGGTGCTCGAATTGGCTGGTTTTCTGGTTCGATTTAAGTCGTTCAATTGGACCGGGCCGGTTTGGGTAAACCTTAGGGTTCGTATTTAAGGGTTTTTGGCCGCATTTGAGCGAACCAAAGTCCCAAAAATCAGAAACAGAGTTTGAGAGGAGTTTCTCTTGTTCCTGATAGTTTGTGGATTAGGGTTTCGTTCTTGATCGATTTGGAGAGGAATTTCGTGGTGATTGTAGCTGAATCTGTTCCAGCCTCATTATCCAGTAATTCTATCCGAAAATCTAAGGTGAGTGCGTGACCATGGCTTCTGGGCCGGTGGATTCGTTAGGGTTGTATGGTGGTAGGTTAAAACTGGTTGATTGTGATGATTGATGTTGTTTCTGTGTGTTTTGTGGTGTATGGATTGTTGGATTGTGTTTGATGTGCAGGTTTCGTGTTATCGCAGAGGAGGAATCGATCCGAGAGGATAATTGATCGATCTCCTATGAATCTGCGACGACCTGTCGATCGACAGCCCTAGGGTGTGTCGATCGACAGGGTCACACGAGGCTGTCGATCGACACCTAGAGGTTGTGTCGATCGACAGGTGATCGAGGAGCTGTCGATCGACACCTAGAGGTTGTGTCGATCGACAGGGTCCTGTGGAGCTGTCGATCGACAGGCACTGTGGGTGTGTCGATCGACAGGGTCCAGTTGAGCTGTCGATCGACAGGCACCGTGGGTGTGTCGATCGACAGGTATGAACAGGGCTGTCGATCGACACCTAGTGGTAGTGTCGATCGACAGGCTGCCTGTTGGGCTGTGGTTGAGCCGTGTTGTTGTGTTTGTTTCGTGTGTTGTTTGATGCGTGTTTGCCTGAGCGGATCCATCGCGTCTGTGTGCGCAGTCGTAGATGGGAGGACCGTCTCACTGGGTATTTGTGATAATACTCACGCATCTCTTTTAACCATGTGATGCAGGTAAAGGCAAATTGTGATCGTGGAATCATGGCAACGAAGAGGGAGATGATCTAGGGTCTCGGTTTCGTGCTGTGTGGTTTATTGTCATTCCTGTTTTAGAACTCCGCTAGGTTGTTGGTTTATTGTATTGGATTTTGTTATTGGAATTGTTTGGTTTAGATTCAATGGAATGATTTATTTGGTTATCCGCTGTTGTTTGATTGTCTGTGTTGCTTGGTCGTTGAGGATAGCATTTATGGGAATGCTAGTCCGAGACCAAGGGTTTAATTGTAAAAAAAAAAAAAAAAAAACGGGTCGGGTCGTTTCATTATTAATCTTCGAAATCATTTTCTATGGTAATGGTGGCATGCCAAGTTGCTACTCTAGTTGGTCACACTGGGAAATATTTAGAACCTTATCAACGAAAATTAGCAAGAAATCTCATAATTTTATCAGTTGGAAGAGATACTCCTTTACATACGTGTCATTCACTTAATTATTCTTAATTTATTTAATTATCAGTTAGCAACGACAAACTTTTGAAGATCATATTTAATTAATAAGTTAATGAAAAACAAATTACAAGTTTAACTCCCCCACAAACACACGTTCTTCCAAAGACACCAACTTCTTCCTCAACAATCTCGCTTTCAAACGATTTATATTTGTTTTCCTTCTCAAATACGAAAAAGAGTAACCAATTTAACCCTCTAATTCTCTCCACCCCACATGTATTTCTCAAATACGAAAAATGATTAGGTTAGTTGCTTACGGGGTTCGGATGCTTTTTCTTGGGGGAAAAAAACGGTTCCCAAGTTTCTTCACTATCTAACAACAAAACAATCTAGGATTCTCCAAAAAAAATGTGGCATGATCATGATTTTGCTTATAATCATAGTCTCAAGTTATATGTTTACCATTTCGGAATAAGCAAGGGATCATGGTGTTGTTTCTGTTTTTATAGTTGATCGGAATTGTGTCCTTTAAAACGTTTTATGGATAAATATTAATAGGTCGAAGTCAAACAAGTACCCAAGCACGTCCCTAAAGTCGAGTGGCATGGTACAAAAGGGAAACGAATCAATTTTAGCACCCATCTTTATTTTCTCGGACTCTATTTAATTTTGCATTTGCAAGCTCATTTAAAGCTTCTCTTTCTAATTTTTTCTTTTCTAAATTTAACACTTACATAAAGAAAAATCACTTGACTTTTTTTACTTTATATGCTTCTATTTAGAATAAAATCATCTAATTGATAAAAATAAATATGTAATTTTTATCAACACAAGAAAAAAATCAATTATTTAACAATAGATAAGTTAAATAAAAAAGTGTTTATCATCGTATTGTAGTACGTCATATTAGAAATGAGAGACGAAAATTTTCAAGACAAATAATGAGCTTATTGGAATGGACTTTATATTAGATGATGAAAAGGTTAGCTTATTTTTATTTTTTATCAATAAGAGTCTTAATGTCTTGGGAAATTAGCATAAATATTAGTCTTTTCACCTATAATTAATTATTAACACCATATAAAACATAATGTAGTAACTATCATTTAGGTTACACTAAATTCCGGTTTTGCCATTATGTAATTAATACAGTTTTTTTGTAATTTATAAATTAAAAAGAAAAATTTCATTTTACTCAAACTTTCATTAAGAAAAATGTTTTCATGATATACCTAAGTATATTTGTCTGCCAATTGGAGATAGTTACATAGTTAACTATATTTACACAATACTCATGACATAACTAACTATATTGTCTATTAATAAGAAATAGTTAGCTAGAAATGTTACATAATTAACTATATTTACACAATACTCATGACATAGCTACTATACTATCCGTTAACAAGGGATAGTCAGCTACACTAAAACCTCTATAAATTAATAATGTTGGGACCGGGATAATTTATTAATTTAGAGAGGATATTATTTTATCGATAAATTAATAATTATTAATTATAGAGAGAAATCCGTTTTAGGTAAGATTTGTCTTAATTTGTTTTTTTTGAATAATGTTACATTATGAAATTTAATGAATCTATTTGCAAATTGATTAAATTTTGATTAATTTTTTTGATTATCGCAATAGAGTGGATGATATTATCATAATAGACGATCAAACTAACATGGTATACTATGTATAAAATTTAGAAAAAATCATAGTTATTATCCTTAATGTCGATAAATACATTTAGAAAGCGTTATTATAAAGAATCAATTATTTTGCCTATAATTTTTACAAGTTTATGGTAAAGACCAAAAAACCAATTATAAAAGTTTTTGATGTAACACTTAAATTAAAAGATAAGGGCTAATGAGATTTTCATTTTTAAGTTAAAACAATAATCACTAAACCATGTTTAGTACATTATCATATATATATATATATATATACATAATTATATATGATTATTAATTTATACTATTATTGGGACCATATTTTACATAGGAGTTTCAAAAAAATTATTATCTTATCATTTTATCAAATTGAGTTGATTTTTACATTGGCCCGATTCGGGACCGGGATAATTTATTACTTTATGGTGTTTATTAATTTATCGAATATTAATTTATCGAGGTTCTACTGAATATGTCTTACATTGTTAACTATAGAAATACAATATTCATGACATAACTAACTACAGAAATACAATATTCATGACATAGCTAACTACAATCATAAAAGAAAATCGAATATAGTCACCTATACTTACTTCTCTTTCCTTTTCGAGCTCCACCGCCAACCATGCTTTTCATAATATTCCCATGGATTTTAGGGATTTTTTATTACAAGTAATAACTACTAAATTTAATAGTAATTATTACTAAATTTAATAGGGGTAAATTTGTCTAACTATTTCTTCTATATGCTATTCACCTAATTTTTTTTATGGACATATTAGTTTCTTAATTCTTAACCCAAAACATAATATTGAGCTAATTAGCCCTATCTTGAGAAATTAGCATAAATATTAGTCTATATTGAGCTAATTAACACAATTTGATTTTATTTTTATTTTAAAGGTATGGAAATACTACTTCACTATATTCTTGCGAAATTTGGAAATCAATTATGTGAAGAAATCTTAGTGAAATTTGCAATTTTAGGTTGCAATTAAAAATATGAGATTCAATTCGTTAAGGTTTTCGAAAAATAAATATATGAGTAAGTAAAACTACCCAATAAAAATAAGCCTAATTCAATAAGGAAAAAAGAATACACGAATTGTTGGAAATATGTGAAAATTTTAATTCAAAAGATAGTAATATAATAAGAAGAGTCAAAACAATTTAATAGTTTCTCCAATTCGTGTGTTTTGTGTTTTTTTTTCACACGTTGAAATAAAAAAAATTCAAATAACATTATGAGAGTAATTCAACAAGATTTTGAAAAATTAGTGTTGCAAAATAGTAAGAATTAAATTACTTCAAACATGAATACTAATTCTTTTGAAGAGATGTGATCAAATTTAATTGGAAATGAAACTAGACAAAAAAAAAGAAGATAAAAAATAAGTGTTAAATTATTAGTATCAACGTTTTTGATTTTTTTTTTACTTTTATGCGTTATTTTTTTTCGTGTGATGTTTTACGAGTTGCAAAATACTTTTTACTATAAACTCGCATATATGCGGATCTTTACTTAGTATAAATATAATTTATTAGATGAATTTATCTTTCTCTTTTCTTGTGTGTAATGCACCTAGGTCATTATAGTATTGTTGATTGGATGTATATTACACCCCAAAAGGTCATCATCGTAGATTTCGTTATATTCTTACGTAATCGTGCGATTTGAAAAACAAACCTTAATTTTCTTTTTTAGTTTTGTATGGTTTTGAAAATTTTCTGAGTAAACATAATAATATTTTACCAAGTTTTCTAAATCCTTTTATGTTTCTAATTCGGATAATAGAACATCAAAATTACGTTACCACCTAGTTTTTTATTATTTTAAAGAACAAGTTTCCCAAGTGTAGTGGAGATAGGAGAACCCAAATTAATATATTCCAAACCCTAGTTAGATTATGAATCGATACTATATAAGGAGAGTTGTTTCTCGGCTCATATATCTCCAATAAGTAGCAAGCTAACAAGGGAAAAGATAG